>CM044561.2:18585164-19185164 GCA_024416835.2 Perccottus glenii | reverse complement strand
CAGGTCCTAAAAAAGAAAAAAAAATATCAATAAAAAAATACAAAACAAACACTGTCAGAGCTATAGACAGGTTTATATGTCTTACCTGAGTTTTCTCGAGCTACAGCGCCAGCTAGCACATAGACACCAGCACCCAGAGTGCTGCCGACACCAAGAGCCACCAGGTCAAATGTGTCGAGACATCGGGACAGACGGGACTCTTCTGTGTTACAGTTCACCACCTTCACTCTCAGCAGCTGTTTTCCAAAACGCACAAGCTTCTCCAGCGCCATCAGAGACAATTTGGGCTCAGGAGTAATATGGGCCTGAGTTCAAAGGTCACAGGGGAAAGGTTACAAAGACCTTAGGAGAAAGCAGAGGGGAGAAAAGAAGATGGATGTTTGTTCTTCATTGTAGCCTTTGACATAACAACAACTTTGATTGAAGCTACAGTTGTTTTTGTGAACTAGTTTGGACAGTTCAGAGCAGAGTAATTAATCTTTAGTGTGCAGCATGGCATTAGCTTTAATAAAAACACAACAGAAATACCTGAGCCAATATCCATCAATATCATCCATCTGTTTAGAAGTACATGGAAACCCTAACTCTAACCCTAACCCTAACAGGAAACGCAGAAATTATGTGTTACAGATTAGAATGGAAAAAAGGGCCCTACTAAACCACTTTTCAAGGTAGTTGCATAACACCAATTCCACATTATTGTCACACAAGCCAAAAAACTGGGGGTCCATAGAATGTACTAGATATTATTGACACATATTACATAACATGCACAACACACAGGGAGACATGGGAAACCCCCAGAACAAGCGCACAGTAGAAGATGAAAGTTTGGAACGAGCTATTGAAAGGCACCATTTTCCTACTCACAGTTTAAACACATTTGACACAAATGGATTTACAAAGTACAAATATATTTTAAAATAATGCATGACAAACTTGACTTCTCGGCTCTAGCTGAAGAGGAGTTTTTCTCTGTCAGTCACATGTCCCATGCACATTCCCCAGAAATGAGATCACTGTGGAGGTTATAGTGCCATTGAAAAGCTAAAACAGCAGACAAGGGGAAAAAAGCAGTAACTTTTAACAACCTTAGTTAAATGGTTCGGTCATGTCCTGTAATAAGTGCACTAGAGCGAAAAAAGGGAAAGGGAACAAGTGACATGTCACAGCTTTTAGTAACACTGTGACCAGAATAATGGCAGCACTCCAGTGAGAGATAACAGTATTATCGTCTACTAGTGTCACTAAACACATAAAGCTTGAGTAATAACTTGACAGCAATCTGATACTACTAAACCTTACACCTTTCTTTAACCCAATGTTTATGGGTAAATGCATTTATAAATGTGAGTATTCTGCTTTAAACTGAAAAGAAAAACTTTTTAGAAACAATCACACTTAAAATTAGACCTGTTTTTTACATGCTAAAATTAATTATGCAATCTAGCCAGCTCTGTATTAATGTTAGTCAGCTGAATGCAAGTATTTTCAATCCCTACTAAATATTTTTTGCTGTTGCTTCTATTATTTTTCTGTCTTTATGAAATGGGTTGAAGGATGAGTTTTACCAACGCTAGGTCCTGTGTGAATCGATCATAAACACCCTCTTGTTACTTGTTGTTACTCAGTCGGTCCAAGTTTATGTCCTGTTAGGCATGTTCCGCTAAACCATATCACTCAATCATTTTCTATATTTCTAACCATTTTACCGTCTTAATGAGGCTCTAATAAGGTATATTCCAAAATAGAAGTAAGCATTCATTCATTGTATTCTGCTTAGTCCTGTTAGGGGTTGTGTGTGACTAGAGCATATCCCAGCAACTGTGTCGGGGTAAACCCTGAACAATGGCCAGTTGGTCACAGGGCTGACACTTAGAGACAGACAGTGACACTTGACCTGTACATACATGTTTAACAAAAGGTTAAAGCAAAGGCATCTGGACTTTCAAGGTGAAGACGTTTTGTCTCTTAATTCCAGGAGATTTTTTCAATTCCAGCTCAACTGGTAAGAGAGCTTTATCTCATAGGTAATGCTGGAGGTAAACTCTGCTTTAAGTTAATTATCATGCTAATATAATGAACTTCATTAAACCTTAAACCCTAAATGTATATTAAAAACATCCAATTATTAGTGGAGACCAGCAGTAATAAATCATTATTTAAGATGAATTAAAAAAAGGACAATGTGTTTAAATGTAAAACCTAAAAAACTTTAAGGAGTATCATAATACAGAAACAGTGGCCTATATGAACTGCTTGACCTCTTTTTGACTCGTGTATGTTATGCAACTGCAAGTCAATATAGTCTTCAAATAATGATACATGACACCAATGAAAATGTGGGGAGGCTCTCTCAAAATAAATGACTGTAGTTAAAACAAGAAGCAAATAATCATTAGATTACAAGCATTATTAAAGCTAAAGTGATAATGTGGTAAAAGCATGGTATTAACCTGTACTCACACAAATTATATTGTTCTAATGCACTAGAAACACATCACACGCTGATCCAGGACTAACTTTTGAAGCAAAACACACAGAAATGAAATACAACTTAACTATTCTTTCAGTTGCTATAAAGAGATATGTTTGATGGCTGCGGCTTGGAAATACAATCTGTCTAAATCACATGGCCTGGTTATTCCAAGCCACCTTTCACTTCTACTGTGCAGAGACTTCTTCTGTTCACAGGCACATGCACACTTAGAAGCATGGTAAAAATATAAGTTATGACAATCATGAAGTCATTAAAGAATGTAGTTTAAAACCTAAAAACTGATACAATAACAGCTACTTTTCCACATGTTCAGTCCCAGTGACCCACTTTGTGCCTAGTAAGATGTAAATAAACATCTTGTAGTCTCTCTGCAGTGCAGGCAAGCACTTCAAATTCAATAAAACTCCTTAACAAACCAATTTCAGAATTTGCATCACATGTCAGTGTAAAAACAGAGTATTTTTTGCTAAGCAGAGTCAACTCAGGCCATGACTGATGTAAAGTAAAGGGATGTGTCTCTTTTGGACCAATCACAGCAGGTCAGAGAAAAAAAAAGCTTTGACATTTAAAGGTTTCCAGGTAATGCCCACACATTCTCCAAATCAAAACAAATTCAAATAAATATAGGCTAGTAATAAATTAAGGTGACGTGAATTACAAACATCTAAAACAAATTAAACCAGGCAGAAACTGTCATTTGAACGGAGCAACAAGTTGGGATACACATTTAGAATGCTGTCTAAATGTTTATTCAAAAGAAAAATGTTTCTCATGGGCATGGTTAGGCTACTGTGTACTTGGCCAACCAACAATGCAAAAGCCAAGAGATTTTTTTATCTACCTTTGAGTGCTTCAGTTCAGGTGGAAGCATCAGCACATATACCAGGTGTCTTGCTCAGTGACTGGACAGATACAGGAGTTGTGTTGGTGAGGGCAGTAGAGTGTTGCGTTTACCATCAAAGGTCCAAACCGTGTTTGCAAACTCAATTCCCTTCAAGACTATGAGCTATCCACTGTTCTTTATAGAAACAAAACAATGTGTTGTAACTGAACAGTGGTAGTTGCAACCATGAGGGTCACCTTGGGATTGTTTCACATTTGGTTTTCCAACATTTCACAAACACATTTTGTACTCCTATGGGCACAAAATACTATGCATTCTAAAATACTATACATACTAACTATAATATACTCACAATGACACAAAACCAGGATGTCCAGAGAAGTGAGGTGTTGAATCTATCAACAATTAAGGTCAACTGTCTTCATGTGTAATGAATATTTATTTTCAATTGTTATTCATAGATTTCTCCCCATGGAGGTGACAAAGAATGCATTTTAGGAAACAAAAGATTTGCTTTTCACCTCAGTTCAATCTGCATTTGAAAAGAATGCCTTAGTTTTCCAAATCTAAAGGCAAGTGAATTCTAAAAGTCACCGTGCTGTAAAGGTAATTGACTGAGTGAGTGTTACCAAAGCAATTTATTAAGAGTTTGTATCTAAACCCTGCTTAGTAGATGACTAGCATTTATATGTCAGCTCAAGTTATTAAACTAAATGATGCCACTACGTCTGGTGTTTTCTTTCTGTAAGAAGCAGCAATGTTGTAGAAATATAGAGTATCCCTTCAGCAAAGAGTATTTACTTTGAATTCAACTCAAATAGATCAAACATGTGCTTGTAGTAGATCTCACCATTGCTGTGGACCTTTAAAGCCCTGCTGCGCTCACCAAGCACGTCAGGAACCTGCTCACTTGTGTCCCATTTTCAAATATGCTCGGCTCAGTCTGGAAACATCTACTTAAGTTATTATTATTGAGAAATGTTAAATATTCATTTAATTTTAAATAACTTTCCATAATGCAATAAGAGAAAAATGATAACCTCTTCTCTGAAGAGGTAGAGTTTGAAGGTACTATGTCCTACTATAAAGGATAAAATGTAGGTTGTTTTAAGAAATACCCTAAGAAAAGGCCACAGTCATTTTTAAATTTATGAAGATGGCTTTATATGGCCACTTGCTGCCTTCACTCCAGTGATTATCCTTGTAGACTTAGCCACATGCGTTCCTTAAAACTTGATGTCCCTGTCTTTACAGTACGGCAAAGTAGACACACGCGCCTAAAGCAAATTTTCAATAGTACCCTAATAATCTTCTTTTCCTTCTAAGCCGACCCCAGCCGACCACGGTCATTTCCAGTAACACAGCAGCTTTTAAAATGAACCAGTTAGATTTGGAACCAAGGGCAACATGAGGCGTGCAGCGTGGCTGGCTTCAGCATGAACACAAGTTGTGCAAAGACATTACCCAAATTGTAACAGGAAATCTGGCAGATAAGGCTACCACAAAATACCTAAAGCTGTAAGTTACTATACACGACTTAAACATGTTGGTGCATGCAGCAGCAGCGATCGGAGTTTTTTTTTTTTTACCTTGTAGACCTTGCGTAAGCGCATGAAGCGGAGATCCAAACTGCTGGTGACTTTAAGTCAAAAAGCGGTCAAATAAAAAGTGGAGGTCATTCTTACTCCAATGTGGTCCAATCTAAAGGCACGACAACTGAAAGTGAAGAATTGTAAGTTTCAGGTTGCTCTGTTTAGCCTGTTTTAGATGGAGGAGGGGGCACCAAGTTGAGCAATAGCCTTCAGGCTTCAACTACACTTAGCCACGCCCCACAGCGACAAGACCCCCAAATGAACCACAAATCACTGTAACCTACTCACAGCAGAGTCACACAACACGCCTTCCAAATGACCTTACAAATCAGTGTACCAACAAGAAATACTCTTTCAAATCCAGTTTTTATTCACAAACAAATAAAACACTAACAAAATGTACACACAGAGTGCTGCCGGTTCTATTCAATAGCAATGGGTAACCAAATGACTTTGGCACATTAAAGGGAAAACGGTGTGGAACATTGAATAAAGATTGACTAAAACAGTTTTAGCTTTACCAATAATGTTCAGAGTTGTCCAAACAAAGATTTTTTTCCTGATAATTTAGATAGTGTCTGCTCAATAAGTCCTACTGAACTGGCAATACAAGACATCTTCCCATCAATGTTTGTAAATGTTTTTTTTTTTTTTTAACAGATGAGCAAACTTTAGTAAAATGTACATTTTTTACAATATTTACAACCAGGGATGTATTGACATCTTTTGATGGCACACACACTCAGCCTAATGCCTAGTGTTTCAGAGAACACAAGTAGTTGCATTTGCCCCTCTCACTTAACCTCCCAAAGTTGCTTGATGTCTTTCACCCCTTGCTCTGTTGCAACATGAAGAATATGGTTCAGGGCGTTCATTTGGCCCAACATCTTCACCACTTCTTTGATATGTTCCCTGTTGACACAGATCAGAAGGAGGGGCAAAAATGATGTTATCAAATGTGATTGATATATATGCAGTATACTAGCACATTTTATTTTTAACAATAATGCACATTGTAGCTTGTTCTAATGTTACACTTACTTGGCAATGCGTCGCTCCAAATCAGATGCACCCAGACAGCTGCGGTGAAATATGTTGGCCAGGTGGGCTAGGTAGCGACACAATGGCTCCAACTGAGGCAATGTCTGCTGGCCCTTCAACCCAGAAAACAACTGCCTGGGCAAAAGCTCCACAACCTAAAATGTAAGGATAAAAAGTTATAAAATTAGCTCTTACAAATACACAAGTACACTGAGCACAGAATTGATTTTTATTATTCTCGATTGATCATAGATGTAAAGCACTTTTATTTGTTTTCTTGTGTCAATCTTTTGATACTTGTAATTATTTGCATAAGGGATGTATGGTGAATGCTTTACAGACAAGAAAGCACAGGATCTTTTAATAGGATGCTTTAGTAAAGACTAAAACAAATAGTCCACTACTAAACTACGTTTAGTAGTTTAGTAGTGGACTATTAAACTCCCCTGCAAAAGAGATTTGTAATCTCAGTGGGACTATCCTGGTTAAATAAAGGTTAAATAAATAAAATAAATAAAAAAAGTCATATGGACATGTTGAAATTTGAGGGGACCATCTGTGTTAACCTGATTGGGGCCATCTAAACTAACATAATTACAGTAAGTTATAAAAAGTGAGTGCTTAAAAACAAAATAAAATGCAACACAGATATTAAAATTAAGCTAAACTAAGAGAACCTTTACAGACACAAATGTAGAACATTAGTTTCTTTTTGTCCTGAACAACTGCCTAAAACATTGCTGTTTACCTTTTGACACTTCTGAACATTTTCTTCTGTGGTATCTGAGGTCTGCAGTGCAGAGAGGATGTATCGATTGAGTATGCTATCCAACGCCATATCCCTGAGACATGAACTTGACAGGATACCCTCCCACTGCAAGATGTTGCCCAACAGCTAAGGACCGAGAGAACAATAATTACATGTTACTTCGTACAATGTAATGGAAAGATGCAAATTAGAACAATTAAAATTAGTGTTTACTCAAGAAGAACTGAAGCGACAAGTATATGCATGGCATCATTCAAAATGAAAAAAATTCTTATAAAATGAATTAACTTCCAGCCAAATGAAACACACTGTGGTTGGGTGGTTAGTAGTTACATTTATTATTAGGTACAAAATTTTGAAATTGGAAAACTGTAAACTGAAATGACAATACACAGCGATGCACATACCTTTACACATGACCAGAACTGTCTCTGGTAGAACAGATAGGGACTTCCATTCTTGTTGTCCATTACACTAAAACAAAAAAACAAAAACACATTTGAGTTGTGCTCAAAATTGTGGACAATTGTGGGTTGTAGTTTTATCAACTCATAGAATAATACTTTTTGGGGTAGAGTGGCAGGAAGACATCTTCGTCTATAGCTTGTCTGGCTCGTAAAACAACTGCTCTTAACATCTCCTAAAAAAAGATAGATTTGTAAAAATAGGTTTCAAATAAATGCTAAAAAACAAAACTGAAGAATCAAAGAATAGTGACTGCACCTGTGTGTATTTGTTCTCTCCATGCAGCACTGTTGGATAACCTTTCATTAGCCGATGTATGAAGCCCACCAGTCTGGCAGTCTGACTACTGGACAGCGGATCCCACACCAGCTCCGTCAACACTAACAAACCAACATGTAAGCACACACAAATTCATATTTTGTACATGCCTCTGGATTATTATGCAAGATGATATTCTAAGTGGACACCTACCTGTCAGTTTAGTGAGAATAACCTTCTCTACAATAGAGGGTAGTAAACAGATATCTGCATCACCTTTCTTTAACGTGCTGTGCTCCTCAAAGCCATAAAATAAAAGTGACTCAAACCAAAGCATATACTCAAAGTTTGGACACTCAGCCTGGAAAGGCACAAAAAGTACAGATGAGATAGAGTTATTCTTGGTATTTATGAAAGGAAAACAGAGAAAATAAAAGGCACAAATGTGCTTTACCTCAAGTGGGTCCCATACAATGAGCTGCAGACGTACTAAAGGGTTAAAGAGCTTGGGCAGACAGAGGCCTATGAAAGCCTCTTTGTAGCAGTCAGAGTACTCTCTCTCCAGACTTCAAAGCGAGATTTAATACAGTCAAGAGAATGAAAGTCCTCTATTACATCTTCAAAGATCTTTTTACATTCCCTGATGATACGCTCTGAAAGAGAAAAAAGCTCTAATTAGTTATTTATAATGTATACAGGATTCTACTAAGCATGTTGCATCATATTGCCTGCTTCCTGTAGATAAAAAGTGATTCCCCCCGTCCACAAATGAACCTACTCATACCTTTCTCCATTTCAAAGCTAGTGATGTCAGTGGACGTCTCCTCGTCGTCAGAAGACAAACCTTCTTTATGCTCAGCCCTCTTTCCATTCTGCTCTCTTGCCTGACGTCGTCGAGTTCTGTGTCCACAAACACAATAATATAATGTCCTGCTGCCTAAATCATAGCATCTCAAAACCTATGATCCCTACACAGCGTCTGTATAATTTCCTGAATCAAAACAACTCTGACAAATGGCATACTTAGCAACAATTAGCACAACATACCGTCGAGCTTCTCTTTCAGCTATTCTCCTTTGACGACTGTGCTCTTGGAGTGCAGCACGTTCCCTACCCATATTAGGAGCCATGACCGCTTTACCTAAAAGAGACAGGGGCTGTGTAAGAACCGGTTAGAGAAATGAAACAACCCTTAAACTTATTTATCAAACCTAAAACATAGATAATTTAGTAGTTTCTAAATTTGAAGTTAATTTTGTTTGTTGTTACCAAGGAAAAAATTCTGATTTAGAGCCTTTCCATAAACTGTACAAAAGCAAATAAATCTTGTAATGGATTTTGCAGAAGCCTAAGTCATTCAGGTATCATGGGTCATACCGCAATAGCAGAGCCCAGGCTGTGCTGTGTCAAAAAGCAAGGCATTTCCCTGTTGTTTTGATTCTAAAAGGCAAAACTTGTTGATTGCATCTATTTCTTAAAAAGAAATGGATAAAATCAACAAGTTTTGCCTTGTTGTCATCCTACCCTTACAGCGGTCCCTAAAACCAGAAAAGGCTAACAAGGTGAGTCATGCATTTGCTACGTCAACTGACCTCCATGCGCAGTAACTTACAAAACCAAACAAAAAAGGTTGTGCAAACATAGCTGTTTCCATAAATAATTTCAAATGGAATATTTCAAAATGTAAATTAAACTGGTTTATGGAAACACAAATAATAATGACAATGCTATCACACAAGGCATATGTTCATGTGTTTACTGTTCAAATACATCCTTTTTTGACACTTACCTGATTGCATTTTCTACAATAAAGTGAAAGTCACAGTAGACATATCACTATTATGGCTGTGACATCTTTACTTAGTGGCTCACTGCCACCTGAGCTGATTTACAATCATCCAGCTGACTTTGAGACTCAGCCATAAGAAGAGTAGCTGAAGTAGCCTCTAATACATTTGTATGTACATTCAAGCACTCTCATACACTGAATGACAATTAAGGTTGCCTGAATCAAGGGTTCAACCACACTTGAGAAGTAAACATAAAAGGGGGAAATGAAAATGACAGATGCAAACAAGGATTTTCTCGCTCACGCACACACAGAACTAACGAGGCTGTTCAAATAAATCATAAAAACCTTCAAGATGGACTGACTTGAAAGGCTTGCAAACTCCGACGATTCATCTTTAATATCATCCTGTCTTCTCTGGGCAAGTCGTGAGGCCCGTTGCCTTAGTAACTGGTGCATGGCAGCCTCCAGCTCCAGGACAGCAGGGATCTGAAAGATATGATGCTTTCTGTGACCGCTGACCCATAAAGTAGTGGGGCTCCGAGTCACAACAGACGTTCTGCTTGTGGAATAGGAGAAGCATGATGAACAATAAAGTGTTGGAACTGATACAGCGAGTGTTTGATCATTTTTATGGCTTTACACCTAGTCTCAGACTCTGTCAGCAACTGGACCGCTGCAAAGTCAAATGGGATAGTTATATCTCAATATATGCATTATGAATATCAGATATGTGGAAAATTGTGTCAGTGGTATATGTGTTCTCAACATAATCCATCTTTTATAGTGACATAGTGGAGTATCTGGTAAACTCGGCATCTTGTCTATTACAGATGGTTTATTCTTACTTTTTCATGGCCAAACTTTGGGCTACATATTTTAAAGTTCACAAAATCTGTATATTTTTCCAGGTTTAGTAGGTAGTGTTGCTTTAAAGAAAGTTTTTCCCACTCACTAACTATACACAGTTCCAATCTTTATTTTATTATGTATATTTATTAGCCCAAACTTTTGTATCAACTCATGCTGCTCCCATTATTTTATGCTGTGTGGCTAAAACAGGCATTAGTGTGCTAGAAGAAATGCACGCTGTTTCACTTTTTCTCCCATGATTTCTCTGCTGCTGTAGGACAAAGAAGTGTAAAATTTTACATGCTCCCAAAGATTTCTTGCCATCATGCATTCAATAGAACAGTAACGGGTGCATAAGAAAACGTATAAAGTGAAACCTAGAATGAGATCTATGCAGAACAAATATGCCTCATATTTAAATGTCTTCTCAATAAATGAAAAAATGCATTATTTTAAATTTTTTCAATAACTGGATTTGATTGTGTGGATTGTAAGAGGTATATCTATATATACACACGTTGTAAAAGATCACACAGTTACAAAACAGAAAGCTGCAAATCGGACAGAACACAAATTCTCCCTTACCTTTTCACTGAAACACTCAAGCAAGTCTCGAACATACCCTCGCATCTCTTGCAAGAATTTATATTGATCTGCCTTGTCATTAGATGAGTCCTCCATCTCCTGAATGGTACTCTCGGACACAGCAAGGTCCTCCTGTATCTGATTATAGCGCATGACGTTTGCTTCATGGCCTGCATGCATTTGGCTGAGCCTATAGACACATGGCATACAGAAAGAAGTAGCAAGAAAAACTTGAGTGTGACATGAGCTGACGAGGCACTCACTCATATTTAAAAAGCATTGTAAAGTCCACCCATCATAATAAAAACTGTAAGGAAAGAGCTAAAATGTGGCTTTACAGCTGTCCAGTTCTACACATTATAATTGCACATGTAACCCGTCTGTTTTAGTTATGTTTCTGGGGCTTAGATCTGCAGGTAGCTTTGGTGAATCTTGGGAAGACTGACATTGGACGTTGCTGCAGTCTTCTACTGAACCTACCTATCCCGCAGGCGTTTCTTTACCATATCAATGGATACAGGGGTAAGTTCAGCAGTTGGCATCACATAGTGAACCGTTCCATTATCTGTTCGGCCCACTGTTTTGACAGGCTGTGGAGTCACGTGCTGTATGTGAAGGGCATGGTGTAGGAAGCACTGTAGGGCTGGCTCTCGTAACCACTCTGGTAATACACAGTGTTGTCATCTGGTTGTGCCGTCTGAACCTGAAATAGGCAGTATAGTTAAAAGGTTATTAAAAATGTACCATTCCATAATCACAGAGTGATCGGTTTCATAAAGCTTACCTGTGGTATGCTGATTCCTTTCCTGATCTGCTCTTGCTCCCAACGGCTTACCTCTTCATCTTGACCTGCATCCAGTGCTTCATCATCACTACCTTCAATTCCTAAACAGATAAATAATGGCAGATAAACAAAAATAGAATGTATTCATGTCTCAAAAATACATATTTTATCCCAAACTATATATAATTTTATTGTTTATGTGATTTGTAAAGTACCAATCTCTTCAGCAATTTTCTGTCTCTGGGTTTTATTCTTTACTCCACTGAAGCGAATCCTCTTTTCATCATCTTCATCATCACTGGCTTGATCCTCTTCCCGTAATAATCGCTTATTGGTACCTTCTGGCTCCACCTGTGGAGCTTCAACCCCAAGCTCTCTCGCCATTTGGCGACGCTTTCTGGCAGCATGAATAAATGCTGCATCAGGTATCTCCCCTTGAGAAAAAAATAGACATCTAGCAATGTAAAACATGTTTTTAACTAAACTGTGTAGAGTTGCAGACATCATACCAGGTCTAAGAGTGCTGAGGGAAGAAAGTGTATTAAAGGTTCCTGCAGGATTGTTGCTTCTGGAAACCTGACTGGGTAGAGAACCACTCTTCAAGTCCTCCTCTGGCTCATCAGCACTGTCCACCTCCATCTCCTCCTCACCCTGTTCACTGTCTGCTCTGCTGGAAACCTCCTCTTTAAAAGTGGATACCGGCTGAGTATCTACAAAAGTAGAATGCATTTAAACCAATCAAACCTTTTGGACAAAATACAGCAATTTTAAATTAGTGCAAGGTGGGTTTTGACCTGTACTCTAACATTTTCATTTTCTTTATCTAATAAATATTTCATAATCGAGCTTCTTCTTGCTCATAAAATGTATGTCTGCAATTGACACAACAATAAAGTCGATGATGATAAAGATGAATGTATGACAGTGGACATACCTGTTTTGATCTCATGTTTAATAGTAGTAGTAGTCTTCTCCAAATCTTCTTTGTATTCCCTTTTGAGCTGCTTGACTATTTTCTTGCTGTGGGTTGATTTCTTCACCCTGAACACCTCGGACCCTTCTGTTTAAACACAGCAGATGCAAGAGTAAACGGGACGTGTATAAACAAGGTAGTCATGTATTCACGTGTATGTTGCCTATTTGAAATACAATAGCTTATATATTTTACTTCTAATATCAAACACGTTATATTCAGCTAACCCGATGAGCGAGCTAACGTTAACCAACTTATGAACAGACATACCTTCTTCGTCGTTAAAACTCAACAGACTGGGAACTGTGGGCCCCTGAGTCGTGACGGCTTCTTTAATCTTTTTCTCCTTTTTGACAAACTTGACGCTGCTGGACAGAAAACCATTGCTCTGGTTGCTCTCTGTGCTAATCGCTGTGGAGGTTCCCATGAACGGGATGTCCACTACAGGCCCGAACATCGTAGGCGCCAGCAAAGGCTGCTGCTGTCTCTCCTCCTGCTCCTCTTCGTCCGACTCATTTCTGCGGCGGAGGTTTACTCGTTTTGCTTTTTTGAACATCTTGACTCTCTATTTAATGCGGCAGTTCACGTGTAGATACTGATTAATGGGATTATAGTGATTAATATTGAGTATCCCGCACGAAGAAGTCATTTTCCCGGTCCGCCATTTTCTTTCACTCCGTTTTCTCGTTTGTTATATTTTAGGCAGCTTCAAAGAAACAGCAACGCTCTTCTGCCCCCATGCGGTTACAAATATTAAAACAAGTATTAAAACTGTTATTTTACTATACTTACTATAGTTAACGTCATTATTTTATGTATTACTCTTTTATGATTCTGTTCTACAGCGGTTTTACTCCTTTTTCAAATCCTAAAGATGAAAGAACCAAATGCACACCACTGAAAAAACCTGACTGTTAGTGTTAGTAGACCACATGTCTCCTGTGACATTTTTTTAAATATATATTCTAGACTTCACTCATTTCCTTTAATTTGCTAAATGCCAGTCATGCAAGCTGCATTTAGTAAGGGTCATTACAAAGCCATAACTTGAATGTGTGTAGTCTATGCTGTCCTAGTGGTAATAACAGCTAAAATTAAACTGTCACAGCACAGTGATATGTTATGATTAATTAACATCAAGATGACCCACTGCCATTAAAACAGTAACTGTCTCTGAGCTTGTCTCATTAGGCAAGATGGATAAGCAGACATTTACTGCTAACAGTGCAGATAACTCATGTAAAATGTGTTAGCTACCCACAAAAGAGTGACTGGATTATTATTATTGTATATTGATTTTTTTGGGAGTCATTTAGCAGCATAGTCCAAATATAAACTTTAATGTATTTACTAACTAACTAAAATGAATATGGTGTCCCAGTATCTGTTGTGGGACTCGTTCAGCACAAGCCTGAGCCTCCTCAAACAATGCTAAGCACTTTTAATATGAAGTACACAGTGAAGTTTAACTAACAGCCATTTGGGGGCGCCATAGCTCCACAAACAGTCCAATGTGTCTTTATTTGTGACCAAGGTATGCTTCACTTCACTCATGTATAAATGCTAATGAAATACAATGACATTTCCTGATCCAGCGAATGTATCTGAAACAAGCCAACATGAATATAGATGACATCAATAGTGCTATTTATAGGTGCACGGCCTCATCAAATTACTCCTCCAACACTTTGAATATTGAAAAGCATGCAGTATAATATAGGCATCATCTTTTGTGTTATACTCAGCCCATGTGTGAATATTTTCTTTTTCTTTTTCATAGCTCTGCTCATTTTTTGTAAGCTTTGTCTGTTCCAGTACTCTCCAGGTAATAGCATTTATTGAAGGCATAAGATTAACAATGTGACACATGCAGACATGAAGTAAGCAGCAAAATGAACCACTGTGGCTCATTAGATTAGATTTACTGAGCTAATTTCTGTTTTCAGTGCACGCCTTACACTGAAAAGAACTCACAGTTTTGTGATCCAAATTAAGGGTACATTTTCTTACAATAATGTGTCTATAGACCTTTTCTGTTTTAACTCTGATATATATATATGTTTTTTTCCATGCTGAGCTTCAGTGGGGTGAAAAAAAATCAGGAAGAAAGTTGTCTCAAACTCTCATGTCTCAAACTCTTGTGTCAGCAACATCACCTTTCCTTTCCGCAGAGCATCCTCTCATCTATCCGTCAAGGGAACATCAAAGACTAATCACCGGGAGAGTTCACCTTCGTTCCACAAAGTCAGGAAACCTTGGCAGGACTTTTGCTACTGTACTCAATGTTTACCTAGGCGCTCACTCACAAACACACACTCACTTTTTTGCATATGAATGTTTAAACCTGTCTCCTGCCTCTCCTCTCGAGCCTGGCACTCCAGGTTTCAACGCAGCACCTGCTAGTTGAGACTGGCTGAGTGAAAGAAGGAGGCGGAGGATATGATGTGTCTGATTAAAGAGAACACAACACAAAAATGACGATGTTTAAAGCCACTTTGAAGCCTCAAACGGGTAAATAAATCATGACTGCTGCCGCTCTGTACACCTGCGGCTTAAATATTCATTTCCTGTCATATAGTGGCAGGCACAGTCCTCTGCATGTATAACTTAGACCAGTTGAATGAGACGAGAAAAAAGGCAGTTTTATGAGGAGATGCCATCAGCTGCAGTGACAGAAAACAGAGAGTGTGTATTCTCCTAAATGATCAAATCTATCAAAACATCCCTATAAGTATCATTAAACATTTAAATTTAAACAAATGTTTGATATTGTGTACCACAGTTTATTAACAAAATAGAATAATATTTAAAGTGTGGTTGTATTAGTTCTTAAGTTCTCATTTGGAAGAAAGGCTTAGGAGAACTACAGCAAAGAAAATGTGAATGAATGCTTAGAAGATGAAAGGAGAGCAATGATGAACTGTACATCTCCATAAAGCTCTTAAAAAGCCTATTTAATGTCCCTCTCAACTTAAAATTCACTTTGGTTTATTGTGATTGAAAACCTCACAATGCACACATTTCCACATATTTGCCTCCGGTCCACTCACGCGGAGCTCTTCTTTGGCATCTGCTGATTAATCATTGCATCTGACTTCTCATAAGAGCGTCTCTCCTTAAACACCTTGACCTTGGATATTTTCTCTCTTACTCTCATCATCATGGTTTCATCTACAACATATGTTTCAGAGAGTCCTTCAGGGCCTTTTCTCGTCTGCCTGCGGCGCACGGATATTTATCCACCTTGAATTCAGAGTAATTACATTAGGATAACTGATGATTCTCCCCAAATTGTCAGCCCGTCAAGAGATCAACTTGCGGCTTGGAACTTACCAGTGGGAGGGAGTGAGAATGTCAAAACTTGATACATAAAGATATAAGTGTATTTATTTGTTTGTAGTCTATGTATTTGAAGGTAATTGTCTGAATGGATTTTTCTTTGATTGTGTCACTCTTTAAAACAGCAGCAGGGCGCAGCAATTACTCGGCAGGAGGCAGCCACAATCTCAAAAGTTTTACTCTGCACTTAACTTTTCAAATCTTTACTGATATCGAGCTTAGGTTAGGTACATATTCAGCGTCATACAGTATCACATTCTTACACTTATATAGATTCCCACCAGGGAGTTGCTAAGGGCAACCACATTTTGTGATTTGCCACTATAAGCCGCTCCACAAGAACAGCTGGGGATTGCTCGTGGGTACTTCAATAATAGCTGCAGAAGGACAGCTCATTTACAGCTGACCCATAGACTACATGTAATCCAACATACACATAATGACAAAAACACAGGAGTTCTGAACACTGATTGGCCTTCATGTTTTGGAAGTTAAACAGAAGAGGTGGCACACAAACAAACAAACAAACAAACAAATGGCTTCTGCACAGCACTATTTAGTTAAATGCATTGCCATTATGATGCCATACAGTGTTGTATACCAGAAGCCCAAGGGAGGAGGGAATTGTACTTTTAGAGGGCCCTCTGATTATGAAGTCCCCTACTACCTCTCAACTACATGAGCGCACTTCTCCTAACAACCCACGTGTAAACCTGCTGCTTAGTTAGTAGTTATTTGTTTATTAAATATGACAGGGGGTGGGGAGTCTTTGTGTTGTGCTAACGTTACAATTTAATTCTGTAGGCGTCCTTGAATTTATTTTGTTGCTGGCCGTGTGCATATGACTGCCCTTTTAATTTAACAGTGTCTGTCTGTTTGGTTGCATTTAACTCTGGTTACATAGAACGCTGACTGCTGAGAGTCGAGATGTTAGTGGCTTAATGTGCCAGGCTGTAAGTGTCTTCTTCAGGAAAGGCGTAAAGCAAAAACTGTCTACTTATTTAGGTGTTTGAGAACACACATCTGACCACACATAGTATGTAAAAGTGTTACGTGATATTCGCAGGTGTTATGTTTGTTAAATGTTATGTTGCCCTATATGTTTTAGGGCAACATTTGGACCAATCTGTCTGAAAAATGTGTATTTGTTGCCATTTTTCTAGGACCAAGGGTTGATCTTTTTATCACCCTATGCATTCGGCTGTGTCCTGTATAAGATACAACCAGGTTCATGCCTTTTACACTACACCTGGCCCGATTGTTCATCCAGTGTAATGAACTTTGTGC
Organism: Perccottus glenii; assembly: GCA_024416835.2. Taxonomy (NCBI): domain Eukaryota; kingdom Metazoa; phylum Chordata; class Actinopteri; order Gobiiformes; family Odontobutidae; genus Perccottus; species Perccottus glenii. The sequence continues at coordinate 19,168,086 of CM044561.2, read as the reverse complement.
GATCTTGACACTATTTGTCCATTTGGTGCAGCTGCTTAAACTAACTTGGGTATATTTGTTGGTTATATTTGGGGTACAAATAAAGTTTACTCCTAATAGAGAAGAACCTTGTTAGGTGACACTGAACCCCATTCTGAGTTCCACAGCAAAGGTTTTGTAACCTACATGTGATCACTTCATCATCACAATCATGTGACTCATTGCCCAAAACTACAACATAGGTCACTTCTATTGCATTTCAAGTGCCAAGACTAGACCAGACTTATGTCCTGAAGGCCACCATCTTGAAAAATGGCCACTATCTTGGATTTTCAAGTGGCAAATCAGGAAAAATTTATAGTGATTGTATCACTTTTTGCATAATTTGGGTGCATATTTGATGTTATCTGCTCCAACTTGCCTTATGTGCTTATGTGGACAACCTCTGGAGGCCTTCCTGCAGTGCCTTCGCAGTTTGAGAAAACTGGTCTAGACCATTATTGTTATTCTTAGCCATGAAAATTTATCTTCAATTCTTGTCTAAACATTCATCTCAAGTCCACAACAGGTGTCAACATAGAGATAAAAAAAAATGCATTGTGTAGTATTTACAGAAAATCAACCATGAATCAGATTGCCTTCTTTGCACAAAAGAGACGTACTATTTTCTTAAAGAAACTGATACTTATTTTTCCACCACCCAAAGAGCAACTTGTGGACTTTCAGTTTAATTTAAAGTTTATTTAGTGGTTTCCAATACTTATATGTTATTCATTCTTATCACTGCGAGGACCTCCCATGGGGCCTTTAGACTCAATGAATTATACCATTAAAGAGCATCAGAATCTTAACTGATCTTTCCTCCAACTACACAAAATGTCAGGCAAGTAAGGGCTGTTTGGAAAATAGATTTTGGGAAATTGACTCTGAATTGTAAGAATAAAAACCAGGAACTTTTGACAGGCACCTTGTCTAAGCACATGGAGGATCACCAGGGGCATAACACAGTACTTCCCAGCAGAAGGCCTCACACCAGGGCCTTGGTTTAATCACTGGCCAGCCAGGGGAGAGGCCGTGCAGGAAACAAAGCTGCCCTCCAGCCTGGCCTCCTCCTGTCACCCTGCTCCCTGGAGGTTGACCCAGGAGAGGCCGTCCCTCGCCCTGCACACTCCTCGCGGCGTGTTTGAAGATGAGAGGATGCAGTGTGAGGGGAACACCCACTAAGAGCTGGAGAGCCAGATGAAACCCTGCTTGTTCTCTTTGAACTGCTAATCACTATGTTTAAAGCTGACCTCTCTTCCGGTTGGGCTCATTAAAATATGTATCATGAGAAAAGATCCAGATGGGACTTGACTGTGATGGATGATGTGATTGCCACTACAGATTAAAGAAGCTCTGTTTTATTTTCTTACAAAAAATAGAGATAAATGAGTTGTACTGATGTGAGGTATAAATAATTTTAAAAATGCATTTCTGGTGATTGATAAAGTGTGTGGTACATCTTGTTGCAGTTGTTGACAACTGTGATTTCAAACATGTTACTGAGCTTGTCAATTAGTGCTTTGTAGCGACTGACTATTAGGATTTATTTTTTTCATTGCTTCGTAGTCTAGACACAAATGTCCTAAATAATAAATCTTACCCTTCTTTTTTTCTTCAAAACAAGACCATTTCAATTTTATTAATGTAGAAAAAATTGGATTTTTCCTACACTTCCCACATTTCACCTATTTGCCCATTCAAAAGTGGTATTGTTCAACTCTATCCAAACCGTGTTTAAAGCAAATCTTTTAGAAGAACAAATGTCTGTTTTGTTTTAAAGATGTCTTTCGAGACAGCATAAAAGCCTGACACTTGTAAACTTCAAGTGAAAGCTTGATCCGATTTGGAAGCACTCACCTGGTTTCAACAAAGCGGTAAAGGCTACGGGGAGAAGGGAGCTGGGACACAGAGGGAGAGCATAATGAGACATAGAGGAGAAGGAGAGTCAGGTAGCAGGGGATCAATCAATCATGGCTCCTGTTGGTTTATATTGACTCGGCAGTCCCACTGGGCTCCCACGGTCAATGTGCTTTCAGGCATTTTGCATGGGTCGATGGAGGAGCGTGCCTGGCTTAACACTCACCTTTATAGGTGTGTTTGTGGAACGTTTTATCTGCCTGAATCGACAAGTTCTTACAAATGTTGATCATGGACCAAGTGGCCTTGGTAAATCATGTTTGAATGCATATTATGACACAACAGAATCAGAGAGTGAAACAACCTCTTTGGTACTTCATCAGAACTACACACTTTGTAAGAAAACAGAAACATAATGGAATGTAGGCTGGTTTGAAGAAGAATGATTTCAAAAATATAACATTTGTTTATTTTGAATCAATTATATCAATGTTATATTAATAGTATTTTCAACTCTGAAGTGGTTTGCAAAACAGACATTTAAAAATTCATGAACTGGGTCATTTTAAGCCTACTTTTTCACACTAATGCAAAACAATTTCCAACATACTACAAACTAACATCATCATATCCAGGCTTTTGAATTACAGGCACTTTTAGGGAAATCACAACATGTATGTTTGTTTCTGCTGCTGTTGATTGCAGATTACTTTCACTGGTAATAAACTATTTCCTTCCTGCTGTGTTGTCCTGGTACAGATTCCATGCACCAGAGCACCAGCTCGAGTATTTGTTTGAAATGTATAGTGATATTTTTGTGTCTCGGCCAGTCATCAATCATCTGAATGCCGCTGTGCCATGAGAACGTGCTGACAGTCTTTGAGTGATGTTTGAGTGACAGCTGATGATTACCTGGACTGAGGGGTGTTTCTAGTCCCCAGGGCAAACCTCTCCTGAGCTTTTACCTCACTGAAATGGACTGAGAAGTAAATGATTTTGTACTAAATAAATCTCAATCCAATGTCAGGGCTGAGCATCAATAAATTCATATTGTATTGTAATTGCAATTTTACTATGTCTTCTCTATAACAAGGACATAACCCATACAATGTGTCATTTTAGATTTACTGTTCCTGCTGAGAGCTGTCAAGTGAACTCAAGATGTAGGAAAAGTTTTCCCATTCCTGCCCAAGTACATGAGGAAAAACAGGACTTTAAAAGTATCTTCTTGCATTCATTATTAAAGTGACAACGTTTGTTTAATAGGATGTGCATTAAATGTAATGTAACTGTATACAATTTCTAAAATTAAAGGGTTCTTAATACGGCAGAGGATAGCTGAGGTCATTTTTGAAAGGCACTTAAAGTGGTGAGTTCCATTTTGAATTAAAGCCAAGTTATGACTAATAAAAGTATAGTGCACTCTATACTGACTTCATTTAAAGAGCATCTTTTTAACAAGGCCATCTTCTTGTATTTTTAGATACTCAACATTTATAGACAGAATTTACTGTTAAACCTGTGGAAGCACAAATGAGGAAGGGGAAATTCTTAAAGCCTGTTCTACCAGCCTTTTCCTCTGCCTAAGGCACAGAGTGGATCCCAAAACAAAGCTGTGTCATAATGCTTCATCTCATCTCAAGAATTTTAGGATTTATTAAAACCAGACGGAATAGTTAGTCCTGGATAAACCTTGTCAGCCTATGAGACAAGTGTGGGTTGTTGTGTTGAAAGTCTACTTAATTATACTGTATAGTGTATACCGATACCAAGTCATAATCAGCTCTGTGCCCCATTTATTCTCAGTGAGCAACACTTTCTTTCTGCACTTTTACATTTGCAATCCTCTTTGCAGGATAAAAATGGGGCTCCTTCACACTCCTCATGCCGGCACTGCACTTTTAGAATAAGATGTGATGTAATAAAGACAGTTTGGAAGTAGGAAGTTTATTTTATATGGAACAAAACTCAAAGTTCAGTCATTTTCTGACATTGATTATTGTTTCAATGTGTCATATTCACTGTACACTTCTTGGCCTACTTCACATTTTCTGCTTATTCCGCCTTTAAATGTAGACGTTTAACTAAAGGTTGACAAAATGTCTGCAGGAAGTGACACACACTCAGGGGAGGCACACTGCACTTTTGCAGGACAACCTTATACGCTGTCATTCTTTCCGCCACCCAATTTGCTGAGCATCACTGACACCATGACCCGTCTTTTATTAAGAGGCTGAGCTGTGTAAGAAGGGACAGTGTTTTTGTGAGCTGCCAGACCCACTCAATAGAGTAAAGGTAATAAAAGAAGTTTGAGAGAAAAGCTGAAAACAAAGCGTGAGGTGGATTGAGTTGAGTCGGCAGCAGGTAGACTGGCTGAGAAGTGAAAAGACTTTCTATTTGACAGGTTATTGATCGCTTCAAACTTCCCAAAAGGATCCTGAAACCTCTTCTTCCCAATCTAGTCTTCAGCTCTCAACACTTCATATAGTTTGAAGTCTCAATGGCATTCAAGATGGAAAAGTGTAAATCGATAAAAAGAACAACCAATTTTTTCCCAAAGTTTGGATTCCTCAGCCAACATCTTTTCATATTGTTTACCTCTTAAAAAGCAACCATGGATTGAAACCAAGGATGCATTTTACTCTTGTCAGCAAAAAAAGTAAGAGTAAGATAGACAGATATGAATTAAAATGACAAATCTAAAAGTCACTTAACACTAAATGGTTAATTAAAGTCTCTTTTTTTTCTTTTCTAATCTTTTCACAAGATTCCCATGTGATGTGTTTTGTGTAGCATGCAAGTGTGAAGCCACAGGACAGGTTGGTAGAATGTCATTGCAAAAGGTCTTTGCTGCCGTGTGCAGCTTGTGACAAGACCGATAGGAATAAGCATTGCTGACATTCAGGAGTTTGACAGATTCATGAAACTTTATTTCTAAAGAAAAAATGAAACAGTTCCAAAACGTGACAAGCTAACGTTTGTCTCAGGGATGGTACAGAAAGAATTAGATAGATAAAGCTAATGACATACTGCACAAATGTATTCTGGCAAATCCAGGAGAACTATGTTAATGTCTCAAACTTTTTTCTAGCCTGAGAACCTTTTCCAACCTAATAGTCAAACATACTTTTACCTGCACAAGGAAGGCCCATGTTAATTATAATTAATTATCCTTGGTATGTGTGATGGTTTGAAGAAGGTCTGGTGGTGATTTCTCTCCACTCCAGAGTGCATTACATTATACTGTATATATAAAAATCTTAGAACTTGTTTCCCTTTTTATGTAAAGTAGTCACTTAAGTGTAAGACTGGTATTTAGGAAAACAGCTGTCATAAAATAGTTTGCTGTTCAGTGGTTAACAGGACACAGTCGCTCTATAGCTGCAGGCTCTGGGCTGTTTATTGTCATGTAGATCTTCAAAAATAACAGAAATATGGAGAAATGGAAAGCTACTAAATCATTGTCAGACAGATGTTATTGTTTGTATGATTGGCTTAGTCGAATCTGTCTCTCATTGCAGTGCAGTTTTTTGTGTACCAGACAAAAATTTAATGTCCATTTGTTTTGTCCCAGTGGGATTGTTGAAGTAAAACAGCCCATAAGGATTGAGTAAAAGAGGAAAAACAATAATCAGAGTCTGTTGGCCCAAGTCCCAGGCCACTGAGGCACTTTCACAATCCCATGAGCACCACTCATTGCTTTTGTTTCTTCAGTATTAAATGCATGATTTTAGATACAAATGGACTTCTGAATGCCATATGGGCAAGCTTCCTTTTGGCGAATGATTAATGGTCCGGGTAGTGTTGACCCACTAAAGAGAATTAACAATACAGTTGCAAGGCACTGTATCAAATTATCATTACACAGGGAAGCCTATGTAATGTTCTCAAGTATAATGCATTTCTTATTAATATTTGTTAAACTCACTCTAATTGTTAAAGCTCCTGTAGATGTCTGTCATATCAATATGACATGTATATGGTCTCTATATATTCTGAATGGTCAGGTTGGGTGGAATGGAAGAGGTTAGATTATGGGTTTACGGAAAGGCTGCATGTTTTAGTGAAATCTGAACTTAATTGTGCGTTTGTTAATTTGTCAGGATGGTCAAACACTTTTACATATGCTTCTATAAAACGCCAACTGTGTATAAATATGAGTTTATGTTGGATGTAAATACTACACGCCACAATCAGCAGACCAGTAGATGACACTATGGTGCATTGACCAAGTGTACTGTATGTAGGGCTCCGTTACACCTTAATAGGCAATAAGGACAGGTGGGAAGAGCGGACATACTCCAGCACACAATGCAAACACACATACCATTCTCTTCCACCTCACACAAACTTGTCCTTGCTCAGCTTATCTCACAACTCATCTATAATCAAAACTGACAAGCCTAGCCCCCTCCCTTCTCCTGTCTCACATCCCCCTTCCTCCACCTTTTTCCCACCTACTCGCCTTCTGCTCGCACATCCCAAAAATACCATGCAGCCAAACAGCGAACTCTCCCTGTAAGCCCCGGGCCAATTAGTGTGGTGTTGTTGCATTGTTATCTGCCTGTCATGGTGGGTTTCTCCAGCCCGCTCGCTGTTTGTGGCAACACAAACTGCAGCTGGGCCTCAGGCGGCAATAGAGCGGTCGAGGAGATGGATGAGCAAGAGGATGTTATATAAGATAAAGGGTGACTTTGGAAGATTACCCTAAATTTGGAGCCAGTAGGATGTTCTGTGATTTACTGTATTGATGTTTGGTAATGAGAAGGAAAACAGCGCTCAGTGGCAGTTGTTGAAAAAGAGCACAATCTCTGCTTCTCTGTCTTGTCATTACTTTGCATTGGGTCGGTAATGATCCCGCCGTGGGATGAAAAATTATGAAGAGGAGGAAGGAGGACAAGGGTGGTGTGGGATGTACAGATATACCATACAGTAATATGGCCTGGTTGTCACTGATGAGAAATGGAAAATCTCTGCAGCGCTGGCCACTTAATAAAACAAGCTGGAGAAATTTGATTTCTGACAGACTTGAATTGAACTTGGGACTATGCAACTTATAAAAAAAGTAAAAATTTAGTATTCTTTTTTTTTTTTTTTTTTTACTAAGGAAAAAACTGACACAATGTAATGGCTAAATTGTGCATAGCATCACCAAAACTGCACTGCTCTTGTGGAGTGTCTTCCATGGTCACGGTCTACTACAAGTAAAAGACAAACAAATCTGATTCGGAGACTAATAGGGCCTGCTGCATGTTGGTGTTATATGCCTTTGTTGGCCAAAACAAACTATAAAAAAGAAACTATTATGCACAACATGATTTTTAATCTAAGATAGCTTTGAAGTTCAATGGGAAACTCCACCAGTCACAGAGCCTGGCCAACCATTCCATACAAAAAATTAGGTCTCCCTCTCGACCCTATCGATGCAACTTTGGATGCAGATTAAACCAATCAGAGCACAACCTGACATTAGCAATGCAACAATGAGACTGAGTCATTGCATCAAGCCTGCTCACATACAGGATTATAATTGGTTGATGGTGTTGAGCTCGAGTGGAAGACAGGCTCAATGGGTGGGGTTCCAGACCCAGATGACTTTGTTAAGAAAGTGAAAGACGGTGGGTCTTGCAGCTCCTGCTACTAGTCCCATGAAGGGCTACAATCAAAGGGTTATTGTACTTGTCAGACAGAACAAGGTTTAGTTTGCCCTGAAGAAAGAAAATTTGCATTTAACTGGATGGACAATTACAAAGTTAGAATATGGCTGATATCATTTGTCACACTTGATTCAGCACATGGTCAAAGGGGTAATTAATTTCTCAACATGAAATCAGAAAATGAGTCTCACGCTGTGAATTGCTGCATGATCGGTAAAATATTTTTTAAAGCTTTATGTTTTAAACCAATCAGTGCAAATCTCTCTCATCACTTTCTAAACCTTCTGTGTGTAGAGAGTTGTGAGATAGTTTTCTATTAAGGAATCACTTACTTTATAGTTATTTCATATTTGACAGCTCAATATTTTAACAAGCAGTGGAAGTTTCCATGGTTTATTTTGTTGGTGTATTCCTGTGTTGTTCTGTGCATCGCAGCCAGGCTGTCAGTCAATGTGAGACCCACAGCACAAACACAGCATATACTCTGCAGTATACGAAACATATTCAAAACAATAAGTCACTCCATAGCTGTAATTTTTTTCTCCAGTTTTTTTTACTGTGTGTTTGCTAAGAACTAAATGTGGGGTAGCCTTGGCCCCATGATGTGATCACATGACACTTTAAATGTCAGAGGTGCACCTGGCTTGCTTCCTCTTCCATGAGCAATGGGGTGTACTACAATACTTTGCCCTGTTAAGCTTAAATCCAGTATTTCCTTTGTGATTTGTGAGTTTTGACTGTAATACTATGTTTTATTAACAGCCCTGTTTACAGAGACAGTGCTTGTTCTCATATGTCTTTATATACAGTCGTGAGTGTTTTGAGTCTTTGGTGTAGAAGTAGTTGGTGGTGTGGGTTCACTTAAGGTGGTGACAGTATTCAAAATGATTGGTTATTTTTAAACTTACCTGCAGTATTTTTCAACACATTTGCAGTATTTATTTTGGCTTCAATGGCAGTGTCAGTGGTCAGTGTATGGTTATATATTTACCAGTCACGGTGGGTTAGTTTTTAACCTTGTATTAGATAATTAGATCAATCAGCACAGAAAAGTGGAGAGGTCTACAGCGCCTGATCTGCAGCCCAGTCTTATAGGAAACCTTACTGTGCTGCCCTTTAATGACACATACTCCACTGTCATATACATTGTTGAATATACAGACATTGAATAGAGACTGTATTGTGATGTCACTGTGATGAGAAGTAAACAGTCCATTTGATGCTGCAGTACAGTTCAGATATTTCCCCTCTGCTGCTGACACAGTGTGGTGGGGGTGCTTTCATTTGTCTACTTGAATCCCACAGTCCCCTCGCTCCTGTAGCTGTCTTAATGTGCCTACTCACAAACACATTCAGCATGACTTCAGCATACGGCTACCACCCCGGTCTCTGCTTTTAGACTTTCCACTATTATGACTAATAGGTTCTGGGGCACATTTGTGCTGACGCCTGTTGGTGAAGTTAAGAAGCAGGACGTGGGTTGGTGCTTTTTTTTATTTTTTACTGTGGGAACCATCAAGCGTTGGGATAGGTGTGCTACTCCTTGAATCACGACAGTTCATTATTACAAGTGTTTGTGTAGCATTTTATTGAGTATGGGTTAATACACATACTTTTATTATACACTTTTTACACCTTAGTTTAAATGTTTGAAATGACTCCAATTCACAGACGTAGAACCAATCACAGAACAGGGGGCAGGACCAACATGGGCACAATAAACTGCCTCTTGACCATTGCAATTTGAAAAAACATACAACCAATCAGAGAAATGATGTATAACATGCAGCCCATCACACTGTATCTATTTGTAACAACGGATCATTTTGAGTATCCAACTCTTGCTACTATCTCTCTATTAGTAAGAAAACACTTCTGAAAAAAATCTGATATGTCACCCAATATCAGGCGTATGTATTGTATAATTTGGCTTTCTTTGTGCATTAGGAATACTGCTATGAGAATAAGAATTATTTCTCGAAAGTAGAAAGTACATTAAATACAAAAACTTGATGAACTCTTGAATCTGCACTGCTCAGCTACTGGCTGTGCATGGTCTCTTACAGGTTTTGCTCTTCCCTTTATCTTCCCCTTTTTTCTCTCCTGTTTTCTTCTCCACTGATCCACTTGAGTACATACCAGCACTGTCATGGGTTTGTTGCTTTTGCCCTGCGAACAAGAACCGGTGTTATAGGGCTCATTGTGCTTTAAATTGCTGTTCACTGCTTTCAGATTCCCCAGAATTATTTAGCTAAGGTTGAGCCAAAGTCAACAAAAACTTTTCCTTGCAGTGTGTGGGTGAAATTGGAGGAGATTTTTTTAAAAGAGTAAGAGACCCATGAATAGGAGTAAGGCTCATTACTTTGGTAAATGGGTAAATGCCCCATGGCCTGTACCACCTACAGTATACCAGCTGCAGGAGCAAATTGGTCTCCAGGGATTGTTAGACAACTGTGTGTGTTGGAGCAAGTTACTGTGTGTGTCAGAGTACTTGTGAGAGATAAAGATTGGCAGTGAAGCTACAACAAATGCTAATTTTGCCTAAACAAATTCATTAACTTGCTAATGACAAAGTGAAGGAATGTTGTCTGCCTGTGAAACCACCCTGCAGTCATACAATATTGAAATGTCACAAAATGATCTTTGTCCATACCTTTAAAAAGTTCAAAAAATACACTTTGTGCAGCCCTGGAACAATTTTATGAGAGGAGAAAAGAACACTTGATGTCAGTTAGCTTAGCTGACTTTCTTTAACCTTTTCTGCTATTAATATTTGCAAAATCAACATACATTAAATATCTATAAATGGCTGACAAATGCAAGGAGAGGAATGTTTTTAGAGGGATGAATATCATGACCTAAGATATAAATTTTGTCTTTGGGGTTTTATGTAATGGTGATGAGTCAAGGTTTCCACCAGGTGTTTGAATGAGGCATGATATATCAACTTAAGGGCCTTTTATCAGTATATATTCAGTGTGTTCATATGTATCAAAGATGAGACACATTTTATGCCAGATAGTCTGTGTCTTTGACACAGAATTTTCACTCATGTATATCACATTCAGAAGCAGCAAAAATGTGTGCCTCTGCAACTATTCTTCACCTGCTCTGGTTAAATGTCTGCAGTTCAATCTTGGGTTGCTTTTTGCTTGGTTTTTTTTTCCCACAGCCACCGCTAAGTGTCAGTCAGTGCTGCAAAGACTAACTTCAAGGTCAGAAAGTACATTCTAACTGTACAGAAACTGTATTTAGGGAGTCTAACAAAAGCAGTGAGAGTGAAAAAGAGAAGCAAGACTTTTATAAAGAAAAAGACTTACTACAGAAAAAGAAAGGTCTTTCCGGTGTACCAGACAGATCAGACACACAAATACAAAGCACAACGGCCCAAACCAACACACCAAGTCTGTGCTTTTGTAAGTGATGAAAGGTGGATGGAGTCACACAAAGAAAAGCACAAATAAATACTTACCCGCTGGGATTCAGATACAAACAAGCACAAACGTTACCTATAAAGATGGAGTAGCTTTCCCTCCTACAGTGTGTGATAGGTCCAGTCGTCTTCAGGCATCATTCAGCTGAAAAGATCAGACAGCTCAGATTCAGACGTGTCTTTATCCATCGACCAAATGGACACTGCATGTGATACTGGGCTCCAAATTACACTGAAACATGGCACAAAGGAACAGGTTGAAAAAGTATCCAAGTATCCAAAGTCTCTTTAGTATGTCAGGTAAATGAGATGGTCACCCCAGACCACATCTGTAGTTTACTGGAGGTATGTTTTAACACTACATATTTCCAGTTTAGAAGTAACTTGTACAGGCAAAAACACAGCTGTGCCATGGGATCACCTGTCTCTCCGAATGTGGTTAACCTGTACATGGAGGAAGTGTAGAGCCCTGAAAGCCTTTACAAGTCCAGTGCCCAGTCACTGGTTCAACGCAGTGGACAAGAACATCAAGTTCACCCGTGAGGATGCCAAAGAAGAAAAACCCATCCATGAAGCCATGAAAGCCTGTGGATACCCCAGATGGACATTTAGCAAAACCAAGAGGACACAGAAACCAAACAGACAGGAACCAGAGACAAAAGGGAAGGGTGTAGTTATCCCTTATGTGTCTGGTTTATCCGAAAAACTCAAAAGGATTTTCTACAAACACAACATTCCGGTTCACTTCAAACACTCTGCGTCAAAACCTGGTCCACCCTAAAGACAAGATCCCTTCTCACAAAGAGAGTAATATGGTCTATGCTGTTCAGTGTAGTGAAGAGTGCAGTGATAGGTCCTTAGGAGAGATGTAACAACAGCTTCACAAGAAGATGTATCAGCCCAGGAGATCAACCTAACAGATGATACCTGAAGAGATATAAGATCACCCAATGGAGCATTACCTATGATGACTATGATTGACTTTTAGCTCTACTGTGACACCTAAAAGCTGACGTTTTTCTCAAATGACCACAATCAATTGTATAATGCTACAATTTAGAGGAAAAATAAATAAATAAAAAAAAGACAAAGCGAGTAACTGAAATGCAGTAAAGTTGCTGTGTGTGCCTTGCTAAAATGCAAATGATGCAATGCACTGTTTATGAGTATTCAGTTTAACAGTTTAACAGCACCAGCCATTGTTACAGGCCTGTAGATGGTGGCCCTTACTACCCGCCAAACACCAACACACACATACTCACAAACTTTACAAGCTGCTTGTCCTTGATGCATCTCATAAAGGCAGGAAGAGGAAGCTGGGATAGTTTGAGGCACTAAAAATCAGCCTGTAAAATGGCGTTGCATGCGAAGTCACAACAGATGGCTACTAGTGCTACGTCCTCGCTGAAAATGACACTGAAAAGGACACTTAAAACATAAGCATGCATCGGGCTCCCCGCAATAAGGGCATGGGATCTTGTTAAAGACAAGGTTGCATATTGAAGACTATACACAGCAGCTGCTTACTGTGCTGTAAACTGAAAAACAGAATAACATCAAATGAGGTAGAAGCAGGGTGAGCAGTAGGGGGCAGAATTACCCCAGAGAAAGACTATAAGTAAAGCCAATTGATAAGTACGAGCACCCGGCTACATAACAAGGCACCCTTAAGCCAGACAGGAATGTCAACCCTTGTGGTCAAATAGTCATAGTGTACGTTACCACATGCTCCCATGATTAGAACACAAGGATGCTATAGCTTGTGCGGCTGCTGTTGCCATAGTGACCTCAGTGCCAGACAAAGCAAACAAAAGTTCTCCAGATAAAGGGTGGTATAGAGGGAAAAGCAGAAAGGAGATTTCAGCCTGTATCGTTCAATTGATCAGCCATCTAATTGTTCCTCTGGAGGCCTATGTCCAAACTAAAGAAGAAGAAGAAGACAGGCTGAAATAACACAACAAACCCACTTCACTTAATTATCCAAAGTGAATAAGCCTAGCCATTGTCTGAATATGCACTGGTACATGATGGTTGTGGAGACGATGAAAGCACCTTAATGGCCCTGTCTGTTTTCAAGTGCCAAAGTCTCTACACAGACGAATAAGCAACGGCACTTAAGCTCCGTCGTGAAGGTCTAAGGTCTCTACATCAGATGTCAGCCTATGCGCAAATGAGATTTTTTTAAAATGAAATCGAACGCAAGTAATTAAAACGATCGTAATGAGAATATCTTACTAACTGTTGACATGTTAAATAAAGCTTATAACCACAAAACCCATCACATACTGGTGGTTCATGCATAGAAACAAGTGCAGTACACAATAGAAGAGATGCCACACGAGGAACAGCACAGACTACTTGAACATTTAAACAAGAAAATTATAACTGTCAAGCACTTTTGAAAAATAACTGCTTGAGTTTAAATTCCTATTACCATAACCAAAACAGCAGCCAAACCATTAATGATCACTAAAACATGTCCAATAAACAAACATTTCATAATGACTACTTTATAAAAAAAAATGTCACATAGTGTTACTTTCAAATCGTGTTGGGCTAGTGGAAAAGGCTGTCAACCCACAGGTGCAAAGATTAAATATACTTACATTTAAAATCCTTGGAATATCAAAATTGTAGGAAGCTTCAAAGTTCACAAAGAAATGTGAAAATCTCCGTAATGGATGAAATTTTGTCTTTCTCTTACACCTGGGGTTAACAGGGGAAGAAACAGTTTTTGGAGGTGTTGTATTGAACGTAAAGATCTTTAGTGAATGGAGGAAAAGGCAAAGGCAAAGACGGCTTTTGTGGACATCCCTTCTGTGCTTCAAGACTTCAATTACCCATTATTACCTGCGTTTGATTTCCACCACTCTCATCCACCCTCTCCCCTTTTCACTGTCGGCTCAGTAACTCTCAGGGAGCTTAGAGCAAAGAGGGAAGAAGAAAAACGAATAAGCAGCAATTCTGCTCAGTAATCCTGAATTGTTACAATTTCAGTCGATTTTCTAGTGCAAATGTTCATCTTGATTAGGAAGACTATGTCAAAGTGTGTCTTCTTGAGTTTCATCAAAAAAAAGAAAGTTTTCCTGCTATGATTATTGTGGCTTCAAGGTCTTTAACAAAATGCCATCATCACTCTCCTTGTTCCTTTTTTCCAATCTGGCATTTGGTTGAAAGCCTCATATATTGCAGGTCTTCAGACACTTTAAATCTATTTCCTTGATCAATATAAAGTGCCTCTTTGCTTGGCCACTGTCGGTGAAGCCTACACATTCCCACCCACCCACAGAATAACTCAATGACAGTGATGTCAGATTTTATTAATCAGTATTAAAACAGACTGCACTTGAGATGTTTTTTTTACTTGGGAAAAATGGTTTAAACCCCAAATAGTATATTGTAAAAGCAATCATTACAAAAAAAAAAAAAAAAAAACAGGCTTTATGATGCCATCTCCTGTTTATAAGGGATTTTATTAGCTGAGAACCTGTTACTCAAGAACAAGAAAAGCTAAGCTAAAGCTAATCAACTTTACAGTAGTTAGGTGTCATGTATTAGTATTTTGTGCAGAAAAAATTGGTCCAGTTTTATTTTATTTTTTATAAAAGAGAAGCAGAAGAGATCCAGAGGCTACTTTTGGGGGTAAATGGAGTCTGATACAGGGACGGCAAAAAGAAAATCAGGTAGTGTAACTTTAACCAAACATTTGTAATGTCATTTTTTGCACAGAAGGACTTCTCATAAAATACAGGTCATAATATCTTCATTTGGTGCAACAAAGGAAACCTTGAGTTGAAGTCGAGGGACACGCATACAAACGGATTTAAATAGGTAACACTGGTATATAACCCTGCTTTAATGAGGTAAGACATATCCATGATTAGCTGGCTAATTGGTGTATTCCTTATAGCACTGCACGTGTTTTGAAACTTAATTGCTTATCAAATAAGACAAGAGTCATTAGAAGTTGAATTTGATGCAACAGGGAACATTAATTAACAAGAAAACAGTTATGTCTTTTGGACTGCACATGTTTGTAAATTTTTTATGCAAGTTTTATAGAAGAACAGATCTTTTTCATTTGTCAATCACTCTTTCCATTTTGCTCTGGAAAAGTACAAACTCAAAAGTTGAAGCAAACCTTCAAGTACAATGAGATCAAATCATTAGACCAATGTCCAGTGTGTTGTAAGAACAGTAAGCCACACAAACAAGCCGTTTAATTATGAATGCAATATAATACCCAGTACAGTACACTGAAGAATCATTTGACCTTTCCATGCTAGTGAGTGCATTTGCCATTTGATCTGGCTCTGAATTTAATTTTAATAATTTTAGAGCATGTTTAATCAATCCTAGTGATTTCCTAATTATGCAGCACAGCCTGAATCAACTCCAGGAATTTCAGAGTTGCATGGTGCTGTTCATTTTTCTGTCTTGCCTTTGATTCATACACGGTCTAATTGTGATTAACAGCTCCCCAGTTTTGCGCCAGTCGGTTCCGTGTAGATAACATCAGTGGTAGTAATTCTAATGTAACAGGCAGTTTAACAAGAGTATTAATTTTAATTAAAGCTCCATCTCTGTATGCCGGGGTTGATTGCCTTACATTCTAATGACGCTTGAGAAGTTTAAACCTTCAAATGCTTCCTACAGACCGGCAGTGTCACCTTAGGGTAATGTCTTTACTGTATGTTTTTCTTATATACAAACCATTTGTGGGGAAAATATTTTTTTAAAAGAATGATGTATTGCAGTAAAGCTTCTGGAAAAAAAAAAAAAAAAAGAAAGCGAGAGACCAAAGACTGGCTCCATCAAGTTATTTCTGCCTGTTGGGATTTAATTAAAGAAGCCTAAGTGATACTGGGATGACTGCCTCATACCATAACAGGCTGTGCTTAACACATCTCTTCTTCTCTATTAGATTTCATTAATAACACATTGCTGTAAGAGGAGGCTGGCAGAGAGGGAGAGACCGAATGTAAAATGAAAGAAGAGGGAGGATAAATGCGGATGGGTTCATAAACAAAAACATGAAATGAGTACTTGATAGTCATGAGCAGCTCAAGATCCCTTAAGGGGAGCAATCAGAAAATGTTGGTCTTTACTTGGTGCTGTTCATCCAGTCTTTGCAGATGAGTTCAGTGTAGTTTTGTCTTATTCTTTATGTTAACATACAATTAATGGCCACATTATTATGTACGCTGTAACAATGCATGTGACCCTAAATCATTTACAAAGAATGGTCTGGAAACAGGAAAAGCATCCCTACACCTTGGGATGAGGCTCTCCACACATACATGAAAGAAAAAACTAGAAAGATTAGCTTTGGTCTATAAATACCTTAAACAGAGGCCTAAAGTATATTAATGTCATTAAATCAAAGGTTTCTCCACATTAGAGCGGGTCCTGTAATGTGAATGCAGAGGAATGAGATTTATCATACTGCAGTCCCCCAGAGAAGCTGAATTCACTTCATTTGATGGCTGACTATTGCTCTATTAGTGAAGGACAAGAGCAAGCAAAATGAGATGAAGACATAAAACGGAGACAGCTTTATAACAACACAGCTACTTATCGTTCCCATCGCTCTCCTTCCTCCCTCCTTCTCTCTTTCAACCTCTCTATCCCCCGTTGATTCCCCTGGACGCTTTGTAATGAAGTTATCCCACAGCACCGTTCTGGAGCCCGGAGCCGTCTGCAGACAGAAGGGATGGAGGGAGCGACGGCATCACAGAGACGAGGAGCAATCAAAGACAACAAGAGGAAGAAAGCCAGGGAAGAAGGGAAGGGGTTAGGGATTTAGTAAAGGGACTTGGTATGTGACAATTTTAAAGATTTAAAAATATGCTTGAGCTTCCTGACTGTAATCATGATCAAACTACTATTTTTCTTTTAAGTAAAATATATTTGGCTGGGCTTTTTGCCACGAGTGAACATTTGTAAAATACACTTTTAATGGTCTGTACTTTACCCTTTAATAAGAAAATTTAGTCAAGTTAATACTGCATAATAGTGTATACAGACTGGCATTAAGAGAACTGTACAGGGTTCACAACTTCTGCACAAAGCTGGCAGAAGGCAACAAAAATAAACAAATAAGAAAAAGACAAAGACAACCAGAACTTACAGCAAGTCTGACACATTTTTGGACAAATGAAAACACAGAGTTTATATACATATAGCATATGATATTGTCTTTATCATTATTGGGCTGTATTGTTGAAAGCATTACTTACCTTATTTTTGATCTCGATGAAAAGAAATGAATTATGCATGGACTCTGTTTATATAAAAAGGTCCAAACAGTGAATGGATTGTATTTTTCTTGCACTTCAGTGTAAGTCATCTGGTTTCAGCTGTAAAAAGAGAACATAGAGAACTTGAACAATCTCTCTGTGGTGAGGTTCATTTCTGTTCACCTTACAGGTGACATAAACAGCACAGTGGCATTATTCCGCTCCAAGAAACAAGTCAATCACAAAACCATAAAACATATCAGGCCAGGTTGTGACAGCAGCTGAGGAGGTAATCATAAGCATGTCATTCACTGTGACACAGTTACACTTTCCCAATGCTCCAACTCGTCCCCCACACACCAGAGCTGGATTTGGGGACAGGCCGTTGCTTAATGTCAGCTGGCAAAAAGGACTGCCTGGGCAGTCCGGGAACTAGACCCCGCAGATGGAACTATTCTCTTCGGACGTGTTTGCACAAACCCATGGCCCTGTCTCTTCTGGGAGACATGTTACAGTGTGCAAGGACTGGCACTCCTGGTTTTTGGCCCAAACTTTGCCAAAATGTCTTTGACCAAGTACCCACACTGACTTTCTCATCCAAGATAGTGACTTTTCTCCCATGCAGTGAGCTGGGGAGAGCCATGGAGGGAAGAGGGTAACTCAGCGGGACATAAAATCAGACGTGATTCTGACCTTGTTGAGTGAGAGCCAGTTAAGTGCTTTGGGCATGTCTGCCCCAACATCTGCCACTCACTATGCAGAATATCTGCATGAAGGTTTTCCACTCTGCTCATTTGTGTTTCTCATACTCCTTTTACACCGCATAAGGCCTAAGTACTGAGAAACTGGTCAAAATAGTTAGACAATAGAACAGCAAATCAACAAAACATTTTCTGGCACAAATAAAGGTATAATATAATATAATCCAGGTGAGGTGTAAAATTTGGCAGACTCTGCATTTTAGAATTTAAACAAGCAAACAGGATACACACATTCACAAATACACACAGAAGGTGTGAGAAGTCATAAGTGATTAAAGTCTCCCTAATTACAGTCTAAAAATGGCTTTGGCTGTTTTCTTTCTCCACAAAACCTTTTTACTGTTATTGCTGAGGAAGCAAGTTCTGCCCCAAGGTTTTTGATTGCCTTTCTCTTTATGTTTGCCTCTAAAAGCAATGAAACTAAACCGATCCACAAAACGCCTGTTTTTAAGGCAGCCCCTGCAAAACAATGCAATTACTTCTAATGCCGCTTTGTAAAACACCAACATCTTATCGAAACACGAACATTTCTAAGGCAAAAACCAAGCAGCGGCTCTTTTGCAATTTGTTTTTTTACAAAGCCAGCACAAATCCCATGTGTATTCATGGTTAAAAAAAAAAGTCCTTGGGTGAACACCTGCACTCAAGTAATTACTGATCTTAACTTACAGAGCAGACAGCGAAACATATGAGGCCTTTTCTAACTGACAGAATTATTTCACTTTCTTCGAGCTGTTATTTTGAAAGCCCCACGACAGTAAAAGGGCCATGGTTGCTACAGTAATGCTACAATGGCTTGTGATTGATCGAAATGGCTGCTCTAAATTGTTTAATGAGTGTGAGGTGATGGGATCATGATCATCGTAAAGAGAGCAGACAGCATTTGATTTTCCACTCTGAGAGCTTATCACTTCAAGTCATATCATCTGCTTTCTAATGGTACGAAAACCATCCATTCACATCAGTCCCTCTCACAGTGATTTAGACATGGGGTCTCGCAAGGACAAGGAGAATGCAAATGCAAAACTGCAGCACTGTATGCATTCATGTGAATATCTAATAATTAACCAGCATTATGTTAACATGAATGCTACAATACAATTTCTGGACATTCATTGCCTAAGACATTGTTCACACACTATCAAATGTATTAGGTTTTATGGGCTGCATGTTATCAGTGAATAGCAATTGTGCTGAATCTTTTTGGAGATGCTTAAAGCTGCACTAATCAATATTTCTATCAGACAGTCTTTTAGAAACTGCTTTTGCTTTGGGATTAAAGCCCACAGCTGCTCTCATTCTCATAACCTCTTTTCCAGAAGCACCACGCTGCAGCTGTTAAAAAAAGTTTTAAAAAAAACACACTTTTTGTGACGGCACTGCATAATATTTGCCCATTAGAAAGACAAATTTAGCAACTAGCTGCTGATGAAAAGTGGACTACTGGGAATGAACGGCATTTCACTAGTGGGCCAAGGTATACAGTACATGATATGCATGAATTCCTATCATGTAGCTTGAATGTTCTCTCTCAGTCATTGAGACGGTATTTTCATTGTTTGTACTTTACTAATTCAGTCATTTAACTAATGGGTCTTAAGCAGGTGAGTATACTCCTGTACTGTAGGGCTTTAATTATGGTTCAGACATAAATATAGGACTGTTTACAATGAATGATGTTACTTTTCCTCATTTACCATAAAATATTTTGTGTAGTCGGCAAGCAATGAAATATTGTGGCTGCCATGGAAATTGTATATTATTGCTGAATAATCTCACTCCTGGTCAAGTTCATATGCTTATCCACATACACTTATGACTTAATGTCTTTAGCTGTATCTCCCATTGGCGCCATGCTAATCCAAACAAGACAAAGACATCACTTTGCACTAAAGTGCATAAACTTATTCACATCTATGACTGACACGTCAGCTCATTACACGTCAATCCACGACCCTGGAGCTGAAAAGCAGGTCTAATGTACACCTATAAAAGCTTCCTGTGCTGTAAACATGTAAATCACCATGTACCATTGTTGCATGTGTCTGATTTGTTTCATTCTTGCAAGAAATAAACCGGTCTTCCATTTCTAAATTTACCATGTACGGTCTTCCTTGTCTTGAACCTAACAATTATTTTAACAGTGGCAAAGCCGTTCATTGTGGCTTCTTATTTCGGTCATAGGTTGCACAGTATGACAGGGTCTTAGACAAAACTCTCAAAACTCAAGAACAATGTAATATGTTGTAATTTTATGTAACTACAAACAAATGTACAATGTAACAGTGGCTTTAACGTCAAAATGTTGCATTGCAAACTAAAAGTCTGGTATTCTTCATGCTTTGGATTTCAATGCCAACAGCTTTTAGCAATGAAAGTAAAGTAGATAAATCTCTATATTTCCTAAACCTTTGTAGGTTGACCTTCACTGTCAAGAAAAATGTCTGCAGTATTATTTTAAGTGAAAACAATAAATTAACAAAGATGTCATACTTTGTTTGTTTTTGTTTGTTTGTTTTTGCCCTGTAACTTTGTCAAGTGTCTGTGATGGACAGTGATAGAAACAAGAGGAGATTGAGATTGAGCCTGAGTAGGTACACAGAGAAAGAGTGAGTGATAGAGAGATTAAAAGAGATTCTTAGTGAATGATGCTCAAATAAAAATAGACAGAATAATGGAAACAGCCAGAGAAAGAAATTGGGGGTGAATGACTAGACAGTGATAGATTGACGAGCACAGATAAAGGTTATAATGCAAAGATGGGAGGCACTGGGAGATACAAAGACACAGAACAATAGCAGCAAAATGAGCATATGTGACAAAATGACGAGGGAGAGAATTAAGGAAATATAGAGGCAACAAATACACAAACACACCGCCCGCCCCTCCCTTTTGGGCGAGCAGACCAGTGTAAATGAGATCGACTCATTTCCAACACAACCGCCCACCCCCATCTGTCTTTGACAAACACTTCCACGTGCAAACACACAGAGGCCACATGCACACAGAAATACACATAGACCGGCAACAGCAACCAGAGATGAAAGGAATCAATAGATTATAAGCAGACATCTGAAGACTTCAGTCTACTCCCGTGAGGATCACCCATAATTGGTCCAGACAAACAGCCAAAGGACAACAACAATAACAAAGCTTTCACACACACCGAATGCAGCAATTAATAAATCAGAACAGGAATGGCAAATTAAATCCATGGACAAATATCGACAAGGCTTTGAACACATCTCCATTATTCACGGCCCATTGTTGTGCTCTGTTAGTTTGTGCCAACATTTGCATATCTAAATGAGTGACCGTCACATCTGCATGCTGCGCCGAGCAAAGGTTTTGGTATTTGGTTGTTCGTTTGCTCCTGTGAGTTTGTAGCTTGTTAGGCCTGATAAACAATGCCTGGATTTAGCCTTTATATCTGGATGGATGGAAGTGGACAAGGGCAATACAGGAAGCAGCACTCAAGAGATTTATCATATCCGGAAAGGTATAAGCTCTAAGGGCGAAAGAAAAAGATGGTTAAATATACAAAATGCTGTACAAGAAGATTTTTATATAATTATGTAGAATTACAGTTGAACAGATATTCAGATAAACAGGGAGAACAATGTTTGAAAAGTCTTTGTAATTAATGTTTTTTGCTATTATATACAGGTACTTGAAATATGAGTCAAAAATATAAGTTTGCATATGTAGAGGCTTAAAAATAGACTAGTAAAGTATGAACAAAAAGATGAAGGGGTTAAATTAAACCAATGGAAAACAGGTACCCCTATAATTGTTATTTTCTTGTTGACTTCTTTTGGTTTCATTGCAGTTCAAATGAGTTAAGTGCTACTCCATGTACAGACCGCTAGAGGGCGCATTTTGCACAGGTGGTAGAGGAAAGAACATGCACTACAGGAAGAAGACTGCACTTTTGAACCTGGAGAAACCATAGATTGTATAAATATGGATGATATCCGCCCATTGGTCCCCTATTCACCAATATTGTCATTACGAATGGGCAATAAAATGGCTGTTACATCCGGGCTTTTTCCATAGTAAAACAATAGTTTTTATATAGCATAAACAAACATATTAATCAAAAATTCACCCCAGAGTTGTCATGTAGTAAAAACTTAGCTCTAGAGAACGGAGCCATCTTTTGTACCAGGCTGTAAACATAAGTTTTACACTTGTAAAGTCGCCATTGGGTTTCTCCTTATATTTCCGCTTTTGGAGCCTGCCCTCTGGTGGACGGAGGTATATCGCTGTATTTCGCTGTAAAATCACCGTACGGTGGCGCCCTTACACGAGGACCATTTTAGAGGTTCCATGGGAGAGGCTTGGGAGGAACTGAATAAAGTGGAAAAAGTGCTGATCTATCATCGCAAGACTGGACTCTACAAAAGAATATGATATGCTTGTAAAATGTTGAACAACAAACAATAGAGTGTAATACGCCATTGTTGCATCTAGGCTGCTTAATCACAAGAAGAAGAAATTGTGAAGTGGAGTTGTGAAGTAAACAACATGTGCTTTACCATTTCAAGTGTCACTAAGAATATGTGGTTAGGAAATGAAACGGTTTTGTAAGAAATGTCTGTGTATTGAATGAACTATGTTGTATGCTAGCTTGCTAATGGTAACGGTCCTGTAAAGTGGGGAATAGCAGATGGAGAAAAGCCAACCCAAACCAGCCACTAGTGTCTCTAAATGGGACGTGGCAGAGTGGTAAGCACTCCTGCCTCACAGCAAGAAGGTTGTGAGTTCAAAACCTGGCAAGTGGAGCTTCCCGCCCGAGATTTATGACCACACTATGTATCTCTCTATAATATATTATATAGTTAACAAGGCTTTCGAATAATGCTTGTGGTATGTAGCTATAATATAGCATGCTAATCTAACTTTTTCTATTGTAGTTTAAAATATGGAAAAGGTCACTGTTCAAATTGCTCACTCTCAAGAGCCCACTGCCCAGACAAGTGCAGACAGGAGCCATCTTTTGTACCAGGCTGTAAACATGACTTTTACACCTGTAAAGTCGTCATTGGGTTTCTCCTTATATTTCCGCTTTTGGAGCCTGCCCTCTGGTGGACGGCTGTATATTGCTGGATTTCGCGGTAAATCTCCGTATGGCGGCGCCCTTACGCAACGACCATTTGAGAGGTACCATGGGAGAGGTTTGGGTGTACTCCGCCTCAGGCTGCTGGGATAAGCTCCAGTCACCTGCGACCCCTAACGGGACTAAGCGGTAGAAAATGAATGAATGAATGCTAAATACATTGTGTCTATGTTTTAGTCTTTAAGGAAGAAAAATGCCGGAGCACTTTCCTTGTTTATGTGTTTTCTGTAAACAAGATTTAAATAATATTTCATAATTTCTTGTTTTAAAAAACATTATAAATATAGTATAAGTAATTTCATGTTAAAAAGACAATGTTTAAAAGGTTAAAAGCACAAATTTAGTCAGTATACTTCATGGTACGTGGGAAGTACACTAAGTTAAAGTACATTATTTTTTTGTTTCATGTATCTACTATAAGTGAGTATGCAGGATACAGAAATGACAGCAATTAAACTGTTTTCAAAAAGAAAACATGCAGGTGCATGCATGAAGAAGACAGTGATAGGTCTTCATTGCAGATACCAATAGTCTTACACAGCAGTGTTGTATTGTTGTGATATCCATTAAGTAAACGGGACACCACACTTCTATGTGACCCAGTAGCTTGTACAAAAATGTAACCTGTTTTAATTGGAAATCCCCTTTTTTAAGATTGCTCAGGATAATGGCAAACAGTAAAGAGGTGAGACGGAAATAGAAGACACTAAGACAGAAGGACACTCAGGCTCAATTTAGCTAAGGTTTTGACAATAGAGTGTTGCACCGCCACAAAGTCAGCGCTTCATTCGCTTTCAATGGAGCAGACTGCACTTTGATATGACTTCCCAGATTAGTGTCTTCAGCTCTTTCTCAATTCTTTAAGAGAGCTCATAGTTTACTGGAAAGTCTTAAGCTGAAGAAGTCACGATGATCCCCGAAGGAATGTGAATACTGACACCGACATCACTAATTCTTCCTAATAATCGGTCACGACTCGTCATTTCTTATTATTCTAACATTTCTGTCTCGGAAGCACCATTTTCCCAGGATATTACAAGGATTTCTGCTCATATTGTAGTTCCCTCTTGCATGCTTACCTCAAAAGTAAACCAAATGGGTATGGCTATATTTGAATACTGCCTGACAGAGTACACAGCATAGAAAGAATAGATTTTTACTAGTAAAAAAAAACAAAAAAAACTGACAAACCATGGTTGATTCTGCTCTTATAGCCCGTTATTATGTGCCAACAATCTTAATTATTCAAGATTACTTGCCAACGGGAAGAGGAGACAGTTTTTATTGGACTGTGTGCCAAAACTTAAGAAGGCGATATTAAAAGCACAGATTGTCTGCACTTATGAGTTCTCAGAATGGTGTCTTGAAGGTGCATATGAAAACGTTAAACCACAAATAAACAAAACCAGACACGTTGTCTTTGCTGAACCCTGACACCTTAACCCTAGGTTGTTAACAAAATAAAAACACATAGCTTTCTTTTTTTTTGGATAGCACCTAAATTTTGCTATTTTAGGAATTGTAATAGGAATTGAATGTGTAATAATAATAATAATCTTTAATATAATCACCTTTCTAACAAAACATTTGCAAATTAGTGCTGCTACTTTTATTTTCATATGCTTTTGAAGGTCACAAAAGCTAATCTCAGAAACTCAATGAAACCCTTTTGACGATGCAGAAATATAGCTTGGACTTGTATCTATAAAGGGTCGATAAAGCTTGTCATGCCCACTACACTTATATGGGCTGATGATTTGTATGGTCAGGCTAATAATAAATGCAGCTTGTGTTAAAGAAAGAAGAGGTTGGCTATAAAACCACTGATCCTTTTAACCTTTTCCATTTCCAACAAAATGACGATGATCAAAGGAACAGGCAATGTGCATATGCATGCTTAAAGAATCACAATGAAAAATGAATATAGACAGAGCTATTTACTTATTATCCCTCAGCACTGGGACCCATGAAGGCATTTCAGGCTCTAACTGCCCTTAATGCCTCCTTTTCCACACTCTCCCTCTTCCTCCCACACTGCCCTGTGCACATTTTCTCAGGGAGACGCTTTAAGCACTGCTCTGAAATATTAAACAACCCACATAAGAGAAATATGCTCCATGTTTAACACTGTGGTCCTCAGAGTAAGGAATGTTTGTTAGCATGAATGAAACAATGTGGCTTATCTTTGAAACAAATATGAGGTAAAAATGCAGTCAGGCATACACATGTTCACGTATTATATAATGCACTACAGCTCCAGGGCCGGAATCACTGATGCTATTTTTCATGACTGCAAAAAATAGCAATGGTTTACAGTACCAACATGCAGTAATATACAGTATGAAAACTGCCTTAAAACGACTTTACAGCTTAGAATGTTAAACATGGACGCACACAAACAATTAAAAAAATCTGTTCAAAGGAAATCTGTTAAAATCAGCTGATAACAATTCAGTTCATAACAGACTAGCCGCATCGGCTAATATTAATTAGCAGCAATGATCTTGGAAGCCAACGCATGCTGCCGTAGAATAGCTGTGATCAGGAAGGCAGGAAGTTACCGTGGGGTAGGGTAAGGGTGAAAGGGTAGCCCGGGATAAACGCCACTTTTATAGAGTATAATCAACACGTGATTGGCTGGCCTGCAGGCGTGAAGAGGGCTATCACTAAACCATCAAATTTGTTCTCTATGATTTAGAGGCTTACTGTGTGTGCCATGTTAGAGAGAGAGAGAGGGTTAGAGGGATTAAGTGGCATTGGAGGATGCAGACTATAGCCAGAGTTCAGACAGTTCATACTAAAGCTGACACAAATGATAACTATTTAGTTCCTGTCATGTCTCTTGCTAGTAGATGCTTTATTGTAAACTACAACAAATGGAGCAGTGCTTTTTGTTGGAGTCTGCACACACACAAAGGAAAGAATGAAAGGAGTGTGGGTTGCTCTTTTCCTCGGAAGAATAGGGGTCAAAGCAGAGTGCTAGTGCGATTGAGAGATAACAGCAGTGACCCTGAGTTAATTGGCAATTAGAGCTGCCAACATTATTGTTATTGGCTGTAATGAGGATTCTCCTCATGTGTTTGTGTTTGTGCAGGATCTGTGTCCATGCTGTGTTTAAAAAAAATGGGTCAGTTTTTCTCGCTGTACGTTGTAAAAAAATATACAATTGTTTTGTTTATTTTTGTCAATTTACAAAATGCAAATTGACTGACTCCAAACATGCAACCACTGAAGGAAATACCTTCTGAATGAAGAAGAACACGGAGTCCTGATCTCAACATCATGTGCATATATTGTCTGTCTGGGATTACATAGAGTGACAGGAGGAGCCCATATCCCCAGAAGATATGTGGTTAGTTCTTCAAATGTTTGGACCAACCAGCTTCTAAATTCTTTCAAATTCCTGTTTGCAAGTGTACCTAAAATATTTTTTCCTTTTTTGAAAGCAAAGAGTGGTCACCCAATTTGATTTAGATTTTGTTCTCTTATTTACCATATTTTCAATTCTTTAAATAAACAATGACAATGAAGGCATTATTAGGCCAGACCATACATTATTGTGTACTGACGAGTCCCTTGGTGCAGGCCCACACAAAATAACATGACACGTGTGCAAACTGCAATATGCTTATCACTGCAAGGATCATGGTTGTGTTGTGTTAATGGGTTCATGAGAGCAGGTACGCAGTTATACACCTCTGCATAATGTGACACAGGCATAATCACAGAAAAACAAGTAGATGTTTACAGTTGATGAGTGATAGCAATAACAAGAAGCAGTCTGTATGTAGTGTGCGCTCTCAAGGAGTCAGTGAGTGACACGGTTAGACATTGTCAAGTATGTAACAGTACAGGTAATGTCACAGGCACGTACACGTGGTTAAAGAGAACTGGTTACTGGTTATGGTGACCATCCACAGGCCTAGTAGTCCTAGGTTTTATAATTGGACCTTTTTTTATGAGACTGGATTTTTAACTTGTTTGATAGTTGATTGGGCGTATGATGTAGAAGATGACAAACAGAAAAAAGAAAGACCTAGTTCCTATGAAGACACTGGGTGTATGTAAAGCAACTTGTGTTTCTTAGTGTGTAGTTGATACTTCTTCTTGATTGCAGCTGGTCATTTTTTTTTTAACCTTGGCGAGCTGAGAGAAGGATGAAAAAGGAGGACAAGATCAGGGAGGCAAAGGAAGAGAAAGCAAGGTGCCTCCACTTTGAAATCCATCTTTCGAAGGATGGATTCCCTACTGTGAGCCTCTGACTTTGTCCTTCTTCCAGCACCTATTGTGTGTGTGTGTGTGTGTGTGTGTGTGTGTGTGTGTGTGTGTGTGTGTGTGTGTGTGTGTGTGTGTGTGCTAAAGCAGGCAGAGAGGGCCTGTAGTTTAGGTAGAGTCTGTGGTTTTAGTGGTGCTATCAGCCCCTGGTGACAGTCTAGTCTGCTATCACAGCCCCCCGCTCCCCACACACTGTCACTGTGGCCCTAAGGAGAGTCTCTCAACGCTCTTTAAGAGAACTCAGCTCCAGTGCGCAGCTCATGTGCCAGAAACTCATGTGATGTATCCAATAAAAGCACATCGACCTACTCAACTCTTACTTCAATCTGAGATAAAAATGCATACCATGAACATTTGGTGACATTTTTCTTCTTGACCCTTTTTAAATGTGTGTTTGGTGTTGACATTTTAATATTTTCTTGCTGAGGGTCTTAATACTCAAATTCATTGTTTTATTTAAATGCAGCCTGAGGCTTCACTGAATTCATTTGATTTGATTAATCGGTACAAATCTGAGAGTCTTTGAAGTGTACTACAATGGGAAATGTGGATTCTCATGCTGAAGTCCAAACCTCAGCCTGTAGCTCTGTAAACCATTCTCTATCCTGGCTCTGCTGTGCACCAGGCATTTGTCAGCTAGTTTTAGGAAAAGCCAACTCTTGTATGATCCTCCTTCTTTCTCTCACAAACTTTAGTAACCTTTCTGATTATTCGCTGGTAACTCCAGTCTCCAAAGACAAAGTTTTGAAGCTGCTGTCCTCTGGCTCACCTCGGCGGAGACTTGATTGCGCTCAGCCCAGATTGTAGTTCAAATACATGTCTCTTCAGCTTTTTATCTTGTCCAAGTAATTTTTTTTTATAACACTGGAGAACTGATTGAGAATGCTTCTTTGGCCCATATAAAATAAAAAAAAATGACGCAAAAATAAGTCAACACTCATTTGACCTTAAATGAGACGCAGGAGAACAAGAGCAAAGAAAGTAAGTTTCTGAAAACATTCGACTAGAAGCTGGGTCTTTGAGAAGGGCATCTACTCACGCTCTATGCTTTAGATGTATCCTATAATGATTTAAAGCAACGTCCCAGTGCACACTGTCTTCTGAATAAAATATTGCTCTCACATTTTCAACTAAAAAGGTCCTTAAAGCCTATATTTATCACATGGTATATTAGACGCTTTGGAATCATTACCATTTACTTAGGGCTGTGATGGTCACCATGACAACCGCGTCACTGTGTGGTAAGTCGCCACCGGCAGTAACCGGCATTTAAAGTGACACTCTAAGACCAATATAAAATACATTGTTTTGTAGTATATAATTGTGATATATATTGTTATTATAACAATTGCAATAGCAGTGGGTATTAACAGCCTATACTGTTTCACTATTCTGTTTAATTCTCTTTCCTCTTTTGGCTTGTTTGATTTGTAATTGGCCGGTAAATTAAAAGCTCACCGGTAAAAAAATATGACAAATAATAAATTCTCACCAATAAAATATTTAACGTTGCCATGATCATTTATACAATTTTTTGATCTTTCACAACAACATGGGGCATCTTTAGCCTTTTACCAAACAGATTTAATAGTTAGGGGGCAAAAAAGATGCAAAAAAAAGACTATAGCTCTACAACATTGTATACCATTTACTAGGAGGCGGCAGTGGCTCAGTGGTAGAGGAAGTTCGATTCCCGTTCTCCCCACAGTTCATACTGTTGTTGTGTCCTTGGGCAAGACAATTAACCCACCTTGCCTTGTATGAATGTGTAAGAATGTGAATGTATTTGGTGATGGTCGGAATGGCTGCCACGTCTCTGTCAGTCTGCCCCAGGGCAGCTGTGGTTACAGCTTACCACCACCAGTGTGTGACTGTGGTGTGAATGAATAATCGATATGTAAAGCATCTTTGCGTCCCCGGAAAAGCGCTATATAAAATTGATGTAATAATATTTATATTAAAGATTGTACCCAACATCAAAAATACTATTCAAAACTATTAGAAAACACATCCATTGGCCCAGACAAACAGTGACCAGAAACGTCTATAAGCAATAAAATAATCAGTAGAATAAGGAGAAATGTACTACTTTTTCATATTTGTTCATCTAATTACTTTTGGGTAATGTTTTAACTCCAGAATGTGGCTGGCTTTAATAAATTATCCAGTGGTGACCTGTGTTTAAATGTTTAATGCACATCCAAAATGAAGTTATTCTAGATGGACCACTCACGTAACACTAACACTTGCAAAAAAGTCTGTGGTTTCTTTGGTTCAGTTTGGAACCACTGGTCCCTCCTACGGAGAGACCTCGAAGCAGCTGCGTTCAATGTCGCTCTGTATTTCCTCCCATCTCTTTGCATCCTACGCCCTGCAGAGATGTGAAGATATGGCGTCAGCACTTTCAGTGGAGGGTTTGCTTGCACAGCTTTTACCACGGTTGTTTTTGCGAGATGCACTTTTCCGTTAGGTATCAGTTTACATGAAAAAATTATTTGTGAACACTGTCGGATCAGTTACCTTACTACAATCACATAATAACTAATGATTTCTTAAGAGTATAGATCAGGGGTGTCCAAACATTTTACAAAGTGGGCCGCATTTGATGAAAGGAAAATTTTTAAGGGCCAACTCTCTCTTCTGTTTTCATTCTTATTTCACAAGTGCAGGCTTTAGTTGAGTTTGAACAGGTTGTAGTTGGATTTGAACAGGTTTTAAGTGGAATTTAACAAGTTTTTGTTGGACTTGAACAGGTTTTCTTTTAACTTTAACAAGTTTTAATAGGATTTGAACAGGTTTTTGTTGGACATGAACAGGTTTTCATTGGACTTGAACAGGTTTTAGTTGGTTTTGAATCTGTTTTTCTAAAGTATACTGTATATCTGCTGCTATAAACAACAGATTTTATCTCTGAAGCTGAGGGTCACATAAACTCTCACCTTGTGCCATGATTGGCCCCCGGGCCGGACTTTGGACATGTCTGGTATCGATGAGTCCTATGAATAAAACCACACTGACTGGATTTAGTTAAAAAAAACACACACAATTTATAGGAGATAAAAAAAGGATTTTTGACCACCCCATAATGACCTTTTTGTTCCCTTGTACCATCAGAGAAAGGGGTTGTGTTGGAACATATCAACACATCTTCTTTTCACACTGTAGTCGGAGCATGCACCATGGCCTTTTTGTCTCTTGAATAATGATATTCACAAAATAGGAAAAAAACACAAAAATAACCTGAGTTTGCCTCAGCCCCAACACATTCTACAACTCACCCACATGCTCTGCGCGTAGCTCGAGATTGACGGTGAAGTTCTCGTAGGTGGCAATCTTTGCCTCAGGATGAGCCGTTCTGACGTGGGCCCAGAGTGTGCACTTTTGTATGAATGTGCTTATGATTTTGAGTAAGTTGGGGCTTGGAAGTAGAGGAAAAAGTTCTTCAGGGACAGAGGAGAAGGCTATTACACATTCAGAAGCCATGACTCAAGAGTTTGCAGAGAGGCAGACAGAGACTGGCGACAGAGATGGAGACAGAGCGCTGTATGAACCAGCAACATAAAATTGTTCGTAAACATATTTTTTCATCTTCACAGTATGATTACAAAAAAAAAAAAAAAAATTGGTTAAAAGGGTATACTTAAAGAAAGTTAGACAGTAAGTGACAAGATTCTTTCGGAAATGTTCATATCATAAAATGAGCTCCCCATAGATTAATTTAACAAGGAGAAAACAGAGGTACTACACCTGTCTCCTCTCTGCCACCTGCAAGCTCAGGCAATCATATACACTATATATGCAGCCAAACATTGGATAGGTACCAAGGCCCGGTTGGATTAGATCCCAGAGTGTTGGAGTCAGCTGCCTTGTTAACATATTTGGCTTTGGCGCTAAAAGAATGGAAGCAGCGCTTTCCTCTATGCGGTCAACACACAGGGACACAAAGCATTGGTTTAACACAAGATCTTAGACTAAACATCAGAGGCCAAGTTATGTGTCGAAGAGATTTATCCTGAGCTATAGAGGCACAGCCACATTTCTTGACATGAGCTTCACCCCAAGCTAATGTCATTTCTAGTACATTGCAGCAACAGTAGTTTAAGACCAGCAGCAAATGCGACCAACACCAAATGTGACCAACACTGGTTAAAATGTAAATCATTATTACTAAGTCATTACTTGTCATTACTTGTCTTAATACAGAAAACGTCATATTTATTTAGGTGAAACCAGTGGCTATGCTAAAATTAACAGGGCATGGCAATGATCTATCAACATTTTATACAATATAGTAATTAAATTGTAATAGTCATTGTGCTCATGCCTTTTGGGGCTTTATTGGAAAGGCTACATAGCTGTGTAAGTACAGAGAAAATCTTTTTACAAAAACAATTTAACCATAATTTAGCAAACCGGGACATAGGTATGGTTGCCTCTCACAGCTTTAATCTCACATTTCTACTAGGGCTTGCAGAAATATTCAGTTTGTTACATTATACTTTGGGTTGTTGGTATGTGTGAGAAAATGCCCAGTTGTATCTATTAGTTGCCTTGCTTCCTGCTTTCAGGTTTACCTAAAGAGAGTTAAAGCGG
The DNA here is from genome assembly GCA_024416835.2 of Perccottus glenii. NCBI lineage: Eukaryota > Metazoa > Chordata > Actinopteri > Gobiiformes > Odontobutidae > Perccottus > Perccottus glenii. The sequence continues at coordinate 19,136,131 of CM044561.2, read as the reverse complement.
CACTTTGCTGGTCTAGCAGGTTCTTTGCTGTTTTTGTTTGTATTTTTCCAGATAGAGCTTCCCCGTCAGCTTCGGTGTAATGTTAAAAAACACTGTCGTAAAAACTCACTCCCTGCTCTCCTCTCTTCCACGTTTGACCATGAGCAACGGTTTTCTCTACTTTATCTTCTTTTACGGCGACTCTGCCATAATCAATGTCTGAGACTGACTGGGACAAGTGTTTATGTGTGTAATGTTGTGAAGCAATAGTTTCTCATGAGAGCCAAGAATCCCGCAAGACTTTTTGAATCCAAGGTACGGCGGGGCGTCGGACATATTTTGCAAGGCTGTTTTTTCCAATAAGAGGTGCCTAGAGGGGTTTGGGACAGACCCCTTTCACCACAAAATGAGCCATTAACCCATCACAATGACTCCAAAGCTGTTATGTTAAGGTAAAAAACCTGTAAAGTGCCTCTTTAACAGCTGTCATCTAGCTTTCCTCACTGCCTTGGATGGCTGGTTGTTAAGTGTGGGGACAATGTGTGGGGGCCAAACGTTTGTGGAAACTTTGAGAGTCTTTAAAATGAGCTCCCTAGATTTGCGTCTTTAAAGAATTCTGCATGCAGTATGGGACTGATTAATCCTTATTAACCACAAGGTATTCACTACAAAAGCAATAGGATTTTTCTATTCACTTCATGATTTAAAGAGACATGTCTGCTCTGCTTGGCTCTTGGTAGACCTGGCAAACCCCAAGGTTGTTTCCCTTCTGATTGATTGGGCAAAATATGGAGGAGAGTGGGCCAGTGGTGGTGCAGGAAGGCAGAGATAACAGGCTTATCATCAGGTGAGAAACACGGAGGGCAGCAAGCACCAACTTATTTAAACATACTGACAATAACCTTCAATTTAAAGTGACTTCTTCAGAGGTTACATGGTGTTACTTCCAATAGTCTAGTAGTTATAGGCTCAATGGTGATAAAGAAGCCTAGGGCGTGCTGAAAAAAAATGTTGAAAGTTGTGTTGGCGGATGGGTTGCCTGATCAAGAGCATTAGATGTTAGGAATTAATAAATGAATAAGCAACTCATTTTTTTATAATTTGTTTTTCAATGTGGCACAAAAAAATCTAATGATTTGTTTTTAGGACTTTTGATTTGTTGGACAGATCGAACATAGAACATTTAAATGACAGACCTGAGACCTAATTTTATTCAATGTATTTATTTTTAGTTTAGTGACGTGGATGTTGGCTGGTTTGAGTTTTGATTGATATAGTTTTTTTTTTCAGGATGGGTGCAAAAAACGATGTGGATTTCTGCTCCTTTCTCGAGGGTTTCTCAATCAAGTGAAGTTAATTAATCTACAAACTAAAATAAAACAGAAAAGTCAGTGGTGTTACCACACAGAAATACACTTCATTATTCAGCACAGTGTCTCTTTGGCCAAAGCCTCCAGACAGAGCTATAAAATATATATCAAAGGTTAAAAACTGCATAAATAACAGAGGATCAAGTTTCAAATATTATAGAGAAATGGAAGTGATCAGAAGAAACTAGAAAACATGTAGGCTACAATATTATAGGCTCTAGTGATGCAGTCATTTCTGATCTAGTAAAAATTAATGGACACATGTTCACCACAGATTTCACTGTCAGGATAATGTTTAGACAGTTTACAGATTTGTGCAAGGCCTTTATAGTCATATGACCTTTATGTTTTGTGTGACTCTGAATTAGCACCTTCTGATATCTTGATCTTTGTAAACATTTTTTCCCCCCTGAAATCTCTGTAATGAAAGGTTGGAAGTGGACATGGGTTACACACCACATACTGCCATTCCCAAAGGTCAGCCCCCCATCCATCAACCCCTCGATGTACCCACTTATCAGGGCCACTGTCCCCCTTCATTATAAGGTCCATCAGGTTTACAATGTCAGTGGAACCCTCCCCCATGTGTCCCAGTCCAGGCAAGGAAGTACGTTTTCATTGAGTGGAATGGAACAGGTTGCAATAAAGACTGTGAATACACTGAAGGACACATTACCTACAGCAGGCGAGCTACTTTTGAAATGACCAAGTCAAAATGATCTACCTTTATTTATATTGCACAGATTCATATCATTAATACACTATAACCATAAAATCAAGATTTTAAGATTTCTTTATGAAAACTATATATTACTTCACATGGACTATGAATGTTAGTCAAGGTTGTCAGTGCTTGTTGCCAAGGGAGAGACAAAATAGTTTTGTCTCCCTGAGAAGTCACATTTTGTTAAGCTAACCTGTGGAGCTAAAATATCACCAGAGGAGAGGCATAATTCAGTTTCCTCTGTTCATATCATGATTTGTTCGTGACGTTACCTTCACAGCTCTACCGTCATTTAACAAACCAGATTTTGGGTATTGAGGCCTATATTATTTTAATTTTAATGAATAAAACTCTATAGTTATAATTCAACAGCAGCTCATTATAAAAACAAAACAAATACTGGGTCTCTATGGTAACGCTCAGAGGGAGGAGTTTGTGAAACTCTGAGTGTAGGCTACATAAATTAGCTTTCCTTTAGCTCACTAACATACTTTTTGAGCAATTGTAAAACAAGACTGAAGTCAGTCTGAAGATATCGTGCAATGTTCTCTTCCTTTATTTGATCCGACTCTGCTCAGTGTTATTCCCCCCGTGCGTGAGCGCAGCTCTGTGTTCCTCATCCCAGAGCAGAGTCGAAGAATGCATCAAATAAGGCGATGTGTGACACTTTGTACTCAAAAAATACCAATTTAAATGTAGTTAATACATAAGCATTAAATGACATAATAATAAAGACGTATAGAGGTGGGTTCAGCTTTGACTGGATGTTATGGGACTCACATTGATAAATTGAAACAAATTTTCTAAATCTAAAATGGCATGCGATCTACCCGCACTACCTTTCCGATCAACCGGTTGATTGCGATCGAAGTATTGGGATCCACTGAGCTACAGCTATTCTAAGCTTATACTGCTGCTGCCCACTTCTTGCTAACCTTCTAATGCAATGCTTTCCTTGACTGCAATAAATTGGATGTAAACTGTGAGTTAAATTACAGGATCTACACCTTTTAGGTTTATTCAAGATGAGTGTGGAAATGTTTACAGTGTGTGTGTCAAATTCTCATTGTTCCAGTAGTTTTTGTTGTCTCCCAAACACTGTACTAAGCATTATTAGTTTAGTCTTTTATACAGCTTTACATGAGAGAGTGGGAGGCACAATAGGCCCTTTCAGACCTTGCATTTCAATCAAGACAGTGATTATATCACATGTGGCTAGCTCTATTTGAAGATGTGAATACTTTAAGTTCGTCCTGGATGTACTCTTAATACGTCCTGAGAGATAGCATCTGAGGATGTGTGTGAATAGGCGCTGGCTTGCAGTTAAAGACAGTCTCCATCTTATTTGTTGTAATTCTCCAAAGTACTGCTCCTCAGAGCAGCACACGGTTTTATTTAAGCTTTTGGTGTTAGGGGTTCATCATGAAAATGTATAAAACGTTCAAAAAGCCCAGGGGAATATGGAGGATGTTTAAAATTGTTTGGAAAAAAAACAGTATTTCATTTTTCTTTTTTTCAGGTTTTGACAGCAGTGTAAGACAAATTGAACAGTACAAGGCAAACAAAGGAGGAGGGATAGACAACTGCACAGAACAATACATTTCTGAGGATTTTACAAAACATTTTAATTATTTACTTTCCTTCCCACAGGCAAACCTGATACTTGTCCTCCGGGCAGTCAGTGAGCTGTTACTTTTCAAATGATGCAACAGAGTTATTTTGTGGTGTGAGGCTTAGGTCTGGGGCAATCACAATTTCATCAGCGGTGGATGATGTCACCAAAAACCTTTACCAATGCACCTTGTAATGCAGACACTAAATACACTTTTAAAATAACAGAGTGGGCATTTACCATAGTGAGCCCTGATTTAATGCAGATGCACCGTTTGCAAATCCTATGGAAGAGTTCAAGGACTATAACATCACTGCCATGTGCATATAAACTATAAACACGTATATAGTCATGGACAACATAAAGTGCTGGTTAAATAGATCAATTACAAATTCAGAGCACGTCTGGTGGCAATTTTCTACTACTTCTACTTTTCGACTCTCTTTGTAAATACTCATTGAAATATGTACTGGACATAGAACAATATTGTGAATAATTTCTGACGTTCCAACATCCACTTGACTCTGTTCAATAGAATGAAATGCTTTGTAGGCGAGCATGCTTCATTGTTGTAAATCTCCAAGACCTTGTTCAGTTGATATGTGAGTAGTTTATAGATAAAACTCACTTTTGAATACAGCATTTACTTTGAGGTGGTTCTTTTTCCCACATACATCTAAATCATCTCCTGTCTCAAATAGTGTTTTTAGCCCAAAGAAGAGAAGTCAGGGTTTATATTTTGTTTAGCATGTTGAAGAACAACTATTAAAAGAAAAGCAAGAGTTACATCAGTCTATGGAAATGATATGCCATTCTTCGGAGTCCAGATGCTTTTGCTTCAACCTTTTCAATAACTGGAAGTTTGGTGGTTCGATTCCCGCTTTCCCCAGTTCACACTGTTGTTGTGTCCTTGAGCAAGACACTTAACCCTCCTTGCCTCCAGTGTTGTTCCTGCTGTGACACAGGTGAATAAATGTGTGTGTGAATGGGTGAATGGAAGCTTAAAGTAAAGTGCTTTAAGTGCCTAGTGGGTGGAAAAGCACTGTATAAAATCCATGCCATTTACTATTCTATGATTAACGAGCACAAAAGCACTACTGTATGGAATATAATTCTAATGCATTATAAGATGAGTTTAGGTACAACGTCACAGCAGTTAATAGAGCAGTCTTACTCCAAAAATGTAACAACAATCAATTTACCGGCTTCAAAAACATGCAGGAATACATTTTCTTAAAAAAATAATAATAATAATGTTTTATCCATGATGCATTATGTCAGGTTTCACCAAATCGTCCAAATTTCCTGAGGCATTTCTCAGTATTTCTCTCTCTTGTGAGCACTGTAACCAGTTTTTTATTTTTTTTACTCCCTCAGCCAACTGAGTGTCCCTTGCCCCTTTGGCTGCACAATTTCCATACTTAAGAATTGGCTAAGATCATTTGCACACTTACACAGCAGACTAATCTTTGGGAAATGTAAAAGCCATGGTTGTAGAAACCTGGACACTTGACACTGAGTAGACTGCCCTGCGCTGTGGGCTAAGTTGCATCATGTTAGCTTCCACTCAAACTGTGGGCTGTACCATTTGGGTGTGTTCATGTCTCCAGAATCGCCTCAGGCCAGAGGATTCCCACACTGCACCGACTGCTGTTGGATCCTTTGGTGTTATTAAACCAGTTCACATTTCTGTCTTTCATCTAGTCCTATAAAGTGTCTATGCTTGATCACAGAAGAAATGTGCTCTTGCTCTGGTGTTCCCAGCTCAGACTCAAAGACAAATATAAAAAAAGTAAAACAGCCTGTCCAAAACTGTAATTAGAGCTGTGTTTACCGTTCTCTATTTGATGAAAATGGACATTTTAATGGTGGCCTTGCAATTTTTAGTTGAACAACACAGCACTTACAATTTTGTAAGTGTATTTCAAATTAATAACTTTGAAAACAAACAACTGCAAAAAAAAAACTCTTGCAGCTTTATAAAACTACAACAAAATAAAACTCCTGCTGCTGTCATTGTAGAGTACACACCAAGCTGCCTGGCTTTGTGCTAAAATAATATTTTGTGTTATCAGCTCTGAACCAGAAAACCCGCCCGCCTGTCCTCATGGGAGACCTCACAGTCACCTTCAGCACAAACCTACACCTGAACCTGTGTTGTTATCCAGATGTTAAATCTAAACAAATTGGGGAGATGACAGACTGGCACACATTTGTTTGCTGCAGTTTTAATGGAACAAATATCTTGTTTTTCAAAAATCTGAATTTTATGAATTTAACAGCAAATGTACATCTCTCCTCATTTTTATAGTCTCTGCTATTTCCTTGTGTTTTCAAAAAGAGTTACCAGCTTGAGTAAATGAAGGAGCAGTCCACCGGTTCTTTTGTAACATTGTGAAGTGTTGAATCTATGAAATGCTTCTGAAAGTGACTGAGACATATTTCACACCACTCTAGATTTTTGTCACACCGTCCCATTGACAGAACCTTTAATCATCTTTAGACTTCATCCATGAAATGTTATTTCTACTGGCCCTGAAGCAGTCTGTCTGGACATAGCAGCTGTGTGAAAATCAAAAACGATTTTGCTCTTATCCTGTCTGGACACCGAGGTGTAAGGAAAGCAGGAGTCTTTTGTGAGAAAATTCAACACAACAGAATGAGCTGAGCTGCATGAAATCCAATCACAACTAATGGCAGCTGGCCTCTTGTTGCCTATGAAATTGCCTAAACCCTTGGATCTACAGGAGATCTCTGCACCATGATGCCACTCAGTAGGCATTCATTTGTAACTCTCAATGTGGGTCCAGTAAACATCAATGTTTGTCCTCTGCACAAAACTTTGTTCGGAAACTTTGACACAAAGGCAGTAAAATCCAGAAAATACATTTAATTTTCTCTGAGATAAATTTGTCTGAAAATATCTTAAGCCGCTCACATTTGTTTGTGGAAATTGAACTGCATTTCTGAAGATTTAGGCTTTTACTTTGCTATGAATAGTTTTTATAACTTGCATCATTATTTATCAGTGTATAATAGCATGTTGTTTCAAATGTCCTTACAAATAAAAGGAATTCTTGAAGCACCTCACAAAAGAAAAGTTCATAAATGTGATTTCTAAATGCAAAACTTTTTAGATATAAGCTTTTTTTTATTATTATTATTCCTGGGTTGTTTGGGTACTGGCATGGACTTTAGTCAAATTGCAGGCTGCTGTTTTGTAATTAAAGAAAACTACAGCACACACTTGCAGGTAACCGTTTGTGAAGTGACTGCTAGAAAAAGGGTTTTAAAAGCTGACACAGTGCAACAGCAAGTTGTGTACACAGCAGGACAGAGTGGCAGATCAGGAGAAGGTTAGAGAGTGAAAGAAAGACAGGTGGAGTAGATAAGTGAGAGGGCGACAGAGCACACTAGTAAGGGGTTAAGCACACTCTCTTACTCCCACAGTTAAAGCCGTCACCCTGCCATATTATCCCTGGCCTTACCCCCACCTCCCTTCTGCTCATGGATGCCAAGAAATCCGATTTGCCAACTTTGGGGAAGCTTGAGTGTGTGACAGCCAATTACTGTGGAGAGAGGAGTCCCAGTGGAGTCACCTCGTTCACCTCACAGCCCAAACATCTGCCTGTCAGACAGACAGCTCCAGAGAGCGGCGGGGAGAGCAGGGGCCCAGTCAAAGTGCCCCAAAAGCCCAGCTCACCAGCACTTTCTCATCTGTCAGTCATCTGTAATGTAATGACACATTTACAGTGGAGAGATATGCAGACTTAGGAAAGGACTGTGTAGGGTTTGAGTGACTGGGGTAGGCCATGATGCAAGATTATTTATTTAACTAATAGCAAGACAACAGAAACACATTTGATGACAATTTAAAATTTGCATTTAGCATCTGCTTCAAAACAAATCCTATTCAGACCACTTTATGAAATGCTGGCGTTTGTCCTTGCCCACTATGAGGCATATTTTTACACTTCCCGCACTGCAAACATAGCTTCTTATTATTGCTAAAAACAAATTACACTGCCATCTATGTGTTTCATGTTTATTATCAGGTCATGTCCATTACTGTAACTGGGAATGAGTTGATACTACCGCAAAAGTAACAAGTAATATCTACAATTTTTATCAGAACCGTATTCATTATTCAGTTTTCTTTGAGAACACAGTAGGAAAGTACTGTCCTTTTTTACATCCACTGGTTACAGTATAAAAATAAATTCTTTTTAATTATGGATTGTGATGTCTGTGCCATTGCTTCCTGTTTCCTGCTCGGCTCACCCCTCTCCCCAACAGTGGAGGCAGATGGCCACTCGCTCTGAGTCTGGTTCTGTCTGAGATTTTTTACTAATGTCGCCAAGTTATTCCTGAAGGGAGATCTTTTTGGCATCACCACAATACCATAGTCTTGACCTCATTAGGAAAAGTGCATTGAGATAACCGTGTTGCTGTGTAAATCAACAAAATCTATTTTAAAACATTTCAAACTGTTATTTCTCAATAGGAGTTTGTTTGCGTATAATTATTTTTGCTTAGGTTGCGTCTAACCTCAGAATGATTTACACAATTCAGCGTTCTGTCTTATGTCTTGCAGAGATTGTGAGCAGTGTATGACTGCAATGTGTACTTTACAGGCTTGGGAAATGAAAACAATCGATAACGAGTGAATTCCCCTGAAGCTGAGGCTACTGCAGAGGCCAGCTCAAGTTTAACTTAGAAAACGAGATTGCTTGACCCCTTTTTTTGGTTTGCACTATCACGTTTTCTTGAAAAATCTCCAAACGTCTCCATCAAAGCCCTACACAATTCCTATGCATCTTCATCCTCTGCTTGTTTAACTGCGCACCGTCAATAAATGAATAAACGATGAGGGAACTGACACGTGACACCTTCCTACTTGCAAAACATTGTGACAAGAAGATAAGGAGAAAAAGGCATTTGAATTTGAAGGAGAAATAAAATGAGGCGTGTCAAAATGCAATATCACCCCGTTTACCCTGATGTTTAAACCCTTTCCTGACTTCAGTGCTTCCTGAGAGAAGATGAGAATTACAAAGAGGCCAGAGAGTGGCAGATATGGACAGAAAAAGAGGACTACATATGAAAGCAGACGGTGGATGGGGAAAATGAATATGAGGTGAACGGAGAGTGAGAGGAGCAGCTGGTAATAGGGATATAAAGAGTGTAATCTGTGGCTCAGGCAATAACACTTAGCTGTAGAATAATGTGCAGAGGGCCCAAGTGCACATTTAAAGGGGCATGGTAAATAGTCCTGACCTTAACAATTTCATAGAAAAAAACGCATGCACAAATACATACATCCTTGAAGGCACATTGCGTTGGGATTCCATTTAAATTAAAAATGTATTCTCACTCAGTGGAAATTGCTCCCAATATAGACTTAAAGCTATTTCCACACACTTCCCTCTGCCTCTATTAGGCAGTTTGTTTTATACTAACGTAGATAGGACAAAAGGTTTTAAACTCACTCATAGGCCAGCATGAGCACTAAAGGAAGGTATAAAAATAGTACACAAAGTATTTTTATTTTATTTTTTATAATATATATATATATTATAAAAAATAAAATAAAAGTACTTTGTTCTTCACCCTCCGCGAGTGGTCTCATCCTTAAAGCTCGCGTCCTCTACCAGAGTCCTGGGAGCTTGAGGGTTCTGCGCAGTATCTTTGCTGTTCCTAGTACTGCACTTTTCTGGACCGAGATGTCTGGGGTTCTTCCAGGGATCTGCTGTAGCCACTCTTCCAGTTTGGGGGTTACTGCCCCGAGTGCTCCGATGACCACAGGCACCACTGTCGTCTTCACCTTCCAAGCCTTTTCCAGCTCTTCTCTGAGCCCTTGGTATTTCTCTAGTTTCCCATGTTCCTTTTTCCTGATGTTGCCATCACTTGTTATTGCCACGTCAACAACAACGGCCTTCCTCTGCTGTTTGTCCACCACCACAATGTCTGGTTGGTTCGCCATTACCATTCTGTCAGTCTGAATCTGGGAGTCCCACAGGATCTTGGTGTTTCCCACTTTGACCTCGGGGTTTCCAGTCCATACTGTACTCCGTACAGCCATTTGGTTATGGCGCTCCATATATGCTTTCCCTGCCAGCATCTTCTTTTTGCACAGCCCACACCTTGGGTCTTGTCTGGTGTGGTAGATCTGGGCCTCTATTGCTCTGGTGCTCAGGGCCTGCTCCTGTGCAGCCATGATGAGTGCCTCTGTGCTGTCCTTTAGTCAGGCCCGTTCTAGCCATTGGTAGGATTTCTTGATATCAGCCACTTCAGTTATGTTCTGGTGGTACATCCCATGTAGGGGTTTGTCCTCCCATGATGGTCCCTCCTCCAGCACCTCTTCCTCTATTTCCCATTGCCTGAGACATTCACTGAACACGTCATCTGTTGGGGCCCAGAGGTGTAAAGAGTAAAAGTTGCTTATATTTTTGATACAAGTACAAAGTAGCCAAAAAAATACTTAAGTACAGTAACGAAGTACATTTACTCAAGTACTTTACACCTCGTTGGGACCTTATCTTTGAATCTTATGGATCTTGGATGTTTCATCCTGGATAGTGGCTCTCACACTCACTAGTCCACGGCCGCCCTCTTTACGGCTAGCGTACAGTCTCAGGGTGCTGGATTTGGGGTGGAACCCTCCATGCATGGTGAGGAGCTTTCGTGTCTTAACGTCTGCGGTCTGTATATCTTCCTTTGGCCACCTTATTATTCCTGCAGGGTATCGGATCACTGGCAGGACATAGCTGTCCTATATATATATATACATATATATATATGTATAGGACAGCTATGTCCTGCCAGTGATCCTATATATATATATATATATATATATATATATATATATATATATATATATATATATATATATATATACATACATATATATAAAACTACAATACAGGACACCAACAGTTAAACAAAATCAGACACAGACATCTAAAAGAAAAGGTTTACACAATAGACACACTGACATGTACTTCCCCAATGTACATGCTCATATGCAAACCCATGAATATATCCAATATCACAGATTTCATAGCCGCAAACCCAGCTCAAGCTAAACAATCCATCAATCAGCATCTTATGACACCTCTATCTTAATAACCCTTGTCCATTCTTCTTTGAAATATGAGGCCATTGGTGACCAGTTTAGCACAAATGTATCCAGAGAACCTTTACATTTTTATTTACATCTTTTCTAAACAGACTGTTTTTACAATGTTGCTAAAAGCTTAGATAGTGGCAAACTAAGGAAGTAGCGATGGAAACTCAATTGTTAATCCATTGTGCTGTGTGTCTTTACTAATTTGTTAATGATTTCTGAATGTATTAAGTTCAACGCAAAAAGTTTCAATCCATCCATCCCTTTTTTTCCTGGTATCCTGGTGCCCACAGGATTTCCTGTTCCCAATGCCGTGCAAATTTCTTCACTGCATCTTGGACAAAGTGCACAACGTTTCCACACAGTTCCCAGGTTGCATTAGGAGACAGTAAAGGTCTTGCAGTGGCCTGAGGCACAGGGATTGCTGCTTAATAACTCGCCGAGGGCATGGAACTGACAACACTCGCTGCTAAACACAAAAACACACACTGACACTGAGCCGCTACCTGTCTGTGTAGCTGACCGTCAGCATCTGGACATATCTCTTTCTCTTTGTCATAGCGGTAATTTCACTTTTTCCACAGATAATAAAAATAATTTTAAAAAATGAATTCATAACATACTGTGCTATAACAGTCCAACCTAAAACAAATGTATCTCAGTTTATGATACATTATGTCTAAATAACTTTGTCTCTGCTGCTCATCAAACAATTAACTTAAAAATAAGAGATATTATATTAAAAACTATTAGAGCAAAAGTGTTATTGGTAAATGTTTGCAATCAGTTAAGAAGTTAATTTAAGATACTGAATGAGACAGACCTCCCGAGATGTAACATGTGCAGTACTGTATTGTGAATAAGTGGTGCTGTGGAGCCTATATGACATGCCAGTAAATACCAGCCCCATTTAGAAGTGTCTAAACAGTTAAACATGAGCAGGTATATAGCTTCATAAACTTTAATTCTGCTCCGACTCAGAGCATACAGCCCCTCCCCCTATCCCCTCTTACAGCACTGTGCTCAGACCTGTCAATCACTCACTCTTCAGAGCAGGCCACTGACGGGGACAGGGTATGTTGTCCCTGGCCTAATGGCTAAGAAGTCCCAGAACTAGACTTTCCAGTAATTAATAGTATTTGACAATATGTTGTTAGACTTATTTTTTTAATTTTTACTTCATTAATTTTTGATGAATTAATTTAGTGTTAAATAAATCCCCCACCTCCCTCTGAGAAAATGGTTTAATCACTAAGCAGAGCAGGAGATTAACTCTGAAACCCATTAATCAGGCTAGTTAGCCTTACTTAGGAGCTAAACACTAAAATAGAGGATTACAACAGAGTGATGACAGAGATTTTCTAAAAAATTGTGAGGAAATGGAAAACCTGGTGTGACAGTAAGTCGGCCAACGAGACACTAACGATAGCAGCTCTGTTTCTAATGCAGCATAACAGATCCTGGAACGTCCTGGAACTTTAGCAAAGGCACCACTGATCTATAAAACGTCAGGGCAGAGAGGCATCAGGAGAGACAGCGCAGAGTCAGGGCAGAGATGACCCTGTTGCAGCGGGAGGGGCTCTCATGTGCGATTAATAAGACTTACTTGTAAATAAAGACTTGATTAAAAAAGAATTAGAATTTTTAATTTTTTATTTGATGTGTGGGAGCCTCTGACCCTCGCCCTCACTGACACTGGACCCGCTGCACGACTGTTCACCTCAGATCCACTTCTGTCCCCTACAGGCTACTGTCAGGTGTGAGCTCTGAGCAGCTGACATATGCATCATTTTAGTGTGTTTAATATTTATTTTGTGATCTTTATCTTAACAAGTTGAACATAAAATTTGCTGTGTAGCGACTTTCAACACACCCTTAATTTAAGTTTATGTCAGTGAATTAGTATTATTCAAATGGTTTGGACTTGAAGCCAGGTAAAGATCTTAAACCCTAAAAGGAAAAGAGAAGTTTTGAAGAGAAATTGTTAAGTGCTTTCACTGGGTTTTACTGTGTTTTATTTCATCTACACATCTACACAAGTGTTTAGACGAGTGACTAGTAAAAGTAAATAAATGTGCATCTGTTGACCAAATACCAAATACATCACCTTAAACAAATCCTAGATGTGCCCTTGTCCCCCGACACTCTATGTTTGTCCCCCCACAGCTTTCATAATGTTGTAGCTGTTGAGTGCACAACAACCACTAAGATCTAAGGGTCTATATTTTGGCTCAATTATTACCAACGCTATTGTTTACAATTTTTTACTACACTATCCACATTTAATAATTTAGAAGTGCTTGTGTTATACTTCATACAGCTTTTTTCACACTCTCATTGGACCATACACAGTATTGCATTATGACCTTCAAATTCTTCCTTTTTGCAGTTAAAACTACCTCAAGCTCATATTTATTTGTTGTTGACAATGATGGAATCTTAAAGCTTTAAACATTATTGACCTGCTGGCACAAGATTTTATCACCCATTGCCCAATTTATCCCCCGTCTATTGCTGGGTACCAACTTTTCTTCTCTCGCTGTGCTCATTATTTAGTGACTGTCCTCTAACCTCCCCTTCAGGTCTCCTCCTGACTTTTGTTTTCTTTACTCTTTAACTTTAAATCAAAGCCTATAAGCCCGTAAATGTTTTCAGGTTTTCCCTAGAAGACCAATTTTCAAGATCTTCCAGAATTATTTTTTTTTAAGATCAGGAAGTACTGACTAGTTCTGTAGCTTAGACAAAAAGTCAGACCAAATCATGATTAAGACAATACTGTTATGACAAACATTTGGACAGGTTATACCTGACTATAAAATAAATGTAAACTGGTTATCAATGAGTTTGAATAGGCTTGAAGTGGTTAACTGTTAGTAGTTTTGAATGAATCTAAACACATTGTAGATGGACAAAGACTTAAATCAGTTCTAAAGGCATTCAACCTGGTTATAACCAGATTGGACCTTTTATGGTTTTTGGATGGATTAAACTGGTTAGAACAGGATTTGGAGAGGGTTTGAGTTGGTAAATCAGACCCTAACCAGTTAGAGACTGTTTTAACCTGCTTAAAAGTGGATTTGGACAGATTAAAGATGATTTCAGTAAAAATACATTTGAGTCACTGATGAGACCAAACTGCCTTTCATGCTCAGTTTTTGTTATGGGCTACTTCTGTCTTTTGTGTTTTGTCATTGTTATTTTCGGGAGAACAAGGATGTCACTTAGGTTCAGCTTAAGATGGCTCAGCATAAATGGGACTGCACAGCTTTTGCAAGAAATGGGGCACAAGGCTGGCCAAGATGGATATTGGTGAGAGAAATTCACACTAAAACGATTGAAAGAAGCATCAAAGGAGCTGATCAAGACTAAAGAAGGTCTTATGAATGCTTTCTGACCTCATTTTTAAACCAGTCCTCCTTTGGATGACCAGGTGCTAATGACTGTACTTTTCACTGTAAAACGTGGTGATCACCAGCTACTGTTCCTTTTCTGTAGAGAGTGAGAAGGAGATGACGAGAGGTGCTTGAGAAGTACAAAAGACTTGCACAGACAATCCCATGATACTTAGAGAAAACCCAAGCTACAAAGGTAGAGGCACGAATAAAAAAAATAAAAATAAAATAAAGTTAAGCAAAGTTTGCCAAAAGCCTAAGGCAAATGACAAAAAAGAGCACTGCGTACAGCAAGTGAACTTTTCACATGAGGATTGGTTAAAATGACACTCTCTTCACAGTGCAAATCAAATACCATTTTTTTTAATCCAGTACTTTGAAAATCATTTATGCACTGAAACATTGCATAAACCATCATGCTGGATGGAGCAAGTACATTTTTAAATTAAACTTAAATTACTTTTAGTTTTGCAGAGAAATATTCACTTTTGGTGTGTTTGTGTCTCTGTGCTCTAGTCATTCTTCCACATGGCCAAGCTTTTTTTACTGTTTTTTTCTTAGGGTTTGTCAGAATGAAGGCTGCTATTAATAGATGATTAATGTTTTAGTAAGATACTAAATAAAACATTGAGAATCTATGATAAAACAAATGTCCCAACATTTTTTGCCAAGTTGGCATGAGGTAGGACAACCAGTAATGCTTCTGGAGATCAGCTAAATATGCATTACCATAAAAATAATACTACGTCTACACATATTTTCAATTTAGTCAAGTCTTACAGAAAAAACCCCAAGTGTATAAAGTTGATGAAACTTGTTGTAATTCTGTGACAAAAAATAGAATTATTCTCGTTTGTAAGTCCTCTTGGTGCAGTCCTTAAAGACTAAAGCAGAATTAATGAATTCTTAGTGAAGATGTGCTGACAGGAGCTCACCTTCCTGTACACTCTATTGTTCCACTGAGGCCAAGACTCAACAATAATCCACAACTTGAAGGCTGTTGAAGTTTGTGTTAATACTTGACAACTGTTAGCATATGTTATTCTGGTTGAGATGTATTATTTCACTGAGCAGCACAGATCTTACCAGCTGTAAAAGTGTCGTACTCAGGAACATTTTACAAAAGTTGCCGCACAAGAAACCCTGAGCACAAGCACACAACAAGAGTCAAAATACAGGTGTATCACTGGTGACAGTGTAGCAGCAAGTAAAAAGTATCCCCACATAGTGCTTAATGTTAACAAAAATAATGAAGTTTTATTTGTGTGCGTGTGATTTTGGTCTGACTGGGTTAAAGACCCTTGGGCATGTTTGTTAAAGTTAAATGGGTAAAAATAATGACGACAGTGTGTGTTTATATTATCAATCCAAGATGGCTGACTTTCAACAGGCCATTTTGAATTCTCTGCTTTGATGTTTTATCTGGTCATCTAAGCTGTTTTTTTCTGTTTTTTTACAACAGCTTTATTAATGTCACATCCTTTGTGACATTATACAAAGAGTCGGATACAATAGTTTTTTTCCCACAGATTACACTTGTCTTGAGAGCCTGCATCCACATTTAGTATAAAACTGCAATTATTAACTTTTAAAACAACAGTTAAATCTAAAAGTCAAACACCAAAGTCATTTTGCTCAGTCTTCTGGTAAACAATAACTGAACTGCTTCGCACAAATCCACTGCAATTCACTAAAAAGTTCAAATCAGACAGATTGAATAACAAACCCTGTTGCCAGAGCCGTTCCAAAAACATTTAACTTTTGCCCTGAAGGCCCTTAACCTCAGAGTTGCCTAAATTGTTTGGTTTTTCAAAAGCTGCAGCTCTGATTGTAATTATTGAGACTCTAAATTTACAGCAGAACCACCAAACATTTCCATTTTCTTTGCCTATTCCCCCAATCACAAGTGAAGATGCAGTGAACTGTCACATGGTTTTGCCAGACTCCACTGTAAGCACTGAATCCATTAAACCGATCCGCCACGGTGTGCACTGTCACATACCTGCTCTGCCCTCAGAGATGTATAGGTACACACATAAATAAGAACACATTTTCACACACTCACAGTGAACATATTCAGGAGTGGCAGTTTTAAAAACCCATTTTCCCCTTGGTTAAGCAAGCAGCAACAACACTTGACTAATGGAAAAGCCTGCACCTAAATGAGGTCGGGAGAAATTCTATCTTTCACACACTGGATGTTGTGAATTCTAATAAAGTCATGTTTTCATCTCATGTAGACTGAATCCTCACACTGCTGACTTGTGGCAACAATAGTTAGTTTTATGAGCTGGAGAAAATTGTCCATTACAAGCTTATAGCAACAACATAACACTGACTCAGTCCATCTGTGTATACTCACTAAACCCCAAAGTATTTACTATGATTTCATCCCCAGGTCTGTTTCTGATTTGAAGTTTCTGGCCACTGTCTCCAAATGTCTTGTTTCATTTGGTGATCTGTCATTGCCTGCTACCTTCCCTTGCAATCAGCTCACAGGTATCAAAGCCTGTATTTTTAAATGGCTTGTAAAAAGGATGCAATCCACTGACAGCTGGTTAAATTATATAAGCAAAGTGAAAACTGATCCCATCATCTGGGACTCAGGGACTTGTCTTTGCTTCGTGCAGTGAAGCGACTCATGCTTGGTTGGGGACTCTACCTCCCTAACAGAGCGGTTGGGTTAAAGGCAGCACAATCCAAACCTTTTTTTTCCCATTACAGGATGCTTACCTGACAACAATTCCCTAAATGTCTCAACAGCATGTTTGAAATGTTTTTTTCCCCACTGACCATCCTTATGTCTTATCTTATTCACCTCCAACAAGCTCCTCCTGCTGCCAGTTTTTACCTGTATTAGAGTCCATGTTGGGATTCAATGACAGAACCTTTATGTTGCCAAATATCTGCCCTGGCACTGAAGGTCTCTGTTGTATCTTGATCATGTCATTCTCTGTGATAAAAGGCTACTGCACTGACTTGACATTGACCCAATAGCACTCAACACAAAAGAGAGCAACTTATAAGATACATGTAGAGTCTCCATTAAAGATAGAGTCTCTAAGTAAAGTCTTAAAGTAACAGTATGTCTTTACACTAATGTTCTACCTTTCTGTCACCATTTGCCTGTGGGTAAACTTTATTTTGGACACTGATTGACCCTATATGCAACGAGCACAAGCACTGAATGTCTCTCCCCAAAATACAGATATACTGCGTTTTGTGAGTATAACAACAATAACTGTATTGAAACAATTTTGTACATTAAAAGACATCAATTATTCCTGTGTTATAATGCAGTGGTGACATTATTTATGGGGCTATTATTGTAGCAAAATAATTTGTGAATTTGTATGGTGTGTTTTTATATTAAACAGGGATTACAATAGCAAAATAATGATTTAGATTAAAGCCTGCTACCGCCAGGTTGATGACATACAGAGTAAATCCCCTTTACATTCTTGGATATGTTTCATTTACAATGTTTTAGAAGGAGGTAAACTCTACAATGAGTGTCAAGCTGAGATGTAAAAATGTTTTTAATATGTGTTTTATTATCCTTTACTGTGTATATACATTACATATTAAAACGTTCTTAGGTGATTCAATTATAAGTTGCTGCTTAACATCTTAACAACATCTTTGGAGCTCTCCAGCAACCTGAAGGGGACAAGCCACCCTTTACCGAGTGAGAACTGTACAATCAAAACATGTGATTTTTCTTGTGTTTTAGTGCATAGTGTTTATGTACAGTATAACAGTTAATAAATATAAATATAGAGCTTGAAACAATCAGCTTACTTTGAAAATAACGTGGCTAACTGCTGTTACTGGTGATCCTCTTGATTCAGAATATTACTGTGTTTTTTTGTGGCTATAAAAAAGGCTTATCAGAAGCTTTCATTGTAATGTTTCTAGTTTTTGGTATTCTACAATAAATTATTTCATTACACATCTTGGCCCATAGCTTACTGTAAATATTTAAAAATCTCAGTGACCTTAACATAAGGTCACGGAGGTCAATGCTCGCTTATACAAATAGTTGTCATAGCCGTTATCAGTGTTAGCTCCTATTCATTTGAGAAGACCATGCTGCTTCTGAACTGACCATGCATAAATACAGACAGCCCAAATGGAGCTTAGTTTGTTTCCCAACAAAACTTTTAGAGTTGGGCTGCAGAGTGCACCACTGCTTGATTTTTTTAATGATGAATTTTTGTGTTATATTTTTGGTTTTATTCCCAATTTCACATTACTGTTTTGACAGGTTCTTTGTTAATTCAATGCTAGATCAACCTTCCAGTGATGGCGCAGCTGGGTACGCTCAAGAACAGTTTTAGGGGGGAGAAATAAGAATAAAATCTTTTGACAGCTAACTCATTATCGATGTCGTTATCCTCCAGTAGCCAGCTCTCACGTTCTGTCTCTATCTGTCAGAGGGACGACTAGAAGGCCTCTTTCCTGAAGGCTTAGCGCAGATTATCCTTGTGTCTCAAGGGATGGTGCAAGGGTGCTGAGATGCCACATTACAGATGTAGCCTGTGTTAAAGTGAATTTAATGGGCCTGAGGTTGAGCAAGAGGGCAGTGAAAGGAGACAATGGCAAAGTCAAATGTGATGATCTCTTTCTCCATCTCTCTGCACTGTCTGTGTCTCTGTGTTTTTGAAACCCGTCACACATTTGTTCAAAAGCCTCTTACTTCTAATTCTGTGTTGTCCTTGTAAGCATAGGTATTAAATAAACATCATTATGTATACCCTTATTATACAGTTTCCATCCAAATTGAAGAAATGCTGTGCTGTGGTGCTTAAAATATAAATAGTGTTAAGTGAAAATGATCCTCCCACACATTCACTGGATATGTCTTTTTGCTGAGATGTTTCTCACATTCAAAACTGATAAACTAGAAGCTCAGGATTGTGGATGTTGCTGACCACGATTTAAACCCAGTGTAAAAACTGTAAAGTTCATATGAATACAAACTTTAATGCAAAAATGATGCAACTGGTCATTATCAATTCACACAATGTTTTTTTGGTGATCCACAATCATAATGGGAGATCTCCTGGCCTTCAGCATGTGCTTTTTGGAAAATTCCAGAGTTCTATACAAATAAACAAATATTCTGGAGTGTTTGGAACTCTGCATAAGAATGTCTTATTAATTGTGATTATTTGGGACTGCACGACATCGGGGAAAACGTGCATTATACAGTATAACTATTTGAAATATTGCGATAACGATATTACCTGCAACATGTCAATCCTCTTTTACAAAGGAACAAAATATATATAACGCTCTAGACTAACTTCCACTTGTCAAAGCAAGAACTTAAATCACAATCAAAGATTATACTAAGACTTATCCACCAGGAATAAACTGGAATTAAACTGGTCTAAACTGGGACTAAACCAGGATTAACTGGGAATAAATTTAAGAATGAACCAAGTCTAAACCAGGACTTTTTCATATTGATGCACCACAGTTTATTTTAGATCTTTTTTTGGGCAATTAAAAAAGTAAAAGTCTATTAAATGGAAGAGTATAGCGTTATTGCGATACAAGTTATTCCTTGCGATACGGCTATTGCGATCAATAATATTGCGATAATGTTACATTGGCAATATATTGTGTATCCCTAGTGTCTACTGTCAATGGATGACTGGCTTTTTAAAGCTTTAAATAAATTCTAAAGAAGTGCCCTCTATCTCTTTATTCACTTTTTTCATTCAGTCAAAGCCACTTCTGCATGCCCTCTGAGACACACTGCATGTTTAATTGGCTTGTTCCATCTTATTCAAATTCATATTCTAAATATCATTACGTTGTTTTTTCCCCTCTCCACAACCCATTAAAGTTATGTCTTGAAACAAGCCCCCGAGACAGGACCCCTGAATAGCAATGCACCTTATCAAAAACACACCCTGATGAGAAGAATACAAAAGAGGGACTTGGCGATGGAGCAACACTGTTTTGAAGACATTATGCATTTTTAATTCAATACCTGTGGATTTATATATGTGTTTTTAAAATATATTATTCTTAATCTTTAAGTAAATGTCTCTAGGCTTCTTTAAGAGAAAAGCAAATAGACAAAATGTGGGGGGGAAAAAAAGCAGTTTTAATGGCCACTCTATTAAGAAATTTAGTGTTTACTTAGAATTATTATATTTATTTATATATACAGTATATAAAAATATTTATTTAAAATGATGACATACATCATACAGAATAAAAATTAATTTAACTTTAACTTGACATCAATATTTGTTTGGTTTGGTCATGGCAACATAAGGTCTTTTATGAAGCTTTTTTTGTGAAATGAGCTCTATTAACAGTTTTTTTATCTAATTAAACATTTGTATAATATTTATTTTTATCTTTTATGCAAACAGGAGCAACATGATACACAAAACATAAGTGACGTATGAGGCTTATCATTATTTCAGTCACATTTAACAGAAAATAAAAAAATGTATCAAATGGACTAATATAAAATATAATATTACAAGATTACATTTTATTTAAACTTTAAATTTGCTGCTCTAACTGCACTTCCTCATTTATTTATTTTACAGTGTGTGGAGGTTGTGTTCCTAATTTACTGTCAATGTGCAGAGTTTGACAGTGGATACAGATGGCCTGGAACACTAGAAACCGCTTGTGAATATAAATAGCATGCAGTAACTCAAACCCCTGAAACACCGAGCTATTATAATATCTAGACACAAACATATGCGGACAAACACGTTGGGCACCAAGACATGATTAAACATTTGAGAACTGGAATTTGTCGATGGGAGCCAAGGACAGACGGACTCTAAAGATCCAGGGTTTTTGAGCATCCACCAGGGTTTGGATGAGGAACGGCTTTAACCACAGTGTGTGTAGACTAAAACAGATAATGGATTCAGGAAATAGGTGGAAGCTGAATTTAATGTAAGACCGCTGTGGGGTAAGGGTGGTACAAGACTCGTCACAGTGTTAGGAAGTGACTGCTTTCGCATTCATTTGACATCGTCCCTCCACTGCAAGGAAAGCAGCCCAACTCTATGCACTGGCATTTACTCCATATGGCTCTGTGCTTGCCATCCCCGCTGCATGGATCTTTAAGTCGATCACATTTGGACCGTGGAGAGCGCCATTAATCCTAACACAGAGAAATGTTTGTTACTATTTCCCATCGTTCTCCATAACTCACAATTAATTAATTATCAAGAAATAAATTTTCTTGATTTTTTTTCTTATCATGAGGCATGCGGGGGTGTTGGATTAGTATGGATAACACAGGACTGATGGGAGAAAGTGGAGATGTAAGTGGTGCTGCTTTAAAAATGCAACATGCAGAATATATCTTAAAAAAGATAAAAGATAAAGAATGTATATTTTATCCGTATACATAACTTCTATATGTTTCTGAAAACATTAAGCAGTGATTTAAGGGAGGTTCCTATTCTTGTGCATTACCTCGGTGCCAGATACATAGTTATCCCTGCAGTGCTGCTAAAATGTCCGTTAAGTGTCTGATGACACAATTATATAGATGCATTAAATGTGTAACACATAGCCTTTTCCTGTGGTGAGGATGACATTTTAATTCAGTTCAAAATTTTAAGCACACAAGCCGTTAAAAGCCACTTAGTAAAGCTGACAATCAACTGAGAATCCGGCCTGCAATCCCGTCTACAAATTACCTGCTGTTCAAAATCAGGATTGACATGTTGCTAAGATACCTTGACAGAGTTGTTAGACCACAGGACAAGACATGTGGCAGAGGGAGATTTTATCCAAGAGAGAATGTCACACTCTTAGTTATGTCTCCATCAATAGCAGGTGTTAATACAGTGAAGATTAGATGGAGAAAAAAAGACCAGACAGTTATCCCCCATTATGTCTTATCTGCTAATAATTGCTTGTTACTTCTGTCACATCTGTCAACGAGTCTTGATTTCGACGAAGGTGTTTGCAGGAAAGGAATAAGCAAAGGGGAGGAAAAAATTACAATAAACGGATTGAAAGGACACCAAAAGAAAACAATTGTGCTTTAATAAGCCCATAAGCATAAATATTTCACTGTGTCTTAGCTAGTTTTGCTAACTTTTGATTATTTGACTTTGTTTGGCTGTGGAGAACTTTCTTTTAAAACACATAAATTTCACATTCATGAGGGAGCGCGTTCAGGTAATGTTGTGGAAAAGCATAGCATCAGCTCCCCGATGGCAGGTAAGGCAGACTAGTGCTGACAACGCGTGACTAAAACGCACAGCCTCTCCCCCTCTGCCTCGCTCAGCCTCGTTCTCAGGATCTTGTCACAGGATGGCTTCAGGTGCTGACTCTCAACCAGCTCCGAATAACACGTGTGTGCACATGCTGCTGCCGATTCACTGACTGCCTTCCTAGCTGCTTTTCTCTCATGTTGTACTTCCCAACCAAGATTAATTGTCTCTGCAACCAGTGTGTGGTGCTAAATATCTGTACGTCACTGGTGCAAATCATGCTGTACTGGCAGATTGACCTACTCTTCTGTGACAATTACATATTACCCTAACCCTAACCCTTTAATAAACAGGACAATTCAAAAGCAGTATGAACAAAGCTATGCACACAAAGCCAACAGTGTGTACCTGTATTATTAGTTAAAAGGCTTATTAAATGGCACAAGGAGAGCACAGAATCTCATCAAAGCAGTAGAGGAGACCAGGAGATATGTGTCTGCCCTAAATTACCGCCACCTATTAATAATCAGCCATGGCAAGAATATATTAGGGCTGTGACAAGTTGATTTGTGTCAAAACCTTTGTCTAACCCCAATTACAAGCCACATTACCATTCATTTAGTGCAATCAAAAGTCTTCATATACTCTAATCTATGGGTTATTTTTAACAACTTGTAAAAAGTCCTTCAAAATTTATGCATTGGTAAGCTTGCATTAAAACATAAACGTTTTCTTAAATTATTCAAAGGTTATTAATTTATTTGTTATTTTATTAAGTCAATTTTAAATCCTTGAATGCAAAACCAGACATTTTCATGTTTCGAGTAAAAAAATGTTACATCTTCATCTTTTCTTCTTTGTAATAATAATACTTCTCTTGAATTGTCCCTCTTGCAATCAGCAGGTAAAATATTAGAACAGTCCATTCAGTGGAATGCCTGAAAGCTCCCACCTAACATCACTGCTACTCCAAACAAGAGCCACTTGAGCTGCCAAATGTCACACAATTTTTCCTCATGAGCATTCAAATTTATGCTGCTAGGTGCTCCAGAAGCTAATCTACTCCACAAGTGTGTACCTGCTGGGTAAGTGCTGCATTCTGTATTGTTGTTGAATTATGGCTTTTAACCATTATTCTGGTGCATAAATACATACTGTACATTGTTTGATGAATGGACTGCAAGCACTGTATAGTTATTTTATTAGTCAGCATAGCCTTAGCACTTTTTAAAGATTTTTTGGGTAACATTACACAAGATTCTCAAAAGAAAAGTGTGGCTTTATGTTTCGGTTTATTTATTTGTTATCTCAAATTGGAAATTAAACAACCTTTGTTATCAGATACTGAGATATAGTACCATTACAGATACCACTGTTAGGTGCTTGATCAACTGCAGCTATTCAGGGATGGTTCTTGAGGCTGCCAAAGAGTTTTCTGACCTTTCACCTTTCTTGTCTCTGCTGTCTTTATGAGTTTAACAATGTGAATTTAAATGTGCAGCTTGTTTTCATCCCTTTGTAAAACAATATTGCACACATTTAAAAATGCCTAGTTATACAGTTGTGTTCATAAGTTTACATGCCATGGCAGAATTTGTGATTGTTTGACCATTTTTCAGAGAATATAAATGATAACAGAAAAAGTCACTCATAGTTAGTGGTTGCTTTTTTAAAATCATAAAGGGAACAGAAACTACCCAAATGACCCTAAAAAAAAGTTTACATACTCTGATGATTTTGGCCTGATCACATGCACACAAGTTGACATTGACCTCACCTGTGATCTGAGTCATGGGAAAAGCAAAAGCATTGTCAAAGGATCTGCGGGAAAAGGTAATTAAACTGTATAAAACAGGAAAGGGATATTAAAAAAGTGTTCAAAATGAGGGATTCTCGCACAACAAAATTGTTCGGGCAAAGAAATTAAAAGAAAAACCCACAAATAACTTCAGCTGAAATAAAGGCCTCTCTAAAAAAAGTGGAATAATGGGAAAAATGGGCTGCATGGTCAAGTCACCTTAAGAAAGCCATTACTACATAAATGCCACAAAGCATCCGGCTCACAATACACCAAACATGACCAGAGACTAGCCTCAAAACTTCTGTAACAAAGTCATTTGGAGTAATGAGACCAACAATGAACTTTTTGGCCACAACCATAAACGTTACATTTGGAGAGGAGTCAACAAGGCCTTTGATGAAAGGTACATCATTCCTACTGTTAAACATGGAGGTGGATCGCTACAAAGGCACAGGAAAAGATGAATGCAGCATGTTATCAGAAAATACTGGAGGAAAATTTGCACTCATCAGCCCGGAAGCTGCACATGGGACGTACTTGGACATTCCAACATGACAACAATCCACAAGGCCAAGTCGACCTGTCATTGTCTACAGCAAACATAAAGTTCTGGACTGGCCATGTCAGTCTCCTGACCTCAATATTATTGAAGCACTCTGAGGAGGTCTCAAATGTGCAGTTCATGCAAGACAGCCAAAAATTTACAGGAACTTTTTGCCAAGAAAAACGGACAGCTCCACAACTACCACAAAAGACTTCCAGCTGTCATTAATGTTAAAGGTGGTAATACACAGTATTAAGAACTGGGGTATGTAAACGTTTCTGTTGTCATTATGATTTAAAAAGAGGAAACACAGTTGTTTTACAATAAATGGCCTCACCCAACCACTAACTATGAGTGAAAGAAAAGTTTATCATTCATATTCTCAAAAAATGGCCAAAAATTACAAATTCAGCAAGTGTATGTAAACATATGAGCAGGACTTAGGTTGCTATGGTAAACTCTGTTGGAGAAAGGTTGTTCATCTGCATTGCATTTTTAAGGTACCATTAAATACATTTTACCTTTAAGTGCACAGCATTAAAGCAATGGCTAATTGAAATGGAATTGGAACCAGTAACTCTTTTCTCATAATCAGGTCAGCTTTATGTTAGCGGTCTAACATCATAACCGTACAAACCTTCTACTAACATTACCAAATGCCCCCCCTCTCCACTGAAAAAGGGGCTACAGTTTCTGTCTTGAATAACCACCTGCACTCCAGAAAATAATGTTAGTGCACTGTGTAAGCCCACATGCTCTTTGTCTTCACACTTAGTGTGTTGTAAACAAAAGCACGCTGTTTGTGAGGGGCAGCCATGGAGACAGTGTAATTGCACTTTAGAGGGCTCATGTCCAGGAAAAAAAAGCAATTGTACTTTCAGTTCAGATTTTCAGTCTGAACACTAACTTTGCAACTTGAAAAAAGTATTAAATAAACACACTTCTTTGCTCATTTATTCTTACTCTCTACATTTCTTCTTCCACTGGCACAAAGTACAGTTAATATTGAAAAACAATTTCCTATATTAAAATAAGTACATCTTGGTGGCAGGCACAGATACAGAGCATTGGTTAATTGATATCCACACATATGAAAGCATATGCACTGTGCATTTAGAACAGGTCTGAGAGCTGTTCTCCTTATTAAGGTGAAACTGGAGCTCCGGCCCCCTGCTGTGTTTGAAGGAGAGCTTAGGTTCTGCAAACATCTCCAACTTGCCCTTTCTCTTTCATCTTACTTCACACACTGTAACTCACAAGACTGAAGCATGGTCTTGTTCATATGCAATATTTAATAGTCTGTATATTATATTTATATAAGTCAAGGAAACCCAGAAAACCGGAAATATCTCGTAATTTTCTTCTTATATGGGAATATAGAGCCAAATGGGAAAAGATACATTTAATGAAACATCTGGCTTTAAAAAACACTATCTGTAGTTTTTATGTTAGTGGTTTTGTTCATAGTACAATCTGTGATAAGAATTTTTTTTTTTAATCTGATATAAAGTGCTTTACAATAAATTAAACAAAAAAGACAAGACGCTTTTTGCATTCTATGCAGTTGAATGACTCTGAACTAAATATAGTAAATAATAATTATAACTTTGACCAGTGGATTTGTTTAAATTCAAGCTCATGTTACTGATTTCTGCATTGGCTTCACTGGAGGAAAACCCGGACTGTGATGGATTAAAAGTAACACACTCATGACACTTAAATCTAGTCTCTTTATACCTGTGTCTACGTTCTGATAATAGAAAAAATATATAGAAATAGACACATTTATACAGTTCATGGTGTTATTTTTATGAAAATGTTGAGGCCTTTTGTTGACTGTATTTAAACCCACAGCCCTATGAAGTTATGTTGAAAATCTTTATAGCTGACAACTTGTTGTTGGCCGTGTTCCAACAAAAAAGCTTAATAATTATCTTCTCATAAAAATTGTTGCCACATTTATTCATTTTTATTGGGTGAAGTAATAGCATAATATCATTTAACATCATACAATCCCATACGCTCTGATGGGAAAGGCTCTACAACAGACTATTTAAATTACTGTAAAAAGGAAAAGGGAAAAGGGCAGCATGTTTAGCTTCTTAAGTGCTTCACCTTCCATGTGCCCCCAGAAAATTGTACGGACTTGGCTCCCTTTTTTTTGTCAATGGCTTCCTTAAAGCCAGGCTATGATTTAGTTCATCCGTCACAGCAGATTTAATGGGATATTATTCATGCACCAGGACAGGGTCAAGGGCAATAAAAACTGCAAGGTTTTAAAAGCCTTGCTTTGAAAGAAGTGGTGGCATAGTGCAAGATGAAACGAGAAGGTAGAAAAAAAAAGAGAAATTTGGGAGTAAGGAATTACACCTAACAGGCAATCATATCTGATGTTCATATCTTTTTTTTTAGGACAGTGTACAATGTACATTAAGCTGAAGCGCTTGTACCAGACTATAGTTTAACAGATCATTTCTGTCTGTAGTCCTATATTGTCCAAGTTTTATTTTGGTGGTAGGGGAAACCGGAGCACCCGGAGCAAACCTATGCAGATATGAGGAGAACATTTCAGACTCCACAGAAAGGCCCTTCCCTGGATGGGAATCAAACCCTCTTGCTGTGAGGTAGGAGTGCTAACCACTCTGCCACCGTGCTGCCATTTTGTCAGCGCGGGATGTGCACAATACAAACTTTTTGGCACCTGTTTGCTGTTTGTTTTATGTGTTCCTGTTATGTCTGGAGCACTATTACACAAGACATTATTCTATTTATTTTGCACCCTCAAAACCCCAACTAAATTATAATTGGTGCACTTTTTACAATTGTGTTTTAGCTTAATTTACAATTGACCATAGCTCCCTCTAAACTCCGAGGATTGTCTTTTAACAAGAAGTTAATAAGAGACGTCGCGAGTAGCTAAGATAAGCACAACAACTAACATGGCTAATCCCAGATGCGACTATTACCTAACCTTGTGTTGCAGCTCAATTCTCTTGAGATTTGTGACTTCAATAGAGAAAATGGGACGAGGCAAGGACAGGACAACTAAACTGTAGATCATTGGGTTTTTAAGATGTAGGTTAATTTGGTAAAGCCTTAATGGATTTCCACCTGATGCAGAGGACACAGCGATAGAGAGACACATTTCTGCTTGCTGTAGCACTCCACTGTTTCTATAATTCACTGTTGTTAAATAATTTACGTTCTGTTGAATAAATAAAGCAGCTCTTATCTTATTAATTACACTGTAACGTTGTGTTTCTGTTAAAACACTTTGCCAGGATTTGCTGGAGAGTCAGAAGGCCATTGCACACTGGATCCCCTTACAGTGTGTTCTGAATGTACAATGAAATCCATTTTCATCAGCGTGACCTTTGATCTGTCATCTTGGGCCTAGAGTCGGATATGGGGTTGCCCATCCCAGAGTTTTTATCACAGCTACTCTCCAGAAATGGTGCTCTAATTCATGGCCCTAGAAGGCTGGGGTATGCTGCCCAAGGGTGAAATTGAAAGGTCATGAGTGCCCACAAAAGCAGTCTCAGGATTCACACAGCATTCATGCCAGTATGAGATACAATACAAGAACAACTGATGCATTATGACATGTCATTACAAATACATTATTACAAATAGCTCATGCTTTTGCTTAGTAGTCATAATACCCATTAGGGGTAATTTCAACATTTTATTCATTAGAAATATTCAAAAAGTATTTCTATTTTTCTGATTACTATTGTTATGGACAGGATTTCAAGCCACAGCCAGGGGCCGGAGGGAGTCCGGTTTGGGGAACACAGGATCTCATCTCTGCTTTTTGCAGATGATTTTGGTCCTGTTGGCTCCATCAACCCAGGACCTTCAGCATGCACTGGGACGGTTTTCAGCCGAGTGTGAAGCTGCTGGGATGAGAATCTGCACATCCAAGGCCTCAGTGTTCTTCCAGGAGAGCTGGAGGAAGTGTGTGGGGAGATGGGAAGTCTGGGCATCTCTGCTTAGATTGCTGCCTCCGTGACTGTTATAAGAATTCTATATGTTAAAAGAATTCTATATCCTTATATTATCCAGAGAGACACGGAGACAGATTATATTATAAAAAGCGAAAGGCCAGGTTTTATTCTTGCAAGAATGAAGCAAACATACACGGATATATATCAAAGGTACATAGTGCGTTTTGCTTACATAAGTAAACAAAACAGGACATTTTATATCACTGCAGTGGGGGCTGTCAGAGGGAGGCGTATCTTCCATACACTCCCCTCAAGGCCCCAGCTCCAGGTGCAAAAGTACCATGGCAACCCATGTCTATCTAGTTATGTCTACTCCATGCTTGGACTAACATGGAGAACATGACCTGATTTGACATGACCTGTAGAGAACTATGAGCACCTACTAACTATAAACAATATACACAATTATATTAATAAAATTCTTATAACAGTGACCCAGCCCCGGATAAGTGGAAGAAGATGGATGGATGGATGGATGGATGGATTAGATTTGTATCGCACTTTTCTCTCAAAGGATTTAAAGTGTTCTCGGGACATTATTCATTCACGCCACAATCACGCTCTGGTGGTGGCAAGCACAGCCATTCTCCGACCACCACCAAACACACTCACACATTCATACACCAGTGCTGTGACATTGGAGGCATGGTGGGTGAAGTGCCTTGCCCAAGGACACAACAACAGTATAAACTGGGAAGAGCGAGAACCGCCAACCTTCTGGTTAATAGACAACTGCCTTAACACCTGAGCCACAGCGCTCTTTATGGACAAGAGCAGAGCAGAGCAGTTCACGTTCATGCTCTAAAAAAGAAGAGAAGGTGTGGAATTGCATTCTGCACTTTTGTCACAAGATGTCACCAAAAAGACTAAACACACCTAACCTGTACAAATAATGTTAGGAATGTATCTGTATATAAGTTATATAGGTTAAGAAGAAGACATCTGGCTTGCAACACCAACTGTTGTTGTTAGTACCATCAACTCCTCTGACACTTGTTCTTGTGCAAAGTGTCTCAGAAAAGCAAAGTCATAATAAAGTTTCAGTACTGTAGCAAAATAATGTATTTATTCCCAATTAATATTAATGACAATCATTTGTGAGGGCAAAGTTTCTGCATTCATCTGCTTACATAACTTTTCATCCAATTGCACTGCTATAGATGTAAAGGTCAACTCAAGGCCAGACAGTCGGTTCCACAATCCCTTGCTCTCACCAGACAAACACTACACAGACAACAGCACATATTAAGGCAATATCCATTCTGAGGTTTAATAACACTGGATATGACCGGTTATCCTGTGGAAAGAACTATAAAAACTTTATGCTAACTCTGTGTAAATGTGTGCTTCTTACACAGGTATTTATTAAAGAGATTATTTTGTTGTGCTTTTAGGGTCTATTGCTTTACAATGATGCAATATTACTGAAGAATAAAGGCAGTTTAATGCAGACTGTGTCTCAGTGAAATGGCTATAGGTTTGATTTGTGAAACACTTGTAATGTAATTCATCCATGAGGATATGTTGCTGGCATTATAATGTGTAAGTTGTCTAATCTGTATCAGAAAGTACAATTTGTTTTCATTAGAAGAATGTGTATAGAGATAATTTTATTGACTTTACTGTAGAGATCTCTATTCTACACACAGCTCAACAAACTAAACAAATGATGTGAGCAGGTTCAAAAGGCTCACTACACTGATTGGTTGATGTTGAAGGTGTTATGTAAATGTATTCATACAACACACACAGTACACATTAGTCTGACCCTAAACACTCTTGATACATGGCTGGGTATAATTATTTTTGCCAAAATGTATTTTTTTTTTTTGTCTCTATGCATAATGAACACAGATACCTATACAATGCCGGCCAGACTGCAGGATTTATTTAATGTTTATGTATTTTGGGCAGTGGCAATAATTATTTGCTCTATGATTGTGACTGTTATTATCACATTGTAGCAGTTGTTAGTCAGAAAAATGTTAAGTCTAACAAGCCAATAAACTGTCTGAGTGAATGCCAGTTTAACATAGAACATGGTCTAATTACTCAGAGCAGGGGCACACAGGATATGTTGACTATGGTGAATAGAAAATCTGTACAAGCACTTCTCTGTTTATGTAGTTTAATTGTATTCAGCATTAAAACATATTTTGTCCTTAACGTTTGTATGTTTTGTACTCAATTTGAGAGGTTAGAATGTGATGCCCTAAGGATAGTTTCCAGTAAATGAAAACCTTAAATGAACACCTTAAACTATGCTGAGCTTATATTCTCCTAGAAAATCACAGTCAGTACCACAGAATCAAAAAATGCTCATCTACTTTCCCTCATCAATAGCATGGTGCTGAATGAATTACAAATATCTATTTGAAAAATGGTTATGTATTATATTTTTGCACTGCAGTAGTATCTTAGTATCACAATACTGTATAGAAATGCATTGCTGTACAATTGCAGTGTATAAACACCAGTCAAATCCTAATCATTTTAAGTCACATAATGTTGCATAGGGTCTCAGTTCCATTGGTATTTATGAATATTGGTTTATAATGTTTAGTAACACTGCATCAGGCAATTAAGTAAGAAAATATATTGAATGATGTATACACAGGTTTCATATATAGTGTCTACGTATAGTGTTAACTGTAAGAGCTGTAAAATCTACTTTACATAAATGGGCAAATGATTATTTGAACAATTAATTCAGTTCACATAAATAAAATAATTAGAAAGTTATGTTGTTGGCCAAAGCAGAAAGTCTATATCTGCACCCCTGCCTCTTGTCCTGCAGAAGGTGACTGTAATATTCCACTCTTGAGCAACGCTCAGGGAATGATAATGTGTCTGGGTTACATCCTGCATAGTTATACGCTTCATTCAAGACTGTTTTACACACAGACACACAGCAAAGGGCCTGTTGAAATGGCAGAGGTGATGGAGAGCCATGATAATGATAATATTCATATGATATAATACAGGGGATTTAAAGGGGATGGACAGACTTGAATAACAGTTACTATAAGATAGTTGTTATCATACCATCTCGGCCTTTCAAGTGTTTTTTTTATAAGCAGTGGAAGCATCTGAGATTATGCTCAACTCTTAATCTCCATGTGGAGAGCAGGACTAGCATAATTAGCACTCAAGCCGTGTAACCAAAGGGACACATGCATGGCATCCTAAGTACTATTGAAAAAAATAATTATATATATATATATATATATATATATATATTATATTATATATATAAATAAAAAAAGATGTAATAATTTTAGCATATTGTATTTTGTGCTGTGGCCAAATCAGCTACATGATTGGTCGAGCATAAAAAATTAAAATTAGTACTTCTAATACTGTCACTGATGCATGTGCCTAATTTTGGACTCCCAAACCTTGAAATGAGCTCATAATGGGAATGGCACTGGCCACGGTCTGAACCCCTTTATCGGACTCCATTCCTTCATGAATAATTTGAAATGCTACATTGTCTCAGCATTTAGTGCACTAGTATTTAAATAACAATGCAATGCATTAGATGTGTGGGTTAGAGGGCAGTTTTGTATGTGCATGGTACAGTTTAGATGCTACTAAATAATAGGTACATTTATTCTTTTTTGACCAATTCCTAATATATGACATAGGCTCACTATGGGTTTGGTACTGGCTTTGGGTTTGTTAAGTGCTTATTTATAGGACCATAGGATGGATTCTCATTTCTATTTGTATTCCACCTGTTTTAAGACTATCTTACTGTAAGTCAGTGCATCTACTTGTAAAGTAAAAAAAAAAACTGTGTGTAAACCTCAAACTTAAAAAAAGTGATTAGTTTCTAGTTTAAAATCTGGGTCTTTTATTCAGGCTACTGTCCTTAGAATTCAAACTGTTCTATCTGTATAGTTTTTATAAAAAACTTCTTATCGATCTATAATGATATTACTTTATTTGCATTGGCACTACCAACATTTAAAATAGTATATTGCTGTAGTTCTTGGATTTTTGTTACAACTTCGGGGTAATTGTTTAGGCCTATTCTTCTATAAACCTAATTGGAAGGAAAGATGGACCATCCACTGATAACACTGTTTAGCCTCTTTCATAACCAAATGATTCATTTACATAAATTTAAGATAAAATCCCTCCTCTGACAATGATAATTACTCTCATTATTGTTGCACAAATAAGCGTATCAACTGAGTGAATAGCTTCATAAATTACTGCATTTATGCCATCAAGGCTTTTCCTGATAGGAAATCCTGACTTGCATATGCATGTCTTTGGGCCTAATCACACACTGGCACAACCTGACTCACACACACCTGCACAAGTGTGACATGCTCTGTGAACATGTTGAAGAATAATGAGAAATGTGGTGCATTTGGACAGAGAGTGACTTTCACACACTTTTTATAGCTGCATGCACACTAGGATAGACGTTACAAACAGATAAACACATTCAAAATTCATATAATTCATTTAATCTTATGTAATATTATTGGACAAAAAGAGTTGTAGTTTTTGGCCGGTGAGGCAGACCTTTTCAGAATCAGTATTACAAATGTAACGACACAATAGAATAACAAATTCTTACATTTGGCAGCCTGCACACTCAACAGTTGTCTGGTTGTATTTAATATTGGATTTCATCATTCTTTACAAACACAAGTAAGGGACATATATGGACAAAAAAGAATGATCATTTTTAATTTAGAGCAAAGTTATTTGCTTTGCCCGATGCAGGACTCATACCTTGACCTACTGCTGCCAAAGTAAAGGTCTAAACAATAAGCTAAACTGCCACAGTGTCCCTGCATTCCCATGGCAGGTCTTCTCTCACCTGTCTGAATTCAGTTTTACATTTTTGCAGTTCTAGACACATACACACGCTGGTCAAGACTCAAAATGAGAGGGATCTTTTGGTCTTTGATCTTTCTCCATGAACCTTTAAACTACTTCCTGATGATCATAAAATGTGCTTTTTTTCCCTTCTAGCCGGCATTCTAGACTGGGAGCACACTGACCAAAGCATCAGTACATAATTTAATAGTGTTTTGTTTTCAAGGACTCAAGATCGGTCATGGTTTTGAGACCAGTGTTTAAACTTTTAAAGGTTTCATTGCCCTTTAGATCCCTCAGCAGACTAAAAGTTACACAGTGCTGCTTCAAAAAAATCTACTAACTAAAATTAGTCCAACACTGGTGAGTCCGTCACCAAATGCTAACCCCTCCATGAGTTTGAACTGGTTCTGAGACAGACAGTGTTTGGATTTGCAACGCTCCTCTAAAATCACTTCCAAATTATTACAATGATCTTTCAAACTCAAACCATAAAAGTCAACATTTTGAACATAACAATCACTTTAAGAATTCTCTGCGGTCCATGCACAAAGTGGCAAATGCGTGTGTATACATTCAGTTGATGGCACAGATGCAGGTTGATAGAGGAAGAAACTACAGAGAGTTTCCGTCTGTTTTCTGCCATCACACTGTGACCGTCTGAACCACAATTCCTTAGGTCATGTCTTGCAAATGGCTCCTTGCCTCAAAGCCCCCAGTCTGGGAGAAGGCCCCCATGTTCCTCCTGGTGCCCCAGTGAACCAGTATTGGAGCTGTTTGAACCCAGATGGTCAAGATGGCTGTGGTGTGCACATGCATCCATGCGTACTTGGGCAAACATAACCAGTGCCACCCTCTGAGCTTCCTCTTCTCGAAATTTACTGCCCCACTGACTGCCATGTGAGGACCTCATTTTGTCCTCGCTTCAACCTCTCCACCTTCTGTTGCATCTTGTCTAGCACAGGTCTGCACTGTGTGACTTCCCATAATCTAGGGTGTGAGACTGGCCAACATACATACTACTTTTCTTCTGTCCCATTGGTCAGAATAGGGTTGTACAATTAATTGAATTTTCAATTTACATTTTAATTGTGTATCCCAACAATCACAAAACTTATGTAATTGAGAAAAAACAATTATTTTGCCACATTCTGTTTGCACGTTATTTTGGCCTAAACACATAAAACACATTATGTGTTAGGAGAATTCACTGTTTTGTTTAATAAATCCATCATATTTCAATGAGTCAAAGTGTAATTCTAAAATAATCGTGATTATGATTTTCTCCATAATTGAGCAGCAACATCCCTCCAAATCAAGGACACACTTGTTTATACATGCTATGAAAGAAATAATATGGAGGGATAGTGACTTTTGCAGTAAAGCTATCGATCGAGCGGACTTCACTCAAAGACTTCTCTTTTATTTTTTAATAAAGAGTTACTAATGAATAATGCTGAAAATGTTGTGTGAAAGAACTTGTTTGTTTACAATTTAACTGTTGCATTGTCAAATATAACAGTTCATGCTTGTTTGACATATGTTGAGATAATCATATGGAAACCTGCTGGGTCCTGAGGCTGGGCTTATGTGTGAAGGGTATTGAGCTTAGCTTCAAAGAGGAATCTCTCCACTACACTGCCTCAAACAATATATGTTTATGTATTATTTATTAAATAACTGAAATTATTCATTCATTTATTTTCTACATCTTATCCTTTATCTCAGCTGCAAGGGCAGGAGGTAGGACCCTGGACTCCTGGCAATTGCAGGGCACATACACAACCATTCACATCCACACACAAAGATCATATTAATGATATAATGTTCACTCATTTCATCTTGCAAGTGTTTTAGTGGTTGCTATGTGCTTAATCCTTGATATAAACTTGGATGGTTTACTATCCAAGTTTATTATGGGGCAATATGAAAAGTGCCACCACAAAAATTGTGACAGTGCTGTTGGTTTCCACACAAAACTCATTTAATACTCATAAAAAATACAGAAACATATAATGCAGTCCTTCCTCTGCCCTTTAGAGACATTTATAGGTGACTCTCAATACCAAACCATTCAAAAGCTTTTGTGAGAACGCTCCGACATTTTAAGTTCCATCCTCCAAGCAGAACGGGTCAAAGACACTGCACTCTGCCAACTTTCCAACTTTCCGTTTCTCTGTAAGAAGTCTACCTCAACTGTGTCTGACAGTTATGTAAAGAGAGGTGTACAGGTCTAGACTGGTTCTGAGAATGTATAATACATAGTTAAGTTAAAATTGGAAGTAGTGCCTTGAAATTACAATGTGATTGCAGCTTAACAATATGTTGCAATACCACATATTATATAGAAAGGCTGTATTTTCATATTCACAACCCCTGTAGAGGGACTCACTTTAAGTGCTGATGACTTATGGCTGCCATTTTTTTATACATGAAAATGTCTGCCATTTTCATGCATAAAAAAATGGCAGCCACCTCCTACTACTATGCTCAGACCAGTAAGGTACATGTTGGAAAGGAAAAGTCTTCTTATGGGAAATCAGTGACATTGTCAATGCTCTCAAAAATAAATCATTATTAAAATTTGCAGCAATGACTTTTGAACTTTTAGACAAACTGTGTTAGAGAGGCGTCTGAGTCACAGACTACTTTTGCATCCATGGTTCTATTGAATTGTTATGATTGTATTGTTGACATCTGCATTTGGCTTATGTAAGTAGCTTACCATCACAGAGTAAAGTGATTGGTAGACACAGGCTACATGGAACCTGAGCAGTGAGTTTTTATAGGTCTGCTTTAGTTCAAATTTAACAAGAACCACAAATCAACACCAGGTGACTGCTTAGCTATACTGATACCTTAACACTGAGAGTAATAACCAACATTTAACTCAATCAACTGACCCAGGGCTATATATTACACTTGGTTAAAGAACCGGGTTGGGTTTAGATGTGGAGTTATGAGGCACAGTCAAGCATCAATAAATGTTGGGGAAAGGTGGAAGTTAAAGATGGGGGACTGTTTAAATTTTAATGCTGTTGGGTGTTGCCATTTTGGTCCCAATGACAAAGGTGATGCATTGATAGAATTTCTTAAATCATTAAGTAGAAATGGATTAATGGCACAGTCTTTCAGTTGCAGTTGCAGACCTTTTTTGTGCAGCGTTTATGGGACAGGGGTGAGACATTATAGGTACAGACAATGACCTGCCATTGAATTGGCAGATAAAGATTGAATTTCAGAAGGGAAGACAGAAAAAATGG
This sequence comes from Perccottus glenii, assembly GCA_024416835.2. Lineage (NCBI taxonomy): Eukaryota > Metazoa > Chordata > Actinopteri > Gobiiformes > Odontobutidae > Perccottus > Perccottus glenii. Next base: position 19,099,258 of record CM044561.2, on the reverse strand, counting down.
ATGGATTGACAGACATTAGGAGAGTGTACACAGTGAATGGCATGTGCAGAACCAATGATTGATAGGCATAAAAAATGCAGGTGATAGCTTTGACAGCTTGGTGTCAGTAGAGGAGAGTGTAGTGAGGTGTAGCTGGTCAAGTTTGCAGTGCGTCAGAATTACTGCAAGACTTGCCTTCTCACCTTTCTCCCATCTGACCTATTCACGTAGTTCCACAGTTCCTGTATGTTGACACACAGGAAACATTTGATCATTTTTTATAAAAGTTTTTGGCTTAGTTTTAAGAATAAAGCAAACTTTTTCCAAATTTCCACAACACCTTTTGTCATTTTGTAAATATTCACTTCCTATAAACATAACAAAGATTAATGGCTGCACAAGAGACCTGCACGGGACTGACTTTTCAATCCAAGTCCTGCCCGCTCCCGGAGCCTCTCTTCCCTGTCCGAAGCCTAAACTCATCTGTTGCAGAGAGAAAAAAGCATCAGGGAATGTTGATGTGAACAACAAAGTGATCTCAAATTTAACAGTTTTCTCCTTCTTGATCTGAATAAAGAGCTCTGTCTGGTTCACATCTTTTATCAGATTTTATCACAGTTTACTGAGGGTGCGCTCCAGAGTTCATCGGGAGAGCCTAGCCTACAGTAAGTTATTGTGTGTATTAATTATTGGGCTACGGGCTTGATTGTAGATTTTACAGCTTTTACAATTTGAACTTTCCTGGCTGTAGGACAGATATTTTCAGGTTCTTGCCACTCTCCTCCATGTGTCACTCCAATTACCTTGCGACCCGGTGCTGTCAGCTCCTGCCCAAGCCCACGTGAATCCCGCCCTGTCCTGCCCGATCCGCCCGATCCGCCCGATCCTGCAAGATTTAGGTCAGGATTTCCCACCCGCTGTAGATCTTTGGGCTGCACCTAAACATTTTTCATCAACATCTTTTCACCTTTGTGAAGTCACCTGTTTTTTAATGCATTCCACTGACTGAGTAGATAGTGACCCTTTCTGGTTAAATCAGCACTATGTAATATTCTCAAGCAGCATTCTTAATGTTTACTGATATCTCCTACATATTTATCTTATAGTTATTCTTCCTGTTTCATGTTAGTGAACAATCAAAATGATTTTACGCTGTGTAAAATGTCTTATGCTGTCATGAATTATTTAAGGTCACAAAGTGTTGCTTTAACATCAGGGGCTGGGGCAGACTCACTGAACAATTTCAATAAATGTAAATACAAAAAGACAAAAAATATTGTTTTAAGAATCCTAATTATAGAAATGTATTCCTAGGGGAATGCACAAGAAAGTATAGCTACTTTTTTTTTTTTTTTACAGAAAAGTATTAAAAACAGAAAGTGCCAATCTCCCATTTAGGAAAATGTGTGTGTGTGTGCAAAATATTTCTGAGCAAAATATGTATTTCTGTCAGATTTCTTCTCCATCTCAGTAAACCTCTATAATTACATCCCAACAGAGGGAGGAATTAAACCCAGTTTCATCTACTCGGATGATGAATATGACAGCGTATGGTTATATAGACTTCATATCTGCAGACAAACACACATAAATCTTGGCGTATGATGGTGCCGCTCTGAGGGTTGTGTAATTAAACATTGTTATATGAGAAAGTGAATTAATCTATGGTGTGTGAATGTGCCATCAGGATCCGGTTGATGGCAGGCTGAGCGTGAGAGAGGATGATTTAGCTGACGATGCTGGTCACATAAAACCTGGGGGACTCGTGTGACGCTGAGCAGAAATTGAGTATAATTTGTGAGGTTTCTAAATGATGCCACTTTATTCCATTTTTTTCAGGGAAGTGTGATATATTGATGTAACATAGAAAGTCACAGAGAACAAAGAAAAAATATATATATAAAAATGTGACTCCAGGCACAGAACTGTGTCTACACTCTAGAGAAGTCACGCAGAAGTCATTACATGGTAGGACACAGTTTACAATGTTTTTTTTCATTTGCAATATGTGTCTTATTATCATATATTCTTTTTAATGTATAGCAAACCATCCATTTGAATAATATGGCTGAGGTTAGAAGGTAATCTGTAGAAAATCAATGGCAGTTTCGGAGATGCTCTCACCCAGTCTTCAAACCATCATAATGTGGCTCTTTCTTTTTGTTAATCCATTTTTCCTGCTTCCAACAGATACACCAAAGGCAAAATGCTTACCTGCTGCCATGGTAACCTAATAATCATTCATTATTCATTTCATATTTTCATTTTTGGCAAACTAAAAACATTTTATTGTGCATCTTTGAGGAAGACACTCAAATGAATAATGTACATAACTGTTTTAGTAAGTCCATTCCTATTCTGATTGGTGGAAAGATAATTTATTTGAGTAACACAGTGACACAGGATGTCTGTGGCCCATGAGAACTGTGTGTAACTGATTCATACACATTTTGTTTGTTAAGTGTATTACTTGCACTAACATGGTTGAATACTTTATTAAACAAATAGTTACAAATCTACCTCAGCAACCAACTAATAATAACTAATATTTTGCACTTAGAATAATTGGTAACTAAATAAAATGCAAAGTTAATGAGTGTGTCAAAGACTTTTGTTTAGCCCTTAATACAAATCATTAATTACAATGTGCATGCACAGACTGTATCAGCGTGTACAAGGGAATGTGTATACGCTGCTCTTTTCCACTGCCTCTGGACCTATGGGAGCCAATTAGAGTCTAATGTTGGAAATGACAAAAGAGAACTGGTTTGGTCCGGCCCACCCGTCTCTGTCTCGTACCCCCTTGGCTTGATAGCCAAACAGAGGTTTAATAAGAGAGGTGTCTGGTGCTCTCATCTTCTCTCCAACACACAGGAAGCCCAGTGGTCACAGAGTTTGGTTTAGATGAGGTCACTGCCCTCGTGGGCTCAGCTGCGAGTGAGGAGACAGTGAAATAAATGGACAAGAGACGGGAGCGAGTAGAGCGGCTACTGAGCTGAAGTTTAGTGGCTTTCTCAGTGATATTATATATGAGACAATGGGATGAGGCTGTGGATCAGAAGAGTTCTGTATAACTGACTCTGCAGTGGGGGGAAAGCTCATGTTACTAAAGCCACTTGGCTGCTGGGGCATGGATTAGATATGGACATAGTTATATTCTTCTCAAATAGCACAATGCAATATTAATAGTTATTTGTGGTTTATGGTTAAAGCCACACTACATACTGAAACCTGAAACCTTTTTTATCAATTTGCACCCAGTTTTTTGGGAGTGTTATATATCAATGTGTCACTCATATACACTATATGTAAAGGAAGTTGGGTTGAGCTGGTGAGATAAATGCTCTCATGAAATGGTTACATACGTATTTTTCCCAAACCAGCTACATTTGGAAAGTGGGGTTATTTTCCTTGTGTTGTAAGGGAACCATTCACAGGACTTGGTGGCTACACATTCTCATATTCTCTGGTATAAAAGTAACATTTATATTCAATTGCATGTAAAACAAACCAAAAAAAAAAAAGTAGTAGTCGAGCAGAAGTTATTCCTGTTTTTTAGTGTTGAGCTACAATGTATGAAGCAAGCCAGTGCTTCCCCTGAGGTACCAACACATATCTCATACTGTCTATGGCTTTGTGCTCCTTAAGGCTTTGTTCTGCTGGCACAATGAAGGTTTGTGGCACAACAGACACTGAGAAGCATCGAAAGTCTCTCCATTTTGAATCCTGAATCAGTGTGTTTCTGCAGGTTCCTACTGTGTCACACCAGGCTTCCTCAGTTGGATTGCCATTTGTATCATTCACGCTGTCTTACTTGCAAAGCATATCATGGGAATTTTGTATGTCTCACCGAACATCTCTTACAGCTTTTTGTTTGTGGAGCCAGGACCTAGCTTTGCCTGTGATACTTGGCCACATTGAAACAGAATGGTGCAAATAAATATTAGCAAGCAAACGTATGTTGTACTTAAGAAGAAGAGTGGTCTTTCATGTGCACTGAGTTGTCTGTAGTTGAGGCACTAGATAAAAGCAGTTTCACACAGAGCATCGAAGACAGATTCTTTTTGTTCTCAGAAGCTAGACACATCTTCAAGCAGCTCAAGGCCATGCTTTCTTTTAAATAAACACAAGATGATATTGGTGAAATTGTTAGTCTTTATGAAACACATACAACCCCTTACATGGCTTACCATTGGATGCAATTGTTTATAATAATTTATAATAATGTACATTTATGAATGTTTTACTAACCTTTTTTATTTAGGTTGGTGGCCTTTAATGTGCACAAAGATTACTACAATGAATCAGTAAATCCCTTTTGACTTTTAGTCCATTGAAGTACACAATATAGCCTGGGCTCGACAGTGTATTATCGTAATTCCATCCATCTTACCTGTCACATTCTGCACCTATATCCACTGCACATGTTAGCAAAAAGGCTTTAGCAGTTAGCCTTTTGTCCTATACTTCCCAAACTATTTCCATTATCTTAAGGTCAGAGGCAGCCTGTGCCTGCCAGCTGCAATATTTATCAATCAAACAGGTCTGAGACAACAGAGAAAAGTGGAGTGGCACAGCAAAGAGCACTTAGCCTGGATAAACAGGCGGCTACTACCATGGATCACTGCACTGCTAAGCCTGTCACCAAAGGAGGGGCTAGAGGGAGACAAAGAAGGCAGAAACTCTGGACACTTTTTGTGTGTGTGTGTGTGTGTGTGTGTGTGTGTGTGTGTGTGTGTGTGTGTGTGTGTGTGTGTGTGTGTGTGTGTGTGGCTTTAGGGAGAAACACAGGCCTGGTCAAAATGTCATCAGCGTGCCAGCTTATAGTAGCTTGAAAGGCTTAGAGTTGCGATTTTTATCCTGTGGGCTTTGGCGAGGAGGTGGACTGGGAGAGAAAATATCTGTAATTTCATGGTGTCTTCAGGGGAAATTTGATTTCAGATGGCTGGCAGTCTGATAAATAGGAACTGCTGCCTGCAATCCTTTCCTAAAGGGATTCAAGAAAGGGTACAAGTGTGTGTGTGTGTGTGTGTGTGTGTGTGTGTGTGTGTGTGTGTGTGTGTGTGTGTGTGTGTGTGTGTGTGTGTGTGTGTGTGTGTGTGTGTGTGTGTGTGTGTGTGTGTGTGTGTGTGTGTGTGTGTGTGTGTGTGTGTACAGTGTGTGTGTGTGTGTGTGTGTGTGTGTGTGTGTGTGTGTGTGTGTGTGTATACATGTGTGTGTGTGTGTGTGTGTGTGTGTGTGTGTGTGTGTGTGTGTGTGTGTGTGTGTGTGTCTCATTTGTGTATTTTACAAAGAGATTACTGACATAAATGTTGTTTTTAAATGTTATATATATATATAACTGTATATGTATTATCTGGGTTCATGTCAATATTTACAGAATAATGGTTGCAGTATTATAACTTTGAATTCATGTCAATATTTATAGAATAATGGTTGCAGTATTATAACTTTGAATCATTACATATTCATCACAAGGAGATTCTTTAGAGGTTAGAAACTTTCCTGGGTTGAGCCCAAAGCTGCAGTTGATATGTGGTTAGGTTTGAGGGCATTGGTCTGAGTTAGTCCGCAAGAACAAGAAATTTGTTCTTGTTCTTGTGGTGGCCCTGGTTTGGGAGTTCTTGCACATCGTCTGAGCAGAACTTTTTTCTAGGGGTGTCCGAGAACTATTGTGTGATTGGTCAGAAATCTGAAGTGGGTTAATGAGGAAAAGTGAGGAGTTCCACAATTGAGTTTCTTGTGAAGAATAGAAAAGTCCTGGCCAAAATAAACTTTGTACTCAATTTTATTTTTGTTTTACCCAAATATAGCTTTGTATTCCTGCACAGTTTTTCCCCCACAGGAGCACTTATTTTGGATTATAATATGGTCATTTTCTTTGTCTTTACATATCACTACCTTTTATCTGGTCCCTTTGTGGTTGCTCGTGGTTCTCACTGAATTAAAACCAACATGCTGCACAAGCTCGTCATAAATTTTTTACAATGGAATCATAGCCTATTAATTCAACAGAGACCTCTAAAATTCAATATGCTGTCTAAACAATTAGATTTCTCTGCCCATCATTTTCCTCCATTCATATTTTATGTGACTCTTCACACAAGGCACAGCTATAGAGATGATAGGAGGTAGTCTGCTTTGGGTTTATTACAGCAGATCAGACCAGTCTATATATAATACACATCTCTTTAATAATAATCCTTATTTTCCTTTATGTGTGTAGAGCTTTGATTCATCACAACTTCCTATTTCAGAACATAATTATTTCACATAAGAGGTGCTAGATCAGACTCCTCACATGGTGTTTAACATGTTGCAACAGCTGTGATTGCAGCTCATTTTTTAAGCACTCTGCAGTTAGCTCTGGGATCCTGCTAATAGTAAACACAGATTCTGGGTGCAATTCAAAGGATTGTGACCTTATTTCCAGTGAAAGAAGCAGGGGAAGGCAGAGAGGGGACAGATTTAGCAGCTCTCAGGTGGAAACAGCTGACGCTGACTCAAGAGCCAAATAACAAGTCTATTCTATTCTGCCAAAGGATCCAAATGACTCTAAAAGCACCACTGATGTTTGTGAGGAGTCAGGCCCATGGCGCTGTTTTGGCAATGTGTGTGTCTTTCTGCACATATTCCTCAATCTAAATCCAATTTAAATAATCCATGCACATGTTTAGTCATTTAAATATTTAAAATGAGAGGTGTGTGAACGCCTTAAATGGTCTTTTCAATCACTTTGTCAATTATCCACAAAAGTATGTACACATTCTTTTATGCAGGATTCAGGATTCATCTTGGCTACAGTGCTCAAAACCAACTCTATGTATTGAGCTACACCACTCAATAACCAAACCAAGTGCTTAACTTTTTTGCAATAAATCTAATGAGGTACAGTGCTTTTAATGTCACATTTGTTATGTTTGACAGTGACACTTTCATCACTATTGCCTTTTGCTCTTTAATCTTAGCAATTTCTTTTTTATACAAAAATCTTTCGCAAACACATACATTATAGACTTTGGTGTAAGCCATCCTCCTAATGATCAGGGCTTTGCTCATCTCGTTTCATTGATTAAAGTCATACAGAAGCATAAATAATTCACTTTAATGTACACTTTTGCCAAACTGTCCTCAGTTTCTTGTCTAGGCCTTCATTTAGCTTAAACCTCAGCTGAAATACAAAGTAACTATTAAATAAAGTAAATAATACCTGAAGTAATGATTACTGGGAGCGATCAACTGGATCACATCAAGTTAAATCAGCAAGGTGAAGTAGCAGGTGCTCTTCAAGGACAGAAAGGGCCACAACAGCAAATGCAAATAAAACAGATGATGTCTGAGGCTCTGATTAGCTTTTGTTTTTATTTCAACGTAAATAATACCTTTTGACTGCAGTTACTCACTTTATGGTTCTGGTAATTTGAAAGTTTGCACAAAGCCTTCAGCCTGCTTTTAGGGCAGCATCATTTGACAAGGTGACATTTCTAAGTTGTTCTTTTACACAAACAAACTGGCAATTAACCAATTACAACTTGTTAGTCACGGTGAGTGAAGAATAACTGAAGAGAATACATAATAGTTTGCTCTTTTTGAATCCCTGACATACAAAAAGCTTTACAATAAAACTTCTTGAGTTTGTTCTTTTAGTCTTTGAGTGTTTAACAGTGCATTAAGTATGACTTACAACAACCTATTAACAACTGAGTAAGACTGGTACAAAATGGCGGACTCCACGGAAGGAGTTGTTCCTATGCAGGTGGTTATACATGGCTCAATTGGCAGGGGACAGAGTGGTCATTCTGTCACCACAGATGGACAGGAAAAACCCAGGGGCCATTTGAAAAGCCACAGGCAATGTAGTTTGGGTGTGTGTATATGGTGTTCTGCCCTGTGTCTGGTCATTTGAAGTATACACCCCCTCTTGTACAACAAATGTCATTCCTGTTTGGTTGGGCCACCCTCCAAATGATCAGATCAGTGACACAAATACACAAAAACATGGTTAAGCAGAAATAAATATCTCTGAAACGAGATTATTTTCAGCCTATCATCCATTTCCCGTGGTAATAAGCTATTCCTCTCTACAAATTACACTGTAATCATTCATACAATTTGAAATAAATTTAAACAACACAAGATATTCATAAAATGCCTGGTGGAAAAAACAGAATAGGTCCTTTAGACTTTGTATTGCTAACAAATTATAAGTACAAACAAAAAAGCTTCTTATTAAATGCTAAATAAATGTGTTGATGTGCTCACTCTCGCTGTCCTTATTTTCCAGTTGTCAGTGTAAGCCTGTGCCAAATACATAAAAGATTCCCACTGTTAGTGAACATTTTAGAGCACATTACACATTAGCATTATAAAGGTCATATCCATTCTATTACAGAACTGTAGTGCATCCCGCTTCCTCTAAAATATAGCATTTATCAGTGTCTCAAAGTCAAAGTTTTGTTTTTTATGTAGTCATTGTGATAAAACATCCATTGAAGTGGGATGTTAAACTAGCAAATGCATTGTTTGCAATAATGAAAGTGGTCAGACGGGTTCTATTCACTTTAAGGATCAAGGAGAAGACCATTTTTTGATGCATAAAGGTGCACTTCTGTTCAATGAAGGGCTGCATATGAACCGGTGATTCTCATGTATAAAAGCTCAGTGGAGAGCCCTGGCTATAAAACACAATCCTTAGAATTTCCACATGACTATTGGTGTGAGTGACTTTAAAAATCTCACAACACAAGGTCCAATACAGCATCAACCTTGATGCACTCCAAAGCCATTTCTCTGTACCATGGCTCACCTTGCTAAGAGGCATGCTGTTAACATAAAAATTACAAAAGCCTTGAAAAGAAGCTTTTCTGCAAAACATTTTTGAGTGTATAAAATGCACAATAATGTCTGAAAACACATATAAATACTGTGTGCTGCTGTATTATGTCAAGTAAAAGTTTTATAATCTATGTAGCACTGATATTGCACATTGGTGAACTGATACATTTAGATTTTGATCAAATGATGCTATGGGGATGCAGTAGCCCCAGGCAACTTGAGGTTACCTGGTTTACAGCACTCAAATAATCTCCGACATCAGAATACCCAGTGATTAAACATGCACACGTAACACCACAATGTACCATGCTATTCTTGGTGGAGGCATTATGCTCTACCTGGAAATAGTTTTACAATGGGTCAAAGTGGCGCAGTATTGTGTAAATGACTAAGAGTTAAGTGCTGTGGCACATTTTGCAGTTTGCAATTGAAAGGGCACTTTCTAGCGACCTAATTTGTAATTCTTACTCTTTTCTTAACTGTAATCTTTTTTTTTAGGTGAAGTCAGCCACAATTACCATTACCCTAATTGGTCTACAAAAGGAAAGTGTGCATCCAAAATGTACTTTTTATGGGTTATTCTTTTCTCATTTAACACAACAAAAGTTGATTGTTTGTAGTTTTTTGAAATGTAATGTCAATATCACATTTCAACATGCCACTTCATTTATCTCATTACAATTAAAAGCATGTTTTATCTGTTGTGGTGTTTTTATTGCTAATGAACATCTGTAAGAGCCATCAAAAGCCAGTTAAAACAAGTGATCCAAGAGACCTCATTAAAAGGTTCTGCAGGGTCTGGCAGCAGGTAATGAGTCCACCTGTGTGTCTCTGAGTGAGTTAATTACTAAGATGGTAACCACAGCTTTAGGCCAAGGAATATGTAAAAATGGTTTGTGTGCTAATGCAAACCTAGTATTAGTGGATAAAATTTCAATTATATTTGCTCATTTTATTTAAAGCAACACTGCTCCACCGTCCACCGTCCTCAGGATCTCCACGTCCTGCTCCTGTCTCTGTTTATTGAATCATTTTGAACTGTCCTTTTGTCTCGATGTCTGCCTACCAGTTTCCGTTCAATACATTTACATTTTACATTACATTTATTAATTTAGCTGACGCTTTTATCCAAAGCGACTTACATTGTTCTAATGTAATTACCAGTGTTACAGACACTGGAGGCAAGGTGGGTTAAGTGTCTTGCCCAAGGACACAACGACAGTATGAACTGTGGGGAGAGCGGGAATCGAACCGCCTACCTTCCAGTTGAAAGACGACCACTCTACCCACTGAGCTACTGACGTGACACGGTCTGATAAAATGCATGTTATTCAGAGTTACAGATTATAGAGTGTCTTCTAAACCTGCTTAATGTCTGGGAACAATCAAAATGACTTTGAGGCTCTTTATTTGAGGATTCGTTGTTTGACATGAAAAGTTACTGGTCTAAAAATAAACTACATCATAGTTTAAACTGAGTTCTGGTGCTACACAATTTAAGTTAATCTTAATTTAATGGAAAACTAGAATTAGAAAACCAGACAGTTAAAATCTTGTCGATGCAACTGGGCCTTAGTCACAGTTAATACAGTCTGTGCTTATATACTTTGTCCTCTGGGTTTCTGAATGTTTTCTAATTATTCAATTGTCAATTAGTCATTTCACAGTTCTTTTTTTTTTTATGTCTCATGTACAAAATTAAAACTCAATTTTGATCTCCAAAGTCCAAATTATTACTTATTTGGTGATATTTATTCACTTTATCTTCTAATAAAGAATGTAAAATAAATTATTTTTCTTTGCTCGCTTATCAGAGGGAGGAATAAATAAATGGAGTCCTAAAAGGCCCATATGCTCAGATTGAATGGAGGGCATTCATAAACATTCATAGAGTAATAAGAGTGGGGTGGCACAAAGACATATCTGGTGGGGTTTGATCTACTTTCAAGAATGACAATGCCTAAATCAGGGGTGCTCAATACGTCAATCACGAACTACCGGTCGATCGCATGATATAAAAAAATAGCCAATTATCTATCCAATCTCTTGATTGATATCCGGGGCAGCCAGTCAGATGAAATCTGAATTTTTCTGACGCTTAGGTCACTGCGCATGCGCAAACAACGACGCTAAGTGCAGCAAAACTAACGCTTTAGCGACTTACTTACTCTAACTTTTAAACCTAATTTTTTTCTCTTAAACTTAAGAAAGGGTATAAAAATGAGTGAGGGAGCTGGACCAAGTAAGCAGACAAAAACCTATCGCATTCATACAGAATGGGAGGAGGACTTTTTTTTACGATGACATTTTCAAAGTGCGTTTGCCTCATCTGTCAGCAGCTACTGTCCGGACTATGCATCTCTGGCAATTCAGTGCAAGTCATTAGAGTGAACAGGTAATGACAAAAATTGAACATAGTTAATTATGTTCTGTTGTGCAGTATTACGGTTTGGAAGGTACATCAACATACATTGTACATATAAAGAATCCTTAATATATTTGTAAATAAATATATGTTTTGCATTTTTTAGTGGGTAGATCATTTTGACATGGTCATTTTATAAGTAGCTCGCGTGCTGAAAAAGTGTGAGCACCCCTGGCCTAAATGAAGTCTTTTAACCTTTTATTTCCAGTAATGACCTACAATTTTATTGCATTTGTTAATCCTAAATTATAGCATTTACGCAAAAAAAAATACTTATTATTTCCACATTATTGTAACAAAAAACCATAGCCCCTTCTGTCAACCAGTGCTTCACCTTTGATAGATTGTGCTATAGACCCCAGCCAAATTAATGTAATCAACATTAATAGTGTTCACAATAGTTAGAGTTTTCAGCTTTCAGTTCTTTTACTGCTTGTATGAGAAATTAAGTGCATTAATACGCTGTGCTTTTCACTGATAATAGCTCTCCTTTTAACACAATCTTTATACATACATTGCAGGAACCATTTATAATAAAGTTTTCAAAGAGAAAAGTTTGTAAGGATTAAACCAACTCTGAGGTTTCTTTATCTCAAAAATAACCATTGGTTGATGAACACGTTGATCAAGAAGTGATAATTATGCTTTTCACAATGGTCTGCTAACAGTTAAAGAGCTAGGCTTAGGCTTATGAGTGAGGAGTGCAAACTGAGATCTTGATGGTGTTCAAGTTTATTGATGAAATCCTAAAAATGTGTATGCTGAGTTTGGAACCTGATCGAGTTTATCTCCACTACAGAGATGACTGTGGTTGGGATGTTATGGACAGCCCCTTTGCTGGGCCTGTCTGTGATAAACCCTTTCATTTATCTCCTTGAGGCTGACAGTGGAGCGCTGTTGCCATCATAGCTTTTTCCACAAGACCCTGAACAACACAAAAGTCACCCGATCCCTGGAGAGCATTTCTCTCAACTTTGCAAACACTCCTTGTTTTGATGTGTCTCTTTTTTTGATGACGCTGTATGTTTCAGTGATCAAGGGCAGTTCAAAATAGGACAGTAAAGGTGAGCGCACAAGCACAGACACACACTTTTAGGTGTCTGCCAGAACACCTGTGCCATTTGAAAAGGAGAACACAAAGCATCTTGTCTTTTTTTTTTTTTTTTTTTTGAGAGCCATGAGGTGACACACCATTGTTTTCACCTGTATTCCTCCCTTGTGCATTTTGATTCCCAGCAGAGAAAAGATTGAAGTACAATATGAGAGGAAGCAATAGACGCTGAGCTGGTCATTACTTTGTGAAAGGCACTCAGCTCATGCTCTGTCCTTCACATTTGCAAACTTTGGAAAATACAAATGCTTTGTCTTCTCATGACACAAATCGAGCTCAAAGCAGAGGGGCCAGGTTGAGTCGAGAATTTGTATTAGTTGTCAAGATTGCGGGCAATTCTTGAATTCACTCTTTAAATTTGTTGTTTTGTTTGTATTCAATAATACGCAGTACTGTGCAAAAGATTTACACAGGTGTGAAGAAATGCTGGAAAGAAAGAATTACACTACCACAGTTCCACATTTAAAGATCTTCTGTGGATATAGGCTCCTCAAACCTTTCATTTTGATACATCATCAATATCAAACTACATCAATAAGCTTGAATCAAAACACAAATGACTAAGAATGCACAAAGTCACTATTATTCAAAACTGAAAAAAATGATCCAAGGTTCTGTTTTGCAAAAAAAGAACAATTCATTATGTCCCAAGAGGAACAAAGGCAAACCTGGAAACCTTTAAAGGTCAGAGAGAGACAACTACGTTTGCTTTGCAGACATTGCTGTTGACACTGGGCTTACTTTATCCATTCCTAACTCGCTCTGTGTGGTGGGTATTTTTGCATGTGCACATGTATGAGAGTGAATCCATCAGCGTGAACATATTGACCTGTCTATGGGGTTCCTGGTTCATTGTGTCTTCCGGCCCGAGCAGCTCCGCTCCAAATGAATCACACATGATGAGTTGATTAATCCGGTTTATGTCCCGGGTTTATGACCCATCTGCCCCCTGCTCCATCACTGCAGTGCACTCTCTACCACCTGGCTGACGTGAGGTATGAGCTTCAGTGCTGCTAAACCCGAGGAGACAGCAAATCTAAATCCTAGGTTGAACTTTCGAAGGCTGCCCTTTTAAATTTGCTGCAGTTCAATCATAGTCTGTTTCAAGAAGAAGAAGAATCTCTGGCCAAAACGAGTAATAATAATTTTCACAAGCTTTAGATGTTCCTGAAGACATGTAGTTACCTTTTGCCTACACCACCAGAATTATACAAGTTGCAAAAAAAGCTGAAGTTGGAAGAGGAAATTGAGTAAGAAATGGAATTTTTATTATAATATACAGCTCTGGAAAAAATTAAGAGACCACTGCAATTTTTCCATTGAATCTGCATCTCTACAAGTATGGAAACCATTCCATTCCAATGTCTTGATTAGGTGATCACCTGAACCAAATCTTATTTAATAAGGAAAAGTATTAAAAAAAATACTTCTGTGGTCATTACTATCCTCTTGCAAATAAATGCTCTAAATTAAAATATTTTTTATTTGGAATTTGGGAAAAATGTTGTCAGTAGTTTATAGAATAAAACAAAAATTTTAATTTTACCAAAACCAGAGAAACTGATAAAGTGGTCTCTTAATTCTTTCCAGAGCTGTAAGTTCAAGGAGCGTGATGCACAAGATTCTGTCTACAACCTTACTCTGAGTATTACAGTATGGGTTGTCCTAGTTTGTATAAGGCTTGAGATGACGCTTGTGTTGTGGTATAAGTCATAGTAAATCGTAATGGCATTGTGCTGACCAGACTCATCCCTTACTGCTCAACTGGAAACAGTGAGAGTCACAGGGAAGACCTCAACCACAGCCGTGATGTAGTGGTCCATCAACACCAGAGGCAGGCAAGCTGTCATTTACACTGCTTACAAATGACCATTGATTAGAAATTGAATGATTACAATACAGTACACAAAATGTAATGAGCAATGTTCCTAAACAGTAGTAATCAATAGAAGTCATAAAGCAGGTGGTGTACAAATGGTGCAACCCATGTAGTGAGCTGTAAGGTCATGTCAGAACAACTACACACCTCTTTGGATGGTTTTTTTTTTCTTTTCTTTTCATTACCAGTCTGGAGCAGTGTGCAGTGGGATATTGGGCCATTCTTCAGGGCCTGTCGGTTATTTAAGGGATGAAGTATGAGTCCAGATGATCGATTAGAGCAGGTTACATTTCTTATATTTCAAGGATTAAGGTTGTGTAATCTTCCCTGTTTTGGTACATTCTACTGCACAGAAATAAGTGGTTGAATTCTCACATTATACTGTGTCACTCCTTGGATCTATTACATTCACACTCTGGCAGTTCTTCATCATGTATCCATATTGATTTACTTATCATGCAAAATGTGTACTTAATTATAAAAGAGTTCAAGAAGTATAGAAAGAGCAAGCAAAAAAGTGTTTCCCATCAGTGATTGCAACATATGCTATCCGGCCCCCGGAGAAAGGCTGTCAACACACATCCAGTTGTGTGGCTCGCCTCACTAACATTTCATCAGCTCGTCCTAACATCAACCCCAGAGAAGCACATTCCCTTTGAAGTTGCAGCTGGGGGATGCTCCAATCACTCTTTCACTGTTCCCTCCTCTGCTAATCTTTCCAGTTTAAAGCCTTCCAAACTCTGCTACTGTTCAAATTGTCCTAATGTCATTGAGTCATTATGTAAGCTCAAATGAACTGACTCTAAATGAGTTTATGACAAAAATTGTAACAAGCCTTGTAATTAATATACAACTATTTTATGACATTGTCAGAATGACTGACTTTGGAACCCAAGACAAAGCAATTAAATGTGTCTGGTATCAAGGGACCAGAACACGCCCCTCTAACCTTTTATTATATTGCTTCTGTCAAAGTACATACATTAACATGAATGCCTGTGATGTAATTAACTTTTCTATTAGCACAGTGGCCTCAGAGGCAGCCAACGCCACATTTTTGAAAAGGAGTTGTTCATTCAGAGTGCGTGGGTTCGGATCACTCATTAATGATCCGTCTCTAATTAAAATGCACACTGACTCTATTGAAATATTAAGTTCTTTAAATTTATGGGCCTTTGCCTTCACATCAGGCATTCATATCAAGTGTGTTGATAAAAGTCTTCTACACTATAGACTTCCTGTTGTGTGTGTGTAAGCCTAGCTCTTGTATTGTTTACATATTTGTGTGGATGCTTTGGTCCTTTAAATAAGCCCAAAAAAATTTTTTTTATTCATTATCGTTAAAAAAATAAATAAAGTTTGGGCATTCAGTTTCTAAACACATCTTATTGACAGGTCCCGTCACAATCAATTGAGCTCCAGTAGCCTACCTGAAATGAGGTCCCTTTCTAAGACTCCACTCCCCCCCAAAAGCAGCTCAGGGACTTTTCCTGCTTGTTATTATAAAAATAAAATAAAACCAGATTTATCTCCACAAAATATTAATACATTATACCAAACTTAAGTTAAGAGTTGCCTTACCATTAGCTTAGCATTAGCTTAGCATTGGCTTTGCTGCAACCAGTGCATCAATTATTATATGTAACTAGTTGCCTCCCTTCAGACTGTTGATGCTTTTCTTTTTTAACTTGTTTCCCTGAGTTTAAAGATATGTCCGGAGCTAAAAATACACTTTGTTGCATGGTTTTGCAAGCATGTGATTGGCCAATGTTTTCCCTTCCTGCAGATCTAAGCTATTAAAATCTCTTATAATAAACAATAGAGGGCATCATAAAGCCTGGTTATTTATTTATTTATTTATTTTTTCACAAATTATTGTTTTTACAATATAATATTTGGGAATAGTAAACCATTTTCCCCAAGTAAAAGAAAAAAATATCTGGTACAGTTTAAACGGGGATAGCCTTATTTTTTACTCTTGCATTTAGTTTGACAGTTTAATTCCCTAAAGTTTATTGTAACAGTAATTATCGGAGACCTTAAGACGTCATCTAATCTTTATTAATACTAAAATTACAGATTTTAATAGATGAGAATGATTAGCCCACAGCAGGATTTTGGCCCGTTTCTTTTTTTTTTTGGGTTCCAGTAAAAAGGAGCTCACCCATTGGTTAACTCTGATGTCAACAACAAAGGACCAAGAAAATAATCAAAATGCATGTCTTATTATGCAGCAAAACAGTAGCTGTTGGGGGTAAGTGGTGAGGCTGCACCATATTACAAACATACTGTAAAGAAGAATAACCTGGTTACATTTCATTAAGCCCTGTGCTAAAAATGCATTTGCCAAATCCAAAACAGAAAGACACAGATAAAATAAAACATCATACAAAGGCTTTATTCTGAGGGGAACTTCACAAATAAAAGGTTGGATGCTTATTCTTTGTAATATAGCATCACTTGTACAGCAGAAAACACAGGAGTAACCATTAAAAATACACTGACCTTTATCAACAAATGCCTCGGCTGACAGCTCCAGATGGTTGCCGAAAAGATCAACACAAATGAAGTGTGGAGGAGGCACGCCGACTTTCTATAGAAGGATACCGTGTTCAAATGTAGATCACTGGGATACGTGAAGGACAAGAAAATAAGTAGCACCTCGTGGTATAGCGTTGCAGCAAATAGAGATCAAAATGACTTTAAACGCAGGGAAGAAACATAAAAGCCGTCTGGTTTGGTTCATTAGATGCTGTTTTAAATGAACCACAAATTGTTGCGGACATTTTAATTGTTTGCATGTACTTGTGTTTGTCAGACATTACATCTGAATCTTATATATGCTCCACACCATCCAGACAAAAGCTCAAACACAATGACTCAACATCCCTGGGTTGGCTTTAATTGCATCACAGAATGTCAAATAAAAGATCAATATTTTATTATTCAGGCCTACAATATCTGAAAGAGCATGGATAATTAAATGAATGTAAAAAGTCAGCCGAGTGGGAAATTAAGAAAAAACAACCCAATGCGCTCAGCTGCTTTGAACCACATGGATGATGCACAACACCTGTGATTAACCTCTTTTTTATCTTCTTTAAACTCAAAATCATTTAAAATATTGCACAACAAATTTAAAGGGGTAGAAAAAACTAGAGTTAAGAAAAAAAGTGTAAAGGTGTAATTTAATGTGAGACCTTGGCGTGATGGTGTCATATTTTGGGGTTCATCCAGTGGATATTCAAAAGCATCCTCCAACACTTTCCAGGAGTCCTTAACGTTTTGTTCCTCAATGCAGAATTCAACTTTAGGTAAGTATAATGTAAATTGTTCCAACCTTGATACTGAATGTGACTCATTCTCTATGTGTATGTGTTTGCTCTATTCCTTTGGCAGCACTGAATCTTTACTTCTTATTCAAAGCTGAAAACCTTAAAATACTGCACTAAGGTAACTTTTGTGCTTGTGGGAAAGTGGAGAGATTGAGGAGCAACCCCTGGGTAAAATTCTGTGCATTTGTGCAGGCATAAAGCAGTAAATGTACAAACAGTAGCTCGCTCGACGACCCAGTTGACTAAAGGTAACTTGCATGCAAGGTCATTTATTGGTAGCCGAATCTGTTGCACCTAAATTAAAGTTACTGTACCTAAAGGTATCATCACACTTTTTGAACCAGTCTGTACTATTTAAGCATGTTGTACATTTGGCTGTACATTTTTCTGTTACAAATATAGAGACTAATATTTATTTTATTAAAGTGTAAATCAATTTCAAAGCTTCAAATCTAATTGCTAATACTGTTTATGGACATGAATGTGCTCATCATGTGAAAAGTTGTGTCATTGTTAGTGTTTCTGATCAAGTCATCTTGCACCAAAGCTGTATTTTGATCAATTTAGAAAAACGTTTGCTTAAACACATACAATTGGACCTAAACTCTAAAATAAGTTTAAACAAAGCAATGGTAAAAATAATATTTCTCATACTTCTGCTGAGATCTGTTGTCTGTGTGTGACATTTCGATTACCATACACACAAACCCAACACATCCTCTCTCTGCTGCCTGCTTTACAACACAGTCAAATGCTACATTTATTTGTTTTGTGTTGCTGCCCGAAAACAAAATCCATATCTCACGATTGATATCATCACAGTCCGAGCCTGTCACTATCTATCTTCCTTTGTCAATTTTAGCCTCATCACTTGACTCCTTCCGCTTGTGACACTCCTCTTTATGTGTCTGTAATCCTGCAATTGTTGTTGTGATCATGTTTGTATTTGGAACATAATTGGATCAAGGGATGATGTCTAGACGACACTGGCACGTCAATGTCGCTGCTCTACACACGACTCGACTGTGGAATGTTTCTCTGACAGAATGGAATGAGATAGAGATTAGTACAAACTTTGATGTACATAGTTGCTGGTTCTATTTTATGGTCTTACCATGAATGAAGATTTATTTCTTTTTTTGAGTAAATTTTGCAAAAAAAAAACAACAACATAAAAAACACAAAATGCAAAAAGGTTTACAATGACAATGAACCCAGCTAATGGAAAAATCAAAATCAGACCAAAATTACTGTGAGTCACTGCAGGGCCTTAGAAACTGAACATAAAATAGGAACTTAGCTGACTGTCTACTAATTGAAAGCTTCTGTTGTCAACTGAGTTTACTAGAAAGTGATCATTAGGCAGGGACGTATACAAGGAGCTTTCATGCTGTAGGCCTGGGGTGCTGTGGGTCACTGTGAACTACCAAAACCGTGACATCAGCAATATCAGTGCAAGACGAAATTCATAAATGGGCACATTTGCATTTTGCTTGTGTTTGCGTGTGTTTACTTCTATCTTCCACTACAGTCCACTGTAGTTTACACTGATTTTATTTGTTACAGCAACACAATGTATTTTTAAACTTACCAAATACTGCACTATGTAACTCTGAGTGATAGTCTAATGAGAACACACATCTCACCAAATCAACACAACTTCCACTGATCTTTGTGAAATAAAGCTACAGTCCTTTGTGTAGCAGCAGTTAAGATTTAGTCTTAAAATGGTGTAGCACTGAGAAAACCAAAAAAATACAAGATTTTTAGATTTGTGCAAGAATAGCTGTTCATTTTGGCAACTGCATTGCAGGTGTTGAGCCTTTCCTTGCAGGGAGTACATTTTTTATATTTCATCTTAATTATTCTTGCACTTTTCTGTAAATGTTCATTAAATTAGCTTCTGAGCTTGTTGAACCAGACAATGGGAACTTGGTTAAGAAATAGGCCAGAACTGAGGATTTATTCAATGGTATTTCAAATGTCACCTCGCCGCAGAAGAGCACCTCTTCATCTCTAGTAATTGAATGAATATTTAACATGCACATTATCAGTTACAGACAGCCGAAAACAAGCCAAAGAGATTGGCCCGTTGTGTTTATCATGGGGACAATGAGTTGATCCAGTTATTGTGCAGGGCTCACTCTAAAGGTGGCACTGCCTTTTTCCACTGTCATTTACTCACTATTGATGAAACAATGTGGGCATTTTGCCTCCGGTGCTAATGAGACACAGCAACATCAGCTCTACTTTTCAAATGTCACCCTCCTGTATCTCATAAGTTCTTTTCTCATGTCCCTGTGTGTTCTTCATCTATGAAAACATATTTTTTTTCTTGCAATGTACTTTGCACTGTATTTTATTAAGTGCTTATTGCTTTAGTAATCTCTTTTCGTTCACTTTTTTCTGACTTAATCCATCTTTCCTACATTGACTGCATTTTAATGTAGGCTGTTTTTATTTTTGTTTGTGTTGTCAAATTATTACACTAACACTTATAACTGCAGCGTATGTAAAAAACAATACTTTGGGTACACAAATACCACACTTGTGACCCAGCAGAGTCAAGTCTTCATCACTCTCTACTCTTTGACTTTCAAAAACATTTCCTGTTTGACAAAACAGGAAATGGCCATGCCCAGTTTTGGTTCATATCCCACTCGGTTATGCTATCTCCACGTGACACGTAAGAGAGGCAGCTTTAGTCACTTATTTAATTATAATCACCCTGAGCGGATGAATGCTCTTTTGAGAATTAGTCTACATACTGTTTATGTGCTGCTAAGGTTATAGTGCCCTCTATAAGGAAAACATACTGTAACAATCCTTTCACTGTTCAATTTAAATCCAGTTTTGTCATTGCTGTTGTTGTTTTTTGCTCAGGTGCAACACCAAGATGTGCTCACACGGGCAATTTGGAATTTTTTTCACTCGGCATTGTGTGAACACAGTATAAGAAAACTTTGTAATTTGTATCCTACACTACACTGATTAAGTGTACACGCACCAAATGAGTAGGAATACGGTTCAAAAGGGAACAAAGTAAACTGTGTCACAGCAGTCGACATCTGCTCCAATTAATTTTCCTCGGCACAGGTTTACCTCTTTGCTGTTTTCCAGTTCGCTACCACATGCCACAGATCACATGCCCCAAAGTCTTATGTCTTGAAGTGTTTAATAAAGACAGTTTAAAAAAATAAAAGCCTCCTGCTGTTCATTTCTAAGCCAGTATAAAACCCGCCGGTGCCTGCCTAAGTCTCAAACCGTCGCCCCCGGAATTGGCATTAATTGCTTGAGAGAGGGAAGTAATTATCTCAGGTAATTATTACTCTGGGTAGAGTGAGAAACTAGACAGGCCTTTTCTGTCGGATCCCTGCGGAGCCAAGTAAAAAGAATTCTGCTTTTAACGCATTTTAATTGGAGGGGCAGGGCGCTCAACGCTATAAGCTCTCACAGCTTAAGGGTTTACAGCGCACACACATATGCACCCATACAATGACACACACGTATACATTAAGACTAAGCCTCCAAACAAACATAACAGGCTTTGATTTGAATTTATGGTGACTTAAAAATATATTATAAACATGTAGAAGCTAATTACAGTTTTATAATGGAGACTATAATCTTCTTGGTCTTGAGACAGGTCTTAGGACTCAGAGTTTTATCTTAGAATCTAATGTTTACTTAGATGGATAAGGATTTTTTACAATCCTAATCATCCAAGACTACAAATGGTAGTAATTAGAAAGAAACCTTACAAAATCACTTGGTATCTCTTCCCACGTTTTCATGCACTCATGTTGGTCTTGCATGGTTTAAACAGCTTTGGTCTCAGTCCTGACATGGTCTTATTTACCAAAAGTCCTGGGGTCAATACATTCTTCTCTATTAACTTGCTCACAGTCTTATTAAAAAGTGATCCATTTGAAACTCTTGAGTGCGTTGCCATCTTTAAGTCTCAGATTGTTTCAGTAATGTCCCCCAATCAACAAAGCGACCAACTTCAGCCTGTGACTAAACGTAAGTAAGTGTGACAATACGAATGTTGTGTAATGATGCCTCTGAAGACTCGCTGCAGCAGCACAAACCTGCCAGTCAAGCTCCAGGTGGTCAGAACCCTGCCAAGCCTTCACATCTGTAAATATACACATGGATATATACACATGGATCCACTAACACCTAAACACATAAATAAAAGAAAATAAAGATAAATGCAGTTCAAGATAAGTAAGTAGCACCGTGAAAAAGAGACACTATGTTCCATTTGTGTTGTTAAACAACAAAAACTGTCCTGATTCATTTGACCTGTGTTAAATGCTAAATGACACAAGTAACCATCACATGTGAGGTTTGCAGTGGAGACTAACTTTCCTCTATTAGAAAACTTAAAAATCTAGTGTTTAACTTCAGTCATAGAGGTCATTTTTGTAAGAGAGCAGGGTTGTCTTGTCACCAGTCTAGTAATCCACAGTGGTTGGGGTTGGGGACAGCTGCATATAGCTAATTAGCAAGGCATGTACAGCATGGCTGAAATCAATTCATTACAGACAAATGTTGTTATGTGTCTTTTTGTACAATGTATTCTGCATGTCTTTGGGAAATGAGCCATTATTATTTGCATGGTATTTGCAAAATACATACTGTTCAGGACATCGTTTTCCAATTACGAGAACTGAAAAATTGTATGGTAATATCCCCAATCTTTCTTTGTGTGACTGACATGATGGACTGAGCCGTGGTGGTGTTAATTATTTCACAACAGTCGCTTCACTTTGATAATGTGTCGCATGTCACTGTGTGTTTGTCAATCTAAGTCAATCAGTGTGACTTAATTACCTAATTTGATTATTTACAAAAGAACCCTTATATCAGCATTATGTAGGCTCTCACTGTTGACTGGATAAAGGGTACAGCTGTAGATTACATATGCTTGTATATGCACAAGCATATAATCTGTATAATATGCCCTTGTAACTTCAAAAAGGTGATAGCAGGTCACAGTGTGACAGAATCAAAGATTACAGAGCTGACAGTCTTATCACCAAACATTGTTTTTTGACAGTGTCAATGTCAGTGTCAGAAGTCTGCAAACATATTGTTACCAACTTAAAGACAAAAAAAGGTTGTAGGAAAATATGAGCACTTAAAAACAGACCAAAGCCCTGTCTCAGTGATGATTCTGCTTTGTACTATGGTACTAGCTTTTCTCAATTTCCTGAGCAAGACTGAACTACATCCAATATTGTTTTTACTGTATTTTTGCTCATTTACATATCCACATTAAGGGATTATTGATCAATAATTGCTATTGCGAGCACCTTTTATATCACATTGTACCACAAAATGGAGTCTTGAGCTCAACATTTCCCTTTTTCACAGGGCCTGCTTGGACATGTTGACATTAGTTTGAAAGAACAAGTACTATATGATCCTTTAACATCACACAGTGTAGTACTTTTTTCCTTTTCAAACTACTGTTAGAGTTAAACACATGTGGAGCACCGATTTCATATAATAAATAAATAGAGGTGACACAACATTGAGAAATCACATATATATATATATATATATGTATATATATATATATATATATATATATATATATATGGTGAAGTAGTGAAGTGCAGTACTAGGAACAGCAAAGATACTGCGCAGAACCCTAAAGCTCCCAGGACTCTGGTAAAGGACCCGTAGATCAAAGGAGGAGACCACCCGCAGAGGGTAGAGGACAACGTTTTTTTGTTTTTAGCAGCAATCATTTTAAATAGGACAATTAATTCCATGACTTTGAAAAAAGAAAAAGCTAAAGCCATTTATCCAATTGTAATTGCAATCTAGTGGGATAAAAATAAACTCAAATCTATATTCTTTAATAATTTCTCTTCTTTTAACCTTTGTTAAAACATGAGAGGGAAGGATATAACTATTAAACTTTTGAAAGCATGTGAATACAACCCACTATCAACCTTGAAATGTCCCATGTTAATGCAAGCTTTTTAAGCACACATTCCCATTTTCAAAGTCCTACAGTTAATAGCTCATTCATTTTAGATATATACAACTGTACTGTATAATGTACATTCAAATGGCACACCAATGGTGAAATGAAAGGCTGTATTTGAACACATTCTGCTCTCTCTGGATCCTGCTATTACTCACCATTTACTGAGGTGGATCAGATTCTAATCAGGTAAGCATCTGCTTAGAATTCACGAACCAACCCTTCATATTTACGCAGGGAAAAAAATTAAAGCATTCTAGGATATTGCTCATTTTCTCCTTCTTCTGTTTGGGATAAGCACAATGATTTATTCATTTCCAACAATTTAGGGCTAGAAATGGTATCAGGACCAGTTTTCCCTTTTAATCAACGTCGAAATAAAAAGGAGTATGTTTTGTAATTTAGAGCTGTGTCTCTGTCCAGGTTTCTGTGTATGACAGAATATATAAATGTTCAACATTGTGGTTTGCAGCAATAGAGGCTCATAATGCTTACACCTATGGGTTGACTTCATATATATACTTTGTTGCTTGTTTGAGTGTTTTGCCCATTATGTACATTAAAGTTATGAGATGAGGGTTAAGGCATTAAAGTAAATTCTTCGCCAGAGCATTATGTAGATGAGGCATTGTGATGCATGCCTCAAGTTTCGCAGCAGGCTACTGATGATTAAACTAATTTAAAAATACCATAGTGCCTCTGAGAAGGGACTAATACTTGAGCACACACAAGCGGAAAATAAAATAAAATACTCCTTTTCATCCCTGCTGCATGGTGTCAGTTGACTGTATATCGAGTTTTTGTCATTCAGCAGTTGATTGTTGACATAAAGACACTCTTTCTGCTTCAGCGTGGTGTTTCCTTTGACATAGCTAATAAATCCTTAAAGTGGGAATCGAGTGAGGAGAGTGTCTAGGCTTTTGGGCTTTGTATTTAAATATATTTATATTTTTCTCCTAAATGTATGTCTTTTTGGTAGATGATTTTAAAATATCTCTCCAGCCTGAACACAATAAAGACCACAGTTACCAAAACCAAGTCGTGACCATGACCAAGGGGTTCAGAGACTAAGACTTTAGGAAGCAAAACCTACCAATTTATCTGAATTATTCTTCTCCTTTACATTTAAAAAAAAATATTGTTCATATAAAAAAACTACATGACCAACAGTGTTGCTTCACTAAACAAAACCTCCACAATGTAAGGGAGTTGGTTTGGTAAAGACTTCTTGCGCCAGTGACATTTATGTAATATATTGTCAATATAATGTTGTAATTGTACACATTGTACATTATGTATTGCAATTCTACACAGATAGATTTATGAATATGTTATTGGGAAGGAAAATACAGTTTGGGTATGAAATAATTTTGAACACAATGGCTTTCTGTTGTGGCTTTATTACAAATATTTCATGCTCAATAATGAAGCAGTGTGTAATGATAATTCAGTAGAAGTGTCACATTAACAATATTTTACAAAAAATAGAAATTTCCCATGCTATTAATTATGAAACAAGAGCACTTATGTACATGAGAGCTAAAAGTCTGTGGACCAAAACCCCACGATGATGGAGCAACTACCGACAGTGCCTCGGGTGATTTCTTGCCAAGTAATGAATGAAATAAAAGACAACTCATGAAGCTTTAAAATGTATGTATATTGGTGTTGACTATAATGCAGTTATTTTCTTGTCCTAACTGGATGAGCGAGGCTACAGCCTATGACAGCTTCATTTAGGGCACAAGGGCAAGGTACACCCTCAACAATTGTCATTCCTTTGAGCAATGAGTCACCAATCAAGTCGACAGCAGGGTCTGTGAAGTGAAAAGCTAAGAGAAATCCTCTCAAATAGTCATACTAAGGCCATGGCAAATCATGAATATCACACACACTTTTGACTGCTGTTGTTGTAAAGAGGAGCAGCCCCACTTGGCAACCTGAATGGATGTACTGCTATCTCTGGAAATTGGAGGATTTGTGTTCCGGCAAGATCTGTGAGTAAAAAGGAGCAGTTATACAAAAGTTAACTTAGACAGAGCCTCAAATTTCATGCTTAAATTAACTCAGAATGGCACTGATGAACTTTTTTTAACTGCATTTGATTTTGTGTAATATCCTAGATTACATTACAGATTCATTTGTAACTTTGAAGATTCAAATTATAAACTATGTAAAAGTCAATTAAACTGAACTGAAGTGAATTTAATTTGATTAACAACACATTGGTTTTAGGTACTGCTTCAGTGATAAATCTAAATTTGTCATTCAGAAAGTTTCAAGTGTGAAAATCATGTTGACAAAGTGCATGTGATGATTGAAATCGCAGTATTACCACAGCATAGCAAAGCCAAACCTACTTGAAATTCTTCAACATCTCTAGTTTTCTTTCTGTTATACCATAGAAGCTTTGCATGTCAACAAGCATTCACTGGCATAACTAACAAAGCTAGAAGGACAAAGTATTTTCAGCTAAAAGAAGGTAGAGAGAGGAAGTTATTAAAAACTTCCTACTCAGAGCCAAATGGATTTGAAATCCTGTGCTTGGGAGCATTGGCTGGTGTGTTTACTAATCACTCTGCTACTTGTCTTGTTGAATACGCTGTCAGAAGCCACCAGCTATGACTGAGCTGAACAAAATGATCTTCAGCCATCCCGGTTCATTTTGGTTTCAAGTAATACATGAACATTATTTACCTCTACACATTACTACTCTCATATCAACCTACTCCCAGGCAGCACTGCTCCAGTTAGCAGAAAAAGTACCGCACAAAAGAGGCAATTCTGTACAAAATGACAGCATTAAACTTCTAAATACAAACACACAAACCTATAAACATCACAAGGTATATGCTGTTAATTATAATGCATTTGACAAGTGCCTGCATACCAAGACACTCTGTCAGCACTACAATGGCACGCTTTCATTTTTACAGTAATTGGTAATTATGATGAGCATTATCATAATGCTGTAGGCCGTATCCTTAAAGTAAATCTAATGAGTAAGTCATCATTTTATCATTAAGATGTCTGAAAAAACATTTTCTTGATTTATTCTCTCGGATTGTGTTTGTCATTTAATTTACCTACTACCAGACTTACTTCTCCTCCACCTAGGCTGTAATCAAAAGTAAAACAAGGTGTTCAAACTAACTGCATGTAATTACAAAAAATAACTGCTGTCTTTGAGTGCTTTTATTAAAATAATGTTTGATTTGGCTTCAGGTCCAGAACATAAACTCTTCAAATGAAGAAGGGATACACTCACAACGTTCAGTGGTCATTACAACAGCTGAACCATTTATGTGGCTTATCTTCCTTTCATCCCAAGGGCCCAAACCTTTGCTGTTTCAGATTAGGGAAGTCCACCTGTCAGGAAAACTATAAAAAAGAGGCCTTTTCTTGGTTTCTGTCACCTGCTGTGCAGTGTTCGGGTTGGAGCCAAATTTCCCCAAAAAAACGGTATAGAAGTCACTAGGGGACTGATTGTGTTACCTTGCTGTGTGCTCCCAGTAATTTGATTGTGGCTGGTGTTAGGTAGTGCTTTTAACAGGCTGGGATGGCAGCCAAGTGTGTAAACTGATGAGGCGCCTGCCAGGATTCTGGTGGCTCCTCCCTTCTATGTGTGATACCTGCTTTTCTGTGTTAACATGTGCATTATCCATGAAACTGCAGTGATGGAGCAGGAGGCACAGTCCTTACAAAAAATGTGTTTGCACACTGACAATTTCCATATGGATTTGGGTATGCTAAAAATATGCACTGATTGTTCACACTGTCGGTGATAGTCTCTCTGGTGTTTGTTTGCAGTGCCTTGTTTGACGTCACAAATGCAACTGCAGCAGGAAACAGTTTCTTCAAATCAGCCTCTCTCCCCTTAATAGACTTAGATATTAATCTGTATGCAAAAAAAAAAATGAATTCACACAATCCACAAACCACATTTTGGACATCTGCATTTTTATAGAGTTTTTGTTTTAGAGAGGACAGATTAATGACATTGGCTCCTGGTCTTATTGTTTATCTTTACTGTCACTGATCTTTAATTACTGGCTATCACCATTAACTGTAGAGTTTTCATGTTCCTGCAAAACAGCTGGATGGATACAGCTACCACCATGGCCAGTGGTAGCTGTATATATAGAGGCTAGATAGCTGTAAGTTACAGGACTTTTCACACGGGGGACCCAGGTTCGAATCCCCCTCGGGGCGCTATGAACTATCCAGTATGGGTCCTTAGGCAAGACCCTTTGCGCTACTGCCTAGCTCATAAAAGTGATGAGTACCAATAAATGCTATGAGAAGCCGGATCAGACATTGAACGGCCAAACAAGGTCTGCGTCAGGTGCTGGGGAACCAGAGCACCTTTATGACAAATGGGCTACTGGAACAAGAACAAGACGGAGATGGGCGAGATGCGATAACAAAGCTCTGTTGGAATGCTACTACTCCAGTAACCCTAGTCAGAGGGTTTACATAAAGAGGATGTGGGATAAATGGTTACCTCGAAACCCACAATCCAGGCTTACATCGAAGCAACTATTAGCTCAGTGTTCCAACATCCACAAGCGGCAACTGCTATTACAACTTGAGATTGATGAGATACAACACAAATGCTATGACAAGGGGGAGCCAGGACGAGAGGTCTGTGCGGAGCCAACGGCGGCTCCCCAACCAAAGATTGGGTACAAAGCCCCAAGTGCAATTACGCTGAACTGACCTAAAGGACAAGATCATGGCGAGAATGAATGCAAGGCAACCCCGACGCCAATTAAAACAGCTAAGTGAAGTACCAGCAGAAAGTCTCCAAGAAGATGAGAATGCAGCATTGAGTGCGATCCCTACCACAACCATCACTGAAACCAATGAGCTGATATACACCTCAGCAGCAATGATCCTTGAAATGCTTGGCTATAAGAGCAACCATGGGAGCCATGAGAAACAGTACCCACCATGGAAAGAGCGGTGCAATGAGAAATCAGGCACCCAAGAGGTACAACCAGATGCTACCTGAAGCACTTGAAACTGCCAAACAAAGGCTCCAAGCCTTGGTCAGCCGCCTAAAGAGGTACATGAGAGAGAATGAAGCCAGAAGAATAAACCGGCTGTTCGCAACTCAACCTGCAAAAGTGTACGCTCAGTGGCAGGGTAATAACAGCAGAGCCGACCCACCAAAGCTGGATAACGGAACAATACTGGAAAAGTATATGGGACAGGGAATTTTGATTTTTTTTTTTGTTAACAGCAATTGCATATTAACCCTTTAAAGAGTTCCATCTCAAGTCAGTCACTGCCTCTCTGTGTGAATTCAATAAAAATAACTGTAAAGGTTTGTGAGTCGTAGTAGGCTTAAGTGCATGCTTCATGTGTATGTATGGCCATGTGCTGAGGCTCCCAAATGGCGGCTAAACAAAACAGCTAGTTGCAAAAAGTTGAAAGATTTACAGGCGAGACATGAGCTTCCAGGAGACATGAGTCACAGAGGAACATTAAATATTGCAGCATCTCTTCAGTGCGTGCGCCTCCATCTGGCTGCGTCTGACTTTGAGCTTATGGGTTTGTGGGCACCGTGACTATGATCGAGGGATTTATACAAGTGTCCCTTTCAGTTTGTGCAAATGTAGGCATCAATATCTGGTAATAGGTGCATCATCCTTCCTGTCTCCCTTTATCCTTAATAGGTTTTTGGCTTGCTCACCGTCTCTCTAATGGTGTTACACTTTTATCTTCCATTCAGTCCCAGCAAGGAGAACGCTTACTGTAGTGGAGAATGGATGAAAAGACAAAATGGGTGAAGTAAAAGGTGATAGATGGCACAGATTTGATTTAGTACGAATGGGGACGGGTGAGCGTTGACGAGTGAAATGGGACAAAGAAGGTATGAACAGGTGAGAATGGATGAATGGGTTCAGCAAATTGTGGATATTGATAATAATCAACATAATATAATAAAAATGTGCTGGCGACAAATTATGGAATAAGCACAGGGTTGGGTTTATTTACAAATCACCTGGAAATCCTGAATATTGTGCTTTTAGTGCAACACTTAGTTTACTGACTTCACCTTCTCGTCAGCCTTTTCTTCTGTTGAAATCAATTTCTTTGCCTTGTTCTTTGTTTATTCAGCTGTGCTTATCTGATCTCTGAACTTTGGCCCTTAACCTGCATGTCTTAAATGAAGATGAGCTGCATGGCGGCCCTCTAAATTGAGCATCTTAAACATCTAAATGACTATCTTGAATCTCCCAAGACAGAAATTTAGAAATATACAACAATAATGGCAATCAGTAATCTGAATCTAACTTTTCTTTTTCGAGTTAGTCTGAAGAAAATTTAGTCAGGTAAAACATGACATGACCATGAGATTAATAAAGCGAAAGTTTGTTGGGAACAGAACAGGTTTGGCACTTAGAGCATGAAATGAAGTGTGGTCATTGAGTTGAAGAGAATGGGCCTTTGAAGTTGTGTTATATGATATTATCTGCAAATAAGTCCTTGGGGTAGCAATGTAGGGTCCCACTGGGTTGGACCTTTTTTGTCCAAACCTTACCAGACAGTTATGCATGATGCATGGTCTTAATGCAGAAAACAGAAGAATGTTGAAAAACAGCTAATATTCCACCTGCCAGTAGTGCATTCAGTGATATTAATAGGCTACATATCCCTCTTTGAGGTAAATAAGCAACACAGATTGTCTTTATTTTCGTACGGAGAGATGTTGGATTTAGCAGCAGAGGCATCCAGCGATGAAACACATTTCTAAAGAGGAGTAAAGGTGCTGCAACCTCTAATTTCACGCTCATTCATAATGACCCATGACACAATTTGCCTTTGCCTGCTGGGTCACACAAAGCAAACTCCACTAATAACCACACTGCTAAGGAATAATAATGGCTGAGATGAAAGACAATCATTATACGGTGGTAAATAAAGCCTTAAGCAATAACAATTTTAAATACTATTTCTGCCACTCATGTGGTATCTGTTCTAAAGATTACACTGGTATAACAGCAAGAAAAAAGCCTGTTTGATTCTTTTGGTGTTAGAGAAGCAGCTGGGCCTTACAAAGCACATTTTGCTGTCTCTTCTGCAAGTGCACTAATGTGTGTGTGTAGCAGTGTACAAGTAATAAGACACACAGGGCCTCTGAGCTTACTGAGGCTGATGACCAGAAGGTTTGTCAGCACCAAGAAATCCTTTAAACAACACCATCAGATTTGGAGCCCAGTTTTTTATTGTTTTTGTAATGCAGGTTTAAAAAAAAAAAAGGTTTTGAAAAAGTAAAATTAAAAGGACCAAGCAAAGAGATTAGATTGAAATGTACAGTCTTTACCCTTTTTGTTGGCTAGTCTACTTTGTTTGCAGATTAAGATGAATTGAGTATTCCATAAAGTAAGCCAACCCAATAAGACAGGTTCCTGTGGATAAGCCCGACTCATTTTGTTGTGTTTTTTGTTCCATAAGAAAAGTATTTTTGTTGAGTTAAACTGAACTTATGCTGGTCTACACACATTTCGTCTTCAGAGCTTCACAGAGCCACAGCTGATTTGACTGACCAGAGAAAGGTGACTGACTGACACTTTTTTGTTGTTTGGCTGTAAAACATTACTTGAAGTATATTTAAACAACCGTTAAAAAAAAAATACAAATTCATCCTCCTGTGAGCATTTAGAGGCACTGAAGGCAGAATGATGAAAGCTCTGCCTTTGTTAATGTGTCTGAATCTGTGGAGAAAGTGTTCCTCCGATCACCGTTAATGATGTGTTGCATTTGGACATCTCACATTCAAGAAACATTTTCCATACCACAAGCTTGCTCAAGTCTAATGATCACACATGGTACATCTCAACATGTCTCAACTATTCATACAAATACGTACAGCACAGTGCTTAATCATAGCCTAAAATACAGGCCTTGAGCTAACATTAAAATAAATAATTTGACAGAAAAATAGATTTTTATTAGTATTATTTGTTTTTCCTTAACAATACAGGGAAGTCTCTAAAAACAAAAGTACCATTGGACAAAATCAGAAATGATTGTGTCTTAAAGTTTAAACTTTTATGCAATAACAAATAAAAAGTTGATTATACATTTTTACATTTTTTTCTAAAATATTTACACTGTTTACATTACAGTTTAACCAATATACCTGTGTAAAGACTCTAATCTGGTTTACTAAAGTTGTTGATGGTTCTCCCTTCTCATTTGAAGCTTTTGAGTAAACAAAAGAAGCTTGTTTTTCTCATTCTCTTGGTTAATAATGAGGAACCTTTATGGACACTGATGGTGACATAGTAAATATAAAGATTTTTTGTTTTCTTCTTAGGCATGTGTATGATCCAGGAGCAGCCCAAGGCAACCTTTTTTCAAGTTTAAACACTGGCATGAACTGTCAAAACACCCCTGCAGCACACACCAAACTTCAAAGCCCTTTCCACCAGAGACGTGTCATAAACGCAAATCAGGAATTTGTCTTCTTTAATGCTCACTTTTCATGTTAAAGGGGTTTTAATATGGATGCCCGCTGAGGAAGAGTGCAGGTCAACTCTGTACCAAGACCTTTCTTGTTGTCATGGAAACCTCATTTAACATGTATCTAATGATGTATAAACCGTACATGCTGAAAGGAACATCATGCTGTACATGCCTTCTAGGACATGTCAAATAAGTTCCATAATACTATTTTAAAAAACCTGTTTGGAGACATTTACATAAAAAAATATACAAAATGTAGATATGAGTCATGCAACAACGTGGAACTTAAAAAAAATTATAAAATAAATCAAAGCATTGTTTGTGGCAGCTTCTCTGTTTGCCACAACAAAACAATTTTGGGTCTGAGACTTGAATTGTATATGGTCGGAGATAAAAGTGGAATGACTTGTTTTGGGACTTTGGATAAAATACACACCTTGTCATCTCAGTATTGGGCGTCCAGCAGGACATCTTTGTTTGGCTTTGACTGCCAAACAGACGAGACCAAACTGGACTGAATTTTGTGGACACAAGCGTTTCATGCTCTTCCATATTTAACCTGTCTTTTGATGAGTCTCCTTTTAGAATTATAGAAAAAAGTGTAATCCCACAAAATGCTTCCAAATTACTGCTTACAAAGGACATGATGTGTCCAGTTTTTTTGTTCTAATTTAGGTTCAATCAACAAAATTCTGTGTTTTATTGGCAAATACATAGGACTCTCAGCATGAGCTCCATCACTACACTTTTCCACACTGTGTCCACTTGTCATGGTGCTTGATCACAGCGTGTGGTAAAAGCCCAAGTCTCTGAAGGCGAGGATTTTCAGGACCTTTAAGGTGTGTGACAGCTTCAGACACACATATTCCAGGTATCACTCTTATCAAGTGTACAGAGCCGGCTGTCATTTTACCCCTACGGAGAGAACTTTGGAACAATACCTGCATTTTAGGATTTGCTATCATTCTTTCTCCAGATTTCTCTCCAACACAAATGTGCGAAAGCTGTAGCCCGTAGGGATATTTTTCTTTAGGCTGGGAGATCAGAAGGATGCGGAGCTGTGAATGCCTCAGTCCCTCTCCCCTTTGGTGTGTGCTCGGGCTCACACTGTGTTGGGAATTAATGACTTCTCTGTGGCCCATCAACAGCAAGAACACGTGGGTAGAAAACATAAGAGATGGAGTGTGGGGGGAGCATCAAGGGGAGTAGAAAATAACAGATAAGCCTGGGACCTTGTGCGGAATTCCTCAGCCATGTGTGCTCCTCTGCGGCAGAAGAAGTGGTAAAGGATAATGGTAAAAGGTGACTAGAGAGCAATAGGAATGAAGAGGAAAAAACAATAAGTTGCTGCTGAGTCAGATTGGTGATATTGAAGGAGGAAGTAATTTCATTTTGGCTGGCCACCAGAGAATACAGAGAAGAGACTGAAGTTAACACTCCATGCTTTCATCTCACTGTCAAGCCAAGACAGAAATCCCCATTCAGTGAGTGTGTTCAGCTCCACACTTTCCGTACATATCCATGTGCGTATGCAGGGCCTGCACAAGCTTCAAGTGAAATCACAGTCATTATCAGAATGGGGAGAATTACAGGGAAAGGAATACATAAGTGGGATAAATGAATGGCATAGCATTTTTGAAAATGAGCTTTTTGTCCCGATTTTTTGCCTACAGCTATTAACGACTTTCTGGAATTCTAATATTACCCATTATTCGGAGTGACGTCATACACAAAGTTGCCTTTCTTTACTTCTGCTCAACTTTGTTGACAAAATTGTTAAAAGATGGCTACATGGACCAGACTTTTTGGCATTTTCTGGCAATAATAACATGAAAGTATGCCACCAATCTGTCCTTACCAATTGGTTGATGCTAGAAAGTATGAGCCAACCAAAGTCTTGTGTGACAGACACTAATGTGAGCCTTTAGAAAAATGTAGCTTTTGTGAATAAAAATTAAACTAAATCCACTTCAAGAAGTTATTCTGCAGTTGTGCTTGACAGAACAAAACATTCTCTGACCCTGACAGTAATGAGTATGTAGCGATATGATTTGTCTTTCAATGTCATGAGAGGACGAACACTGCAGATGTCAGCGATCCTGTACCCACCACCTACCTCTGAGGACTTTATGGATATCTATGTCTTACAATAGAATGACATCATAAAGTGAGCAAACTAAAAATGAAATGACAAAAACAAAATTATATTTTCTTAATGTGTATGCAACAGATCTTTTGCGGAGAGAGCTGATAAATTTTCACTTTCAGCCTTTTCATTTCCCCCTTCCTTCCTGTTCTAAATGTCAGCAGCACCAGATCACTATGCCGTCGTTCCACCCCTGAACACTCAAACGGAATTGAGGGGAGCCAAGAGGAACCGGAACAATTTGGCCTGATAGCTCACCCTCTGCTCAACATTGCTAAGCGACCACCGTGAACTCAATTTTGTGAGCCTTCCCTTACCTAGAGGCTAGAGCCAGTGAGAAAGTCTGTGTGTGCACTAAAGGGCCACCACTCCACTGAATCATCCCAAAATCTGTGCAAGTTTTGCTCTGTTGGGTTTCTGTCTGCACTCGGGCTTGGTGTATGTCCGTGCATGTACAACACTGGTGTGCAAGTTTGCACGTCCATGGCATTTGAGAGGTTCTGCTTCAGCGAGAGGGTCCCTGGCCCGAGTGGATACCTCAGCTGTGGACAGTCACAGTCATATTACAAATAAATGACAAATGATGGAGCATATTACAGTGTGTGTATGTGTGTCGCTGTGGCGCCAGTGGTTGGCTTCACAATCAGAAGCACATGGCTTACTTCAGTTTTAACACTGATTATTCATTTAGTTGGCTTTACAGAATTAACAACTTCTGCCGGTTTATTGTCATGTTTCTAAATCATGTAAAAAGGTTTATTAATGATCAGTTACTATACAACAACATATCTTTGTCACTGAGAGCCTTGTAATAATGGACATTGGTGTAATGAACAAATCGTTCTGTCCAAATATTTGTGCACAGTGTAAACAATTCTCAGAGTATGGTAGTCTTTGAAGAAAAGGCTTTCAAGAGTCTTTTTTTATTTATTTATTTTTTTTTACAGCCAAGTTATATTTGAAAGTGTTAAATCGTCAGAAGCCTCTCAGAGCACTCCCACTGCACTGGCTTCGCTGGCACTGTTTAACTGAATATGGCAGTCGTACACGGAAATGTAACTTAAATGGACTGGCTAATCATTTATCCCTGGCTGCCAGGAAACAGTTGGTGTTTGCCGCTCTGGCTTCTCCTCTGCTGACCATTTCTGGATTGCACTGAAGCAGACATTGCATTGTGTCATGGACAGACAGGAACACATATAAAAAGCAAGCCTAGGAGGGTTCACTCTCTATAGTCTTATTGTGACCACATATTTCTTCTATTAATTCATATAACTGTGTCAAAGTAGTTGATTTTAGTAACCATTTGCAAAAGCTACATTTAATTAAAAAATATGGCTTAAGCTGGTGCTGAGTTGAGGCAGCAAGACATATTGTGGCATTTGGCAAGAAACACAACATACAAAGGGAGGATTCTGACCTTTTGTGGCTTAGATTTATTACCAGGAAAATCTGGAGACACATCTGTCTTTTACAAACTCACTCACACTTTTACTATTTTGGGCTAATTTTAATATATTTGACAATGTCAATGCCTCTTGAATCTGGTTTAAGATAAACATGTTCTGTCTTTTTGACAGTAGGGCATTTGAGCTTGAACATTTTTGCATCTATTTATTACTACCCTTCATTATAACTGATAATTGATTTTAAATAAGCAAAACCAAAAGAATGTTTTATTAATGCGGCCTGCCAAATGCCAGAGAGCTTTGTAACTGTTCTGTTCTCAAATATGGCCGGATATGAACTTGACCTTAGTTACCAAGCAACACCAACACTTTCTTCATTTCTTGTCTCTGTGCCCGGTATCTTGCACACATCATTCTGTGTTACTTAGAGAAATATATACAGTGCAAGTCACAAATAACTGGAGCCGTCCAAACATGTTAAAAACTTATCCAACTCTGAAAGGACATGTACCATTTCTATTCTCATTAATGAGAGGTCAACTCTAACAGTCTTTGTATTCAAAGTTTGGTCTAGGAATACTTTCCAAGTGAGTGGTACCAAAACAATTGTGGTGCCACTCTAATCTCAACACTGTTGCTGAGTACTGGAGCTGGTTGTTCTGGTGGACAGTAGGCCCTTGTTGTGTGCCACGGTGCAAATGTGGCACACAGTCTCTACACTTTATGGTTGGCAATGAAGGGAAGGAAAGGTCATTTAAGCAGCTCTCACAATGGAAAATGAACCTGCAGGTGTCTGGAAGGGGCAATGTCTGTGTCAAAGCTGTATCAGATATAGCCGTCTTGGAGAGTCAGCCATTTTAGCTGTTGGTCTATTGAACCTCAAGAGTTTGTGATGTTTTATAGACAGCAAAATGAAACACAAATCTGCACACACATTAAAACCTAATCAAACTTTGGGAGCACGGTTATGCTAGTGTTAAACATTTGTACACATAACAAGACATGCGGACGCAGGCAGTGAAGAAATGAAAAAAATGGCTGCCAGGAAGAGTGCGGCAAAAATCCTGGCAACAGCACATACACACTTCCACTTTTCACAATGCAAACTTCTAAACTGTTGTTGGCACATCTCTGTTCGGCACAGTGTGAAGTGTAAAACTAAAAACACTGTACATTTAGTATATTTTTCTAAATACAGCATGTAGGCATGACTTAATTTTGCATTCATATTGTCATTTGTAAACTACATTTTTAATCCCCCAAACATACATGTAACTTGTTTGTCTTGGTGGATTTACTTCATCTTATCTTTCAGCATTGTTGTATATTTTTTTTATTTGGAAATTGGCTTGAGTAAAGGAACCACTGAAAGAGAACGGTGCCTCCTGGTAAAAGGTTAAGATTATTAAAAAATAACTATTAATTCACTTTAGCAACAGAGCTGTCAGTAATTTAAAAAACTGCTTAATTCATTAACAATGGGTTAGTTAATAATCAATAAACATATTAGAAATAACAATATACAGTATTTTTCAGCATTCTGTCAGGGGAATAAAGGATACATATTGAGAATTAGCATGTCCACCAAAACATTCAGGGCATTTCAATTAGGATAAATAAATAAATAAGTAATACAATGCAGTTTTAAAAAGTCTTTCCTTGATTCCACTTTCAGTTCATCTACATGTTTACATTTGTTTTTTGTGACTGACATAGATAAATTGTTCTGTCACTGAGTTGAACACAAAAGGAAAAATGGTTGAAAGAACATTTCAATATAAAAGCTGAAGTGATTTGTGCAGTGCCCAGCTCTGTTCTATCTAAGCCAAAGTGCTCAGTGCTGGACTTGGCAACATGTGTCAGCCTGCATTAGGTGGACCAGTGAACAATGGCCTGAGCCAGGAGCAGGTGGCGCTTACTTGAAACTCTGAGAGGGTGTGCATTAGTGTCGCGGTTTGTTCATGTGTGTGTGACAGAGAGAGGCAGACAGGGACAGGTCTATCTGCCATCTGGAGCACCAGGACAATTCCAGGTGAGGTGGAAACTTAAATGTTCAGCTCACTGGCCTCTCCTGGATCCAAACACTTTTCAGAGAAGAGCCTGTAATTCCTTGCTATGCCTCTAGTGATGGTACACACCAATTTTGACAGTGTGAAATGAGCCATTACAAGGTGTGCAGCACCCTCCCTAAAATGGATTGACCCAGAATGAGATCAGCAGGCTTAGGTCAAGTCAAGTTTATTTATAGAACTGCACTCACAAACAGATAAGTCTTCTGTTAAACAAAAGCCTCCAAATGTGTCCACAGTATTTACATTATTTTCTCTGAAGTAAACTTTCAGATGATTTTAACTTTTTACAGGTTAAAATGAGCTAAACTCATTTTAATTGCCTAATGGTTTTTAGAGCCATGTCACATTAAAAAAAAATATTAAAAAAAAATTAAATTAAAAAAACGCTGCACATTAAAAGAGACTACATTATTTACATTTTAATCACACCAGTTTTGTAAGACATTCAAATACCAGATTGATGTCCTTGCTAAGTACCATGAAATGTTACAAAAAATATATAAAATATGTTGCATGCATATTACTGCAGAATTAAATTCTATTTAGTATTCACTAAACAGGCCGAGTAGGCAATCATTAAAATGTTTATAAAAGAGTAAGATGAATGCACAAAGCATCAATCTAATGCTTTTCCTAGAAGATTCTCAAATCTAAAAACAAAGGCTGCACACGCATGTCTGGTATCATTTGTTCCCTTTTAGCCTGTAGCTTTACCAAAGGCTTTTAGGCTCCTGCTAAGCCCCAGACGCTACACCTCCATATCCTTTCACTCACCAACTCGCCTCCACCAGCATTCCTCTGATTTGTGAGACAATCTTCAAAGCTCGGGCAGGTGTCACTCCAGGGCCTCAGATCACTGCAGCCTGCACCTCCGCTGTCAACGGGGCACTGCTATAGCACACATGTTTCCCAGCTCATGTAAAAAGACAGAGCTCTCGGATCTCATCACAGGCTTTTCTGCACACTGTTTTGAATTCTGTGCTTGTGCTATGTGTGCACTCTAAAAAATAGTTCAGCATTACTTTTGAAAGAAGCAAAGGCAGTGAAATATAGCCCCAGATGCCACATTGTTGCTTGTAACTCATAAATTGTTAGAGAGCTGAGACGTCACATAACCCTTCGGGGCTAAGCGGTGTTGGCTGTTTCCTTGTAACTACATATTGCTGCACATGGAAATAAGATCATTTCCATAATGTAAATTAGATCTCAGATATGGCGGCAGTAGCTCAGTGGGTAGAGCGGCCGTCCTTCAACCGGAAGGTAGTAAGATCGATTCCCGCTCGCCCCACAGTTCATACTGTTGTTGTGTCCTTGGGCAAGACACTTAACCCACCTTGCCTCCAGTGACTGTAACACTGGTAATGTAATGTAAGTCGCTTTGGATAAAAGCGTCTGCTAAATGAATAAATGTAAATGTAGATATAGTCTAGGCAACTCAAATGATGGCCTAGTGTAAAGTATTTATCTCAAACCACAGAAAATGTGTCTAACAATGTTTATTTAGTTTTATCAATATAAGGATTTTATGGCACTTTTTTTGTGAGGGAATGTTTTAATATTAACATTATTTAAAGAGGAAGGTTTTTAACTTCCCCTTGAACATTGTTAAAGTTGAGGCTGTTCAAATGCTGCTTCACCAGGTTTAGTTCTAACTCTGGGCACGAGCAGAAGGCCTGTCCCAGATGTTCTCAGAGTCCGAGGACTGGTGATAAACCATTAAGAGACTTGTAAACCAGCAGTGCTGTTTTAAAGTCTATTCTCTGAGCAACAGGAAGCCAGTGCAGAGATTTTAAAACTGGCATAATGTGGTTGTACTTCCTGGTTTTGGTTAGAACCTGAGCAGCAGCGTTCTGAATAAGCTGCAGCTGTCTTAACCCTCGTTCTGAGAGACCAGTGAGCAGGCCGTTACAGTAATCTAACCTGCTGGGGATAAAAGCTTGGATAATTCTCTAAGTCTGGTTTAGACATTATCCCTTTGACTTTGGAAATGTTTTAAGGTGATAACATGCTGAGGATGTAATTGACTTAATTTGACTGTGGAAATTCAAGTCTTGCTGTAAGGCAGGAGTGCTAACCTACTAATACTAATACTCTGCCACATACTGTATATGTGATATGTAAGACATACATCCACACACAGCCAATCAGGAGCGCCCGGGGACCCTATCCAGATCTTGCTCATGTTACTAACCGGGGACTTCAGTGCATGTTTTTTTCTGTTGGTGGGGGAAACTGGAGTACCTGGAGGAAACCCACCTGAGTATGGTGAGAACATGCAAACTCAACACAGAAAGGATCCGTCCAGGAATCAAACTTTCTTGTATTGATTTAATGGTTTGTGAGACACGTGATTGGTGCTTTCACTGACTCAGATGGACAAAAAAATCTGATATAAATGAATTTAAGTCCATGCCACCAGAACAAGCTGATCTCTCCTGAGTGACTCGCTAAGCAGCTCAAACAGAGGGAGCATAAAGAGGCCAATACACTGGACCCTAGTGGAGTTTTATTTTACCCGCCCCCCACCACACACACACACACACACACACACACACACACACACACACACACACACACACACACACACACACACACACACACACACACACACACACACACACACACACACTAAACTCATTCATTCATTTAAAAAAGTTAAAGAAAACGCAGATTTAAATAATGCCTGTTAAACATTATTGATCAATATTCCTTTGCTGTTCACTTTGCTTCTGTTTTCTTGATTTATTTATATTTATATATTTATTTGTGTGTTTGTAAAGCTGTCACGGTTCTTGCACTTTCTTATTTGTGTGAGATTCTGACCAACCCAGCAGAGCTCTACGTTCTTCTGGGCAACATCTGATGAAGGTCCCCCGGTCCCGGTTCAAACAGTTGGGCGATCGTTCTTTTGCAGTGGCCGGTCCTAAACTCTGGAACTCTTTGCCCAATGAGTTACGTTCCTTCACTGACCGGCCTCTGTTTAAAGCCAAACTTAAGACCTATTTATTTAAAATGCCTTTTTGCACTTAGTGGCGCTGTGACACTGCTCTGTTTTTATTTTGTAAATGTGTTTTTTTAAACCTATTTGTAATTATGTTTGTAATTATTTATTATTTATGTTGTTAAGCACCTTGGTTCAATCTGTGGTTGTTGGAAGGCGCTATATATATATTGGTTTGATTGATTAAAGTTTCAGAGTGTGTTTTTAATGTCAGTTTCACTGTATGTATAGAACATAAAGAGGAATAGAAATGCTTTAAGCGGACGTAGCCAGCGCTAAAATAATACATTTTGAATTTTTCTTTTGTACAAATTGTTCTCATAACATTATGGTAGTCTAGGTTATACTAAGAGTTTCCTCACTAGGTCTAACTAGGTTTTTGTTTTTGATTTTTTTACAGTGGTCTTCGCCTCTTCCCTCCTCGGTTTGCATCTGCTCTTTGTGATTGGCTGTATGGGCCCGTCTGTCAAACACACATGGGCGGGACTCAAACAATCGACTCGTGGTCGTTGTTCAGTGTGGAGTGTACGCCACAGCCGACAGTGCAGCGGCAGCATCTATCTGTTTCATTCAGCCCAGTGCGCATACGGAGGACCTACTGTTGACGAGGCTTTACTACTGTTCTCCTTACAGTCCCGTCAGCTGAAGGCTACCCTACGTGATAATATTATCGCTTTTTGTGTGGACATAAGTGAGATAAACAACAATACGGGGTCGTTAAGTCAAAAAAGAAGTCCATCTGGATAGCTTACAAAGCGGTCCAGTCCGGTTCGAGGTCCAGTGAGGGAAAAAAGAAACAAGAAGTGCGGGGAAAAGGAAGCGAAGAGGACGAAGATGAACCTCAAGAGTCATTTGCTTTTTACCTTCTACACTATTTACGTGCTTCTTGTCAAAGGTGAGTGCGGGACGCGGCTTAATGCGTGTGTTGTTTTTGTGTTTGAGTGGTTTAGGGCGGGAATAAGGGTCAGCCCTTGCGGTCACTGGCGCTTATTCTAACGCACAGGTGTGTCCGGTCCAGTACAGTTGTTTAGAGTGATATGTAGATATGTATTTTGTCCTCGTCAATGAATGACTGAAGCCACAACATGACGTGTGTTACGAGTACATCTACCATCCGTTTATGTTAATGCAGTGTAAAACATAAGCCCAGAAGAAAGACACACCTCAGGATGAACCCAACTGTGTTGTATGGGCAGCACTAGGGGATGACTCAGAGAGTCACAGGCAACGTTTTACTCTCTAAAGTCTTTAATGTGGCAGATTATGGGATTATACACCATGCTATTGATTTTTGAATCTTTTCAGCAGAGGTTACCTTTGCTTCTCTGTATAGTGAAGGTGCAGGTATAAAACAACAACTCTACAGTTACTATACAGTATTGTGATCCAAATATGCTTTTTAGTCTATAGGCCTATTCTACCTGCATTTAAAGGTCTCTTTGTGCGCTGGGTTTGTTTAGGCGTAGAGGCTATAAATTATGGTTCTTGCCATGTAATTATCACATGGTACAGCTCAAAGTGGTTTGAAGCCACCATACGGGTCCCAACAGTAAACACACAAGTGACCTGACATTGGTGAGGACAAGGTCATGGAGAAGTGGTGCAAAATTTATTGAGTGGCATAACTGTTTTAAGTGTAAACCAAATAGAATTGTACTGCACTGTACTGCCTTATACAATGCTACTCCATACCTATTATAGGCGTTCCACCTTATGTCTTCACCGCTCAGCTCAATTTGTCAATATGCATTAACAAAAGTTTAGGTATGTAGACTGTAAGTGATCATTAGAAATGTCTTCCAAGCAGGGCTTCTATTTTAAGTAAAGCATACCAAAATTCAAACAAAAGCAAATCTTCTCTTGCTTCAGCACCCCCCTCTTTCTTACTCCTGCAACGTACCCATCAGTGGGTTGCAGATTTAGTCATTTACACTCAAACACACTGTTGAATTTTTATTTTTAATGATGGATGATTTTGAAATCCCTCCAGGCATCAAAGGCCAGAATGAGAGGCATCTCATTTATGGAAAAAAAGACTCTAAGGAGCGGACACACTATCACTTTATTATTTGAGTTTTTACTGCTGCCTCTGGCACGATGGATCCTCTGTCAGTTTAAAAACAGGGCAGTAGATTTCTAATTGAGCTGCTACTTCGATTCTTACAAAACATCTAAAAATTAAGGACAGTTGGATTATCATTAAAAAGCCAGAAATACAATTGTCTTTACTCCAACTGCAGTGTTCCTCACGAGTGAATGAGAAATCCCAAATGAGGGATCATTTGCACTCAATTCCCTTGATCATTTGTTGTTATCTCTCTTGAGTGGATGTGTGTGTGAAAAACACAGACCCAGCAGTGCTTGTCTAATAAGTGGATATGATTAAGACAATTCTTGACTCAATGATTTGGGATGGAATGGGGTATCTTAGGGTATTTGATATATCTCACAGCAGCTTTGTATTTATTCTTGAAGCCTTTTTCCTGCAAATGTGTGCCCTGTTTGTACAGCATCTATTTGAAGAGGCCAAAGCAAAGACATAAGCAAGCCAATAACGTCTGCTACTTCCTTCCTACCACACACAGTCTCTGACTCCTATCCGTTATCAGTCTCAATTGCTTTCTCCCTGAAGAGGATAATGCTAGGCTGCTTGATTTGAACAGTCATCTCTCGGTGCAAGACCTATTATTGTATAGGTTCCACACAGCAGGCAGGTCAGCATCCTTCTGAATGAAGTCTAGCTAGAGCCACATCCTTGCGTTTAGTAAATAAGAGCTGTTTTGGCCCCAGTGGCCCTGTGCCAGCTGCCATCAGGAAAGCCAAAGACGTTGAATCCCTGTCAGACCAGTGCCTTATATACGCTGCAACATGTTGTGATGTGGAGGTTGTTG
Source organism: Perccottus glenii (assembly GCA_024416835.2). Taxonomy (NCBI): domain Eukaryota; kingdom Metazoa; phylum Chordata; class Actinopteri; order Gobiiformes; family Odontobutidae; genus Perccottus; species Perccottus glenii. The sequence continues at coordinate 19,055,693 of CM044561.2, read as the reverse complement.
TTTACCGACAGCCTGAGTTAACATATTATTTGGTATGTCTCATGTGCCCATCGACCAAAGCAGGAAAAAACAGGCTGTTATGCAAATGGGACTGTTACGTAAGAGCTGGAGGCTGAGCGTCAGGCAGAAGGGGCAAACAGAGGCTTACACACAGAAAGAAGAAGAACAGGGAGAAGTCAGAGAATGGATGACTGATGTAAGAGTAATGTAGGAGGAGAGGTGTGGAGGAGGAATGTGCAATCTCCTCTACCAAAGTGTGCGATCTGTCTCAGTTGTTTGGATGCCTGTTTATCTGGACTGCTTCGTTGGCTTCCTGTCGCTCTGTTGCCTCGTAGTCACTCTGTTTGTGAACTCTGATCTGGCGAGCCTAAGTAGAAGCCCCCGCTGAGGGATGTGTTTATCCCTGCAGAGTCTAAGCCACTGAGGACCAACCCTCCATCCATTTGTACTTCCGTCCATTCCTCCCTTTTGCTTCATCCTCCAATCTTGGTGTGGAGCTTTGTAGCGCAGCAGCGTGGGAAAGCTTCTGATAACAAGCGGCCTTGTGTGTGTGTGTGTGTGTGTGTGTTTGCAGAGCCACTGATTACACGGAAAAACAAGATGTTCTTGCTTTCTTGCTCTCTGCCGCTCTTCCTCCCTCGTGTGTGTGTGTTAATTTTCATGGGCACGCTTTGATGGCTACATGTGAGGTGCTCAGTACCTTATACCCAAGCCATGAATCTTCAATGCAGAAAAGCCTCAGTAGAGCATCACACACGCACGGCTGCTCTGCCAAGGGATTTCCCACGATCAAAGCCAGTCTTTTGTTAGTCCAGGTGTTAAAAAGTTAGAGCAGAATAAAGGAGGGGCTGAATGGGACTGTGCCATATGAGGTAAGCAGACATCGTTTTGATGGCACAGCAGATATGGCTCTTCTGTCAGTCTGCCACCTCTTCCTCAGCCCAGTCCATCGGCCAAAATACACCATGACAAATGACATTCATGCGCCTTCAAACATCAGCATTTCTTACCATCCAGATTTTCAAAATTCACTACTAAAGTCCTACAATTTGGACATATGGACAGAGATGTAGTTGTAAATAGCATAATGTGACCTCTATATCTGTGAGCAGAACTAATGACCAATGATTATGTACTCCATGAGCCCTAAATACATCGAGAGATCTCAACAGTCAAGATGCGTCTATAGGTGGCTGAGTGGGATGGCTGATGACTCCATGTAGGCCTATTTGGAAGTATGTGTAACATAATAGGGCTGCACACTCGTCTCTTAGCAGAAAGGTCCAGGGTTTGACTCCTGGGTTGTATAGGGCCTTTCTGGGTGGAGCTTGCATGTTATCCCTGTGCTCGGGTGGGTTTCCTCCAGATACTCCGGTTTTCCCGGTAAACAACATGCTAGACTCTCCCTGGTGTGGCTGCCAACTAGGAATTTCCCCACGGGGATAATAGTTTTTAAACAAATTTATGGAAATCAATATTCGAGCAACAAGGAAGAGTATGAGGCTTCACACAGCATCATTCACATGATATAAATATCATCAACATTGACATTGTTCAATATTACTCACGAGAGGTTCAACAAGGGAGCCAGTCTGCTTATTCATTCAAGATAGATGAATGTAAGAGCACATCAATGTAAGATTATTAGAAAAGCAAATATCTTTCAAATTTTAACAGTGCTAAAATTAGTGACCATATATTATGTTAATCCCAACCAATATAAGGTGATATCATATGAGGGACAGCAAAAAGCCAAACCGAGAACAGACTAAAACTATAGTTTGCAGAATTTATATTTATTATAATTCATTTATAAATATATAGTCTTTATATCATAGTTTTCCAGCTCAGCCTCAGACAAATTATTGTGTACGAACAATCAAACATGATTTGTTTAGAGCTAATATGCAACCAAAACAGCATGTGCAAAATGCCTGTCGTTTATACTCCTACAGACGTGAATACACCCACTCTTAATGATGAAGCAAAGACTGAAATTGCAGCCAGATTTTGCTTTTATTTTACCAGTCAAAGAAATGACAAATACATCACTGTAAGAAATAAGCTGAACAAAATGGTAGCCTTAGTCATAATGCAGTGTTTAGAAAGCAACGCCAAATCGTAAAAATATGCCTAAAAGCTATGTCTTCACTGTGTCTTCATGTTTGTGTTCAGCACACTGAGGAAACACATCTGTTCAGAGTATTTTTTCACAGTTGTAAGTGGGTGCAGTTTTGTATTTACGTGGAACTTCTCTTACTTTAGTGTGATGCATCATGGGGCTGGTATACCAGACAGACACCTTGTAAAAAATGAAAACTGTTTAAATATGGCACAGGTTACAATTTTAATAACTAACACACATTAGTATACATTTGTAGTTACACTTGTGTTTATATACTATCTATTCAATATTACAAAATCTGATTTATTTCTTTAAAATTAGAATCAATAATAAATTTAGTATCTAAAATGCCAGCGCAAGAGAGAGAAAGTGGCGCTCAAATGCAGCCTCATGTGGGGAGCGGTGAGAACGGTCACCAGTGGATTGTGCTACAGCTGCAGACAGACAGTTTGCACCCTAAATAGACCTCCCAGTAGGTGATGGCAGCGTGCAAACTCAGGTAGCATATCAGCTAAACCAGGTGAGAAAACCATTGCTATGTTTTTTTATTTTTATTTACTATAGTCATAGTAGACAATGTGTTACTGGATGCACTGGTTTCTTGTGTTTGTTGCACACTTTCTTGTCTGTGTGATGTCTGTATTAGCCTGGAATTCCAAAGGATTAGTGAGTGGCTAATCTGAAGCTCCAGTCTTTGACAAGCCATGTGTCACTAATCTCAAACACTCTGGAATAAAGAAGTCTCACAGCTGTACACTCAAGCACCTTCGGATTCAAACTGTCTATACAAAAGTTGGTGTAATCTTTCTCTTGAACCTGCAAGTGGGAACAGAGTTTCTAAGTTTAAAACTTAGACAAAGAGAAGAAAGAGGACATCAATAAACCATAATGTTCACACAATGAGTCATTTCTCTAATGCAGACCTTCAGTGCAAATAAACACTTGCTGTCAATGTAACAAGCACTTTGAGTTAAACTTACAGGCTTATACATCATCCTCCGTTTCTAACAACTCTTAGCTTACATAATGTTCTTTTCATGTTATGTGCCCTTTCATCTGACAGCTCCTTTTCATTCAATTCCCTCAGGTCCAGCGCACAGAGAATTGCCCGTACAAGTACAGTAATCGTCCTCTACAACTGAGATAAAGATACAGATGGCCGTGACTCTTCCCTGTTGCTTTTTGTGCTCTCCCTTTGCACCTTACTTGTCTATTGTTGAGTGTCTCTGCACCTGTTCATGATGGTAATGTGTTTAGCCAAAGCAAACAAGGCCTGTTTTATTTGCCTGTGCTTGAGGTAAATTGTGAAATTGTATAAACTGTAAAAGTTTAGATATGTCATAATGATCAGATAATCGGTACCTCAGCAAACAAATTTTTGATGACAGATTTCTAAATTCTTTCTTTGTCCGCATGAACACGCATACTATTTAATCATGTCACACCAGACAGGAAGACCTAATCCAAGGGGAATATGTGGAAAATAAGTGCGTGTCAAGTGAAGAAAAACTGAATGAGGACAGCAGAAGGAAACAGAAATGGAGAGCCTGATTTAGGTTTTCAGACTTAAAAAAAACCCATTAATACTCTCCATTTCTGTGTAGTTAAATGAGAGATGAGTATTTCATAAATAGGAAATATCCACAGATTCCTACTTACTGTAATTTGTAAAATGAAAGTATATAATCACTGTTCATTTTCTCTAGATGAGTTGTAATGGCAACTCATACATCTAAAAATACATCATTCAATATAGTATGCATATTCATATGCTCATTTATATTGTGCAAAACTGTGATTTGCTGCTTAATTGCTTAACTTGTTATAAGACAATAACAGTATAGAATTATGGAATGATGCTAATTGAAAAGTGGGATTTACTGCATCCACAAATACACATTGAATATGCACTTGTTTAGCAGTGCAGTCTCAAAGGAAGCCAAGAAGTAGCTAAAGCTAATTGAAATATAATTCCCAGAAGATGCATGTTCGTGTTAATTGACTTTCTATGTGTGCCAGTGCTTTTGTATATGCACACATTTTTAGTGTGTGCGCCGGGCTTGTGTTCGTATTAATGGCCAGAAGATGCTTTTGAGTCCCTTGTCTAATCATTAGCTTGAGGGTCTCCCACACATCTTAATTTGGTCTTTGAAAGCTATTAGACACTCTTCGGCATGAGAGCCCTTTCTAAATACATCTCAAATGGTGAATTCATTCACTGAATTCACCGCTATGCTCAACAGTACCACAAGTCAAAGCAGTTTCACCGCTGTATTGTCTCGTTTGTTAGCTTCTCAGGTGAGTGGTAATAGGTAACAATAGGACTTTGAATGGTGGTAAGTGGAGGTTTTAGAGTACCGCCAGTCTCAGCTGAAATAAAGAATCTTTTTGTTTGTGAAACTTGAGAGAACAGCCATATGGTTTAAAGGCTGTCATTAAGTGATTACTGTAGAGCGCTAGAGGTGTGAAATTTCATCAGCTAGAACAGTTTCACACCACACGCAAACACACAGGTCAAATTACACAGACTGATGTCCACTCGGGCAGATTGGGTTGATCTAGAGCTGGTGGCTCGTTTTGAACTGGTCAAGAGACTTCCCACACCTTGGTTTAAAGCACAGATGAGAAGTTTTAAATTTTTTACATGTTTTATACTATGTTTTCTCTTGTTGTTCTCCATCATGAGGAAAAGCTTACTCATTTATTTTCAGATAATTCTACCAACTATAAACCAAATGTGAATCCAGTGATCTTGAACATGGCAATAATAATAATAATTTTTATGTAATGCTTTTCCACCTACTGTAGTAGGCACTCAAAGCGCTTTACATACATTAAGCTATTTACCAGTGTTACAGAACACTCACTGGAGGCAATGTAGGTTAAGTGTCTTGCCCAAGGACACAACGTCAGTATGTGGGGGAGAGCGGGATGTTATGTTTTGAGATGTTTCGAGCGGGGATTGAACCGCCCACCCGCCAGTCAAAGGACGGCCGCTCTACCCACTGAGCTACTGCCGCCCCAATAATCAAATCCTTCCAGGTGTAGTACTATATATGCATTGTTTGACTGCTACCTCTGTAATTGACCCTCTCCTTAGCTGGATTCATACAAATATAGATTCCTCTTAGGGAAATCATGAATTTGGAGTTTGGTCCTGCATGTGCATGTGGAAAAGGCCCCAGGCTTGATGTAGAGGGAGGAAAGATGGAGTCAAGTGAGACAATTTATAACAGTTAAAAACCAAATGAACTGAGACCCTTGGCTTGGGTGAGCAAGCGGCAGCATACATAATATGCCTAGGGGATTTCTTCTTTACCCTCATTGTGCTGTGTGTGTGTTCAATCTAGTAAACACACAGACCCCCTGCCATCTGTCTCTGTTTGCTACATTGCAAATCTATTATATGCTCTGCAACATTATTCCCCCCTTCCTAAGTGGCACACACCCCTAAGCTCACTTGCAGTGTCCCACACAGTGGAACGGTGACAATCTGCTTCCTAGTGCACATCTTTGTTGACGATGCTGCGGCGTGTTATCCAGCTGGATTTAATACATATTTTCATGCTCCATTTGCATTTTTTGTAAGTTTGTATTTAGCGTTGGCAGTGGGAGATATTACAAGGCTGTTTGCTCGCTCCCGCTGCTTCGTGTGGGAATTCTTTGTGATATTTGCAACTGGTCTCTCCTGAATTGACACTGGACTTTAATAATCCTGCCTTTCCCAACATTATTAACTTTTGCATTTTTGGCAGGGAGATTTAACACATGCGTACGCACCCTGCATGAAACTCTGTAAAGTCTGCCTCACTAGTTTTATAGCTCACTCATCTCCAGTTCTAATCAAAAAGCTTCCCTATCCCTGAACCTCCTGCTGAGGAGACAAAGAAGTTATTATGTTTTTTAAATGGTCTCCAATTATGGCTAATTTCACTGCCTATCTTAAAGCTATTTGCTTTTCTCTCACTTTGCTCCGGATGGGTAGAGCAAGCATTGTGATTTTGCTAATACAACTGGCAGACAAGACTGACACAGCACAAATGCATTCTCTCAGCAAGCAGAATGGTCTCTCCCTCTTTCGCATTTATCAGTCTTAACTTTATCTTCCTCATTAGTGTTTGTCTCACACCGAACTCAATTACTCAGTCCATCACTTTCCTTCCCACAAGTCAAAAGCCGTCAGTGGCCAGGCTCAGTCAAAATTCTTATGTGGCTGGAATTGGTAAACATCATTAATGAATGGCTGACGTTGCCAAAAATGTGTTTGTACTATGAGCCAAGATGGATTGGCCTGTGATATGTACTTTCAATCATGTAATGCTTTTGTCTCAGTTGTCTCAAATTTGTTTTCCCCTTCCCGTCATGAATATCTGACTGCTTTTAAGTTTTTATCTGGGCTACCTTTTCTACTTACTTCCCTAAGTAGTTCTGAGAGACTGGACATGTTTCCACCTGGGAGTATGTATCTCACCTTTATGAGTCATGTTACCATAAATACAGACATAACCTGAGACTCAACAGTTTCATGTAAGTTTGGCGCAGCAACATATCAGCTGCAAATGCTGAAAAGATATGTACTATCAATAAAAAAAAAAAGAAGAAAAACTTAAACATAAATTTTGCATTATTGAAAAACTAAATATAACTTAAGCTTTACAGATTGACACCAAAGCTGCAAACACTGGCTAATTTGCCAGTATGCTAATGCTGATGTATGTGTATCCAGTTGAAATGGAGCGGCTAATGCTAATCTGTGCTAATCCTCCGAGAGGCACCCTCAACATTCTGCTCCTCGGTGGTTCACATTGGTCTGTGGGGCAGAGCGAACATGGTGAATGGACTCAGATTTTCAAATATTAAACCACAAGCGCTCATACCCACAAATCCTCATTTTCAGTTTCCATTGACTGCAGTCCAGACATGAGTTATTACTGCACAGATAGGGCCAAAATCTCCAGGCACGGCTGTAATTATGAGACTGTGTTAAGCACAGTTGCATTGAGCTGGTAAATGGCAGCCAACACTCCAGGACTAAGCACTGATCCTAAGCCCTTGTCATAATGCACTGGTCACCCTAATCCTGACCTTATTAAAAGTGAGCCTCAAACCAAAAAAGCCTTCTTTAAACTGTAGGCCCTTCAATAAATGCTGTTCCTAGAAGATCAGTGGGTGTGAGTTGAGGTGACCTTCACATGCAACAGCCTAATCCAGGAGCCACCTTTACCCCTCATGGGGAATTAGGATTCTAAAGCCTGGCTGCCGTAGACACACAGTATTAAAAAGCAACCAAACTCAATGTCGTATGAGCAGGAAACAATATGTTTTTACTGCAAAAGCTACATTTTGAATCATTTGAGGTAGTTACAGTACGTTTTAATAACATTTTAGGCTAATCTTGAAAGATACGATTTGATTGAATTTGATTAGAGAAACATTTTGCCCAAAAAGATGGGGCATTAAGTAAATGTGACTTAAATAAGTTTAGAATGTTCCTGTAGAACAGCTGTACTGTGCATCCATAAGTTTAGAAATAAACAGCAATAAAAACAAACTGAACTGCATTTAGTACTGACTGCTCTAATAAACCATGAGAAGGAAGAGAAACTTCTAAAGAAGAGCAGAGGGTGCATTTTGCTGCTCCAATGAGGAAATGCTCAATGTAGTTTTTACTCTGTAGCTGAAGTTACACGGGACAATAGGAGATTCTTACAGGATGATAACTTTCAGAAAAAGTATGAACAGTTTGACTGTTTCACGGTATTGTACTTACAACTGTAAATAATTTAAATTTCCTAAATGTTCTTAGATCGTATACATGTAATACAAATAGTCATACAACATTATTGGTTGGTTTAAAATGATTTACATATAGACATGTTATTGCAGTGGGATGTAATACACTGTAGAGCGATTGTTTTCTTGGCTGCATAGTATTCCATGTCTTCGTTTCTGCTGTAAATTTACATTTTACATTTAAATTTATTCTTGTGAGAAAATTATAGAGGCGATCAAATATTTTCTTATCTGAGATTATTCATGGTAAGCTGCAAACTCCATTTCCCTGTCTCGACATGGAAATCACAATGTCATCAAAAAAAAGCTTGATTCATTTCATTAACAGTCTTCTTTCTAATAAAATCCCAAGTCACAAACTTAATAAAATGTATTATTTTTCATGCGGCTCAAACATAAAACAGAACATAGATAGATACTATTTTGTGCATATTGGCGTGCACACAGAAATATGGCTTTATGATCACTTCTGAAGAAATAAATATTGTGGACTCATCCAAACTAATGTACACACTAATTTGTGTGTAATTAAGTCTAAATGTATCAAGATATACCAAAGAGGAAAACTTGAGCTGCTTGTGCTGCCTTTATCCCTCGCCAGCTTGATTAGCAAAACTAATAGCATAATCCCCAGGTCTCAGCAGTTTCCCTGATATCCACTGAGCACTTGTCATTCAAAGGCGATCAGCGAGCGATAGGATAGACATTAAGAGGGAAAGGAGACCGCAAAGCACCCCTGGAGAAGGTGATGGCTTGTTTGGAGATGTCATGTGAGTGAATGTTGTACCTGTGGCTTGAATGGGATTCTGAGTGACAAGTTACTAGCCACTGCTGTGCCTCCGTGTGAAGAGATGATATGAGACAGCAGCAACACATTTGTATGTGGGTAAAAAATGTAGAGGGATGGAAGACAAACTGGCTAGTAGAGGGAGAATAGAAGAATTTCTGTATCACATCTGATCCGCTGCAATTTGGAGCAGAAAGAAATTATAACTCACAATTTGAAGGGAAAAATAAGGATATAAAGTGCAGGGAGAAAAAAAAAAACATCACAGAGCAGAAAAAAAAAAAAAGAACGCCAGCCAAGCATGAGATATTCAGGAAATGAGCCTTGACACAGCTTCAGTCTTGTGCGCAGACACATAAACACACCACTCACAACTGCAAATAGTATGCAGTAGATTTATTTATTATGTATGAAGATACCATCACTTAGGTAAACATGGAGGATAAAGAGGCAGTGTTTTAAAAGGTCTGTTCAATTGGATGAGGAAATGGGATAAATAGTTACAGAGAAAGCCGTCTAATCGTTCTTCATTGTGTCAGTGTCCTCAGTTCACTGGCCTCATACACTATGTCTTTTCATCTTTTCACAAGATTTATGTTCACTATGACCTAGCACAGGTTTAGTAAAATAAACTTGTTTATTTCCTTGAAGACTCTTTGCAGCTCCCCAGACATTTCCCCCAGATTAAATAGCAGATGCTTTTGCTAAAGGCGTGTCTTTTGTTTTCTTTTGTTTTTCTTATCCTTGTTAGTTTCATCTGAAAAAGGAAGAAAAAAATAAAATATATTCTGGTGTTTCACTTTTTGCTGTGCTCGTCTATAATTTCTTCTTTTTATTTCTTTTCCACAATGTCTGTGCTCTCATCCCGATCTGAATGTTCCTTTTCTCTTTTACCCCGACACCTCACTCTCCAGCATCACCCGGGGCTTTTATCTTGGCAGGGTGCTTCCTTTATGAGAATACTCCAATTGGCAGACAAGCGCCCTTGTCAGACACCATTCATTGCACTTGCATAGATACGAAAAGTGTTTTAACAAGCACCGCTGAGTTTTGTGGTTCTGCAGAAACAGCTTATCAATGGAGGTGCAGATTCTGTGACCAAATTAAAAAGAATCTCTGGTAACGGTAAGGTTGTGTTCACGTCTTTGACAGAGATTGAAGTTTCACTGTCATTAATAAATATATGGCCAGAAGATTGACTCTTTGTGAGATTTAAGATTGAGTTCTTATCCCCCGAGTGAAATAAGTGTTTGGCTGGGAAACAATTTGATCTCGTTAAATACACAAAAACAGGTTCTTTTATGCTTGTGTAATATTTCAACAATTATTTCATTGTTTTATGACACTAAGTATCTGTCTATTGCTGAATTATTGGCATCTATAAAATGAGAAAATGAAGTGTGTTTAATTGTGACAGTCAGCCTTTTGAACTTGGGAGAAAGCTAAATGCCAGTGAAGGCCACTCCTTTTTTCTATTTTTGTTCTCTGGCCTGTCAAAATATGTGCAAGGAATTTGGGAAACTCAGTCTTTTTTGGGGTGCTCATGGTAACTCTAAAGTGTTGGATGTGAGAGTGAATGGTTGTCTGTCACTGTCTATGTCTAAATGTCAGCCCTGCGACTAACTGGCCATTGTCCAGGGTGTACCCCGCTTCAGGCCCAAAGCTGCTGGCATAGGCTCCAGTCACACGCGACCCCTAACGGGACCAAGCTGAAATAAAATCAATCAAAAATAAATGAATGAATCCTTTGGGTTGTTTGATCTTCTTTCAAAGGGCTACACACAGCAAAAACATGCTTTTAAAGAAAGTGATATCATAAGTGAGTGTGCTACATTCTCTGGACAATGACAAGTCACAAGGATACTGTCTCCAAAAATATATAAAAGGCCTGCTTTATAGACCATGACATATAATTTCCTCTGTTCAGGCGGAAACGCACAGTGCTCAGTTTCCATCAGAACTCGCCTGGTCTCCGCTGATGAAACTGTTACACTAGCACAACCACATTTCTCTTATATTTCCAGTGTCCTTTACTTTTTATTTCTTGGTCTCCATGTCTCTAAATGAAGCCAGACTTCAGGTTTATTCCGGTGCAAGGGCAAAGCTGCTTAAAGGTTATATGCATCCAGATGACAGTTAATATGCTGCTTCTGTCAGAAGCTTTTGTATCAGTCCTCATATAAACATTTATGTGCTTTATATTGTAAAATGCCCTCTACAAGTTATAGCAGATAAACTCTGTTCAAGAGGTCAAGTATGAGAGCACAAGTATGACCTCACTCTTCTATTGGGCTTTATTTACAGGGACTTAGATAGATTTATATTGATTAAGTTGCCCTTTCAAAAAAATCTTTTTAAATGGCATTGGGGAATAAAAATGATTGGCATCACTTGTCTCAAAAACATTGTGTAATTGCTTTTTTATCTATTCGTAATACACATTAATTTTTAAACCGCAATGTACCATTTTCAAAACCGTGTGCCAATAATTTTGTTGTGAGGACATTCTCCAAAAACTCTCTCAAACGCTCTCAAACGCTCTCAAAATAGGTTAAAAATAATGGGGGGATGTAGCCTCAGCCTTGGTGTGACTCACTTAAAAACCCTATGTTTTTGCCAAGAGAAAACTGAGAACGCTGGAAATTAAGTGATCTGTCAAAAGTTTTCCTTTCTTAGTAGCTGATTTTAAATTTTAGTAACAGCAGTACGTAAAGGTGTGTCTCATCCTGTCTGACATTCTTCCAGCGTGGAGAGAAAACATGACCTGTTTACAGTTTCTGTAGCGACAGCTAAATGAAATCACATTTCCCATCAGTCACTGGGCTAATTGAGGCTAGCTCTTTCATTAGTTGTCTGCTCACATCTGCCTTGTAGGAAGCCAGACCAATCAATGCTCAGTCAGTGCTGGAAACCCGCATGCACTTTGTCCTCAGAAACACCTTAATATAGTACCCTTTTACCCTTTTAGTCTTTTTTTTATGTAGAATTCTTCCCTAATTACTTATTTTTTACAGATACTTACACACATACTTGCACTTTTCCACAGGCGTTCATGAGAAGAAGAGAAAGTTAGGTGATACAGGGGTTAATACTGTCTCTAGCCTCAATGTGTGTGCTAAGAGTTGGAGAGCTGGCTGCTCTTTCCCGATCTTTTGTGGCATAAAAAGGATTCTGGCGGTTCCCACAGACTTGGCAAATCCTGCCTTCCCAAATCCTTTTCTCTCTAATTCTGTTGTCCTGCCAACGGTGAATGAAAAGCGTAGAAGTGCATTATGGCCCGGTCATGCATGCGTAACGAGGGGGCCCCCCTCAGTCTATGTGTGTGTGTATTTTCTCTACTTTCCCGCCCAAAAGAAACATGGTGATTATGCAGTGGCCTGAGTGGCCCTTTGCTCTTGGGTTGTGGTGCTTTTACTGTATGCACAGAGCACACACTTAAGCATCCATTAGAAAGTTGCTTCAGCAGTTTACTGGAATAAATACGCCAACGCAGTCCCTCAGCACCTCACTCTCACCTGTCACCCATGTATTTCCACCTGTAATGCACCTGTAGCAGTGCTGCATTAAAGCAGAACACTGTCTGTGAGTTTAAATAGTAACAAGCTGTCACTGTGGACAAACTGTGCCAGTCCAGGACAAACCTGTCTGTGTTGGAGCAAATCAGCTTGTGACATTTCCTACATGCCAGCAAGAGATAATTTTCCCGTTGGATGAGGCATGGCAGCCGTTCGAATTCAGTGTTGTGAGGATTATGATGATACATTAGCCCAATCTGTGTTGATCTAGGAAAGCAGGAGATGAGCAGGCGTATGTCAGATTGTCACTTGGATTGGTTTTGGGTTTTTGTCACGTCTGGTTTCGTACAGTGTGCCTTAGCAAAGTTTTTTTTAAAACAGTACTGTGCTTGTTTTTTATTACATTCGTTTTTCCATTGCATAAAATTGTCAGGAACAGAGACCTGCACTGCCAATAACTGATTATGTTTACATACTAATTTAGGACAATGGGTTTTTCTATGTGTGTATATATATATATGTATTTAATTCAACATTGGCTTAAAATGTATTTATAGTTTTAAGGGAAAAAGGGCAGTTTTTTTAGTTGGTGTACAAATCTTGCTGTGCAGTGCATTGTGTGATTTGGAAGACATGCTGCTGTCAAATGGATTTTGGCAAAAGCTTAAAGGGGGAATTAGCAATTCAGTTTCAATACACTTTTCAGATTGTTAAATCTTAAAGCTTACTTCCTGTATATGTGTTTTGAACATTTCAGCTCTGTTTCTGGCTGAATAAAATGCAGCTATTTTACATTAAATGTTTTATTTAAGTTTATTTATAGTTCATTTGAGTGAAATTATAGAAGTATATGTCTTTAATTGTTATTGTCTGAGCGATTAGTGTCATGGGAGATTAGTTTCAAAAGAAAGAAGGAAAGAGCCATGTTGGATTTGACTCTTAGATGACCTGGATTCAAGCTGCGTTCTTGTTCATGTCAAATGGAGAACAGGAAGGAGAGGTGAAAGCATTGATCCAGGTGCATGCAGCAAAATAGGATTTTTTGTTGTGGTTACTGGAAGGATTTTATACTGTATACTAGGGCAGAACAATTTTGGAAAATAATCAAATTGCAATTTTTTTCAACCATTGTTGCAATTTAAATTATTTATGCAATTATTTCTTTCTGCTTTTTTACATATCCACAATCAATAAATATGTCCGACACTTAACAAACTCATGTTTCTTGACATTAGATAATGCATGAAATTATATGAATGACATATTTTTATTTAACCATTTCAATCACACTGGATTTGGCCATGGGCTTTGAGCTTAAATCCTGGGGTCTTTGTTCCTCACCTGTCCCACTTTATTTCTCTGACAGTGATATTCAAACGGCCGATGAAAATTGTTTGGTGTCTTTTTGTTCTGCAATAGCTAGTCATGGAGAGAAAGCTGCTTTTCCTTTTTAGTCCAGAGGAAAACTAAAAGGTATATGTAGCAGAGATATTGAGTCTCCCCCCCAGACCTCCCTAAAGGGGGCCCTAAATATGGTTGTAGCCCATGGGCCCCCACTTTCCAAGATTCAAGCCTGCCCAACACTCATTTTCAGAAAGAACAGCATCTTTCAGGCACAGCACTACTCAAGAGTCAACACAGCCCCAAAACAAATTTAGCTACTTTGCTAACTTTTATTTAGCCAATAATAGTCTACATCACCTGTTCTCTGCTGGGACACAGTGTTGAGTTAAGAGTTTGCTCTTTAAATTAGTGCGTAACGGAGCAACAACATGAACACAATCTTAAGCTTAACTAGTCTTCTGTGTCTCTTTGGAGAACTGTTATTGCCTTATTTTCTATTTGTAACACACAACATTGCAGAGTGTCTCAGGTTAATCATCAACTTCATTTTTTGCAACATATGTAACATGACAAATTATAGCGGCCTTTGTGATTTGAAAATTGTGATTTTCAATGTACAATGCTTACTGTATAAATCAAACATAACACTAACAAGTGAGAGAACAATTTTGAAAAGGACTGGAACAAAGAATATCATATTCAATAGAGTAGTTAACTAAGATTTTAACTGTTGTGAAAATCTTATATATCTAAAGATTAATTTCATCAAAACAGTTTAGTCTTGCAGTGTTTTCTAACTGCAATTTAGAATTGATGTATGTTTTTACATTTATTTAATTTACCTAACATGCCAACTAAACCCACTGAACCCACTTAATTTTGTCATCCTATATCATGCATGTAGTTTGTTATGAATCATATTCTCAGCTTCTTTACAACTAATATCAGATTAATGTCTTGACAATGGCAATGTGGAAGTCACATGCAGGCTAGCTGTATTCATTGTGGCATGTCCAGCTTTAACCAAGGTCATATGTAACTCATTGGGCATGCTGAGGGGAATTTGCTGATAGTGTAATTGCCTCTCTACTTGTTCTCATGGTTAATTTGATGTGTTTTATGATTGTGCAACAACATGTTGACATTTTCCCTTTTATACTGCACTGTTGTGGTTTGGAGGCTTATATTGCTTGGCTTTCTTTTAGTCACATTCTATTTTTGTTGAGCCTCAAATGCAGCATGACTCCTTGCTCATGGCACAGTATAGAGCAAAGTAATGGAATGCCAGCACTCAGGATTTGGGTTATGTTTTTGTTTATGTCTCCAATCTTTAATAGGCCTCTGACGTATGAGATGTGTAAATTAATGATTCATCTCTGGCAGAAATGTAAACAACTGTCTGAGTATCTGTCTGTCAAGTGTTGATCATGTGAAGAAAACCATTCAGATTGGTTAAATAATGACCTGAATTCAAAGTGACACATCTTTAGGCCTTTGAATTTGCTGTTTTTCACAGTCTCTCAGCACGCCAGCTAGAGCCAAAATGGCTCTGTAGGGTTGGCTTTGGCCCCCTGACAGGCTGACGAGGCAAACACTGTCTGTCAGAGACCAGGCCTATTAAATGATCACAGACCACGATCCCTTGATGCTACTCTCACTGAGAGGCCTCTGCCCCCTCCTGGAGGCAGGCCCAGAGGTGTGTGTGTGTGTGTATGTGTATGTGGGCCCATGCATGTGTTCCAAAAGTTTTTGGGTTCAAATGTGACTTCTTTTCAGTGGCCTCTTTGAAGTAGTTCTATTGTTGATCCAAATAATACACTGTACATTTGAATGAATGAACTGTTTAGTTGATACTATTGTAGCATTGCAGACATTTGCTGACAAGAGCCTTAGTAGTGTTATGTGCCAGGTAAAACTATATTTTATATGTGTTAAGTTTTCTCACTTGCTGCTCAAAACAACAATACATGTATTATAGATTACTGGATTAGAGTCAGACTCTATGGGGAGAGAGACTCTTTTAGAGGCAGCCTTGGCAACCCAATAACCCTTGCTCCACTGGCCATAATGTATATGTTTAATTTGGTAAATGGTGCAATCATAAGTACAGCCAGACACATGTTGTGTTAGACAGAGGAGCACAAAGAACTATATTGCTGTAGCCCACAGGGTGTAGCACTGTATCCTGCAGTGGCCCAGGAGCTAGATTTATTCCTACAGAGCCATTCTGACAGCAGTAGCAGTGTGAATTTGCTTGCATGCTGAGAGCCAGGGAGAAACAATGAATTCAGATTCTCAAATACTTTGTTTCTGCCACCGCTGGTCATTATTTGACCATTTGCCCACAGTTTCACATCAACAAGTATGCAGGCGCAGATACACAAGCACAGCAAGTCACTGGGGAGGAGACTCTCTCACATGCAGGCTGCTGTCGCGAGCCAGCCTTTGTACAAAGCAGGAAGCAGCCTGCTATATTAGATGCTGCCTGCAGATAGAGCTTTCTTCAATTTATGCTGTAGCTGTTCTCCTTGGCAGAAGAGAAACAGATCCTACAGCCCGACTGCAGAGTTTGGGAGTGCTACAAGTGTCTGTGTGGTTCTTGTGCAGTCTTGAGAACTCAAGTAGAGCACAGTGGCCGGTTAGAGCGGTCATCCTATAACTAGAAGGATGGTGGTTCCATTCTTGCTCTCCCCATTTCATACTGTCGTTGTGTCCTTGGGAAAGACACTTCACCCACCTTGCCTCCAGTGTCTGTATGAATGTGTGAGTATGTTTGGAGTTCGGAGAGTCCGTAGGCTGCCACGTCTCCACCACCAGTGTGTGACTGTGAAATGAATAAATAATGGACTCTGTTAAGCGCTTTGAGAGCCTTGAAAAGAGCTATTTATATATGTATCTAATCCATTACTATTAAGTCTAAATAAAGTGATATTGCTTTTCATCACATTGTTTTGTCTGACTCATTACCATTGTATTGTGTTTTCTATAAAAATTTAGACCTTTTCTCAATTAGGAGGCAGATCATTGGAGCGTTGTGTCCCAGTATAGGGATGAGGTCAGCTCAATTGTCAGTCCTTTTAGAGACTATTTGATGATAGGCATGGGACTGTATGAGATTCTGACGCTATGATAACCTTGTAGAAAAATATCAGTCTGACCTTATTACACTTAAAATGGTTTTAATTTACTTGTAAATTGGACATAGTCAAATCTTTGGGTTGTTATAGTTAAATCATGGAGTTCAATCGAAATGCAATTCTTCCAAAAACAGGAACCTAATCACTTTTTGATCTTGTCTCCAGTACCTTTTCACATGAATGGTCCGCCACGGTTTTGTATTTTTGAATACCACGATTATCATGGCACTTTGAAACCATGGTATACATCATAAATGGTTATCATCCCATGCCTGTTTGTTACTGTAGTTGATATGGTGGGACAGAGTACCAAAATGGCCACTAAACTTGCCCTTTTATTGTTGACCAAACCCTTTCAGTACTTTCAGTAAAATTTCTTTGTTTTACTTGCTTGCACGGTCATGCATATGGTAATAGACATACAGCATTTTCCTTTTTGTTTTATGAGTGATTTTAAATATGCAGGTTTATAAGAACACAATATGCAGACATTTTGGATAATAAAAGCAAAATGGCTCGCTTAGTGCTGTGTATTTGTGTGCGTTTCATTGTGCATGCTCTTGCTTAGAGTGTCATTAATCAAGTGGAGTATTATTGTTTTCAGCATCTCGCCCAAGTCTACACATTACCATTTTAATGACATTACTCTCCTATTAATCTGCTTACCACACAGCCACTGGTGCAACTTATAAAACTATCAAAGAAGTACTTTGATAAAAGAAAAGGAAAAACAAGGCCATAAAAAGACAGAACAGTAATTAAATAACCCACTCTAATGAAAGAAAACTCATAAACAAGAAATATGGCTGAAAGAAATGAAAAAGTACACATGCAGCAGATTTCAATGAGACAAATAAATGAATGCTTAATGCCCAGAGGGTAACGTGTCAAAACATAACATAAGTGATATACGCATAATTGTTCAGTGTGTTCACCGCAGTCTTATCAGATCACTTTATCATCCTACAGTACTTCTGATAGTGTTTCGGGACCATTAATGCATCTTTAAAATGACTTTCTCATAGGTATGCTGTGCAAGATTTTTGTTTCCAAATGATAAGCTGATTAACCTTGGGCTCTTTGTCTAATGAAGCCTTGAAATTCATTTGCATGGGACGAAGCAGAAGAACTGTGCATCTAAATGTCTTCCTTTTAATTAAAAGTAGTGATGTCCATTCTTTTGATACTTGGTGCTATTGGTCTAAATTGGAATGGAAAGCTGAATCACTATTTAGGCATCATGTAACCTGCAACTGCAACAGTGACTAAGAAGGATTAAAACATTCCCTCGAAACTAAGGAACAAAATGTTGGACAAGACATTCACATTCACTTACACAAGTCCCAAAGTGGACAGATCTGATTTAGTTTACTGTCAGTTATAATGCAAAAGACCATTTTCCTACTTCTAACACAACTTCACAGTCTAATATATCCCACCGAGAGTTGCCATGGTACCCAGATAATCATTATTCATGTCACGTCAGTTGTGATAATGTTAACTGGTTAGAGTAGAGTTAAATATTGGTGCCAATAATGAAGCACAACCCTGAATAAACATCCTATCAATAAGTACAATCTGTCTTTTCAGTGAAGAGTGCTCACTTTAACCCTTTAGCTGAGAGTGTATCTTTATGATGACATTGCACAAAAAAGGGCCACTAGAAGTGTCATAAACAGATGTAACAAGAGTGGGCTGGGAGAATGATGCCTTGGGGTGAGAGCCAAGAGGGCTGCTTGTGTGTTTATGGGCTTGTTTGTATGGAATACAAATATAGCTGGCAGTTTTCCTTGTGTGTGAAATACTGCTTAAAAGAGACAGTGCCATGTTTAATGTTCCATTTGTTCTAAAATGACAAGTACAAGTTAGACTTTGGGAAAGTGTTCTGCATGGATGAAACCAAACACTGATTCTTAATAATACTGTAAATGAAAATCAAAAAGGCAAACGTTTGCTTATGATCCGATGTACAGCTATATTAAAGTGGGTACAGTGCTGCCAAGTGTGCCACAGAGAATGCCTTGCATAGTATTCCCCTTTTTGCAAGGTAAACACTTTTTACAATAAAAGATTTACACAGTGAAGAATGCAATGCTGAAAAGAATCAACATTACATTTGTTGTTTTCACTACAGTCCATCTGGGCTTTTAGCAGTAACATTCTTGTTGTTGCATCTTTAGTAGCAGGCTGCCAAAGTTCCATGTGGCAAAATCAGCTGCTCCACTGTCAACATGAAGGCATGCTCCGTGAACATAAAGAGGCCACAACTAGGAAATGTGTGATGTCATAATATTGGGCCTGCTGACATAAACTGTACAACTAGTAGATTAAACGGTGAAATCAGCTATAAACCAAGGAATTAATCAATGTTTTTTAAATGTACGTATGTCTGAAGCGAGCAGTAGATGAGTGAGCTGTCGTTTACATCAGTCAACCAGCCCAAAGAAGAGGAGTCCTGGGTTTAAACTATACTTAGTTAGCAGTGTGTCACATCTCAACTTCATCTCAGAACCGCCAACACAATAAAGTCTGTGAAGCGTTACATTTCAGCCAAACCTCCCAACGTCTACAGTTTTTATGCATTGTCGTGCTTCAAGGACACTGAGAATGTTTTTATTTAAACACTGAATCCATTAAAACTGACCCCATCCTGGTAAATGCAAGTGAATCAAAAGCCTTTAGCTGATTACCTTTAAGTCCCACTTAAAAGAGAACACAAGATAAGAAACAGCACTATCTTCTTGATTAAAAAAATGTTGCATTTATTAATTTCTGCTTTCTGTCCTTCTCATCAATGAGGCTAACATTTTAAAACATTATTGACATAGCATTTTGTAACGTGAGTGTGGTTCTTATGCTCAACATCACTTGTTATCACTGTATTCAGGTTTACCCACATGTATTTCTGCTACCTCATAATATAAACAATGTTCCACTCAAACAGGTTCAACCAGGTTTTGACCTATTTCTTGTTTGTGGTTTTTGATATTCCCTCTGTCTCTTCAATAATGTGTGTTTGTATCATTTGCAACACATAAGATTTTCGGACTGGGAAAGAGGATTCCTGAAAGTCGCATCCCAGCAGCTCCAGTGTGCTGTCCAAGAAAGGGTCTTATTGGCTTATGGTTTGCTGAGAAGACCCATTCACATAATCCTTAAGCAGCTAGAATCCAGGACATCCATTGCTGTCAGCCATTGTTCTGTTGAGTAACAACCAATCTGCAGTTTGTGTGTTGGCTCTAAATCAGTACACATAAACAACACTTCTCATCCATGCTTTTGTATATCATTATTTGACTCACATTGTGGTATCTCTGTACTCACGAAACATAGAAATATATCTTTGGTAAGACAGATACAAGGAAAAGACAAGCTTAACTTCTATACTCCTCTCTTATTCTGTTGGTAAATTAACCAACAGGGAACTCCTATTGTTGCAAGTAATTCAACTATTTTCACTTGAAAAGCCCAGATAAGTGGAAGTGCTAGTCACAAAAGCGGGCTATTACCCCTGTCACTTTTGTTGGATCACAGGAGCACGTTTGATATGGACGCCAGTGTCAAAGAGCATATACTTCACAAAGATGAACCACAATTTAGATTTTTCATCAGAAACGAGCAACATTGGGGGGTGCATGGGGGACAGGCCCTTCTCCTGGCAGCATGAGCCAGGTCAGTATGCTGGACTGTTTGTCTGTGCGGCAATATGCATATGATGATTTAGATGTGAAAAAGTAGAGTAAGAGTAAAAGAAAAAGAGAGGTAGTTACAGTTTTGTCATCTAAAAGGGCTCTAGCCAGCAGGGCCGATGAGGATGATACCTGTCAGGCTGTCGTTTTGAACAAAACATTTGTGTTTTTAATGTAAAGTGCTCCAAAATATTGTCATTAGTCAGTTAAGACTATATTGTCAGTTATTCACTGTGTACAAACAATAAGTAATAGACCCCAGAGAAAAGATGTTTTTTGGTGTGCATGTGTCTGTGGGTTTTTCATAGCATATAACACAGCTTTGTCTCCAATCAGCCATGCACAAAGCAGCTATTCTCTGGAGATGAAAGAACGTACGTCTAACTAGCTTGCTTGTGGATCAGGTGTTGAAATTCCAGTATGCTTCTTTATCTGTGGATGGCACTCTGCCTGCTTGCGCACTGTCAAATTCTCTCAGCCTGTTTTTTCTCGAAGCAGTGTGGGAGCTAAATGGACAGTCAGCTTAAGGCATAAATGTCTCTACAAAAAGGCAATAATATTTTATGTTTCTGCTAAGTTTATAATTTTTAAATCAAATTGGAATGATCACATCAACTAAGGAAAACAAAATGTGGTCATGTCTTACTCCCAATATAACGTTTTATTGTGTTCAGACCACTGACTCTGCTTCATCTTATCGATGCCCCTCTAATCTCCTCTGTCTCCGAGAGTCTTCCTTATCTCTGTATTTCATGTTCATGATGAGAGGAAGACATCGTCTGCTGCGAGTGCTTATGCAATAACCTCAGCAGTAGATGTGCATGGGCACACGGCACCAGCAAATACACGATATACACAAGAAGATAAACAGATAAGAATGGCTGTGTTTGACTTTTAGCCAGAAGGATGTGGTTTAAAATCATTATTGTTTTGAAGTAGCAGAGAAGCAGTAAGTCAACATCTTCCTGAAATCTCAATCAATACAATCACACCAATAAAAACAAAGTAACACTACCTAACATTCTTGAGAAAATACAAGCTATATATTAGCCTCACAGTCATTTTGACGGGTTTCCTTACAATAAAAAAAGATGGATAACAAATCATACATAGTACACTTTTACTCTGTCTACACTCTTCATCAAATTGTGTGTAAAACCTTTGTATACTTTATGTTTTTTAAGTGTTTCACATTAGGGATTACATTTTTTCAAAATTAAATTACTTGTATATTTTACTAGTTTAAGCATCCATGCATGTGTGGAGCTCTAATGATGGCTGTACAGAAAGTAACATGCATTTGGCCAGTTCATACTCAAGTGGCTACCCTTCTGCTCAGTTTATATTCAGTATCACCTTACATCCTCTGGGTTACTCCAACACCACAGGAATCCAATCGTCAATGCAGTTCACTAATCCAGTTTCTTCTCAACAGGTAAAATGGTCATGTTATGTCCTATTCTTAGAAAAGTACAAGTAATCACTTTTTCACAGCTACAGTGCATTTGGTTGCGCATGAGATACACTGGCAGATCTAAAGCTGAAGTCTTCAGGTGTTAGACTCGTAGCTTGGCTCAGCTAATGTGAATGCAAATTCAGTTCAAAGCACAAATGCGTACAGTTCCTGTGTGTGTTGTGTGTACTGTCTGTAGGCACACTGAGACTCCTTTAATCCCATAAGACATGCCACATATTGTGACAGGGGCTGTCCCCGCCCACAGCTTTGATTTTGTGTGGGGAAAAGATAATTATTTCACCTTTCACTTGAAATTCATTATCAGAGCAAGAGAGAGACAGGTAAATGACAGGTAATTGCTTTTCAGAGTCAACACCATTCTTCCTCTAGTATTGCACAGTGCACGGAGGATGGGAGGAGGTATGAGGATCAGAGACAGAGACAGAGTGGGAGGAATGAGAAGGAAGGGCTAATTTCCATAATGAAAAGGTAATAATTTGTGGTGTTAGTGTTAGTTTCTGTCTGCTGTCTATGGTGTGTCAGCTCCTTGCTTGAGGTCATTGTGTGCCATCAGCCATGCATACTAATTCATTAAGAAAACTTGGCGGTGTGACCTGCCCCTTCTTCAGAATGTCAGTTTCACCTTCCCACTTTGCTCTCATCTTTTTAATCCCACCAACACTCACTCCCTTTCCTTTACACCCTTCAATGCCTTGCTACTTTTTTAAAATTCGCTTCCTCGTTCAATTCTTGGCTCCTTTAAATTTATATTTACTCCATACTACGCTCTAGATTTTTGATATAATTGACAGCATTTAACATTTAAACTTTTACTAATTGAAACACACACTCAGTCCACTCCACCCAGCTACATGAATGATTTAGGAGCATGCACATTGACTATCTGCCACCTGCCTTGGGCTATGCTCAGGCCCACCTAGTGGCTGCTGGCCCTGAATGTTAATGCTCACTGGACAAGGACTTGCATGTTAACATAAAGCGGGACCCTCAGCTAGCTGACAGCGTGTTCAGGCAGGAGTCAAAAAAGTCTACCCTTAAGTTGAATTAAGATTAGATTTTAGATTTTACGTAAATAAAAATAAAAATGATAAACATAGTTGGACAAGTAAATATTCAGCACACACTTAATTCAGTTCAGTTTAACAAAAGCCAAAAAGGAGTGAAGTGAATTCAAACAAGAGCTACTGACATGTGATCACCAGATGGTAGTGTTAGTGTTATTAGCAATGGTCATAATAGTTTTAGCCTTTGTATCTTCAAAAGCTTTCTGATGATTGTGGCTCTTGTTGCTATGTGACTAATGGAAACCCTCCTGAAGTGCACTTCCCTTGTGCTAGCTAAAACTTTGGTCAATTTTTCTTTTTTTTTCTTTTACCTCTTAGTGCTGTCACCAAAAGTGCATCAGCAGTGTATTGTTTCTGTCATAAATAGCATGGACACTTTCTGCTGGCTTCAGTGAGTCACATGGATTGAAGTCACTTTGTTTGTGACTGGTCCTGTGTTTTATAGGGAAGTGTTTGAAGTGCCAACAAAGACATCACTGTACAGACAGTCTCAGCAACAGTATTGTCACAAAATGTAAAGAAAGTGGTGAGACAGTTAGTGTATGCTCTTAGACTATATAACCATCTAACTTCTACAGCCTTATAACTTACAATAGACTCACAATTGAAGCAAGTAAAGTTTATTAACCCCAGATTAAAGACAAATTAACAGCTCTAATTTTAACTTAACACTACAAAGGATTAGATAAATTGTGTAACATTTTCAATATAATTTTTTTATTTTCTGCACATCATTGCAATTACAATAAAATTATAGAAGTGTGGGTATAATTAAAGTTAGTAGATTTTTTGTAATGAGAAGATTTCAAGCCCATTTAGTTTCCTGCTTCTGTCTTGTTTGATTTCCCTTCAGCTACCTGTCTAAATATCATTTTGCCTCTAGATTGTGTTCATGAAATGCACACTCAAATACTGTGTGCGCTTCCCTGCCAGTGTCTCAGCTCACACGGCAAAGGGACCGTAGTTGAAATTCATTGTATGTTTTTATGGTCACTTTCTCCCCACTCATTTTTGTTTCCAACTCACTTGCTTTTCTAAATAGACTTTGTTGTTCTATATAAAAACATGTGCTGGAGGAATATTAATACCTAACATGCAGCCATTTCTACAAGGTTTAATACATCACATTTTTGCTAAAAGACTGTTTATGAATGAAAGTAATAGTTTTATATTAATCAAATCTTAACACTTAAGAGATGTATTTATTTGCATTAGTATTGAATGTGAGTTTTGACAATGAGCTTACACAACATACTGTGCTAGTGCTTATAATAATAATAATAATATGGTTAGTCTATGAAAATGTTTCCTATTTTTTAAGGTGCTTTCTGCAGATTTGTGTAAGTCTGCATTCTGAAGGTGAGATTGGGACTTGTGCATAACTGTATAACAGGATTATCCCAGCTGGATTGCATATCTTTTCCCACTATCTCCCACTGGCAATCCAGAGTGTGTCAAGCTGAGGAGGCTGTCAGTGGGTGGGCGACATATTCTCCACAACTAGAGGGGGATTTTATAGAGTCTGGCAAATGCTACAAATAGGACACAGGCGGGCAGCTCCCCTTCCTCTATCTACCTCCCTGCGCCGTCTGGGCTTGTCACTACTAAAAGGGGAACAAAGGTGTGAGCAGCTAAGGGATTTGATTGTACTTGTTTGCGAGAAAGGTGTGTTGTTGGCATGTTGCTTGCAGTTCTAACAGGATGCTTTATAGCATCCGGAACAGGAGTGTATGCTCAAGGTGCAGCAACATGGCTTCACTTGTATGAAACCCGCCTCGAATGATTTTCATGTGCTTTGATGTCAAAAACAAAATCTGATTATGGTTAGGAAGATATACTACACTTTTTTGGATCATTAAGATTACTATTTCCATAATTCATGGCTAAAAATATGTCCTCGCCCTAATCCTAAACATTTGACAGGAGGTGAAAAAAAAATCCAATATTAAACATAAATACCCCAAATCTATCCAAATGCCTAAAAAATGTATGTGGAAATATTGTGCCCATTTTTATTTGAATTAAGAATGCTCAATATTTGTGGGTTGTTCCTATAACGTCCTTTTCCAAGTAGTAATGAAAATACACTGTATATGCATATTCTTAATGTTGGTGGTGCTCGTTACTGCTCATTATACTTGTCGGTGTCGTCGGCTGTAATTGCTTTATGTGTATGTTTTTTTTATTTTAAAAGCCGATAAGAAAAATCATTTGAGAAGTGAGTTCTTTCAAAGCTGCTTGCCTCGCAATTAGCACATGTGCACTGAACATCTAAAAGAAATATGTGAGGCGCTGTGGCATGCGGGGACAGTGTCTTGTTTACTTTGTTTTGCTTAAGTGGACAGGCCTCCCTTTTACATAACTGGCTCACAAGCCTGTGAGCGTGAGAGAGAATGAGAGGCAGAGAATGACTTTCAGCACTTTCTTGTTGTGCACTGAGGCATGGTTGAATATTCTCCTTGTGAAAATAAGTAGAAAAGACAGTGGTTGTCTGAGTGTACCTCCACTCTCATTCTCTCTTTTGTTTATTCTCCTTCAGTCTGGGTCACAGTGCCCAGTGGTTTGCACAAAGTAGTCTCTGACACTGTATTTTCAAATGTTTGGCTAAATATGAACATTTCTGAATATTTAGCCATACACGATTTTTCCCTCTCTTTTATCACAGTGGAAACAAGGTTTTACACAGGTAAACATGCAGTGCAATTGAAAAGTTATTATTTTAAACATGGGACACTTCATGAAAAGTTATTAGTTTAAACATGGGATACACATAATGACACTTAGTAAAGAGGTTTTATTTCTCTCAAGGGGCATGTTTTTTCCTTTAAGATTAATGTAACTTGATGCTGTATCAAGTGAGTTAAAATATAAGAAGCAAATAGCAAAAATTGCTTTTTGAATTGCAAACGTCCACTGAACATTTAAGTTATTCAGACCCTTATCCATGAGTGACATATTTTGTTGAACCAGCCACAACTTCAAAACTGTTAACTACTGTAGAGACTATTTATAATGCAATATATACTGTACATAGACATATTGCTCATATGCTTCCACTTCTGTTAGTTGCTCTGGTCATTATTAAACCTAGTATCCATATACAGTATTAGCCTATTATCCATGAGGTCTGTAGTTAAACTCATTACATTCCTGTGACACTCTCAGATGGGAGAATATTCATTTGCAGCATTAGCTGCTCTGTTGGATCCATGCCTCTTGCAGCCACTGTAGTGGTGACAGTTTCATTGCCATCCTTTGTGTGGAGTAAACACACAGCTAGTGATAATTCCTTTGACAGTTTCAAACTCAGGGCGTGTAAGCAGGCTGAACTCGCTGCTGTGTGTTGAGCTGTGGCTAAATGAATGGCCGTAAGCTGCGTGGAAGCAGAGCGGGGGACTCCTGTTGGACATGGGGATTTAAGAGCCAGCATGTTGTCTCCAGTGGTGGATGTGTTCAAAGCTCAGTGGCTACAGGCTTTATCACTCCATGGGGAATTTTAGCAACAAAACTCACAGAAAACATGGTACTAATACAGTTAACAGTGGGAGCAACATTATGATACACACAGGGCTCTCATTTGCATTTTAAAATAATCATCACTTTATCATTCAGTGGAAATCCACCTTTCATATTTGTCTTATAGACCTATAGATTTTTTCTTACCGCGGTGATGAAGCAACAAGAATCGCGATTTGGCGGTTAACGGTAGGCATCTCATTATTGCGGTATTGCGGTGATGCGGTTATTGTCACACCCCTACCTTCAAACCTACAATGGTTTCAAAATTGTCTATGTGAGCAGCCTGCAAATATGCACATTACAATAATATCCACAGATAAAATCTGCGTACTTCATACAGTACATGCATGTGTGAGTGTATAGGACCATTGTTTGGTCATTTGGTGGACAGACAGACCACTCGGGGCAGCAGACTGGCACTGTGGACACTCTGGGGACAGCCAACAAATGGCGTCCCTTGGGTCACTGTTGAGGAAGAGAGAACAGCACAGGAAGCTGCTCTGTCCATATTTGTACCTTATTTGGCCATACATTTTTATTCAGATGTTTAAGTGCATTCAATGAAGTATTTTAGATTCATTCTTTTACATTCAAAAAGTTGCACACATTACTAAGACAACACACAGCAAGAGCATATAACCAGTCTAATGACATTTGAGTGACACTGGGTCATTCTGCTAAATTATAATCTCATATTGGGCTTAAAAATGATTGAAAGATTTTCATTGAGATAAAAAGATACTAAAAATAGACCATGAATGAATAGAAATAGCTTTATTTTACACTATGTTTAACCTATTGTTATCTTTCCTGGCACATACATTCAATTAAATAAATTGACAATTGGATTTTTCACAGATATTTAACTTATTGTATCAGAAGTTGGATTTATATTCACCATTTAGTAGCATCCTATAAACTAAACTGACCTTTTTCCCAGGGTGCTGTGGCAGAATCCCAGTGCTGATTCCAAGCCTGTGATAGAGTGAGGGATAAAACAGTGCAGGAGCTGAAGGGAGGTGTAGCCTTGACTAGAGCAGATGTGACATGTTTGTCAAATGACCTACTTCTGTCCCTATTATAAATTAAAATTGTATGACGGCGACTGGGGAGTCTAATGAATCATACATAGTGGGGGTGGGGCCAAGTGGGTGGAGGGGCAAACCAAAGGTTACACAGATAGAAGTGTGTGTGTGTTTTGTATGCTGCAAATATGGTATGTGGTATAAGGTATGCATTATGTATGTAAATATAAATCAACCATCAGCACAAAAGCTTGTTATAACTGAGAACTGCCACAATCAGTTCAAGACATGCTGACCCGCGCACCGCCCACTAACCTGAGCACTAATGGCTCTTTAATTGGTTGAGTGTTTGCGGCAAAGTAGATGTAGACAGATGCTATCTGGCCCTGCTCTCTGTAGGAGGTGAGAGTGGGGCCCTAATGGTTGGTGCATGTAAAAGCATTGCTTGGGCCCACGGCAAGTACGCAGCCTGGTGATTTGGTCTCTTTAGCTACTTAGCTGAATTACTGTGTGTGGGAAGAAAGTTGACTGAAGGAAGATTAATTTCCACATTTTGTGCCACCATCAGCGCTGTGTCCACTGCGTGTGGTAACAGTCCTCTTGGCCTTATGGACATTGGTGGCAGGATGCTGCGTTTGATAAATGGACACTGGCTTTCCTCAAAAAATGTGTATGTCTGTCTTGCCGGCCGCCCTCATTTCTTTCTCCTGGCGACTCACTCTCTCCATGGTTCCCTCCGGCTCAGTGAGGCACAACTGTGTGTCGGGAGAGATCATATCCTCTTGACCTTGCTCCAGGAGCTCTGATATATTTCATCTCTCATCGATTTTCTTTCCGCATTTTTTTTTTTTTTATCACCCACACCCCTTCCAGTGCTAGCCTTCTTTCTCACCATAAAATCATTTTCATCTCTCATCCCATACAAACATTCTAACAGAATTTCTATTAGTCGGGGGGAAAAAAAGAATGGGCAAAGTAGTAGAGTAAGAGGACAGGATTGCATTTTCCATCAGAGTGAACTCTGGGAAAAAGTCCACAAACAAATAGAAAAATACAGGTATGCTTGAGAAGTAAAGATGAGAAAATAGCTGAAAAGGAAAATCAATATGTCCATGTGCATTCTGTGCTCGTGCAAACACGTTAACACAAAGGTTTTATGGATGGGTCCCTTTAAAAGCAGCCATTTACTCCTATACAATAACAGCAGCACTTCAGTGAGGGATCTCAAAACACTTGGTTCCACCGTCTGGGAAAGCAAAAACACCAAATAACCTCTTTTACCTGGTGACATTTTGACCTGTATGCCACAGCTAATGTGTTTTGACCAGCACAGTCTGTCCCATTAGCATGTGTGCTGTCCAGTGTTCACTAGGTCACTCACCGAATGCTGTAGCGGCCAGAGTTCAGGGTTATTGCTACACAGGCTTTGTGTTTATGGTCCACAGTAGTGACCGAGCTCACAACCTGCTGACCCCCTCCAGCTGGCTCCTCCCGCCAGGACGGTCAACCTCGACTGTCAATCAAATACTGTTCCTGAGATAATGCTGGAGTGCTTCATGGCCTGTTAGGGATCAGTGGTGAAAATAAACCACAAACCACAAAAAAATGTATTCTCTGTAAAATGGCTTCCTTGCTTTTTTCTTATTAAGAGAACAGACCTTCTTCCTTGTTTCTGGTAGTACAGGTGAGGCCCCAATAACAACTTCCCTATTGATCTTTATTTAAAACAAGAATGTAAGCTCTTGTGCCATCTTTCTTACTATGAAGGATTATGAACTTCAAGAAATATTAGCTTAACTGGCTAAATTAACCAAGAAATTCAGATAAACAGATTCAAGTTATTAGCAATACTTTACTTTTGATCAGACAGGAGCGAGTGGTGTCAGACAGTAGGGGGCGTAAGCTTTCCCTATTGCCTGGCAAAACATCTTAAGCCAGCTACAAGACACGTCACAACACCATCACGTGCCGCTTCTGACAAAGGCTACAGGAAGTTGCCAAAACTAGTAAAGCAGGTAAACAAGCACTCGCTCCAGTCGATCAAAAGTAAAGTATTTCTAATATCTAGAACCTCTATTGTTTTACTGATTAACTATTGATCACAAGATACAGTGTAAAATATTTCTCAGTATCTCATGATTACACTATCCGATTCTCGCAGTGGCTCAGTGGTAGAGCGGTGGTCCTTCAACCGGAAGGTAGGGGTTTGATTTTGCTCTCCCCACAGTTCATACTGTCGTTGTGTCCTTGGGCAAGACACTTAACCCACCTTGCCTCCAGTGGTCAGCTGTAACACTGGTAAATGGAACCTTAATGTAAGTCACTTTGGATTAAAGCGTCAGCTCAATGACTAAATGTAAATGTAAATGTTCTTATTCTGTTTAAAATGCTGGAGACCTTCACTTATATCTGTATTTACCCATTTTACTTCTTTGTTTACATGGAAAAACATTTTTGAGTGTGTATCTCTCAGTCAATAACAACACAGAGAAGTTAAACAAAAACAACTTTAGAACAGAAGACACAGTAAAGTGGGTTTTATTGACTGACAAGCACTTACAGTATGGGGCTATTACTGTCACTAAAGTATTTGTACTAAGATTTTTGTGTGCGTATTAAGTGCGTGTAAAAATGATCATTCTGTAAATGCACAAAAGCTAAAAGTCTTAAATCTTACACACAAAGCTTTAAATACACACACACATTTTGCTATAGTCCTGCCGTGTCCGATTTGTGCGTGTGTGTGTGTGTTTAGCTTTATGGCCCAGAGTTTAGACTTACAGGCTGTGTACTAGTTGTGTGGCGAAATCAAGTCAACTCAAGAGTTTATTGAGAAAAAGGACATGGCTTGGTTAAATGGACGATGTGCCTTTTTGAGTCAAGCAAATAAAACCTGCAAGAACAATAGGAGAGACCCCTAATTTCCTACCAGTATCTGTTGCTACATCAATTTTTAATCGACTACGTAGTATTGGTGCATCTAAATAATCCAGAGTAAATGACTGTTGTTTGTCAGAGTCTGTGTGTAAGTGTCAGGTCTGCAACTGACTGGTCTTTGGACCCTGCCTCTGCCCCCTAGCTTCTGGGATAAACTCCAGCTCTGTGCACCCTAACTGGAATAGGCAGAAGATGAAGGAATAAGTGGTACACAGCCTGTCTAAACTTGAGGCCACAGAACTAAACATGCATACACAAATCTTGAAATGGCAGGACTGTAGCAAACATTTAGTGGAAATTTAGAGCTTTGTGTGAACTTAATACTTTGTGCATTTACAGTTTTTTTTTACACACACAGAAATCATAATTCTCACAAAAAGTTTGATAGACACACACTAAATGTAATACACACAGCCAACTCTAATATGAACACACAAAATTTGATACACACACAAATCTTATTACAGACAAATCTTCACATGAGTTCACACTTTTGCTACAGTAATAGCCCCAAAGAGTGGATGGGGCACAGAACCAGGTTTGATTACAAATATTTGCCATAAAATCCTTTTTTGTGCCTACTGTAGAGGGGCAAATTGCATTCGATATTCTTAATTTTACGTCTCATTGTGTGTGAATTGTAAATTCAGGGTAAGCCAGCTTCAGGGGTGTGAGGGGAAAAAAAATCTAGAAGTAATAAAACTGAATTTGCTCAAAATTACTGTGAAAACAATAAAACTGATGTACAGCTGGATTATACTATTGCACCATATAATTTATTCTGCTACTAGCTGCCATAAAATTAATTTCACACTATTTAAATAATGATTTTATCTTCAAAACAAGCTTCATGAACAAACAATTCTGTGCTGATATTTATCTGATTCTCTGCTGAAACTATACCTCAGGGGGTGTTTGTTTTGTCTTTGTGTGTGTTTTTCAATTGCTGTAGGCTTTCCCTTAACTCAACCTTGAATTATCAGCCTGCTTTTGTATCAGACTACATCGATCACTGCAGAGGTTCCCTTATCAAGGCTGTGGAATTAAACCCTGATTTAGTTTGCACAATTGTTTTGTCTTTTACATTTTGCAAAAAACTTATTTTTAATCCTTCCCAAAGTCATTTCGTGATTTTGAGCGGTTCCTTTGTATGGATCAGTGTGTGCATGTGGCCCTACCTAACCTTCCCTTCACCAGATAGACTGGAAAACATGGTGGAAAGCTTGACCCCTGTGTATTTTCATGGTTGACTTGAAAAACCCTGGTCTACCTGTCCCTGTGGAAGAAGGATTGTCGAGTCCAGGCCCTGACAACCTATTCCCTGTGTTCTCACGAAAGGCCTTGCTCCGACAGCCGCTGCCAGGGCTGACATTTACTCATGAGTCATTCATTGTGTAGGACCAACACACATAGTGGGTCTGTTACCTTCACCATAAGTTCAAGCTAGGTAGTATAGTTGCAGTTTATAATATTACAACTGTCATTTCTACCAAAATAAATAGCCTCTGGCACTTACACTTCGTTCAAACTATTATTGTATTTTACCAATTCATTCCTCAAGTCTCTCGAGTGTTGACTACAAAGGACATTAGTGGATGGATGGACATAAATAAACAAATCCATCTACAAATGGTTGGGAACATTTAGACAGTAACACAATCTGTTTTGTTGCAAAGCACATTTTGATTTTATTACAAGTCTGTGGTCAGCTGTGACATGCAAAACTGCACCATGCACAGTTCGTATCTGCGTGACCTTAATGTATAAAAAAAAAAAACTTTTACACCTGGACTCAATCTTTTAAAGACCCTTGTGACAAGTCGGGGGCGCTCTATTGAGAGAACAATATACGGTGTACGCGCCGCGGTGAGCTAATAATATACTTCACTTTAAACTGGTTGTTTAAGTTGCTTACATGTTTGAATAACTGTAATTTTAATATTAACACAATTATCACCATCACCGCAAATAAGTTGGCTTTTTCCGAGATGTATGAACATGTTTTGTGGACTTATTCTGCATGTGCAAACACAGAGATACAGGTAGAGCGCGTGTGAAATAACCCTGATTATGTCCAAAATGAATGTGAAAAGGGCTTAACAGAGCAACAATGTGGGAAATGAACATCTGCTTACGTTAACCCAATGAAATGCATTGAATACTGCCCATGTGCCTCTTTACTTTGTTTAGTACTATCCAACTTATTGATTGCATCCTTTTCTCTTCTTGTCTCTTGTAGGTGAGTTCCTGTTTCCCGGTGCATGTGTCATAAGAGTGTGAGAAGTGCTGGTTGGTCATCACAGTAGGGACTATTTTTTCTATTCACCAGTCACACTGAACACTCCCTGTGATTCACTGTAATGAATAATCATGACTATAGTTGCAGCCACTACCATAGATAATCATTGGCTTCATAAACTGTGTATGGCATTCCTCAAGATCTAGAGAACTGTCCGTGGTACTGGAAACAAATCTATCCCTGCCAATATATTTGCACTCTGTTGTGTAATAGCTCTATTGTGTGTAATAGCTCTATTGTGTGTGCAAGAATTTGTAGGAGCGTGTGCCAGTGTGCATCTGGAGCTCCATTATCTTCACGTCTGAACAGTTTTTCCGTCCCATGCATCTTCCACCTCCGTCTGTCTCCATGTCAGGCCTGATAACAGCTCCTATTGCCCACAGAGATGACTAATCAATATCGCACAAGCATGGGAACAACAGACTTCTGTCTGCACACTCTTTCTAATGTTTGCCTATGCACACACACATGGTGGAAGCATCGGCTCACGGTTCACAAACATGAATGAGACTGCTGTATGTTGTTTTTTTTAGATTTGGAGATCAGAATGGTTTTCAAAATCCCACTCTTTCTGTCTCTCTAATGCTCATTCTTGTGTGGCACTAGTAGGACATCAACACAAGCCTTTCCAGAAGTTAGCCATACATCACTCATATCATACCGCTCAGTGTAAACAAGCCTAGTGTTCTATTGACCAAAGAACACAGCCTACAGACCAGACACATTTTCAGTGTTTGTGCCATTTTGCAACATTACATTGAAAATAGACAGTAACCATCTTTGATTTGGGGACACTGACTCTCACACAATGAGTATGATATTAGCATCCTCACATTTTCTCATGATACTTGCCTTAAAACAAGTTCTGACTTCCTTTCTTCTTGCATCACACTCTCCTTCTTATCTACTTATGGTCTTCATTCTGCAGTAGTGGGAGACCTGTCAAGTTGTGGCGCCTAAATCTGCCTTTCTGTCAAGTGGAAGCGCTTTCAAATGATTTTACGCCCCTCACCTTCAATCAGTATCTTTAGAAGAATAGGACTGGGGCACATGACAATAAACGCATAATGAAAAAAAGCCGCCCCAACAAAGCGCTTTTCCTCTTTCCCTCATTACCACTTGCTGAGGTGTAATTCCCATAGACAGACTGGCCTGCATAAAAGCATGTCTGCCGTCCTGACTCCCCCCTGAGGTGCCATTCTGACCCAATAACTCCTTCATTCCTCTCTCATGCTTCAGTCACTCCTCTTCCAGCTTCCTGCTATCCTCCTCTCACTCTCTCTCTATCGTTCTCCCTCCGGTGGCCAGAATGCTGTAATTGAGTTTTTTATTCAAGTCAATTAAAAGTGCAGGGCCGGCTAGAGACAAAACAAGTCTGCACAGTTGCATTTGTCCTCAGGCTGCCTTGTGATTTATTCAATCCACTCTTTATATCACTCAGTAGCTAAGAAAGCACCCGGTGTGTACTTTCATTTCATATGTGTCATTAAACTGTTTTGACATTGTTTACAATGTAATTTATCTTTCTCTATGAAGCCTCCCCTTCCCCCAAAAGAAATCCTATTTAAATGGTAATTCAAACTTCCATTAAGTCTAGGTCTTTGTGAATGCCATACACAACTTACTTCCTCCCTTCTGCCTCAGCAGTCATCTGAAGCATGATTGTTTCTCCTCCAAAAAGCCTAATATTCATTAAAGTGAAGCACCAGTTATGTTATCCTCATTGGATACGCCTTTCTAATAATATAAAGTTTAGCTTTATATTATGTCAGTTTCTAGAGTGATGACTAGCATTTAAGATCAGTGAGATCACTTCTAACCTTTGTCAATATGTTACTTCTTAAAGAGAACGTTTGTCTTAGTTTCAAAGAGTTATGTTTAAAGGCTACTGTACAACAACAATTTGTTTTAAACGGATCCAGGCCAATTGTTCTTCTACAAGTGTGACCTTTTTGCAGTACTTGTAATCTGATCTTTGCCTAGAGTCTAGCTTTAGGTGTGTCACAAGGTACAAGTTTATTTATTGTGCATATAGCCCTGTTTCTCTCATTTGTTTATTGAAATGCAGTCTGTGCCTTTTGAATCACATGAGGTGATGGCTTTAACACTAAAATGATGTTGCAAGTGAGATGCACTTCATTCAAAGATTAGTAGAGATTCCCGGTGGCTGCGGGGCTAATTTTCTTTAAATGCTTTAATGATCTGACTCTCTGAAATAGATTTTAATTTCTTCACTCAAAATACAAAGATCAACATGCATACATATATCAGAAGGACGTGTTTTCAAAGCACTCTGTGAATGAACTCACACACTATTGTAATCGAACACAAATGTGTTAAGGACCATAAAATTCTTTTGGAATTGTAGACGTGAACATAAGTGGATATGTGTATTTAGTTTTTAATTGAACAGTGCATGTAAGGCTTTAATTATTTGAAATTTTGATTGATTGTAACACAGTCAGTACGTACATCCACAGCTGATTGCTTGATTGGTCATTTAACTGGACTACTGCTCTTAGCATGCTCTGAAGGGAATCAAGCTACTGGGTCTGCTTCTTTGCACTCAGAGTATTGCTACATTTGGTCTTAATTAGTAAGTTAGAAGTAGGCTACATCAATTTATAGGTTTTATAAGTGTATTTAATTGTCCACAGCATTCAACACTGTTCTGTTCTCACTGATCCCAGCATAGAGGATGTGGGCAACACAACAGCACGCTCACCTTAAGATAGAAACATTAACAACACCTATCTTTGGTTATAAATGGACTGACTGTATGGCGTTGATTATTTGTGCTGTTGTGTGGGAGCAGTGAAAATGTCATGGAATTGGTGGATGCTGCTAACAGAGTGGAGAATAATTGATGTAGTATGCAGACTGCAAGGCACGAAGTCTATTCAGTCAGTGTTGTTATCATTACCAGTTCAAAGTGCAGGGTTATTTTGCGTTTGTGTAATGATCGGTTTGATGATTTATGCCTTAGGCTCATGAATAAAGTGTCTCATTGTATGATATTTTTATCATTTAAAACCTTGGACAAGGAATTATGGCATGAACTAACTTTTTTGTTCGTTTGTAAAAAACACACTAACCACTGCACTGATAGTACAAATATAGTGTATATTACTGGGCCAATCCTTTTTCCTGAAGAAATACTGTTTCTGTTTGTTGTGAATGCTGGTACCTAAATCAGCATTGTGCATTCCTTCACTGCTTTTAAGTGATTTATTTAATTTAATTTTTTTATTTTTTATTTACCTTATTGATTATTGTTGTATTTGTGCTTTTAACCTATCTCTCTTCTTTTTTGTAAAGCACTTTGAATTGCTGTATGGATGAATTGGGCTATACCAATAAACTTTCCTTGCCTTTCTTAGTTGGTTACAGATGACTTTAAAAGGCAGGTATAAGTGGAAGCTACATGCTCTTCATTGTTTGAAATATTTTGTTAGATGCCATCTTTTTAAATATCCTTCAGGTTCCTGTTAGAGGGGCAGTTTATAATTCTACAACTATACACAGTTAGATCTGAATTGTTCTGTCTGTTCTCACTCACTTTTTGTAACAGACTAAAATGTTCTTTGTACAAGCTGCAATGTATCAGAACAGTGGGAGCCCTTTTCTTTACAGAGCAACCGAACACTGTTAGTGCAATTCTCATGAAAGTACAGTTGTAACAGAATAGGATATAGTTTGAACTCATTCAAAGAGAACAGCTGTAAATCTCCATCTATTAAAGCAAAGAAGGGTCACAGTGATTGAAATAAAGAAATCTCCCTTCAAAGTTTTAACATTAGAAGATGGATGTACAGTAGTAGGCTACCATAGGTCTTTGTGTTTTAGATGTTAGAACTGTGAAAGAGTCGAGAAAACTTAACAAGGGAAGACAAAACAGAATCAAGACAAAGATCTGTGGCCTTCTAAACTGATACTAAGACTTTTTTTACCATCCAATCTCAAACTTTTTTTTTTAAATGCACAACAATGTTTCCTGTGTTGTGTCATGATGTCTTGAATACCTCTAATCTTAAAGTAGTTAAACAATGAAGGTAAAGTTATTCTGTTGGCTCTGAGAAGATAGTCTTTTGAACTGTTGATGGAATAAACAATGGGATGGGCATACAGAATAACAAGCAAGCCACTTAAAGGAGTTTATAAGCAGAGAGAGGCCATTTTGGAATTAATAATTCACTGAGTCATCCACATGAAATTCCCTTATACCCTTCAAATTCCAACTCACCGTATCCTAAATCTACGCACACACAACATGGGCACAGTGTGAAGGAGGATGATACAAAGCAGATACCTTTGTCAACTCACCGCAGTAGGATGTAATGATATTGATGACAGGAAATCATCACAGAGGACATGTATCACAGCTGGAAATGTCTTCGGTGAAACATGTCCCTTCGCAACTCATCAATTTTTTAGCAACCTGCTGTCACTTTGCTTTTCAGGGCACTACAATTGGCCTCCTGTCCCTGATCTTTTTGGATTCTCTCTCACTGTCTCAGCACTGCAGGCTCCAGTGGTTTTATCTGTTTTAGTCCAAATATATTATGGACACACACGTGCAGGCCCTTGATTGAAAGCATAACTTCAGTCAAGGACTGGCACATTGCAGATATGTGGAAGCTGTGGTACTGTGGTAAATATTTAGTGTTTAGTAAAAATATCACAATGCATCTTTCTTGTTCTGTTACTAGCATATTTCCATTTTCCCAATTTGAAATTCATATTACACCCACTCACATGCATTTCACTCCTATCCAACTGATTCCATTAGATTTATTATTATTCAAAATGTTATTTTGCACTTCTTAATATAAAATCAATAGTGTGACCTTTCTAATTAGGAATTGCGATAAAACCTACATGTGAATAAAATAAATGACATCTTTTAGTGAACCTGGAGGACGAGACATGTCGTTTTATATTGGTGTTACCTGAGGTGTTTTTTCATTTTAAAGTGTTACAATTTTTTTTCAATGATTTGGTTTGATCAGGGATACAGAGTTGAGAGAAAGTACAGTTTACTGTTGAAGCTTATCAACAGTTTTGTTGGTGCAGTGAGAAGGTTACGCAGTATGAAACAAAGATGATTATATAAAAATTATATAAAAATGGTATTATAAACATTATATAAAAATTCCTAAAATTACTAATAATAACACCATGTCAGCTTGAATTGTATTTTCATTTACAGGCATCAACAGCAACATAGTTTTAGCCATGAGCCAAAGAGAAATAGACACTGTCACACTGTATAGGGAAGCACGGGTTAAACTCATATAGCATCCAAAGTAACATCTGAAATTTAAAGAGGCAATATTGGCAGAGAACATACTCTATAATTCAACTACAGCCTTGTTGAGTCAGAGCAGAGCCTCATCTTTCACTTCAGAAACATCGTCACATTTCAGGAATACATTTTCTGCCTAGCCACTTAAACTGCCCTGAACTAAGAGAAAAACATACTGTAGTTCAGGGCAGTTTAAGACTGAATGCCCGACACAGCCACTTGTTTTTTCGTCAAACCTTAAACATGCCCATTACAGCATAACTGCTGGTACTGCCACATCCTTGGCATGTACCAGCCACAGTTTGGTCAAAACCACAAAAATATATGTATCAAAAGTAATATCCCACAAAGTCAGAACTACCGTCACAACTCTGAACACTCATATTGCTGTTTTCCTACTTACGTCCACAGCATAGTATTTGTCTTACTATTCTGTTTTATTTGACCTAATATTGTTTTATTTAATATATGTTTTACTATCTGACAGGTAAAAAGTCATAAATTCTTTCTCCCTCTAGTCTCAGTATGTGGCCATGTTCCTGCTGAGCCCAGAAGAGTCTGGCTGTTCAGCTGAATGCTAGTAAATTAACAGCTCCACAGCCTGGCAGGTGCCTCATTAGAAATATATTAGAGCTGTTATCAGTAACCCAACACTCCCAGTTAAAGTGTCTATAGCGAGTGTTTGTGTATGTGCGTGTGTCTGTGTGCAAAAGAAGGAGACCGCTTGTTTAATTGGAGCTGCGTTAATTCAGCACAGCGGTGATTTAATATAGAAGCTCAATGTGTTGATATTGAGAGCTTAGATTTATTTTGGGTGTGAAGTACTCCCAGGCAGCTGTGTGTTGCTGTTTGTGAGTGTGAGGTGTTTGTACAAATGTCAAGATGTTTGAGTCATCCAAAGACAACTGCAGTGTGTCTTCAATTCTGGAGAATTTTAACTTGTGACTTAAGCTTGTCTGTGAGTGTCAGCTGGAAGGCAGGTTTATTTACCAGTTTTATTTACCAGTACATATAAAAATTATGACTTGTGTAAAATAGTTTTTTGTTTTTTTTGCTACAAGGTGTTAATAGCTGGGACTGTGGCTGGAGTTGCTCCCCAGGGGATTTGAACCCCTAATCTCCCAAATTGGGTGTACTAACCACCACAGAGGAGCAGGCTTTGTGTACGGCTATTAATTTATAAAAACTAACAGAACTTCAAAAGCACAAAACTACCATTAGTGGAAATGTGTATCTAAGGTAATTATATCCATTTTTATCACAGGACTGCATTTTATACTCAGTTCCTCAGCTATACAACCCCAGATCTCTTTGCACTTCCTTGTACAAGCAGCTAAATGTGGTTGTTTGAGGCGTTTGTTTGTTTTTACAGCAGTACATTTACTCTTTGTAGTGCTGCTCTTGTCTGCTTCTTCAAACTGGGAGTGTGCTGTCTACTATGCATTTCAACACATTTACAAAACACCATGTTCACAGTACAGTAACCAATTATTAGGTCTAAACGTCCTGTAGTATATTAAAGTCTATTAATAATAAATTTTTGTGATCCTACTGAGCACAAAAACTAAAGCTGTCACAGATGATGAGCTCAGGAGGCTGTTGTGAAAAGCACACAGGAAGTCATTCTTAGAGGATTGAGAGTAAGTCGCTGGTGGCAGCAGACGTCTGACCGTGCGTTAATCCTGTGTTTACTACATCACTGAGCAGATTAGTTCATGTGCCATCATACTGTCCCTAAAATTACATTATTTATTTAAAAACATGCCATATGTCGATTTAATATTTGTAAACAGGACACATCATTGAAGCTAATCCATTCAGCCGGTACAGTTCCTCTTCAGAAAAGAATCTAGTAGCCCTCAGATGTGTGGATAGTAGCAAGATCACACACTGAGGAGGAATATCTGCATTGTGAGTGTTGTGTTGAAATGTTCCTTTTAAAGTGAGTGGCTTCTTTGTTCTTTTCACTTGTAGAGATAGTACACAGCTGTGATTTGTCTTGCAGGTGTGTAGGTCAGGTGGCAAAAAAAAAACTAAAGAGGAAACAAAATTTTGATATGCTGTTAAGAGGCTTTTAACTTTCATGTTAATAGTACTGATGGTATAAATGCAACATAGACAATAGATATGTGGCTGTTTAGTACAGGAACAAGAAGCTTTTCCTATTCGATTCCTATTAGAGCTGTAATGAGGAAATGGGTTTGCTTGGTTAGACATCACTAAAGCAGTAAATGGTCTGTTGCCTGGAGGGCCCTATAGGCAGACCTGCATATGACATTTTTGGCCCATGTGCACAACATCCACAGAATGCCCAGGGTCCAGCAGTGTGTATTTTTCATTCAAACAAAACTATATTATGATTTTTACAGGAAAGCTGATCAAATCTAAATGACATGATTTTGTTTTTCTCTGTACAATGGCCTAATAGATTGAAAAACCCACGAGACAGTCTTGAGTGTGAGTCAGTTTGAGAAACATGCCTATAACCTTAAAGGCCACATGTCTCTCAAGAAAGATTTGATTAGGATTCCGTGTTTTATAAATATCCTCTCACACAACGCTGACGTCTGGTGTATGGGATTTTTTTTATTTTAGGACTACATATGCCTTTCAAAGCACTTGTATTTAGCACAGAAATATCATTTTTAGACTTAATTTTCTATCTGCACAAAAGTTTACGATTTCTATGACCATTATCAAAGTCAATCATAAAATTTGCACTCTCTCTACTGTACCTGGGTCTTTTAACTGAACAAACAAAACAACACTCCAGACCACACTGGAGCGATGTTGTTTAAGCTGTTTTTGAGACTCCCCAGCAGTGTGGATCACAAAACTACAAATCACAAAACAGGTGCAAACACCTGAGCGCTCTAATGATAATGTATTAGCCGTAACACGGAAAAGAAGAATAACTTTGTTCCATTTTTCCTTTCATTAATCACAGTCGAGCGTAGACTCCCACAGTGTATTCTTCACTGTCTCCTTTTGCCTTGTGTGCTTTGTAGCATAATCAGCTGCAGGATTTACAAGCAGACACCATGCTGGAGTCAGACAATAACACGACTTTTAAACGGTCGTGAGTGTGTTTGACGGCCGCCTACATAGTAAATTGTCGGGACATATCTTTGGTCCCAAGAATCACTGTTTTCTTTTTGCTATGTAGTTAGCACCAGTAAAAGGCTTGTATGTATGTTATATTTAGTAAAACAGCAAACTGACTTTTTTTGAACTGATTTGCTTGTTTTTGTTTATTTTATTTTAACTATTAAAAAAACTATTAAACTCTTAAAAATACAACTTGACTAAAATTGTTTTTTTATTGTGTAAATGTTTGCCAAATCATCAATGGAATGTGTTAATAATTGTATATGTAAAAGTAGTGTGTAAATACTGTTAAAATGTTGCTTCACAGCCAGAGATGTACTGTGATGGATGCTTTGCTAGCACTACAGCATGATAAGCACATGTTGAGACATTAGAGCCTCGGACATTTGAACATACTTTTACCTTGTCAGCACTTCCGCCAGATATGTTTTGCTTGGTAAAGAAGCCAATGACACCTTGGTGCAGCTGTACACCTTTTAGAACACTGCTTTCCATCTCACCCCTTGGCTTGCTGCATTAAGTGCAGGGCAGCAGGCAATGACGTAAAGTCAATCATAGAGGTGCTAATGTGTTGACTGATAAAAGTGTTTCCACTCTCCCCGGTGAAGTTACTTGAATGTCTAAGGTTTCGTCAATGACCCGAGGTAATGTGCAAGCTTCAGGTCGGCTGGAACACTTAAGCGAGGTTACCCAAGGCTCCGTCTTAGTGCCTCATTAGTTTTGCTATTTTTTGATTGGAGAAGATGAGCCTCTGTTTTAGTTTTGACCAGGCCTCATTACCCTTCAGTCTTTTACCTTTTCATTCTTGACAACCACACCGACACATGCACATATAAAGTGGAAGTGGGCTTTTATGAAATGTCATTAAAGGATTAATTAGACCTGCCCTTTACACATTCAGCTATTGCCAATAACAATGATCACTAGCAATAGCTAAAAACACAGTTGAATAGAATACATACAAGATGAAACAAAGCTTAACTCATAATTTCTGAGCTGCCAATGATGGCAAACACTAAATTACGTTTCTCACAAGATGCCAGCTTTTCATCCCCCCACTTGTGCTTGCCCACACATTTCTTGCACAGACACACACATACTACGTACAGCCATTCTTTCCTAATAAATGCTCCCTCATCCTCCTCTGTAATCTCTTTCAGTCACTCAGCGGGGAAACTCCTCTGATCTGTATGACAGAGAAGACCTGAATGGAGCAAAAACACATGTTCATATAATAGTGTTGTAGTCAAGACCACACAAACCAACCCAATTCAGGGCCAAGACCAGAGTATAACCAAGACTTTTGGGAACTGAGACATAGTCAACACCAAGTAGTCAACTAAGGCAAAACTAGGCAGACAAGCATAAAAAAAGAAATGGTCTCAAAAAATCTAAGTTGTCAATGTTCTTGTTAGTCTGGGACATTGGTGTTTTACAACAGAAAGACACTTCTTAAACTTCTAGCTGTGAGTGTTCCCACATTTTCACTTAAAATAGGAATGTCCATTTGAGTTCTTTTGAACATGGGTTAACCAAAGGGGATCACAAAACATCCTTTTATAATGCACAGTTTGACATCATAGCTGCAAACCCATGCAAACCATGTGAGGCCTTTTCTCCGAAGTTATCCGGCCCGCAGCAAGAAAAGCACACTTTTCCTTATTTATTTTTTTGTTCTTTCCAAAACACTGCTCACCGAACATAACTCCTGGCTCTGTTTGAAGCAGAAATTGTATTGTATTATAGATGTGCACAAATCAAAAATTGTCAATTATGTGTTGTTTAATGCCTTTATGTAATATTTAGTTTAAGTTTGTGTAAACCAAGCATTATCTACTATGTTATTCTATCACTGCTAAACATAATTTTATATATTTTTAGCTAATGACATATTTTTATTTCTACTGTTATTAGCAGATAGTATCAACATAAAAGGCCTGCTTGGAGATCAGAGACAAGGAGAGAGCATGTGGCTTCATTTCCCATGTTTCAGCTATACATTACATTTTTAGCTCCTCTTCTTTGTCTCTTGCTCTTTAAGTACTATTCCCTTCTGATTCTTTTCCCAGAAAAGGTATAGCTGCAGGCTCCTTATAAAAACTCATTAAACTTTGAATCAGGACAATGACATAATCAGTGGTGCAAACTAGAAGCAGTTTAAGAGTTCCATCTCTTAACTTGAGAGCATAAGCGTGTGAAAGATACTTAAGCCCAGTCTGTTGAGCTTCATTCTTTTAGTCATTATGCTCAATACTAAAGGCTAGTGCACTTATTTGTTTATCTGTAAATAATTATGTTTGTTTTGATAATGAATGTTAATTGTTGATTATTACCTCTTGGCCCCTGGCTTTTTGCAGTGGGTGGTGGCAATGTCAGTTGGGAGTCACAGTGTGCTCTTTGCTGTCTGGTGCTTTGTGGCTGTTGGCGTTGTGTTGCTTATTTAAATGGAAAAATAAGCCAGCTAATGTGATTTGCATAGATGTTTATCAATTGGGTACTAAACTACATTTTTAAATGGCACTGTAGAGTGAAAGTCTTTCCTGCACTGGCCAAAGGTTTAGCATGTATTTGATTACATTTACACAAGGCAGCAACTCATAATGTAGTAGAATTATAGAGATTAATTGGTTATGATGTCCGTCTGTGACTGTGTCTTCAAACCACCAACTACATGCGTACTTCTTTGTTTTTTTTTTTTCTACTTTTGAATAATTAACTTACATGCCCTTTGTGCTTTAAACTTATAGCTGCTGAAGCATGAACAAAATTATGATTCTTCTCTCTTTAACTATACTGTTTCAAAATCCATAACTCCTACAAGCACAACCTCGAAGCACTGATAAAATGTAAATACACATTCAGTAATTCATTTGATTACTCCACTGGGGTCAAAAATTTAGTTTTCAGTAAATTGCCGCCTAACCTTTTTTAAGTTGACACTAATCCATTTTGTAAACCTGAACTAATTTTCATCCCCCGAGTATTTACACATGATCAACCACAAAATCAATCTGCTGCAGCACAACCCAGTTTTTCTAACCTGAACCTTACAAGGGCATTACCAGCAGGTTTTTGTCAGATTTTCCGGCTTGATGTTATGCTTGAAAATAAAATTAATGTTAAACCTGTTTACTGCTGACCTTTCGAAGCCTGTCTAATCTGATTAGAGTTGGAAAAGCAGGTTAAACATGGGGATAGGCCTTGTGGTATTCCACAGATGCCATTAGTTTAATGCAAGAGTAATTGTGTTTTGTCTTGATTATTACCTTAAAAATTCTTGTTAAACAATTAGGACTGTATTAGCATTAAAATGAGCTAATTTGACACTAGGTCCTATGACTGACAATAGAAATATTAGACCAAAGAATTAGTTGCAGGAGGTTGACAGGCGCAGCTTCTGCAGTAATGCGGTCGATGTACCTGTCTGTTGAGGTGAAGGAGCTGAGCTGCAAGGCGTAGCTCTCAATTTATGATTTTTGATCTACGTTCCTACTCTCACCTATGGTCATGAGCTTTGG
Organism: Perccottus glenii; assembly: GCA_024416835.2. Classification (NCBI taxonomy): domain Eukaryota; kingdom Metazoa; phylum Chordata; class Actinopteri; order Gobiiformes; family Odontobutidae; genus Perccottus; species Perccottus glenii. The sequence continues at coordinate 19,011,051 of CM044561.2, read as the reverse complement.
GTTATGACCGAAAGGACAAGATCCCAGATACAGGCGGCCGAAATGAGATTCCTCCGCAGAGCGCTTCCTTAGAGATATGTGGAGGAGCTCGGTCACTCGGGAGGAGCCAGCTGAGGTGGCTCGGGCATCTTTTCTGGATGCCTCCTTGACACCTCGGTTTATCTTAAATATGCATGTAACTCTCCTTGACATCTCTCTAACGTACATCTACAATACTCAGTCTACAGTTTATAGTTCTATTTTCTAGAGTAATGTAGGGATTAGATGTAGATGTTTTGTTCAGCTCATATTCCCGAAAGATTTTAATGTATGAAGATAAAAAGAAAAAAATACTTTAACTGTAGCTTGCCAATGAAATATCCAAAGGTGAAGGGAAAGCAAATGGCAGGTGTGAGAGTTTTTATCAAACATCTTCCCTGAGAGATTGAGGTAATAATGTTAGAGAGATTAAGATAAACTTTATCAGCTCCTGCACTTATTGTTCCTGCCCTATAGTGACTTGTGCCATAAATGGTCGATATTCATGGCCTTTTATTTGAACATTCTTTGTTCTTTTCATCCTCCCGTTGCTCTCTTAAGACCAGTTTAAGGCTCCCAGACTTTTCAGCAAACCCAAAAACAGAAATAGTAACAACCCATCCCTCTGTAAAAGTGAAACTGTTGTCCAAACTTAGCATGCTTTGATTGGCTCATACACCCAATGAACCCCCTCCCAAAACAAGGCTTGCGGTACAGGGAACCCAAGGTCTGGAGAAACACATCTGGTCTGCATTAAAGCAACACTACTCATGAAGGGACAGAGACCACCCTTCTGTTTTTCTTTTCTTTAAGTGGGAACTGGAGTCATGAACTACTGGTTTGGCTCATCATAAAATAGAGTTAAAAAAAGACTCACAATGTGCTATGAATTACCAGAAGACGCCCAAATTAAACTTGTGGTTTAGCATCAATTTCATTTAATTGTGGAAACATGGAACTTGCATGCACAAAGAGGCTTGATGAAATAGCCCACTGCTCTTGTTTAATCGTCATATGATTCAATCAAAATGCTTGAACAGTCATGTATGTAACATGCAGATATAATATTATGGCAGTCTTTACATACACCAAGTTAGCCTAGGTCTTTGTGTTGGAGATCACTGTCCTCATTTCCCTAGGCCAGTGAGCATTTGAAAAAGAAATACTAGTTTCCAAAGTTAGTCTAGTAGTTTCTAGAGTTTTGTTTATGGACACCAGACAAAGCCACATAACAAAACAATACACTTGAAAGCCATCAAATCTCATCAGCGTCTGTGCCATTTTCCCTTACCTCCCCTCTTTTCCTTCCAGTGTGGTTTATCACATCTTCAGTGTGTAAACAACTACCACTCTGGCTCAGACTAGCACTAACCTGTCATTGCAGACACCAGGAGCTGTCACATCCTCTTAGATGCCACATTTAATCAACAACACGCACGTAGCCAAACACACACAAGCCTCAGGTTATTGGAAAGACCAAAGCCTGTGGAACAGTTGGCGTGCCAGGGCTTCACCAAATCACCAAGAAACACATCAAATAGACCCAAAGCTTTGACAGGATCGACAAACACCAGTTGCTGTTGAAAACTACTGAAATATTCCCAAGTTATTGCTTCAGAACTAGCAATGCAATGCAATAAATGATATGTTAAATAGCAACTTAGAAGCAGCTAACATATCTTCTCACACTCAGAGGCCTACAGTTGGTTTCTGTTTTTAAACTGCATGTTGTAATTGTTTCAAAACAACAGTATCATTACATGGTATGTTTTTAATAATGCCCAAAGGCATTTGTATTGCTTTGAACTATTTTTATGGCTTAAAGAAAAAAAATAAGAGAGTTTTGATGCTACAGATTATCATGTGCATTTTGAGTATGAAATGTTAGTTTGGGGAAAATGGCACAGATGGTATATAAAGGTATGGAAATGTTAATGTTACCATTGTTTAATACGACATGTATGTGTGGTTGTATGCACCAACTAGAGGAGATACAACTGTAAAGAGACTGAAAATCTAAAAATACAAAAAAAAAAAAAAATGGTGCTTTGTTTTTGTCACTGTAGTGCTGGAGATTAACCTCAAGCTACCAGAAGAAGCCAGCAATAACAGAACTCAAAAAGCCGCAGTGGAGTGTTTACTGCTCTAATAGCCAAGAAAAAGCCAGCTATTAGAGGTGTCTGTGAGCAAAGTAAGGCCACATGTTTCAGTCGGGACATGTGGCGGGTGACACAGCAGTTATAGGAAAGCTGTGGTTACGTTTGCAAAAGGTCAAACATTTGAGATGTATATCCGAGCTGCACAACATCAAATGTTACATCACAGCATTCATTGCAGTTCATATAGTCTTTGTACTATAGTCTTTGATATTGCTTTATTATATTAAATTGGTCTATATCTAATTTGCATTGTTTATGAAAATACCACAGTGCATTTTGCTATTATGGCTGCTTTCTTTTCCGCTGCCCATATTCAGTACGCCCTAAAACAAAATGCCGAGCCGCATATTTCAAAGTTTTATAGCTTTCAATTCAGCTCTGTGTGTTATGAAAAAGAGCTTGGCCGCTTCATTGGGGTTTTATATCTTTGGATATATAAAAAATCATTGTGTGCTCAAGCAAAAGAGGGAGGGGTTCAGTGCCTATTTCTCCACTAGTTTATTTTCCAGAAAGGTCCCCATATGTGTCCCAGATGAATCGGTGAAGATAAAAGTAGAGCCTTTTTGTTAGATGTAAAATGGAGCTAGATTGAGTGGGAGGGAGCTGTGGTCTGGGGTCTTGGCTTTGTTGCTCTTAAATATAGGGCTGAGAAACACCACAAATTGAGAGCCTGGTCTCTATATTCGTTTATTCTGAGGCCCACTTGCACAAAAAGACACAAATAGAGAACACACAGTTTCCTACACATACAGTATACTGTTGTGTTTTTTCTTCTCATACTTTCATACACTTTTATGAATGTCTCTGCAGGTAGCATGTTCACCAAATGTGTCTGTGTTGTTTGTCTCCTGCAGTCAGGGTAGTGTTATTTAAGTTGTAAATCTTGGAATAATGTACTACAAAAGTCACTTCGTCACATAAACATGTTTCATCATTTTCATAATTGCCTTTTTGACAGTGCTACGAGAAAGAAATGCTAACACTTGATTAATTTAGGTGTAACCATTTCTACCATTGACAGCCTGTTGTTGAAATGCAAAAACAATCTTGGGGTGGTTAATTAAACATAAAAGGCTATTTCTGTGATAGCAGGTATTGAAATTGAATAAAAAAAATATATTCAAGCTGTCTTATGTAACAGTTGTTGCTTTTTTTGTTCTCGATTGGGTCAAGGCTATGATAACAGCATAATTCAATAACATTTCAACTAAAGTACTATAATCAAAAACAAAACGTGTACATCTTTTGTTGTTCAGTATTTAGTAGTATATGATTATCTGCTTCTGCATTCAAATTAAGGCTCACATTGGCTGTGGTTCCACTCGGACTGTAAGCACTAAAGCAATGATTGCATGAAAATCCATGTAAGTGTCCTTGAGACGTCACGAGTAGGTGCGTTACATCCGCCCTGTTGGCAGGAAAAAAAAAACAGCACCAGCTTATATCTCAATCTGGTGGAGTTCATTATACTCTTTATTTGCATAGTTATTTAGCTATATTGCAACAGTCATAGGTTTAATAAAAGAGCTGGAACCCATCACATAAACCTACAGGACACAGCTACTAACTATTAGCTCTGTCAAACACTTTACCTTGTGGCTGCTACATTCCATAGTCATTAAAAGCAACAAGGTGTGGAACGCTTTTTGAGGTTTGTAGGTCTATAAATCTAAAATAAAGAGATGATTAACCTTGTAATTGGTACACATGCAGAGAGGGATATTGGTGGGGCATGTTGCCACTAATTTTCAGGAAATTGTGGAAATGGGCTGAATGCATAGTACAGATTGTTTTCAATAGTGTAGATACATGTATATATTGGGCTTTTTCCTGCCAACAGGTATTGTTCAACATTGCTCAAAATAGTGGGATTGGCTAAAACTGCCAATTTAGGAGGGCAGATTAAAAAAAGCAAAACATGTGATCAGTGAACGGCCTCAAAAATACTCATGGGAGCCCTTAATACTGTATACAGGAATGTTTTTGTAAATGTGCACGTGTGAATTCAACAAGAAAGGTCAGAACCCACTAAATGTGGCATTGATTGGGTATAAAAGCATTTATGCCTGAGGTTACAGGTTGAGAAATGAATCAATGTTGAACAGTTGTCCTCAATTGTAACTGTTCAAATGTGTGAGAGTTTGTTCATGGTTCATCTAGTGATTTCTATCTTTGTGAAGTACCATGACTCATTGCTGTCCTCTGGCCCATCAGAGCCCACGTTGGTCTGCACAGAGAATGGAGCCTTGAGATTAGGGCTTAAAGGTTAATTGCATTAGTAACTTCCATCTGGATTCATTTGAGGACTGGTTAAGAGACAAAGTGATGGTTTTTGAACTCTAGAGTTGACCTCAGCATTGGGGTGTCCAGACAATCTTTCTCAGCAGACCTTGTAACTATCTGCTGTGGCTTAGAACAATAACTATCATGCACAAGGTTAGACTTTTGTTTACCTTCTTAGATGTCAGTATTCAATTTTGTATGCTCAAAGGCAAATAGTGTAAGATATTTTATACACATTTTATATCCTTTTTTCCATCTTATTTTATCTTTGGCCCTTTGTTTATTCCATGTGTCCACATTATGTGCCTTTTATAGGCCAGCCAAACTAAAGTCAAAGTTCAAGTAAATGTCTCACGTACCGTGTAAACTGTCTCATCCCCCAAGGACAGCATTTTAGTGAGTACAAGTGTGCAGCCAAGTGTACTGGCCTGTACAATTCTACAACATTCATTTTCTGCCTCTACAGTTTCAGATGTTGAAGCAAAGCATATTTTTCCCACACAATTCTTCTTATGTATTTGGAGTTATGAGTAAGTCATACTGTGTGAAGGAGAAAGGGGAGAAAAGGGAAAGCTTATCTAGGGAATAGTGACCTACATGGCAATATGTAGTAAAATGCATTTCAGACCTACATCTCTCTTTGCTTGTTACGTCTCCATCCTTCCCACATGGGCTAGGAAAGTGGAGACCAAGAGGAATTTAACCTTTCACTGTGTCCTTCAAAAACAATGGCTCTAATAATCTAGCCTTTTTGAACGCTAGATTGCGTGCATTTTTCACACACGAGCACAAAGAGGAATACAAAAAATTGACCAAAAACAAATGAAATTACTGCTATATTTCTACCTTTCTATTTTCTCACTTCCCCTCCATCCTTATTTTATCTGTCCTCTACATTGTCTAGTATGTGTGTGTGTGTGTGTGTGCAAGTGTCCGCCCACGTGTGTGTGTGTGTGTGTGTGTGGGGTGCTCTGTCATATAATTAATACTAATATGGGCCTGCATGCACTGGCTTAGGTCCCACCTTTTTTACACTGTGTATCTCCTGTTTTAATGGGTTGGTGATTAATTCAGCCTGTTCCTCATGTTTTGCCTTGACTTTTTGTCACGTATGTCTGAACTTTCTTAACCCTTAGGATTGTCTTCATTTAAAAATGTTTTTTTTAAGATTGCCATAGAAACAATGTCAATATATTTTTTTCCAATTTTGTTTATAAATATTATTAACTCCAGTCCTTACCATAAAAGACAGATATTTATAAATTTTCAGATTTTTTTAACCCTTTAAATGCCAGGTTTAGCAAATAGTCTCTGTGTTTTGATGAAAAGGAAACACAAAATGTATTTTTAATAAAAATTCTGGAGGTTACTATTCAACTCTGGAAGTGTCAAAAAAACATTCAGTTTATTTATTTATTTATTTATTTTTGCTCAAAGTTGCCTTTAAATAAATTGCTCCACCTGAGTCCCTCGGACACAATTTTTTTTTAAATGGTTGCCATGGAAACATTACGGGATTTCAACACCAGAGAATAAAAGAAAATAAATAAACATAAATGATGTTGTAGTGTATTAAAAAATGCATTTTGAATGGAAGTCAATGGCACAAAAATGCCAAAGGGACTCAGGGAGGACAGTTTTTTATCTAACAAAGGGAAACAAATTATAATACATTTTTATTCATCCCAAAACACATAACCTGCCCAAATTTAAAAATCACAAATTAGCCTGTTAGCCTGCTCAGTGCTGCTTCCATGATGTGAGAAGATGAATTGAATGTCATAGCTAAACAATAGATTTAATCTGATAAAAAAAACAAAACAACTGCAGAATATTCTTTTCGTAATAGGTTCAGGTTTTTTTGAAGATACCATCATGGGTCAGGTCCCAGTTGCTAAAAGCAAAGTATAGTGGTAGAAAAAAAACAGTAAAAGGACTTCTCTTAGATTGTCATGTCGATTTATGTGCTACACAAATGTGCTTTGTGGCACTATCCACACCCTTTAGTTTAAACTACTCTATAATGCCTGAGATCATGTCATCTCTTTTCTTTTCACCAAATCATTTTGTTTCAATTTGTCTCTATACTCTCGCTGTCTCTTCTGTTTATTTCCCTCATTTTCAGACCCCTTTTTCTTGCCACATGATATCTGGGTACAGAATCTTGTGTGGTTTACTGCTGCTGCACAGCACTTATTCTTACCAAGCAGCAATTTAAAAAAATAGCCCCTCATTCTTCTTCTCTTTCCCTCTTCCCTCGACGTGTGTGACTGCCATACTAAATGAGCACTGTCCGCTGCTAACTGGAAGATGAAAGATGGACAGAGACAGGCCGCACCGTGCTTGGATTTTCTTCCATCTTTTCTTTATCTGTTTTTGTCCTGCTCTGTGTTTAGTGCTCTAAACTAACAAATGTTGGGAGCGTGAATGTGTTCATTTTGTGTCCATGTTCCTATGTATCTACGAGCATTGAGAGCATTGGTTGCTGTGAGAAGTGTGATCACCCTTACACCTGGTGCATTTACACTTTGTTTGTCTCTCTCAGCCATCAATATGCTGCTGTGGTAAAAGCTGGGTGGGATGATCTTGCCATGACTGTCCAGCTGTCTGCTCTCTGTTCGCTGGTTTAGATGCTGACACATTAACACGAGGGGAGAAAGCACACATCCTGCTTTTCTCTTCATGCCTTCATGCTTGTATAGGATAGCAGAACATCACTGTATTTAACAAAGAAAAAGCTCCATTATTAAAGCTTTTAGATCTGTTTATGGGTCACTTCTGACACAATGTAGGTTTTCTGTTTCTTTTCTTCCCTCTATTTGCCCTTGCAGTGCAAATTACAGCACATCTAACACAATCTTATACCAATTCATTTGTTCATCTGCTCCATCACATTCAACACATTTTTCCTTCCAATGTGTTTTCTCACCTTGCCTTCACAAGTCCATATATCAGCTTTCCCCATCCTCTCACTCAGTTTGTTGCTGTGACTTCCTCGAGCATGTTCTACTCTCTTTCTGAGTCTGTCATTAAGGACCATTAAGAGTTCTGCTGCTGCCACTGAGAGCTATTGAGTCACTCAGACACCTTTAGCGTAAAAATGAAGTGGGAAGTATGACAGAAAGGAGCAAATATGAGATGAAGACAGAGACAGAATTTAGTGTGAAAATGTTCATTGAAATTGATTGCAGTTTATTACTTAAAAGCTGTATGGGAAAACATTTGCATATAATGATTACAATGATAAATAGGGTGATTATGTAAAGTATTTAAACAATGTGAATAGAAATTATAATGTTGCACAAACCTCTACAGTAGATAAAGCAGAAACACCGCTTACACAAGAGTGGGGGAAACAGGTAACCTTGCGCTGCAGATGGATACTCGCAAGATTTGGGAGCTTCCAGATTTGGGTAAATCCATCTTGTATCATGCCAACTGCTAGCATCGAACCATGGGCTCATGGGCCTCTTGTGACCAATGATGTGGCAGCACAAACAGGAAGAGGCGGGTTTTTAATTTAACAAATGCAACAAGCGTCCTCTTCTTCTCCTCTTTATTATCAACATGGCTACGCTGAGTCTTTCGCTAACTCAAAAATATGGCAAAATGTGGAATAGCCTCCATGTCAGTACTCGTGCCTGCAATTCTAAAGATGTCTTAAAACATACATTGTGTAATCCTGTATGATAGGAATTGGCTATGTGTACGCTAGATATTAGAATTTTGTGTCACGATTATCTTGGCCAGAATAATTGCAATTAACAATATTATCAAAATAATTATGAAACCATGCTAACATTTTGAAACTGTCACTAAAACATACTGGAATCACTTTACAATACGTTTTTTACTTTTTCTAAAAAAATAACAAATAAAAATAAAACTGGTGTAAAATTCAGCTTAATAAATTATTAAGTAATAAAAAAAAAAAGAAGTGGCAATAGTCTGTTCTGCTTTAGCCTTATTCATTCAGAGAAAGCTTAATTTAATTTTTAGTCCAAAAAATAATTAAAAGTAATAGACATACTGTGTCTAAAACATGTTCTGTGGTTGGGTCCCCCAGACCTTCCTCTCCAAAGGGGCCCCAAATATAGTTTTAGCCCATAGACCGCACATTCCTTGTTCAGGCCCTGCTTCATGATGCTCATGTTCAGCGAATCTGTCAGATAGCACTGCTCCTAAATCAACACAGCCTCGAGGCAAATAAAGCTGCTTTGATAACTATTATTTAACAAACTATTGTCTACAGCCCTGTTCTCTGCTGGACACATCCTAAAGTTTCATTTCAGCGAGAGTTTAGCAAAACCTTCGCTCTTCAGTCGCATAGAACAGAGTGGGCCACAACAACGGAGCAAATAAAAGAGAAAGCAAAAACCAAGTCATGTCGTCCTCGTCTTAGGCCTAAAGAAATGTGTCAAAATGGCATTGTGGTATAAAAATTAAAAAAACAGCTGGCGATTATCTAGATCAACAATAAATAAATTACAAACTGTTATTATCGCAATGAGTGCTATAATCTTCGTCCCACCCCTAGTGTAGGCTACTATGTTAGGCTTTATATGCTGGCACATTTGCATGTGTGCATGAAAAAAAAAGACAAATCTATCAAAATGTCAAGGAAAGCCTGTTGGACTCCTGAGCTACTCAACCAAAGTGGAGCAGAAGTCCCTGAGCTCATGCCTGGTCCACACACATCTATTTTAATTTGGCTGCTCACTGTCAGTCTTGCCTGACTAACGTGTGATCAATACAGGCAGACGTCCATGTAATTATGATAGATTGGATTTCTGTGAGCATGAAGCTGGTGACGTGGGACATGGGAATTGTGACATGTTACTGAGACGCCTGGAATTTTTTCATTAGAAGCTGTTTCAGTGTGTCCTCTGAGTTGGCAGTTTAACATATTCCCTTTCAGTCAGCAGTTGACATATGCTCCTGGAAATTTACAATGTTGAAATACTAAAAATATGTCATAGTTTAAAGGCTTTTCTTTTTGCTTGTTTTGTTTTTGTCCTTGAGTACAAATCTGCTCTCAAAATAGGCAATAAATACCATGTCTAAGCACAATTGACACCTATAGAGCACGGTGTGTTTGTCTCCCAATTGTGCTCATACACCGCACTCTTCCTACGATTGGCATGGTTGGAAGAGGGAAGCCTTAAGTTATAAGTTGTCGGTATTTAATATTAAGAAAAAAGAAACACTTTTAGAGCTGCTGCTTGTATACTGTACTTGGTGAATAGGACTTTGTTCAGGCTGTGAGGAATTCAAAATTTGCTGCAGCACACCTCCACAAAACCTGACTGTTTTGTTATGTCAAGTTTGATAAAACAACACAAAATGCTAAATTTCTGATGCTGACAAGCAAACATCAGTGAATAACTCAGGCAAAGCGTTTGCCAATCAACACACAGTAGCGCCAGTAAAAACATGCAGATTATTTCCTCTGTTTGAGTGGACTCCAGCAGGCTCTTTCTGATGCTGGGCTGGCACAGAGTGCATTTATCCAGTGAATAACAAGCAAGTCACACTTGTTTGGTTTAGAAGTGCAAATTATATTTCATATGTCACTCACGGTCTCCCAGTCTCCCACACACCATAATAAAATTGTCTTTTCACACTCTTCATTTGTTTGAGTGAATATTTAATATGGCATGGTAACATGTATATTTCACTTTGAAAATGTTGACTATTGCTTGTATTTGGAGCTATTTATCTTTACACGTTACTAAGACTTTGCCACGTAGTGATTTTATTTGACAACGTTCCTAAAGTCATTCTTTAGATTAATTGACTTGTTTGACACATTCAGGGCTGAAATGCTTTTGCAGCCTATTTATTTTCCTCAAAAGGTTTAATAAAAATTGCTGACCCCAAAGCTTGTCAATGTGTTTTTCCCTGTATCTATTAAAAACACATTGAAGTAGATTGCATTACTATTTCTATAACAAAAAGTATCTAGATATCTGTTTCTTATGGCCTGCCAAGCTGTAGAGTAATTGTCTTCCTCAAGTTTCCTGTTTGTTCTTCCTTTATAAAGATCCATTTATATTGAATGAATATTCATAGCTGTAGTATAAAACCAAAGATAATGTCAGCAAATGTCAAACTCCTCTGTTAGTCACTATTTATCCACGTTCAGGAGATGATAATATTATACAGCCTTTTTGACAGTTACCGCACATCATGGGAGAGCCTCTTCACAGTTGAACCAAACATTCATTGTATATACTTTTATTACTTGAGGGTGTCTGCAGAGCCCTTTATATATCTTTATTATGTCATCTGTCAAGTGTCACAGGCTTGTTTTATTGCCCTACGTGCTGCATAAGACTCTCATATCCTGCTATTAGTTTGTGTAGGGCATATTTAAAGATTTTCAGTCAAGTTTGCTGTTTGCTTTTGAGAAGTGGAGTGAGGGGTATTGGTATTGGGATTCTTATTAAAGGGATGGGAGAAGATATGTTAGTTGTGCTGCCAGACAGTGAAGGTTCACCTCGATGCCCCACTAAGAGGGTGTTGGGCACGGGTAGAGAGGTCTGCTGTTCCCCTGTCTGCCTCTGTCACAGCCTCCCTTTGGGACTCTGCCATGTGTCAGCAACCTTAATTACTACACCTCATCTTCTCAAAGATTAATGATGCCTGCGCACACTCTGTATTTATCATTTTATCTCCTCATTTACATCCTGCTCTTTGTGCACTGAACGAGTATGCCAGGTCCATGCGTTTGTGCAACAGCAGTCACACTGCGAGTAATTTTTTCGGCTCCCAGTTTAAATTGTTTATGTACTAAACTGAATTGAAGTAAAATGCCTTGAGAGTGGTGCATGCTGTTAGACTCATTTGTTTTCCTAATTGCCCACCGCGTCCCCAGAACACATGTGTTTAAGCATCAAGGCAGCGCCCACTGAGGCTTTATGTTGTCTTTTGTAAAAGAGATTTCATTCAATTCATGCCATTAGCCATCTATTGTTGGGCAAAATCTTGACTTTTGATAATTGTGGGTTTCACTGTGAGATTTCCACAAGTCAAAGCCTAGATATCGCTTCTAAAATTAATTAAATGCTGAAGAATATTAACCAATTAGAATACAGGTCAAAGTGGTGTAACACTTTCTACAGGCAAACAACGCTAATATTTAGACCAAATACTAGAAATACTGGCAATATTATGGTGGACGTACAAAGTTATAGTTTACTGTTAAACTAGGTGAGGCATTACATCTCATATATGTTAATAATATTCCAAAATTTTGAAGAAAAAAAACATGCAAAAGGTAAAATACTTTTTTTCAAAGAAAAGTTGGTTTTCAAGTAATGGGCAAAGAGTCTCGACCTAGAAATGGAAATTACTTTGTTGCTTACATTTTGTCAGATGTAATTGAGAGAATGGAAATACTTGGTAGCAAAAAAAAACACACACCTGATTTAACATTTTCAACAACTTTGTACTTTCTCACTATTACACACAACATATTCTTATAGCTAATGTTCATTCAATGTCTATTGAAAATCCAGTCAAAACTAACCTTTTACTATATGCTTTGTTTTGTACTGTATGTTATTGATTGCATCCCTGTCTCTTCTTGTCTCTTGTAGGTGAGTTCCCTGGAGAATGTGTCATGCATGTGAGAAGTGCAAGGGAGGTCATATAACTGGTCACAGTATGGACTACTTTCTCTATTGTTCAGTCCTCATAGTGTTAATATAGCTACAAATCTACAAATCTTTCCTCTGGAACATTCAGATGAAATGTATCAGTCAATTGTTGAAAATGTAACTTTTTTAATTCTATATTGCCTTAGATAAATTAAAATTTAATTTTACATACTTACATGACTGTACAAGGAAAGAGCTTGTACGTTATTTATGCTACTTAGTGTGTCATTTGAAGCTCAGCCTTGACATAGGGTCCAGTGAGTGTGTGTCCGGTCTTGATGTAATATGTATGTTCTGTATGTTGTGACTTCTGTGTACTACTGTGACCCATGAGCCGGATCACTTGATTGGTTCAAACGCCACTAAACTACCACATAGTTGAGTCTTTGCCTTACCATGTAATTGTTCCTTTTGATAGGGATCACAAGTCAAGTTTCCTTCAATTGTCATCCAGGATGAAGTGCGACATGGCAGTGAATCCATTTTATTTCAATCCCACTACAGTGCAACTCATTTAAGTCTTTGTACAGGTGAATTTCTGTAAAGGTTATCCCTAATTATCATGCATAACACTAGTCTTATTTCTAGATATTTTCTTTCTTTGCTCTATAAGCCAGCAAATGTTCATTTTTCTGAATGATGTTACTAATATAAACAAAATGTGAAAATATCAGGGCAAGGCACTGCCAACCAAATCACAGTTATTAATATCAATTTCTTTCCAACCTCTCATCTTTCTCCCAGTTTCTGCATAATCAAGCTGTCATCAGATAGAAATGTAAAGCTGGAGGAAGGGGGTAGTTGCAGTGTAGAAAGCCAACAAGAAAGAGAGATAAACATAGATGAATTTCCTTGAATTTGATCAGCACAGTAACTCCCTGAGGCACTGCATAGCGTCTGTCTCTGCTTTGTATGTGCCAGTGAAAAAAAAACTGCCTACAAATGTTAAGTAAACGTAGTGACATTTGTTATGCATTTTAGACACTCTCTTCATAGAGTGACTTTGAGTTTTATGGTGAAGAACTCAAATCCAGCTGGGTACATCCACATGTCGTTGCTGTCAAAAAAGACATGTGTTGTGCTTTTTAACTCTTATTATCGCTGATTATCTGAAGCACTAACTGAGAAGGATTGGTGTGTTAATTGATTGAAGAGTTACTAATTTACATGATAATGTGGCGGAAAAGAATACAACCCTGTGTGACAGATGACAGATGATGATAGGCAGCTTAATTGCTGGGTAATTAATGCGGCGTTTAGGATATAAGAGTTTGAGTTTACAACTTTATACAATTATTACATGAAATAGAATCCAATCATTTACATTAGGTTTTACAGTAATAGGCTTTTTAAAGCTTATCTTTAACTGCACCTACTACACCCTTTGAAATTAATGATTAAAGTTACATTTCCTATTGTTTTAAGAGACACAGGCCTCGCATCAAGGTGCCAATTAAAATATTTAAAGCTTAATTTAAGATCCAGAAAAACATTCTATATTATTAAAAGTATCTTTAAATGGAAAGCCTTTCCCCCTAGTATATTAACAATGATCTTTATTAATATAGCACTTTCAAAGATTTGTCATATTCAATTTATATCATCTAAAAATATCATGAACATTAAATATCTGAAGACTAAGACATTTTTTTGGGGGTGGGGGGGGAGTCGAATGCATGCAGTTTCCTGTTGCAAAGTAGGCATAGAGGCTTATTGAAGGAACATACGCATAATGTAGATTTTTTAACTTGAAAGGCATCAGAGGAAGGACAATTGTTTATTTTATCTGTAAACAGGAGCACAAAAGGGCCATCAAGAGAACGTGCCAATGCGACAGCCGATGGTTTTATATCACACCATGTGGTGTCACGCTTATTGTGTTTGTGTCTTGACTCTGCTGCAGATTGTATATTATCAGTCCTGTTTAAACAGCCAGCTCATGTGCCACTGACACATGCAATAGCAATTAACCTTGACATGTCGGTCCATGACAGCACAGGTCTTATGGGTTACATGCACCCTTATGGGAAAGGGTGCAGCAAATAGGAGTATTAATCACAGGACAGCCTCGCCAGCATCACCACCCAACCAGTCCCAGAGCCTGCATTAACCAACCCAAGACTTAGCCCCACACAGGAAAATACAACCAGACAGAGGCAATTATTCCTCATGCACCAATGAGAGCCCTGATGAGCTGCATCAATAGTAATCATAGAAGTTGGCGTGACTCCGATGGATTTTATGCCATTTTGTCCTCATTATACTTGCCCTCACATGGGTTCGCCAAACATATTTACAAAGCCAAGCACAGGTGGCACATTTATTTACATACATATACTGTATGTAGGCTAGTTTATTTCACAATTCCTGTTCAAATTTTTATATAGATGGCACAAAAAAGGAGATAACTGAAATGAAATATGAATGAGTTCAAACTTTTTCAATCATAAATATTCATCAGTTATATTGTATTATCACAAGTGAGCAAAAATGTCTATTGACAATATTGTTTTGAGGTGTTATCACTGATCTATTGTCGATCTAGCACACAAAGTGTAATTGGCACATTTCTGAGGTAATCACATTAATGCTTATGGTTGATGTGCATTTCTGTTTGTCACTGGTGGTGTTATTGGTGACGTGAGGTGGATGAGGAATATGAGTATGTGGGGAAGAGAGTAGGAGGAAGCCTTCAGCAGGTCATGGAAGAGTGGAGAATGAAGGTTAAGCTAACTGTTGGGTAAACAAACACACCAGCACCAGCCACACAGCACAGGGATATCTGCAATGGCACATCAGGCATTCAGGGGGATTCCAAGGGCACAGTTTTAGTAAGTAAAGCATCCCATAAACAAGAGAATCCAGTTTACTTTTTGTTCTTTCTAAAAAGCACTTGGTTCTAATATTGGTACTTGATAAGGCTCTTTTCATTTAGTCTGCAAAGAATGTGTTCTTTATTTTGTTTAATTTTAGGAACTTTAACAATAGCTCTACTGCTAAGAAGACAGTAACATTACACTTAGTGATCCTAATGTCAATTTTGAGATGAGCCCTAATGTTAGGTTATAGAGTTTATCCTGTATCAATGTACTGTGTAAAAAATTGATATTGAAGATGGTTTGTCTCTCATCTAAGAGACTTTAAAAACAAACTGGTTAGTGTGCAGCAGCCTCTCATCCGGAAGAGTAATTTACTCCAAAGTCTATCATTTGTCATTAGCCAGTGACTGGCTAAGTCATGTGTCACCAACTGAATGGCTAGTTCTTGGTATTGGTGGAGGATTGTCACTCAGAGACACTAAAGCATTAAATCAGAAACTATTATTGGAAAATGTTCTTTTGAAAAGCAACTTGCAGAACCTGTATTGTAAGACTATAAATATATTACCTTTACATTACCATATATTAAATTGAACGACCTTTGTCAGTGAACTATTCCATGAACTATGCATGAACAAAGAAAGTGTGACTACAATGGACCTAACACAGAAGTTATATAAATGTAGAGAATGAACTAAGGCTTAAAGCCAACAGAGCATAGAATATAACACTGTATAAACGAACAAGACGTGATCAGTTATTTCTCTCTCTGCATGCTTTTTTCCACCTGTCTATCTTGCGCTTTGGAAGTTATGGTGGCACCTTATGCTGCAAAAAAAAATATAGCATTTTGTTAAGCTTTTGTTAACTTCAAACTTTATTTCTGCGAAAGTTTGTGTAAGTACGCCCACACCGACTCAACTCCCATCCATCCTTGTTCTATTGGTGGTAATTTTTTTGTGATTGTATTAAAAAGGAACGATGAAAGATGAAGGCAGAAGTGTGAAAAGCATCCAGCTAGACAGTGATAAAAAACTGACAGGGAGAATCAGAGAGAGTGAGAAAGAGGGGCTTTATTAGGCAGGTTGTTATAGACTGTCTGGGTGTTGTTTCTAAGGGAACAGCTTTGTGGTGTGTGGAGATTGCTGTAACCCCTGAATTCTCAAGCATTAGGTTTGGCTATGGGCCGAAATTGGCTGGGATATAACAGGATAACATCTAATCTCTTCAATTAGATCCACCAGGGGCTTTTTACTTTGTGTGTTTTTGTACATCTCTTGTCTATTAGCTTGTGTGTGTGTGTATTCTAGATGGAAAGAAAAAAGAAAATACCTGGTATCCAGTGTTATAAAAAATATGCAGTATATACTAATTGCAGTGCACACCGTCATAATGGTGTTGTGCAAAATGTGCTTTTTACATGAATGGGCTTTTTGTGATGTATAAGCTCTTAATGTTCTTTTCTCACTCTATTCAATAGGTGTCTAAGTACATATTCAACCAGCTTTACATTGGCATACATAATGTATAATTGTCTATGCTCTGCACTCCCTCAAGTGTAGCTCTTTAACCGATTTCCAGTCTCACACACTTCTGTCCTCTTTTCCATCCATCCTCAGGGCATGAAATGTGCTCTTCTCATCTCTCAAGAGGCTTAATTCTCTCTTTTTGTTGCAGCTTGTCTTTATATTTCCCACTTTCTTGATGGATGTAACTTCTCAAAAGAGATACAAACAGCAATGCCATTCTTCAAAACCTTGCCTGACATCATCAGCAAGGGTTGTTTTTGGCAACATTTACACTTTACATCTATTACCATTGACCAAAAACTACACATATAATACAGTATACTGCGTAGGTGACAAAGTAGTATGTCTAAGACAATCAAAAGCAGGGTTCCATAGTACAACCTAAATGCTCATTAAAGTGTTAATTGAAAAGAAAGATCCTAAGTAGGAATGATAGCAAAAGCTGGGCAGCCAGGCATGAGAGGAAATTTGTCAGCAGCTGTCAGAGATAGTTAAATGTTTAGTTGATACAAAAGAACAGCACATGCAGGAAAACACCAGATAATTAGTGAAAGGAAATGCTTCAGCCTGGAAAAATTAAAAACCATCACTAAATAAGATGCTAATCTGACCAGATTTCCATTGAACACAGTCTAATTGAGGAGTCATTAGCAGAATCTATACAAGACCAAATGAATCTGCCAGTTTGAAATATTTATGTTTAAAACAAAATTCAATAATTCATATTTAAATATTATGAAATATTTCTGTTTTCAATTTTCAGACAATTGACCCTTTTATCAGATTTTGTCCCTTGCTACATGACAAAAGTCAGCGCATTTATTGGCAACACAAAACAGTGATAGCAAAGCAGAGAGAATGAAAGTGGGCAATGTGCATTACTCTGTTGTGCAACACTTCCAAGCATGTATTACATATTGACGGGGATTTGGCACCAGTCTCCCCTCTTTGAGACTTGCCTGCAAAGGTGGGGTCTAGGGTAATGTACACACCACATAAGGTCTTGTTGAAAAAACAGGTGCTTAGTTACATTGAAGCACATGGCTAATTTATAGAAATCAACTAGTAGCCTACATTGTGTGTCACAGAGGACGTATGCTGTCTGTGTTAAATTTTCTGCCACTTTGCAGAGCCATTACAGAGGTTTAAAGAATACAGTGGCAATTATTAGTTGTCTTGCGCGTGTACAGAATCACCGTGGTCATTATTCAACCTGCTCTTAATTCGATTTATGGACAGTTTGCACACAGTGTATAATCTGAATAAATGTAACCACAGCATGGGGTCAAAGACTCTATTGAAATATAAAGAAAATGTGAGCTGTCACTTTCAAAATAATAGCATGCCAGCAGATCCAGTGACAAAGAACATTTAGTGAAATATGTTAAATATGTAATATTATTCATTGAGAATTGGTCATGAGTCTCAGTCAGTCACATTCCATTCCCACTGCTGCACTGTGATCTACTCTTTTAAATAGTTTTTTCAGTCTCTTCATTCAATATGTATCAATATATTCTAATATTTTCTACACACCTTGCTGCTTTAACAAGAAAACATTTAAATAGATTTTTCTGCAGTCATTTGCTCATATTACATAGCCTAATAGACTATAATTCTGTTTTTGCACACTGCAAATAGCAATATAGACATATGAGACATAGTATGAGCGGAAGAGGAAACAGAAGCTCCAGGCTGAATCTGGAGATTTTTTTTTTTGGGATAGAAAAATTACTGTGTGGGAGGCAATGCCTGAAATGAGCTGTGGCAGCTATGTTAGGGGACCTGCTCTGGAATTATAAAATGCATATAAATACAATTTTAACATCATCTGCATTGTTGTAGAGATGCTGAGAGCAGAAGGATTTGGCTCAACATGCCACAGCAGACTGATGCTCATGGGAGGAAGCATAGGAGGAGGTCAGGACTGTTGGCTCAGCGCGTCTGTTGCACTGCTACTGTAGAACAAATGGCTCTTGTACGTGTGTGTGTGTGTGTGTGTGTGTGTTTGGTTTAGTGCTTTGAGAGCAGGTGGGTGAGCCGACTTCTGTGAGTGTTGGGCTGTGAAACAGCTGTCTGAGACAATGTCACTGACGAAGATAGATGAGATGGCTACACAAGGAGCTGTCCAATGGCCAGTGTACACTCACCGGCTGAAGCTTTTTGCCCTCGTCCACAGACTGTGTCAGGGCACTTTCCCCTTGGTTTGGACTTTGTTATTTGAGCAGATCCAGAATGTCAGGCATGAATTGTCCAGTGGACCATGGTTTAGACAAAAAAGGAATGTAACAAAATGTGAATGAGCTTTTTGCCTGCTTCACCAATCACTGTGATCTCAGAACCATGCATTCAGATCAACTATAGGAGATTACTAGATTGATACATTTAGCATTTATGATTCAGGTTAACAGCATAATAACATTATAGAAAAAGTTTCCCACTTCCTTTTTTGCAAGTAAAAAAGCAGAAGGAAAACTGTAAAGTGGATGTTTGCTGAACTGACAACTAGAAAGAATGGCTGCTCATAGATTAGCTAAATCTGAAAATCCTAATGTCATGCTTTTCTGTTCCACCTGACACAGGACTCACTATGACATAAACTCTGCAAATACACACATACAAGCTCGTCTTACACTGCATTTCTTGACACATAACATATTCATTGGATTTTGTTGGTGTCTATTCATCAAATACAGCGGCTTCATCCAGCGGTCACTAAAGCTCTCAGAGAAGTCTTCTTCACAAGTTACTGAGACATTTGGCAATAACAGTCAAGCTTATAAACCAAGGTGGGATTTTATTAGTTTGTTGCAGACAAGGAAAGTGAAAGAATGAAGGCTTGTGGGCATATCTTCTTTGTCTTTAGCCAGAAGGGTAGCGTTCAAATGTTACTAGACAGGTATACAAATAAAAACAGGCAGGACAGGGAAGCAGAGAGCAAAAGTGAGGATAAGGGTTGGGATAATAACAAAGAAAGTCTTCTTCAGTCACAAAGACACTACAGAGGAAGTCAGTGGAGCTGTCAGATGTCACTGCCAGTCACTTAGTCACAAAGGCGTGGACAGCCACCTCACCATGGACATTTATATGTGAGGAAGCAGGCACAGTGGCGAGCTACAAGGGTAGAATGTACTGAGATGAAGAGCAAAACACAAAGTAGAACCAGGAACTACATTTACAGAAATAAACAGATCAATAGTCCTCCCTGATGAACCGTTATGTCACTGTTTACTACTCACAGAAATATCCCTAAGCAATTCGTCAGTATTGATCTGTGAACACTTAGGAATAGGCAAATATTTATTTATCACAGATGTTTTCCTGTAAAGATGTTTGTAACTACTTAATCATTGCTTTTCAAATTTACAAGTCTGCTTAGATCAGATTCTGATTTTTGTTTTTTCTTTATATTGTTGTGGTACTTGACTATTGATTAGTTGCTGATTTAAGCTCAGTTGTCTATGGTCACATAATCAACTATATTTTAATTGATTTCCATTGCAATTTGACTTGAAGCATGTGGGAAAATAACAAATAAATTTTACGCCCCCAATAAACCTTTATCTGTTTAAAGCTATTATTTTGTTATTCATCCACAGCTACATTTAGCCCCTGAAGTTCAACTCACAAAATCACAAAAACAAAATGTGAAAAAAACAAAACAAACTCTCAACTTGTCTCTAATAATATCACTACGATAACCCCAGAAGACAAACAACACTTGAAAGGCGGCTTGCCATTCATCTCTTGGGTTCATTTTCGCTTACAATAACAAGGCTCACTTGAGTATTTTCCAAGGTAAGGTCAGATGGTCTCTTTAGATTAAGACACAATAACCAAGGGCTGTTTATTCGTCTTCAATACTCGTGAAGAAAAATGGCACATCTTTTGTTGATTTAGAGTCTTGACCTACATTCAAGTGGCACAAATGATTAATTGATGTGCTAGGGCATTTTACCAGATTTGACATCCATTTTACTTATATCCCTTAAAAGTTTTGAATTCTAAAAATCATTTGACCTAGCTGTCCAGATACAGTATTTGTGGTTATATTTATTATATCATTTATATTATTTTATAGAAGCCTGCTATATATTTAGAGTTAACTGTACATACAAGAAAACTGAGTCAGTAGCATTTTATCTATTTTAAAATGACCACCCATAAAAAAAAAAAAAAAATCCTGAAGGGAAAAAGCCCCGTTTGTAAGTGTGTCCTAATATCTCCCTGTGTGATTCTTAGGTTTCGGTGCCGTATTGTTTTTACTCCAGTGTGGGTAGTCTGTGAAGCTGTTCAGTCCTATTGTTACTGTCCTCCACCTCCTCTCTTCCTTTCACCAGCTGATGCGAAGCAAGGCCGCCTTGTAGTGCCTGCTGTCTATTTACTCCCATTGAGGGGATTCACTTGAGAGGCCACAGCTCAAATAAATTCACTCAACAGCCAGTGCTCAGTGGGGACCAGCTCTCCCTTGCTGCCTCGTTTGCTCACTCTGTACACCGCTCACGATTCCTCCCCTCTCATTACTTTCTTTGACTTTCATTGAGTCGATTCATTTCACTATTTCTTGGCTCTTTTTCTTTATGACTTTAACTGGTTCAGACAATGTATCATATTTTGTTACAATCATGTGGAAAAAACATATCTTAACATCAACATGAAGCCTATTTTAAGTTCTTCTATTATACATTACATTACATTATACATACATACATATTCCAGACAACTTGTGTGGTTAAACTGTATGTGGGTTTTGAGCAACTGTAAACATCCTGGGCCAGTTCACTTGCATGTGTCCAAAGACATCGAAGGACATTTCTGTTGGTGAATTTAAGTAGTAGTAGTCCCTGATTTTTCTGAGTGTACCTACACACACTCTATGTAAGCTGGGAGAGGCTCCAGTGTGTGCGAACCTACATAAGAATAAGCAATAGCTCTGTATTTTGGCAACAGAAAGTCATTATTCCTTGTTTCTCGGATTTGCACAAAGACCAACTGGCAACAGAATTTTTTATATTTTTTTCCTCCAAAGCATTTTATCATTGATTATTCAGTAAGTTTTCAAAGCAAGGATGTATTCCTCTGGTGATACACACATGTTTAAAAGTAATACACACAAGAGTGTAAAAACACATAGCCTTGCAAATACACAAGAACAGAAACGCGCAGACACCTGATCTTGTGTTTGTGCTCTCCAGAAGAAGCATGAATAAAACAGGAGTGCAGAGACTTAGTGAGGAGACATAGGCTGTGCTGCCACATTGCACTAGAGCAGTGGCGACCCTGACACAATCTCTGTGTCTGGACTTGCAGGATTAGCTCTGTCTTGGACACTGCTGGCTTTGGAGAATCCACACGCTCTTGCTAACCTGTCAGTACTAACATGCACACAACATGCCTGTCACACAACAGACAATGTGCCACAATATAAATATATAAGCTGTCAAATGAAATAGAAAGCGTGTAATACCATTTGCTGGTTGTGTTTTTATAGAAGAACAATTTGGTATTTGTGGTTTTTAGGTCAGTTTGTGTAATCAGTCACACAATGATCATGATTAGCACACGTTGTTTTACTACTCCTTATATTTTTGGTATCTGTGTTAGTGCAGACATATGGTTGTATATGGTTACCATGGCAGCTGTTAGCGAGTACAACAGTGGAAAGTGTTAAATGGCTGATCCATAATGGGCTTACGGGACTGATGCTGTGTCTTCACTGTTGTCATTAAAGGATCAGCTTTGTTAATGTGTAAAAAAAAATCGATAGCCATTTGTCTTGACATTCTAAATCATAAACATTTAAAGAACAATGCCCAGTACAAATAATAGTGTAAACAGAACTGTGAACCTCTATGATCAGTACCCGTTAATAATAAATATTTAATGTTAAGCTGCTGGCCACATATAATCGACCTTATAGCTGTTACTGCCCCCAAAACTGTTGGCCTACCTGTTTTTAAAGATCTATTGCTAGGATTTTAGAATCAAATATCGCATGGTTCAGTATTTGGCCTCACTATCTCACTATCAGATGTGTCCACATTGGTTTTAACTGGTTCTGTAGCCTCAAAGTATTACATGCAGATTTAAAGAAAGGATGTCATTAAATATCAGTATGTAGTATCCTCGGAAATTCCCCTCACCACCACCCGCTTTTAAAGTATTGACTTCAGGAGCAGGCTGAATCTGGGTGTTTGTTTATCTACTTGCTCTCTAAGCTGATCTCCAAATCAATACTTGAAAATCTCCAGGGTTTCTTTGCAGTGCTTTTGAAGCAGTTATGAATTCTGAAGACTCAGCTGACTGACCCTCTGACCCTGAAAAAGACCCCCTGAAAAGAAATGAATACTGCCACTTTCAGTCTCTTTGAACAAATGGAATGTACATGGCAAAAGAAAATGCAGTAAGAAGACCTCAATTCTCACAAGGGCTAAAAAAATAACAGATCCATTCTTTGGGAATAAGTGATACATACAGCTCTGGAAAAAAATTAAGAGACCACTTCAAAATGATCAGTTTCTCTGGTTTTACTATTTACAGGTATGTGTTTGGGTAAAATTAACATTTTTGTTTTATTCTATAAACTACTGACAACATTTTTTCCAAATTCCAAATAAAAATATTGTTATTTAGAGCATTTATTTGCAAGAGGATAGTGATGACCACAGAAGTGTTTTTTTTATATATACTTTTCCTTATTAAATAACATTTGGTTCAGGTGATCACCTAATCAGTAGAATGAGCTGTGCCTGTGTTGGGATTCAACAGACATTGGAATGGAATGGCTTCCATACTTGTAGATTGATGGCAAAAAAAATTTCCAGAGCTGTATATACTAAGGTTAAAAGTAAAAAATTAACCTGGGCTTGAAGGCCTTGTCAACAGAAGACCACCTTGAGAGTTGGAATTTTCTATGATGTACATTAAAATATGATCAAACAGTTTTTTAATTGAAGAGATGTTACTAAGAGGAGACAAATTGGCCTTTTTAAGTGGTAAAATATATTAAATAATGATAAAGCATAATTGCATCAGATTGAATCTAATTTTACACAATTGAATTACTTAAAACATTTAGAATATAATATCTAATATAATATCCTAATATTTCCATTGGGCTAGTAAAAGAAAACAAGAGCATTTTGCCGCCATCTTGTAATCCATATCTAGATATTTGTTTTTATTGAATTTGTCTTAGTTTAACTGTTGGGTATCCTAGGTCAGGCTTCAGAAGTTCATCTTCTGAAGTTAAGTTTGATATATAATTAAAAATGTTGCTTTGTCAGTTTTATGAGACAGTGTAAACATTTGTTTTGTCTAAATTATCTGCATTTGTGCTTTCTCTGCTCCAGTATAATGGAATGCATAAGATAATTGCAAACAATACAGTGCTTTCCTCCAAACATTGGCACTCACAGTGCTTTAAATTAAGCATGCACTCATCTATTCACATAAACAATTACTCACTCATTTATACAGCAGTGTCACAGGCTCTGAAGGCCAGGTGCAGTTCAGTGTCTTGCCCAAGAAACTTCAACAGAATGAACGGAAGGGAATTTTGCTGCCAACCTTTCAGTAACTGGACAGACTGGGCCACTGTCGCCACATAAACAATTTAAAGATAGCCCTGTCCTTCCGTCTTCTATCAGTGTTCTGTTAACATTGATGTGCAGTATACGGTGGGTCTCTTTGTGTAATTGCATGAGTCTTCACTAACTCCTGAGTGTGTGCAGTCCTGCTGGCTAGCGCTCCAGACAAGAGAAGCAGTGGGAATCTTATGAAAGCTTAATGTGCAGTTTTATATTTAAAAGCAAGTCCATTAGGGGCTCTGTACCCCCCATTGGTCTTCTCTCTCACACACACAGCCTCCCATTGCTGCCTTGTGGCTGCTCCACTCAAATCCCTCTTAAAATCAGCGACCCCAACTCACTCTAACTCTGTTGGCCATGGAACACAGTCACGAATGAATGAGTGCGCATTTAGACGGAAATTTTCTCTCGATAGCTTGGTGCAAGTTAGCAAATGCAAGAACTGGCACGTATTCAACAACATTTTGATTTCAATTTAATAAAGAAATTTTGTGAAGTGGATAATATTAAAAATCACATATAATCACATAAATGCATTTTGGCATTAATGAAAGTGAACAAGTGATGTGCATTTAAATCATCCTGACAAATTATCACTCAAGCTGTTGTCTCGCACTGTACTTACGGTATTGTTGTAATGGTTGCCATTTCATGTATTATTCAGCCAGTATTTATCTTTAGCCTTCATCCTTTTAAAGCTCACTTGACTTGGGTGGATTCTGTGACGGTGGACAGAGAAGTAATCAAAGTGATTGTGCTCTAACAGCAGGGGACTACATTTGTCTAGCGGAAACACAGCAAGCAATGGATGTTTTGAATTGTCAGATGATAATCTAAAAAGCACTATCATTTGCAAAAAACATTCTATGTGCTCCTGGCTTTACAAGGAATTCATCTTTCTATGCAGAGAAAGCCCTTGCACTTGAAATGAGAAATGGCTTTATATGTCCTGCCTATGTATGGATTTTTATTTTAAGGTGAAAATTATGACCCTTAAAATTTGTAATGTCTTTCTGCTGCTCAGACTTTGCTGAAGGTTATTGATTTTTCTCTGCTTAAAACGAACACATGTTGCTCCATTAAAGTTTTCTGTAACAGCTGGGTACCATTGATGACAGTCGTTAGTGAACCTCAACAGTATAGCGCTGACATAACTGCTCATCTCATGCTGTCTGATGTTCTTCTGTGGCACTTGTTTTGTCTAGTTTTTATATAAAAGCTCAGTCAGAGTAACAACAGGATTTCAAATCTTATTAGAAGTGAACAGGTCTGTAGACATGCTGCTATTCACTTTGTGTTGAGTAAGCTCCACATAACTCAGTGTGGGTTTTACTGGATGTTTTGTTCCAGACAGTTGCGCAAGCCAATGTTTGTATAAGTTTACAGTAGAGTTTGATATAGCATATTACACTCATTTCTTTAAAGCACAGTAAGGTTGTTTTGTTTACTACACTGTTTTTGACCTATAGAAAAATAATGTCTGATCAAGTTGCATCAGTGACTTATTTTTTACAAAAATATAAAAAACAATAACTGGTTAATTATCAACTGGATTACGTTACTGTTATCATGAATTTCTTTGTTCACAGTCTTGTCATATTATTTGTCTTGTACAACTGTATTCATGTACACTGTTGTTTCCCTGTTTGTTACTCTGCTGTGACTCCAAGGACAAGTAGATATATGTGTATGCTTAAAGTAGAACTCTGAGGTCAAATGTCATAGCTCACTGGTAATGAATACATTCTAAGTAAAGCTGGTGCTGTTTTATGACCAAATATGGCGGGTTTCATAGAGTCTTCTGATTGGTCTATTCACATTGTGTAATGTTCTTTGACTCGTCCTTAAACCACCTTCTCATTCTAGTCGGTGTGGATCACGCTGAGATGAACCAGCTTCCTTCTTTGTCCAGTGAAGACCTGCTTGAACTTTTCTAGCTTTCGCTTTTGATCTACGGATTGATCTACGGATTACAGTTACACTTGAGTTTTGTAGATTATTTTTGTCTACAAAATAAACTGTATTAAAAGTAGTATACTCTAAAAAGTCAACAATAATAAATGTCTTCATGTGCTTGGGAATTCTTTTTTTTTACTTTATTGCAGATTAATTAATTGTACATACACATACTCTCTTAGGTTCATCCATTCATCTTCTATTCTGCATCACAGTGTCAGTTTCCTGGAGCCTGTGCGGTTCACTGCTGAACAAAAACTCATTCTAAGCATATCACCAGCCAATTTGTGACATGTGGCTAGCTCTTTGAAACCATATCACACGTAGACTGGTGGCTGAGATGAATGAATCACGCTGAGATGAACCAGCTTCCTTCTTTGATCTCATTAGTTGCCTTTGTTGTGGTTCTTGTTTTAATGCCTGAGATGGACTTGCTGTTTATCGGTTCTGCGGAAGAGGTCACTTTAGAGGTGAGGACGCTAAGCATTGGCTGATGCTGTGATTTTCCTTTTAGGGATTATTATCTTGAACACAGTGCCCACGACAAATGATTAACTTCACTTATGGAAAGGATTATGTTAAAGCACTTTAAATATTGTCATCGGGGGGCATGGTGGCGCAGTGTTCAAAACATGCTGGGTGCCCTATGGTGGTGGCTACAAACAGTAAATTTTCCCACAGAGATAATAAAGTGATGAAAAAAAAAATTGCCCCAAACAAAACAGTTTTTTAAATAAAATGTTATGCATTAAAAAGCATTAAGTAACCACGTTTTAAATGATTTTTACCATTGCTTTTGGACATTTAAGGTCTTGTTACTGTTTGTTCATATTGGAACCAGACTCATGTCACACTCAAATTGTAGCCTGACAGTTACACATGACTGCTACATTTAAGTACATTAAATGTGCTATTGTTTATGTTGAGGAAGGGAATTATAAAAGCTAAAAGGTTATGTTTCTAAATAAATGATTGTAAAAATGAATTTAGGTCATCTATTATTTATATTTGCAGACCTTATTTCACACATCTCACACCAGATGTAGTCCTGCCATAGAAATATTTTAGATATTGTTTCATAAAACGTCACAAACCGCTGAAACAGTGAGTGTTTGAATCAGTATGCATGGATCTTGTGTCAACACTGGGAGCTAAAGTGCGTATTAAGCATAAGTGGAAGTTTAAAAGGACTTTAAACTTTGTGAAATTATGGAACAAAAACTGACTAATAAAACTTAGCAGATAGTATTATATAAGGTACACTATATAGTAATGGAGTTGTTTTGCAATCTTATTCAACCCATTATTTATTCCCGCCTGCTGCTAGACACAACAAGTCCTCTTCATTTAAATAGCAAGGTTGATTTCTTGATTAATGGATCACTTGAAGAGATGTGAAAAACATTATGGGTCTCTATAAAGTACCATGCACTTTGAAAATGTCCTAATCACCTCTGAGCTTTGTGTTTCACTGTGTAACTTTATCCCAGGTATGTATTGTGATTCGCATGACGTCAGTGGCTTGTTAACGTCTTCATCCAGACGAGACTGTTTTTGTGCTTCCCTCTAATTCAGCTCAATACGCTCAGTAATTAGCTGGCGGAGTGTGTCTGGGCAGAAGGAAGAGCACTAAGGCTTTGATTCGCAGACGTGACCATGAAAAGTATTTGCTTGTTGCACATACACAATAATGTGCTGGTACTACATCAGGTATAGGTGACAGGCCACGACCTAATCTCAGGAGCATAACACTGATTCACTCAAGCACAAGCTGTCATTTTTTATAATTTTCTCATCTTTTCACTGAAGGGTAAGAGGGGTCACCACCTTCACAGTTCAAATACAGAGCTGTAGGAAGTGTGCTGTAACTTAACTCTCTGAAAGTATAGTGTGTGTGTGTGTGTGTATATATATATATATATATATATATATATATATATATATATATACACACAAGCTTAATGCAAAATGTACATGAAGCAATATTTGCCCAAATTCCAGTCTGTCAATCTTTTTTTAATTCAAAATTATATTTATATATTTTTTTATCTGAATGTGTCAGCTGCCCGACATAAATCAGTTACTTCCTGAATACTCTGGCTCAGCTCATTGTGCTGCTGTTACTATAGTAACAAACGCAGTGATTTCACAGGATAAAAAATAAAGTCACACTTCTTTTGTCAGAAAGTTGCCTTTTACAGTAAATGCTTCCAATTACTGAACATGTCTGGCTGATTCAAAACCTGCAACTAATGCTTCTGCCCAAGAAAAGTCAACAGGAACCCTTGTGTCTAATATTTTTATGTATTTTATTTATTTATGAATAATCTAGTTGTTCAAATGTATGTAATGTTTTTTATAAATAACTGATACGAGCAGTAGCCCTGCCTAACTGACTAACTGGCCACTGTCCAGGGTGTACCCCGCCTAAGGCCCAAAGCTGCTGGAATAGGCTCCAGTCACCCGTGACCCCTAACGAGACTAAGCGGTAGAAAAATGAACAAATGAGTGTCAGGGCTCTAGAGAACAAATAAATAAATGCAAATTTAGCAAAATATATGGAACAATATTAAATGACCTGTATAGTAATGTTGAGGCCAGAACTACATTATCCTATGGCCTATGGTAATCATTAAATTAAAAAAATTTTAAATTAAATAAATCGTTAAATGCATAACAAAACCACCTCCATCATTTGAACATTACCAAAGGTCTGCCTAATGCCTGAACACAAAACTAAATTTCCAGCTACAATGCTAAATTTCACACACCCTAATCCTTACATTTCATAAATTAAGATCTTTTTGTTTGAACTGGAATTGAGCTGAATACCTCCAAATGTTTTTGTAGCACTGATTACTGATGTTGCACAGCCCTATGTTTTTTTGATTGTTTGAGACTGGCTTGAGAAACAAAGTTTAGATGTTGCCTTTCTTAAAGCTCTTATATTAGTATGCACTTTCATTTTTGTAAGTGACCACCCACTGTATAAGTGTAATTCACATATGTACTGTATAGTGCGACTAGTCCCCTGGCATCACAGTAGTTGCTTCCTTCACTTTGCTCTCCCAGACGTACTCTCTTGACCTCGGCTCGGCGACCACTCGCCTCTGTTATGAGTGAGTCACAGCAGGTGTTCGGCACAGTGAATAAAACATCCTCCTTCCAGTTCTGAAATATTGAACAGACATGGAACTGAGGTGCTTGTCTTGTCTAAGGCAAGGGCTTAGGGTGGCAGAGGGGTTAGAGATGTAGAAAATGGAAAGCAAAGGTAGTATGGTTTGGGTGAAACTAGGTGAAGAAGCCACGTGAGAGCACAGAAGAAAACATAGACCTAAAAAATCATGAGTGATAGAGCAGACACAGATGCTGATAATAGTCTGCTTCCTGTTTGTTTCCCTTCTGTTTCTCACATTTGAGTGTTTGCTCATAACCTTCTTCCCAAAAAAACACAGGAAAAAAGCAGGTCACAGTGTCTTTTCAGACCGAGATCTGGATTAGTCTCTGTTTTGTTCTTCGTTACACTCTTGTAAGTGACGCTGAGTCACACTAACTGGCTCACTAACACAAACCATCGTCACGTCAACACTAGCACGTCTGGCAGGCTGTAACACAACAGCTCTTTTTGTGGGTTTCTTTCACACTCACTCAAAAGAAAAGGAAAACAATGTTGTTAGGCTGTAAACACAGCAACATGTGTTTATTGGCTTTTAGCCTTGGTGGATTTCTTAAAGATAATTCCAGGTTCCAAGTGGGTTAGAGATCTTTATTATAAAATTTATTTATGTCGTAGCATTTTGGGAGCTCATTTGTGGGACATTCCTCTAACTAATGCAAACAAAACTAAAAAGTTCGGTAGCTGAGGGAAAAAATGTTTTGTTCTCAGATGTTTGTTTTTCCAGTTTATTTTTCTAGTCAGAACTAGGCTACTTCAGTCAGTGAGCCAGGAGTTGAAATGTTGAGCATTGATAACCAGCGGTAGTCTATCATCTAGCTCAAGGGTGGGCAATTATTTTTCCCCAAGGGCCACATTGAACATAGGACTCTTGTGGGGGGCCAGGTCAACACGGTGAACACTCAATACAAACACATTTCTTTTGCTTATAGTTTTAAGTTTGAACTACTGTATATGCAAAACCATAAACACAGTATATTCAATGCCACAGTCACAGCTGCATCCTCCTAAGTTCTAGCGCTGAGAGAAGAGATGCTAGCTTTAGGAAAGTCTTGTTCTTGTTTGGACCATGTCAGAGTCGAATCAACTGATCACTGTAGGATATTAAATAGAAATTAAAAATATATGCAGTCCTTAATCATCAATAAAATGTGGGCCCTAGTTTGCTCACCCCTGATCTAGGTTTCATATATATATATATATATATATATACATATACATAAGCTTACATAAGCTTAATCAACAAAATATTCATTCATTCATTCATTCATTCATTCATTCATTCATTCAACTAACAAAATATTGTTTATTTGTTTCAGTCCAGCAGACCAGTGCAATGTTTGCCATTAAGTGTAGCAGTGTAGTTACCCTGATCCTTGTAACTTTACTCGGAGTCGGGCTAACGTCCACGCTAACTCCTATGTGTTTTGCGTTGAGGTGATATTTGAGGCTCGATGTGCTGCGGTGATACGCAAATTCCTTGTTGCATAGCTTGCACACAACCATGCTCTTGTCAACGCTTCCATCCTTTCGTTTGTTGTTGTCGGAAGTCAAGAACACTAGTTGGTGCTCATATATTTTTATTTTTTGGTTGCAATGGCTTAAGAATTAGCCAATTCTCAAGCCATATGTTGCAATGGCTTGAGAATTAGGTGCCAGTGGTTTCATGCCCGGTCTTTACAATGCAGTTGTCAGCTGTCATCCGTTTTACTCTAGTCAAGTGAGCAGCCGCTAAATTTTGAGTGGTCTATTACACCTCTCTTTACAGTAACACACAAATATCGAATTATACTGTATGTTACATCGCAATAAAGCTAAAGTCAATCTTGATGTTATAGCTTTGGCCATTTTTATTTGATATAGACACTGAGCAGTGAGGCCTAGGTTTAAGGTGACGTGTGAGCGGCTATAGTCCTCATCCTCTGTTCTCTGATGCCTGGAGCAGAGTGTGGAGTTATAAGTAAATTCACATTTTGTTTTTAGATTCTGTGACAGCTCTGCTCACATTACACACGTTTGCTTTGTCGGAGCAGAACGACAAAGCGGAGAGAACTCTGGAATAAAGCGGTCACCTGCGCTGAAGCACGCTGCTGTGAACAGCCGCAGAAAAAACAAACAAGGTCCACCAAAGCAATGTAAAACATTTGTTTATGTGAACGTAACACGTCCTATAACCATTTCAAAATAGAAACCATCTCATTTTATAGCGGCAGCAAACACTTTATTTTGGCGGAGCCAGAAAAGGACAAAGTGCACAGACCTGAACTCACTAAAAACACTACTACACAACTGGCACACAGCTGTCTGTAGATAAACCCTGGCTGTGTAAGTGGCATAAACACAACACACTTATTGTGTTGTTTGTAGACACTTATTTGCTTTTTGTTTTTCAGTAGTTCTTGAAAGTTGGATTTATGTTCTGTGTATTAAACAGATTTTCAAAAAATACAATTGTCTAAATACAATTGATGTGCTTGTTTTATAAAGACATCTGTTTATTTTATTTAATGTTCATATCAACCTGTTGTGTTTGAAGTGCACAAGGCACTGGGAGCAGGTTTACGGCCCAAATGACTGGTAAGCTTTTTAGGCTCTGAGCAGCAAAGCCAATTTCTCCAAAAGCCATCCCATAATTTTTGGACATTAGTAAATATTCAATAACACCTCAAAGTCCTTTATACTAGTTGTCATGATACAAATGATAGTTACCTATGAATATAAACACAACAGGTCAAATTAAGAGAGATTAAACCTTTATTATTATATAATAACGTGACACTACCACTTTACAACACTTTATTCATTCCCAAAAGAACGACCACTAACACAGAAGCCTAAACTGTAATTGTACATGAACAGAGCGTATTAAAAATGATTAGACGTGTCACTTTATTCATGACACTAGCGTTCAAAGACCTACAGCGTACCTCATGGTTCCTCTAAATCATGTTTCCCCACACCTCCATTAGATCAAGTTTTTGAGGATTGTAATTACACTGAGTCCTAATGTGATTAGATGGCTGCTGTATACGAGCTAGTGGTGTCAGCGGCTGCCGTAATGGGACGTAATGATGGTAGATTTGATGCTGCTGGACACAGGGACATGAATGAGAGGATTAATGCACTCATTTGAGCTGTTATCCATTAGGAGTAGTTAACTGAGGTGAATCAACAGAAACTGCTTCAGGCTCAACAAAGGCTCATCATCTTCAAGATCGCAATATCACTAAGAAATGCTCAGAAGTCCTTTCAATTTAAATATATGACAAAATATGAAGAAAGAAAGAAACCTTTGGATTCAACTGTCTGTTTATTGATTCTCTTTAGCTCAATATTGGCAAGCAGCTCAATTGAATGTCACTGCAAGTATGAATGAGAACAGTCTGTCCACAAAAGTGGTGGCCGAGAAATAGAAAAGTTCTCACAGAGTTATATCATGAAAAGGTTTTTATTTATTTGACAAATGCATCAGCGGATGTTATTCCTATCATGTGTCCATTTTTGACAACTCTTATCATTTCCTGCTAAAATGTGCTTGTCTGTTATGAGCTCGTGCTTGACTGTAATGGTGCTCACTGCCTCTCTTTGTATGCACATTCATAACAGGCTAATGTTGGTTTCATTTAGTTGAAAGCAAGCATCTGGCCATGATTATTTTAATTTGTTTTGATTTCCTTAGCTGTCATCACCATTTTCACAGCAGGCAGATTGTTGTTGGATTCGCTGTCGTACAATCAAATGTTTGGTTATATTAGTGTAATAAATGAATGAGTGTCCTTTATGAACTGATTAATTTGTTGAATTGTGTGAAAAGTCCTTTTGAAAATGTAATCTGTCTGTTTGTACTGCCCTCTGGGAATCCTACTCAAAGCCACAGAACCAGACTCGTAAAAAAATATTTAGGGTGGTTGGACAGGCTAATGGTCTAAATGAACAATTCCACTTACATTTTTAAATGCACTGAGTAGTGTAGTTTACCATGCAAATGCAATCTTGTGTCTCTTTGTGGAGATCCTTTATTGAGGAGCCTTGACTAATCTGTACACTTGAGTGGTAATGCATGAATACAAGGTCTGCTATATACGAGATGATGGAACGTCAGTCAATCAATAGCTACATCAGATAATGTAAAGATATCTTCTTTCATGAGTAAATGGACACAGCACTTCTGTGTACACACAGTAAACCAAAAAACTATTTCAAGTGTGTGTGCCTTAGGAATGTGACAGTGCTGCCTATTTTTGTAACTGTTGATTAGACATTGGTAAAATTGAAATCAAAACACTGCAAACACAATCAATGTAAATTGGCTTGGATGTTCAGTGCTCACACTGCTCAGACAAACACATTGGAAAGCATCTGGTGGTTATATTGTATTTGCCTTTTAAGTGACTAACAGCTGTCCCCATGTTGATTTTTAATTATGAATCTATTGATTACAGTCAATATCAGAGTTGTACTTTAGGCCTGATGAGCAGATGCAACAGATGTTAGAAAACATCAATATGGGGTTCATTATTTAATGATTACAATATTTTCATTTAAGTTTTAATGTCCTTCTTTTTCCATTAGATCAAAAGTAAAGCATCAGCACTTTCTTGTTCGACACAGTTGAATAAAATCACAGAATAAACAGCTAAAAATAAATGTTTTTTTTACTGTGATTGAGTGTTTTTTTTTTTTTTACCACCAAACTTTAGATTCTATTGGAACACATGATTATCATAAATCTAATATGGGTTCCTGTGATTAAGTCCAGTCTCAAGAGCTACTTGTTCTTTCCCTGTCAGCTGACACTGGCAACATGTATTGACGGATTCTACCTGTCGCGTACATATGCTGACCTCTGCACTGATGCAAACAAGTGTCCTTCATTTTGACATTGATGGCTATTAATGCTTTTTGTAAAAGCCATACGGCGGGCCCCTTGTAACTAGGAACACTGCCTTTTCATAGCCCTGCAAGACACAGGGAAATGACATTATCTATGGGACTGTTTTTCAATGCAGGAAATCAAGTTGAGGTGCACTTCTAAGTACATTGTTAATGCCACTTCAAGTCAATAATGCACAAAGGTGGAATCACATTTGTGAGGCATTTTGTAAACATTGGTTTCTTTTATCCTTTAATAATACTAACATAGCTAAATTATTCCGTGCAAAGTGTGCAAATGGCTAGATGTGTATATGACATCACACCACAAGCATTTACTAAACCCTCTTATCCTTCCTCTCGGGGCAGGCTTAGTGTAAACAAAGACACAGGGAGCAAAGAAAGGGAAGAGTGGATTATCATCCCTCTCCACTTGAATCCAGTCATTTACACAACATAATTCATTTAGGATGTATTATTCCATAAAACCTAATGGACTTAACTCAACAGCAGCTCATGACACACTCAAGTCAGTCAAAAGCCACCAATCACAGCTTGGGTGTTGGCTGCACATCTCTCTCTCGCTCTCTCTCTCTCTCACTCTGCCATCATGACCTTTTGTGACTCGAGCAGCTCGATGCAGCTCGAGCGACACAGTCATACCCCTCCACTGATCATCTGTGGACTGGTTAAAAGAAGTGTAGACATATGAACTATCAAAGATAAGGAAATTCCATTAAACGTTTCATTGGATCGATACCTGTATGGACTATTTTGTGTCACAGAACTGACAGGGCAGAAAGGTGATTGAAGGGGTAACAGTTGAAACTGCAACTCAAACTACTTAGTGCTTCAGATACTATTCTGCAGCACTAAGGTTCAAGATACTGCCACCCAGCCCGCTCAAAAAACAGAACCAAACATTTTTAAATACCAGTCCTAAATAATATTCTGACTGCTTCTGTTTTCAGCTGGTTTTCACAGAGTACAATTAATTGTTATTTTACCTTTTTGTATTATTTGTTGATGAATTAGTATCAGAGTATATGATGAAGAGATGGTAGGGGCCTGGTCAAGCCTGCTGCTTTTATCTTTGTATAGTAGATTTAAAATAGAGTTAAGATCTGTACTGTGTTTTGTATTTCTGTATCATTAAGTGTGAATGATTGTATTGTGTCATACTGTATGGGTTTTGCTCCCTGAAAACCAATTTCCTATGAGACAAATAAAACTACCTACCTACATCAGTTATAATATTAGCAAGAACATATTCTGCTGTGCAGTTGCTGTTGTTTATAGCTCTCCAGACCTGCACTGATCGTCATTAATGTCTGATGAAGTAGAGCTAATTCATCACATGCACAAGTTTGATCATTTTAGTCCATTTGTTGACATGTTTGTTTGTTCTGTTTCATTTCCTCTCCCTCCCTGCTGCCTACTGTAACCTGACCCCGGTTTCTTCTTCACAGGTAAGAACACAATTTCCTATTGTCAGACACTACTGGGTTTTATGTCCGTCTTCTTACTGGATCAATAACAGGTGACCACAACTTCGAAGTGAACGTTGGGGCTGAATTATATTTCTCTTTCTGAAACTTTACTGCCTTAAAATTACATTTTGCATAAAAATATAATTTCACTTCTTATTGCTCCCTTGAGATGAATTGCTAAACCCGCCATAAAATTTTGTAATACATTCTCCAAAACCAAGTAAAATACTACTAAATCTTCTAATATTGAATTCCTTGTGTGCAAAAAGTTATTTGTGGAGTATAATAATGAGGGTACCATTTTTCAATCCCCCTTGACTTTGCATCACAAATACATAAACTAGATCATTCATATGCACATATGTAGCCTAATTACTTATAATAATCAATACATTGCACTCAGTGCTTAATTTGTGGAACATTGGGGAATATATTCCCCCTCCTCCTAAATTGGGATGGGGACCTGTTAACTGGATCTGAAACCTTTTTCAGTAGAAATGTCTTCAAAGTAAAAGTGAATATGGCCTGTTTTTAAACACGTTTAACTCTAATTTATTACTTAGCCTGTAGAAATTACCCATTAGTTTGTTAAAATGGCTTCATTTAGAAACTAAAAGCTATAATGCAGTCTTCATAACAACATATGTTCCTTTACCTTTTTTTCCTTCTCGATGCCGGGGGAATACTTCCCCTAAATATTCTCTCTGTGTTCCCCCACCTCCAGCTTTACACATTAAGCACTGATTGCACCCATGTACTGGGAACCACAAGGAAAAGAAATCACTGCTTTATATTTCTGACGGTGCTGTAAGTCAAACACTGGTAATTAAATGTAGACCTTTATGCTCAAAGTGGCATTGGTCCAATGCAGCCTTATGAGTCTCAGAGGAAAAGCTCCATGCAGCAGCTCAGGCATCTGTTTAACGAGGATGAGTTGGTAAGAGGTGCACATCAGGCCTTTGTTAGTTAGGACTAAGAGGTTAGCAGGAAGCTTTCAGGGGTCATGCAATCGGCAAGGGCTGCAGTAAATATCTGTAATGGCCAATAATAAACAGAGACTGTATAGGATTCTTGCTTTTGTCAGCAGAAACCTCCATCTTTCATCATTCTTATTACACCCCAATTGGACATTGTCTGCCACTGTCTCCAAGCACTAGAGCCCAACAAGAACAAGTGCACCTTTATCTCTTTAACTACCCAAGTCCTGGAGAAATACACCTTGTTGTAACCTCATAAGGTCCTACCATCCAGCGCTATAAAATAAGTCAATGAAAATGTCAAATTTTAGTCTTGTCAAATTTAACTAGCTTTGAGTTTAGTCTAAACCAGTCAAGAGCCATTACTTTTCTTCATGTAAAAGTGTGATATGATCAAGTCCCAGAACGTTTGGTATAAATTTAATAAAATGCCTTTACATAGCCCAGTCATTGTACTCAGCACAACACTTGAAAAGACATAAAGAAAGGCACGCATCAATTAATTGACTTGAACTAATGCCAACTTGGAAACAAGAAAATTGTTGACTGTTGGATCAACCTTTCGCAAATTCAATATAATATAAATTTAAAATGGTACAGTTTTCACTATACACTCAGCGGGCCCAGGCACTCAGATAGGCTTGTATAACTTTGTATGTCTGGTTTTGCTGAACCATTTGTCATACTGTGTAGCTTAATATGCCTACAGTCGATAATAGCACTGTCTAATGTCTACCACACATAATGTACTACGCTTGTGTTGAGCCAAATCCCAATGCACACACTGCCAAATAGTAATGGTCTTTGTACTTGACTTCTGTGTATCCCAGGGCCCCGTGGAGGATAGCAAAGATCTACTAGTAGCAGTCAGCTAAAACAAAATAACAGTATGAGCAGTAGATGTGTTTTAGGTTAAAGCCTGCCTATTGTTTGTGTGAATATATAGGAATAAGCCACTAGGGCTGGTTGTGTGAAATCTTTATTCTGTGAGTTGCTACATTGCCCACTATGAATATGTAGGTGTATTGTCTGGATCCAATTGAATATTCGATTTTTTTTAGTTTTGGAATTAAAAAAAGAAAAAAGAAAAATCTGCCAAGACAAGATTTGTATATGAACAATTCTGTTTGAGTAATGCTGCTGATTAACTATTCATACAATACAACCCAGCGACAAGCGTCAGATGAAGTCTGTCTTCGGTTTCGGTGTCAATGTATTGACATTGTTTCCCTGAGGCATTGAATGTATAGAGCAAGCACACAGCATAAAGTGTTCAATTCAGCCTCTAACCATCGGCTGCCAGCAACCGGGTCCCTCATTACCCATCAGCCCATTTGCCAGCTGCCTCATCATTACCCATATCCCCCGACACCCCCGTCACTCAAAATGCCTGGGAAGACGCTGGAAAGTCAATTAATGTGTGTTGTATGCAAGCATGTGTATGGGTCTGTGAGTGGGATAAAGACAGGCCGGGTAAATAGTGTCTGGAAGACTGAAAGGGTTTTATTAGGTAAATGAATAGCTTTGCTTCCTTTTCTAAAAATGCTTATTACATCATAAATGTGCACACTGTATATTTTGTAATGACTGTATTAACTTTTAAATATTTTAATCTGGAACAGAGAATGCAAAGGTTGGGCTGTTCAAACCATAGACAGAATGTATATTTATATCTGGTTACAGCATAAGCCCTGCCTCCATCTTATTTTCCATGGAGACTAGCAGTAAGTGGGTGTGTTTTTTTGTATAGATTGCATCTCGCTACTTTGTGTCAAAGTGTTACTTTCAACACATAACTTGTGTTATAAGTGAAAGCTGCACTGACCATGTGCTAAGAAAGAATGCCGTTATATTTTGCCTGCCACCATACCTCCTTTTATTTAGCTTTTGCATTAAATTATTACGTTACTCTTGACAGATACTTATCAAAATGAAACATATTACAAGCTAAACTGCTAACAATCTATACAGGTCAGAACATTTATGTGAAATGTAATTCTGTGCGCGGAGTGAAAATTGGAAATCTTCAATAAATATGTCTTAAATCTATTTCCAATATTTTTTTTCTGGATCAGCCAATCACTATTAGGAATATGTATTCATAGGGACAAAAACTTTCAGCAAGTTGTCAGTTATCCACCACACATAAAAAAATGACTGGTTAAAACAAAATAAAAGTAAATAAAACAAAATAAAGCATTACTAGATCAGAGTAATATTATAATAACAAGAGTAGATATTTTGCATTGTTAAAATATTTACTTCACAGTCAGATATTTATGCTTGAAAATTACTAGAGTGTCATCTCCAATTCAGTAAAAGATGAAGCTTGAATTTCTCAGGCCTAATGTGCCATACTTGGATGAAGTGCGTGTGGGCAGCAGAGTGTTTACATCATCCGAAAATGTCAGAAAGGATGATGCTGAAGTAAACGCAAATGAGCAGATGATGAGAAATGTAAGGGTAAGAAGGGATAGAGGGAAAAAGTTTGCTCAATACCAGATGGAGGAGCAGTTGGCACCTCTCTCATTACTGTGGGAATGAATTTTCTTCTATCATTGCATTGCACACATACACACACAATCATAGGGCTACTCCTGTCTATCCACGCCACCTGCCCTGCACCTGGTCATCAAAGCAGGACCAGGGAGGGTCTCGTTTTTACCACAGGGAGCGCTGGAAGGAACAGTGAAGGGCGCTAAGGCCATATGCTTTCACCTGGCCTTGTTGCAATTTTGTATTGATGCCTGAGTTTCTTCTTTGTAATCCATCAATTTACTTGAATCGGCCTACTCTCATCCCCGGTCATATTATCTGCCTTTGGCTCTGACAGTGTTGTCTGCTGTGTGAACGCTTGTGTGGGCTGACATGTGTATCTGTGTCACGCCCTTGCCATCAAGGCAAGCTATGCCTGCCGCGACGGCAGTAAATTAAATGAGACACAGATGGGTGATGTAGCATCCCCCTTTGATCCAAGCAGTGCAGCAGAAGGACCAACCCTGACCAACACATGTCAAACAAAACTGTTGGGCTGCACCAAAGGTATCACCATGATCCTGCTGGATGAAGGCCACTGGAGAAAAAACATAAGAAGCTGATTATAGGCAATAGAAATGAATGGATATATTATAATAATAAACTGACATAGATATAGTCAAAATGGGTATGATAAGGTAATAAGGGTCCTAGTTGTTAGATTCTAAATTAAACAGTAATCTTCTACACATTCAATGTGTTATTAACTCAGGGGACAATGTCAATACATTGACTTTTAAACAGAAGACAATTTTACTTTTTTACAAAGTAAAGCTCTGATTTTTGTTCCAAAAGTAATTACAATATCTTACATAAATAATGTGAATTCTTGATGGTATGTTATTCATCCGCACACATTATAGCTGTCTGACTTTATGACTTTCATAATTATACTATCTGCATTAAGTCCAGCTCCCTTTTTAAATTCAAAGAAAACACCAATTAAAAATGTATCACAAAATATATATATTATGTAATTTTGACATATATAAAACAATTACTTGCAGCAACAAAGGGATGTATTTACACATTTACTTCGGCTCTACTTTATCTTAAGATTTACCATCAGACCTTGTTCTTTTGATCTTATTTCTGTTGTTTCTTTTTTATGTATAAATGCTGCAATACAAAAGATTAGCAAATTCAACTGTGACAATAGCCCAAGTAAAAAACATGTGACAGTGTTCCAGTACATTACTATGCTAGAAAAGAAGCTCTAGCTTTTGAAAAGATTGCCTAAAACATCCTTCTCTGTAAGAAAGGGTTTCCCATTCATAAAAATAACAAAAAAATGATTGCAGCCAGTATTGTAACTAGTATTATGCAGTGCAGTCAAAATGCTCTTAGTGTGGATGATATTTATATCCAAATGTATCTTGCATGATTAAGCCGTTTAGTGCCAATAGAGTGTCAGGAAAACAGGATAGCTTTTTAACGCTTTATATGTACACTATAGAAAAAATGTGTTTTGCATCTTACAATGACCAACAATAAACAGACGGTTGATGTGGAGGACTGCATTAACTTTTTTTCCTCTGACCTCTGTATGCAGATTTGTCGCTTACGTACAGAAAAAACTCTAGGGGTCCTGAGCAAAATGAAGTGATATTTATCAGTTATAAGACATACTGTACATTTGAAAAAAAAACATTATGCAAGGGGTTCCTAAATGCCTGACACCTGCTGATTTACATTTAGTCATTTAGTGGACGTTTTTATTCAAAGCGACTTACATTAAGCTTCCATTCACCAGTGTTACAGCTGGAACACCACTGGAGGCAATGTGGGTTAAGTGTCTTGCCCAAGGACACAACAACAGCATGAACTGTGGGTAAATCGGGAATCGAACCGCCTACCTTCTGGTTGAAGGACAACCGCTCTACCACAGAGCCACTGGTAGAGCCGTCGTCAGTTAGACAAAAAAGGATGTGGAGAGTGAAGGGTGGCCAAAATAAAATGTGTCCTCATGTCATACTAGGGCTTTTGTTCTATAGATGTGAAATACAATAGTTACCATGAGATATAATACCATAGCTGCTTCTAAATTGGGTAGGGTGAAGGAAAATCATTTCCCCTCATCCTAATGTCTTTGGATATAATAGGCAATTAGACTTGTGCTTTATAGCATGGTTACAGTGGTAGTTAGACCAAACTGTCTCCAACAGCCCAGCTTATTCAAGCTTTAAAACCTAATGAGAACCATGACCTTGTGTTCCATTTGGACGAAGGGCTAGCCCGTCTATCCACATCCACCTCTTGCCACTGTCTCTCCCTTCAAAAGACATTCATTTTATATGACTCCTCTGCATTCAGTATTCTCCCAGCTATTTATTTTTCCCTCTTCCTGTTTAGTCATCCTTTCAGCTTGGCTCTTATCGTTCTTTGTCTTTCTGTCTTCTCCTGTTGTATTCCATTGGGCTCAGTGCAAGCATCCTAAATACAATTACAGTCCACAGCTGAATGGAGGGGAAGGGTCCTGTGGGATCTTTAGAAACAGGAAATGGTCAGGAGGGTTGGACTGAGGAGGGAACGGCAAATCCCTAATTCAATTGGCTGAACCTTGGCAACAAGCCCCTGGCGACTCTTACTGTGGAATCAGTGAAATCAAACAATGTGGCTCAAACCACCAGAGAGACTTCCACCCACAGTAACAAACACGCAACATACAAATTGACACAAATTCATTAAATTTTCTCATTCCCAGTCCTTCAATGTGTTCCAAGCCTTTTATACACTTTTCTTTTATTGTTTATTGTAGCCTCTTAGTGGAAACCTGCATTCTTTACCTCCTAATGATTTGGATTTGTATGTCTCAGTGGCCCTGCTTCACTCAACTCGTAAGATAACTAGAAATGTAATCAATAACTGCACTGCATGTCAGCAATGATGACCTCCAACTCTTTATAGGGCTTCATAGGTTACACTTTATTGCTAAGGAGCCATGTGCACATTTGGCCAACTTCCCCACATACACGCACTGACAGTGTTTGTGTGGGATAAAGGGGAATCGATTTGCAACAACACCAGATCTTTTAATCCATGCTGTGGGTGTCCATTGGCAGCCCACTGAAGAGGCAGTCATCCAGTACACATGCTGTATTCTATTAGTCTAACATTCTGAATATTTAATGTCTTGTAGCAAAAAGAGGAAAGGTAATACACAAATGTCAGCTTTGCATAATTTTAAGTATTGTTTGTGGATTTTTGGTTACACAGCTGGTCAAAAATATTATTTGATTATTTGCATTATCTAATCACTCTTAACATACTGTTCTAAAGTACCCTGACTGTAGATACATGATACATGTAGGTCATTTTAATGTAATCAAATTTTACTGCGCAGTATGTTCCTAATCATTTCTTGGTGTAGTGTAATTCATCAGAAAAAAGAACATCCCTTTCTATAACCAGGATATTATGTGTTTATCCAAAGCACACGGCCTACCTGCTCTCTTCCTTTTCTGCCTGAGCCCATCTCAGACACAGCCGCCTCTGTTGCTCTAATGCTTGTGTGAATAGCAGTATTAGGCCCCATACCCTCACTGATAATTGGAACAAAGTGGGGGATCGATGCCGAGGGCACACACACAACAGTATAAACACCAGCAGTACACACACGCATTGGGCTTGAGCCCTGGAATCGATAGACTCAGAGGAAGGATTTTCTTTTGCATTTACAATGCATCGTCTGGATAATCCTGCATCACACTTATTGTGAAACAAACAGAAACAATTAACTGTTTGCAGCTGAATTTCTAGTCAGCATACAAAAAACATTGCTAATCTGAGACTATTCTATGTAGACAGCAACACCTACTGAACTAGGATTATGTATTTGTGTATTTGTCAATTGTGAACGAAATGGTATATTATTAAATCTGGTCAATCTAACTATATAATATCTGCCTGGCTGACAAACAGTGTGCTGTCTCTGTATTATTGATGTGCCAGTGCACACATACAGTATGTGTCATTAAACAAAACTGTGCATTACACACCAAACAGCATCTGCTGTGCTTTTAGACAGTGCTTCATGGATCAGGAGTCCTGTCTGTCTGCTTTCATGTGTGCATGCATAGATGCACATTTTAAATCTGCACGTGTTCAACTAGAGAAATTTCTTGTGTTTTATGGAAGGGAAGTGCAGTCAGCCGAGACTAACAGGCATGTCTGAGTGGACACATGCTGATGGGCTTAAGTGGAAGTGTGCTGATGTAGTGGCTTACTACATCCCATTAAAAAGAGCAACAACATTTAAATATAGTTTCTAGTTGTTCTTCTTTCAGGAATGCAGCCTGTAAAAGGGCTTCTCTATGTAACACATGCATGTGCAAGCAATTTAAACAGTGTAAATGTGTAAACAACAGAATGACCTAAAAATCAGTCATAGTAACTAAATTACTTACTTTAACTTGTTATCTATGATAGTTAAAATAGACTG
The DNA here is from genome assembly GCA_024416835.2 of Perccottus glenii. NCBI lineage: Eukaryota > Metazoa > Chordata > Actinopteri > Gobiiformes > Odontobutidae > Perccottus > Perccottus glenii. The sequence goes on along the minus strand of CM044561.2, from coordinate 18,967,547 downwards.
TCGATACAAGACATTCCCTTATACACCTTGGTTCTCAGAATAAAATGTTACATTTTAAATATTTAATGTTTTGAAACTGTTGAATGCACATGTCTTTGAAAGGTCATCTAGTCTGTGGTCAGTCCAGATCTTGGCTGCTTTGGCAGACCACTCAGTTTATTTGTCTTTACGTAATTGAAAGATTTTACAGATAACCTCCTGCATGAACCTCCCACCGCTGTCCCTCTTTTTAGTGTTTCTTATTGGCTCTGACTCATAGATTTGTCCAACTAGGATACTGTGGTTTAATTTACTTTTTATTTTTCAAAGATTTTAGAATGGCAAAGAGACAAGATATAAGATATACATTATGCTATGGTGCTGGATAACATTTTTGACATTTTAGGTCTGTCTTGATGAGATAAAATGGAAAAAAGCCACAAGCAGACTTGTCACATGCCATTGTCGCAACATGGCATGTGACAAGTGAACAAAATAATAATGTTTTTAAATGACAATGTGGTGCTACTGTTATTCTACTTTCAAATGCAGTGGTTATCTTGTAAGCTTGGTGTAATTTTTTTGATTTTGAGTAGTTTGAGTTGATTTTTGTGGACAGCGCAAACAGTGCTGAAGTCTGTCTCACACATCACTGAGCATTTGCAATGCCTCTCGATGACCACTGCACGTCAGTCATAGCCGCATGATTAGCATAAGGATTTGCCTCAGTTGACAGGATCATACCAAGTGAAAAATCTTCATTCATTAATTCTCAGAGGACTGGTCTTTATGAGCTTTATATATGCAGTGGCCTTTTTCCTGAGTCACTAGCTGACAATCACAGGTTAGCACTGAGAGCATGGCCATGTGTCAGGTCAGTGACATTTGAATGGCCTCCTCACTCACAGCGTGGCGTTGAAGTGTCAACACCTTTGTTTGGCCCTGGCAGAAAGTTAGCGCTGATGGATATGACATTGCAGCTCCTTGACATTAGTGGTCCCACTGAGGGGTCCACACTGATACATGGCTATGTGTGGAGCTCATTTACAGGCATGAAGCCAAATACCACAATCTTCGGATGATCAATGAAGTGTTTGAGCAGCCATTGTTTTCTGACCATTAACTAGGCGAGCAGAGTATCTTTGAGATGCTAATGTTGGTGCACTCATTTAGCACATAGCCAAGACAAAATGCCAACTGCTAATCAGCCATGTGTGTTGGAGAGCATGAGAGAGGATAAACCAGGCACCATTAAGCTTTTCAGATATTCACATTGACAATCCCCCTCATCATTTGTGTAGATAACCCCTCATATTCCCATCCTGTCCTATAATTAGGTCTTTGTTCAATAAACCTATGGAACAAACTACCTCTGATGAGTGAACAATAGCACCCATTAACACAAAGTAGAGCATAGTTACTGGGGTACTGCTGACAGAAATGACGTTCCAGCCAATGGTGCAAACACAAAGAATGTTGCTTTTAACAAACATACAACATTTGAGTAAAAGGTTTAGTCTGGTTTGAAATCAGGGTTTATCTTTCTGAATTTTTATTAATCATAAAAGCTTACAGTTCTTTAAATATTTGATCCACTTTGTGTTTAATACTTAAAATATATAAACATCGTTTTTATGTTACTTTGCAGGATAGAAATCAATAAATATTTATTTGAAAGTAATGTGTAATTCCCCCAAAGTGACAATCTTGTAAGTTTATGTTGAAAGCAGAATGTATGGTTCACAAAGGTGGAATAAATCTCAAACTTTCTTTTCATGGCAACTTTAACAGGGATAAATATTTAAATAATTGCTCTATTAAGTTCAATAGTGGGTGTGTTAGTGTGTGCTTTATTCTGTTTCTTGGTGCTATTCACCGTTTATCGAACTAAATATTATATTGCAGTTCTGTTTCTCATTTTTGTTAAGAATGAGCCATGATGGTTGAAAAGTGAGCATTTAGGGGTAAACCAAAAATCAATGCAACTACATGGAATGGAGTTCCAAAATCAATCATAGAGGTTTGAAATATACCTGAGTATCTACTGTGTTGTCAAGGCCAAAAGGAAAGTGTTTCAAACACACAATGCCTGACCAAACACAACACAAACATGCAGCACACTGCACTGGGATGTTTGGGCACATTGTGCAATGCACTGTGATGTCGGGGGCGGACATTTAACAGATGGTAGCAGCTACCTCCCAAGATAGTAATGTTCAATTATCTGTGTCCAATTTACACCTTTGTAATAGGCAAGAAAGACAGGCAGAGAGTTTATACGGATGAGAGCTGGGACGGACAGGAAACAAGGCGGTATGGGGTGGAACTGTGGCAGCCATTTGGAGTGGTTTTAAATGATAAGTAATATAAGGTTGTGTGTGTTCCTACCTGAAGCCTTTAGTCACAGTTTAACACCGCTATGTCTACACTGTCCTTCTACTCTCTATCTGCTTACACAGCTCCCAGGGGCCCTCACCTACGGGACGCTGTAATAAGAGTGCAATGAGGTCAACTTTAATTCAATAGTGAAAAGCAAATACATTACATTTATTTTTTCCATTTAATTGTAAGACTTAAAAGAAAATAACCTCAGCTCAATTTGTTCGAAATGACCAACATGAGTTCAAATTTGTCTGTGGTAATTGGACACACTTGTCTTTGATTCTTGTGTAAATAAAGGCTGAAGCATGAAATGGAATTTATTCTCGCCCAGGTTTAGGTGGCAATAGTAAGGTGAGGTCTTTCAGTCTCTGCAGTCTCTGTTTTATTCAGTACAGTGCACTGCTCATAACATGAACCAGGTGAACATAAGGTGATGGAGGAAGAGCAGAGGGACAGAGCACTATCTCACGTAAACTAATTACTAGACTCCTACATGAGCCACAACTCCATATCATTTTTTTTAAAAATATGCACCTGTAAGTGCAGTGACATAGTCATAAACATTTTATTTATTAGGAGATAAATGGCTTAAATGGCTGATTATATTTTATTTATTTATTTTCCCAAAGGGTCTTTCTTTCTTTGTACTATTCTTTGTATGTCTTCATGAATCATTCAAACCATTAATGTTGCTGGGTTAGATGGGAGGATTTAAGCTGGCAGTGTTTGTCAGTTTTTCAGTGGCCTCTTAAGAGATGTTTGGAAACATAGGCATGTGTTAAGCATGAAGTAACTTTTGGATATTAACTTATCTTGGGTGTTCAAACCATGTAGACCCAGTTCAAGACATTTTTCAAAAATGTAAGAAATAATGAACAAATAAATTGGAGAATTAAATACCATTACCAAATATTCCAATGAAGCATGTGAAGCATATCACTGGATTTGGCAACAGACTTGCAATGCATCAATTTTTGAGGCATCATCTTCTTTACATTTACATATATTTAGTGTGTTTTCCCACAAAGACAAAGGTTAAAGTAATATTTGGAAAACAAAAAAATCACCAATTATCAGGGATATAAAATGTGTTAATTCTGTGCTGCTACAAAGCTCTTTGAGTACTGTGAGAGTACTGTATGATGCTAAATTTAGTGAACAAGGCCAGAATGACTGAGTGCACTAATGCATTATGGGAATTTTCCTTGTAGGCCAATTTAGACTGTGTCCAAATCAACACTGAATCATTAAGAGATTAATCACTGTACAGTATAGTGCACTATATAATGATTACACCAATTCCTAGTGGTGTCCGTATGAGCAGCGATGGTCACTAGACCGTGCAAATTGTAGGAGGAGAGCAGCGCGACTGTGGCATGTCTTTAAAATGTACACAACAGGTTTGAATGAGGGCGGCAGTAGCTCAGTGGTAGAGCGGCCGTCCTTCAATCGGAAGGTAGTAGGATCGATTCCCGCCGCCTACAGTTCATACTGTCGTTGTGTCCTTGGGCAAGACACTTAACCCACCTTGCCTCCAGTGACTGTAACACTGGTAATGTAATGTAAGTCGCTTTGGATAAAAGCGTCTGCTAAATGAATAAATGTAAATGTAAATGAATGAAACAAGTCAGAAGCACAAGTTTGACTTTCTGTGGACATGTAATCCATTGTAATAATGTTATTAATAAAGCGTTACGATGTAAAAAACTAACATTAGCTCACCTCAGATCATACAGACGGACATACAGTATGAGAGACCATGTGCCATGATGTTCCTGGTTGGTTGGTTGGTTTGGACAGAAATTATGAGATATTCTTTCTTGCATTTGGGGAAAACTGTTTAATCACCTAACAGTTTATCGTAATAGAAATGATTTGTAGAAAAAAAACAAGGCCTTTAGACATTGTCTAGGCTTTATTACTGAGATCCGTATGTTCAGTTCAAACCTCAAGCTTTGGCCAATCACATTGCTCACATTGCTGTTGCGAGGGGACACTCCCATTGGTCTACCTTGTCTACAAGGAAGTAATGAGTGCCGCTAATACAGAGAAAGTGGTTATTTAGCATAGTGTCTGTTTACACAGCAAAACAGCACAAAAAAGAAAAACATGAATGAAGGAAGCAGTTAAATGTGGATAGCTAGATAAATAAATACATTTGCACAATGTTTAATGAGGTGGAGATAATTGCAGTATCCCATCAGTCATGGCTGAACTCAGAGCTAGAAGTTAAAGATAAGCTCTAAGCTCAGTTTTACTAAAAAAAGAAAAGCCAAAAAGTCCCTGTGCACGTGGTACTTGCACTTTATTAATTTACAAAAATGATGGCCTGCCTTTATTTAAAATCTAGAGTCTTCTATGGCCAAAATGGTAAAATGCATTTGATTCTGAGATGAGAGAGTGCAGAAGATCCATGAGGCCTTGCTGACCTGAATATAGGCAGCTCTCATGGGCAACCTGACTAGTGTAGCTTCATTATCACCTCCAACCCTCTCTTGTCGCTCTATATACAGTATGTGTGCTTTATACAAAGTATTTTACTTATGTGAAGCCATAGCTAACAACAACTACTTCTATTCTGTTACTGTATGAATAATGTACGTTAGTGAAGTGGAACGAATGCTTTTATGTAGACAACAAACAAACCCAGAAGGTTAGCCATTTTCTTCTACTTTTGTATATTTTCTCTGAACACCAGCATTGTTTTGAGAAGAAGATTAATACTGAACATCCCATTAAATCTTGGGCTGCCTAGATACAAGGGAAATTCTAATACAAAAGGAAGTAAGCTAAGCATGGACTTGAAAGGCAGATGGATAAATACGCATGTGTCTTTTAGCCATTTTTTCATCTCTTATCCTTTTGAGCTGCAAACCCCAGTGAGTTGCTGCCCTCTGAGGCAGGCTCCGGTCTTGATGCCCCAGTGGTTTCCCTTTGCAATCATCACAAAAGACCTCATGCAAGCAAAGAGACACATCTGGATGTCAAAGCTCAATGGCACACACATTATTTCACTTTTAAATTGTGTGCAAAATCACACAACACACAGACAAGCAGCATTCATTATTGGGTGCTGATCTGAAAACCCAAGAGTCCTAAGCTTTCTGCCCCCATTGGAGGTCTATATTTTTTTCTTGACCTCCTGGAAAAGAGACATAATGCCTTAAACTGAATAAAGGAATATAACAATAATGGCTTGAAAATATTTAAAGAAACAGTGCAGGAGCAGTTCAAGTTACAAGGAGCTTGCGCTGTGTGATGCCAAATGGTCCCTTGAGGCTGAGGCTTACCGGTCACTTCCCTACAGAGACACAGTCAACACTTTGCCAATTTACCATCACTCAAGCCTTTGTAATGCAACACAGCACAAACACGCCTTTGTTCGCTGACCTTTGAATAATTCAGCTCGAGCAAAATGCTATGACACATTTTTGATCAAAGTCCTGCTATCAAGAGGAGGAGGCTTTTTCCAGACCCTATGTGTTCCTCTCCACTGAGGATAAAAGCTCCCTTCCTTAACACATTCACAGACTAAAGGCCATATACACACCAGGAATGTGACAGTAAATGGTTTGACACTGCATGTTTTCCTACCTTTCACATTAAATTTGGTTGTGTAAACATGTGACAATGGTGTCACTTGTGCATTAAAAAGGTCTGAAAAGATTGTAACAGCTTATTATTTTTTTTTTTTATTATTTATTTCAAGCTAGTACGAAAAACAAAATAAATTGTGCAGCATTGTGTACAGTGCTAACATTAATATCCAAACACATACATACACTATACATACATACACATTTGACTATTATATTACATTATTATTATTGAATACTATTATATTATTAAATGTACACACACACTTATTTGCTCGCTTGATAGGAAATGGAAAGAAGTAGAACCTTATTTAGTCCCACCCCAAAATCATTCCTAATCTTCCACCACATGTTTTCAGCCATTAACAGTTAAGTTACTAACAATTTATATAATTATAACAATTAATAATAATTATGACAATTTATAATATCCCATTGCATTACATTAGTCTCAACAACTTGTAATAATAACCTGTTTTGTGGCCTTTATAGCTGTACCTCAGCTCTGTTTTGTAACAATATCATATGTTTATACATCAATTTAAATTTGTAAATACTGATACAATGCTTGTGATACTGCCACAATTTGACACCACACACAGACACACTAAAACTTTTCCTGGTTGTTCTTACAGCGTTTACTCTAAAGTTCCATTCTGATACTCCAACTGAATAGTTTTTGAATATTTCCTGGCACAACATTAATGTTTGCCCTGTACAATATTTGTGCTGTCATTTAATTTTAATTATTAGGACTGCAAGAATAATAAGTTTGTATGTTCAGTATATCCAACCTTATTAATAACCCTTATTGCCCTTTTTTGTAATATAGATAGTGGTTGTAATGTGGTTTTGAGTTATTTTCCCGAAGCTTCAACGCAATAGGTATGGTAGTACGAGAGAACAATAAAGCATACGTAATGAACTGTAATCCAGAAACTGTTTAATTTTGTTTTGAGATAATGTAATGAGATATAATTGAGATGTTCTTTGATATTTTGTTTTGTATGTAAATATAGAGATAGTTTTTTAAATAATAATCAATCCAGATCAACTATGTGTGTACTATGTGTAATGAAAGGCTGGTTATATTCATCCTTACTTATGAAACAAAATGGTACACTTAAATCTATTGTCTCTTAATTTATTAAATTTGTCCTAAACAACCTGTTAATTAAGCAGCCGAAATATTAATGTCAATAGTTATTTATTTTACAAAATGTACAATGTCCATTCTTTCCTGGTTTGTATTGTTGATTAGACTCTAACCTTGCCATCATTCATGCTTCTCATTCAGGAAAATGACTAAGCTGCAATGTTGCAAGATTTATATAAAAATGCATGAAAATGTATATGTTAAGGTTGAATTCCATTTACTTAAAAACATGTCAAGATGTAACAATAATAATAATCCGATCAAAAAAAAAAAACATCCATCAGAAATGCGAGAAGGTTGAGATGACTTTCAAAGAGCCTCTAAGTCACCTCTCTTTATCCGACAGAGACTTGACCTCTGCTCAGGCTAAGAATTGAAGCTTTGTATTATGTGAAAGTTCTCCTTTGAAATCTCTTGTCCATTCACATGGTGACAAATGGCTGGAGATTACAGGTTGGTCACAAGGCAGACGGGCTTCCACTTTAAAGCTTTGTCTGCTGGAAGCCATTTGTTACCCATAAGGCATCTATCACAATATAACTCCACTTTCTAAACTATTCATTTGAAGAAGCAGTGGAAACAAAAAGCACATGCTGAGTTATGGGCAGTACCTGGGCTGTCCATCAGGCCCTGTCAGCGGTGGTTTGACAGTTTAAGGTGTGTCTGTGTGTGCGCATGCATACAGCATACAAGCTCTCATATATGTGCATCTAGATGTCCATCATCATCCCACTGCAATTCTATTGGACTTTTCCCGTTTCTGTGATCTCGGGCTTTGTGGAAATTGAAATGTGTGTGTGTGTGTGTGTGTGTGTGTGTGTGTGTGTGTGTGTGTGTGTGTGTGTGTCTGTGTGTGTGTGTCTGTGTGTCTGTGTGTCTGTCTGTGTCTGTCTGTGTCTGTGTGTGTGTGTGCGTGTCTGCATGTGTATGTGTGTGTGTGTGTGCGTGTCTGCGTGTCTGCGTGTGTGTGTGTGTGTCTGCGTGTATGCGTGTGTGTGTGCGCGTGTCTGCGTGTGTGTGTATGTGCTGCGTGTGTGTGTGTGTGTGTCTGCGTGTGTGTGTGTTTGTGTGTGTGTATGTGTGTGTGTGTTTCTGCGTGTGTGTGTGTTTGTGTGTGTGTATGTGTGTGTGTGTGTGTGTGTGTGTCTATGTGTATGTGTGTGTGTGTGTGTGTCTGTGTGTGTGTCTGCGTGTGTGTGCCGTAAAAGTTTTACAGCAGAAACCAGCACAAACAATTGATAAACTTTTCCGACAGATATGCGCTTGATGGGTGGTATAACTTCACGGGACTAGCGCCTAGCTCCATTTGCATTGTGTGACGCTTTGTACTCAATAAATTTTTTTTTTTTTTGTACGGCGACTCAACATAAGAAAACATTCATTAATCCCACAATGGAGAAATAGCTTTTGACACGGTCAACCACGCAGTGCTGCTTGAGAAGCTGAGCAGTTACAATCTGTCTCACAGTGCACTGCAGTGGATCAAATCATATCTTTGTGATTGTGTACAGTGCGTGCGAGTCAACGGTAAGCTGTCTACATCAAAAGCTTGTGATATAGATGTTCCTCAGGGTTCTGTTCTTGGGCCACTGCTGTTTACACTCTATATTAATGATCTCCCTTCAGTGTGTGGCGAGGTAGATGTTCAAATGTATACGGACGATACTGTTATTTATGTGCATGGAAATGACACTACAAGTGTGGCTAAAAAATTAACCAAGGTCATAAATAAAACAGTGGCAATGTATTTCACAAAAACTAGAAAATCAATGACCTTTCCATGTATTTTTGTAAAGGATACAAAGATCAAAGTAGTAGATGAATATAAATACTTAAGAGTAATTTTAGAACCAACAATTGGATTTAAAAAACATGTAAAAAAAATGTCTAATACTTTGAAATACAATATTTCAATTTTTAGACATATTTGACAAATGCTCACTTATGATGCAGCAAAACTGTATTTCCTGTTGGTGAGGCAACATTAAAACCATTAAAATCACTTTATAACCAAGCTGTAAAAGTATTAGATAAAAAATCATTAAGACATCAGCAGCTAAATTTTGAGAATCTAATTGTGTACTCAAATGTACAATTCATTTTTAAGAGCCTAAAAAACAGTGCACCTCCACCACTGAAGTGATTTGTACAGCTCTGCTCAGAACAGACTTCTACTAGGTCCACGAGTCGAAATGACTGCAGATTACCCAAAAGAAGCTCTGCCTTTGCACAGACAGCCTTCTCATTCAAAGATGTTAATCAATGGAACAATCTCCCAGATAGTCTGAAACTGTCCTCTGACCTGAGAGACTTTTCTCATAATGTTAAAAAAGTATTATTAGAAAACCATCTATTAAATCTATCTAAAATAGACGTTTGTTTGTTTTTTCGTCTGCTACAGTTTTAGCCACATAACGGTTACAGATCAGACTCAAACATTTTATTTTGTCCTTTGCTTTAAATGGCGTTCTATTTCTTATTGTGCAAGTGTTTCATGGCACATCCCTTCCTCTCCTGGATTCAACTTTTTGTACCATGGTGCACCTTTAATTATTGTAGACATAAGAACATATACATTAACACCAAGAGGAAGTTCTAAAAGAAAAACTTAAATGTTTCTAATATGATTGTAGTAATTATAAATAGTGTCATAGGACACACTTAATCTTGAATCTCCTTTTATATGCAGGGGACTTGTATTTGTTCTTCAGCTTTGTGCTTGTAGCAGGAGTCTTGGAGCAGGGATGCATGTGGGAGGTGTTTGGTCATAAAATGCAATACAAAATGCAATCAGCTGTAAAGCTTCCAACAAATACACTATGCACAAAGGGTGCCAATGTGGAAAAAAGGATAAGAGAGGGAAACACAATTATAATCCATGGGTGCTCTCTTTTAGTAATGTATTGGCTATTTAGAAATGCTTGTAATAAGAAAGAGGAGAGAACGTGTGTGTTAAATGGTCTAAATTATAAATGTGACAACAAAAATTAAAAGTAACAGCAGTATCAGTGTTTTAATTTACTGGCAGTATCAATGTTATGTCATAATCTTAGTTGTTTTCACTACATCAGCGGCTGCAGCGTTGATAAAAAGCTGTAGTCGTTATCGTATCTATATCTAGATATGAACTTTAAGATATCACTATCGAAAAAAGCAACGATATAGACAATATAGATTTCCCCTCTCCGTCCTCGCCCTGCATACAACTCTGGCAGTCACAACAAACATCAGTTTTACGAGTGCCCTTAAATGCACCGCTAAAGCCAGCGCACACATGGTGGCGCGTCATTGCTTGTCACGTGACACACCGCAGCAGCAACAGCGCTGAATGAACGATGATCTGCTTTTATGTCATTTTTCCTTTTTTATTCAGAATATTCACAAACTTACACAATGTGTATCTGAAATGAATAAAACATGTCGAATTATAATGGAAAGGATTATTATTACCTCTTCCATAGACATCAGTGTGTATTTTACAAACTCTAAATGTATTGTTTTTTTTAGTACTTATGTGAATTTATATGTTTGAAACCTAAAAAAACAGTATGTGGTTGAAAACACTGAAAGGTTGTGATATATGACAGCTCTGAGCACACCTGCAAACATTTGAATTTAGCAGTTGATCATGTGATGCACTTGATCGTACGCTCCAGGGACCATGAAATGCTTGGTTTTCACCAAACACCTAGTTATATCGTATTGTATCGATATCAAGATGTCTGGCATGACATCGAGATATGAAATTTTGTCCATATTGTTCAGCCCTAGTCTTTAGGACTGCTCTGATATTTAAATGTTCATCATTTCAGAAATGTTCTTAATCATGGCAAAAAGCTGAAGCTGGCCATTTGTCTTGCAGGGTCCCAAATAATTAGCATGATATATGAAAGCACAGTATACACAGGGAGAGCATGAGTGCATGGTTGTGTGCAGTGCGTGGAGCATCGTGTCAGTGTTTCCTGATGAGGTCTGCTGGGTGCGTGGGAAGGTGTGATATATGGCAGCACCGCCATGCATTCTGGGAGTAAAACCTGTGAGCTTTATATTCACTTGAGTAACTCTCTGTTTGTTATGTACTGTGAATATGCATATTGAAGGCACTATGTATGTATCTGTGTATTTTGCACAGTGACCTCCCCATATGGAACAACTGTGGAAACAAGTAACAATAAAAGGAAAATGTCCTGACATTAAAATACTGTTATATAGTGGATTAAAATGGAGAGAAAACTATAGCTAACTGTAATGCCTTTCTGTAATGAAAATAACTAGTGCAGTAGTTAATAGTTTACATAGTTAGCTTTACTGTGTTTGATGTACAGCAGCAAACAGCAGTGCATTGCCCACAGTAATGCAGTAATACATTGATATTGTAAATGCAATAGCTATAAAAGCCTCAGTTTTTGCATTGGCATGACTGCAAATCACAATCCTGGCAATATTTTTAGAATCTTTTAGTATAAAACAGCACTGACTCACCTTATAAAAAAATTGCTTTACCTATATTGTCAACATGGAGATTAAAATACACATTTCTGAAATATCCTGTTTGTCTTGGTAAGGTTTTAGGATAATGCCAGACCACTCACAGAAGCCCACACAGAGAACTTGTGCTGCTGTACGTACAGTAATGCATCTCTTAGCACCTTACTTCTGCTAAGCACTTTCTCAAGACATATTATAAATAAGCTGGTGTTAAAAGCAGGCCTGTGTCAGACACTGGTGTATAATTTTAAGTAATAGAATATTTAACAGCCTGCTGTTACTATAATTAGTGTACAGATACAAGATTAGTTAACTTTGGTTTCCTACATTAAACTGAAACATGTACAGTTATTTTCTCAGAAGTTTCAATCAGACTTGAGTCCTTTCAGGGAATGTTTGAAAAAATACCAAAAAAGTTTACTGTCACCTGAAATAATGTCTCACACCTCACACTACCTTCACTGGACACCAACATGGTCCAATTCTATCTGAGCCTGCAATAATGTCATTTAAAGTTGTGTTGATACCAGTACAGTTTACATAAACATTAAGATTTCTGTGTTGTGTGAGTATAATCACAAAAGGCTCTCTATACACATTCACTGGATTATGATATAAATACTGTGTTTTCCTTTTTTATACCAACAAATAAGAAGCTGAATTAAATCTTAGGTACATGAGCTAAAAATCTGGGCCAGTGTGTGAATGAAACCAAAGAGTCTGGTGATTGTGACTCAACACATCTGGTTATTTAAAATAATAAACACAGTGATGATAAAGCAAATGTGTGTCATCGGCATCACTCCATATGTGCATGTGTTTTCTGTGCACTCTGTGTATTTGCTTAGCTTTGAAGCAGATGACTCCAGCCTGGATGCTACTGTATGTGTAATTGCGTTAAGAAGTGGGAATCAAATATGCTAAATTAAACGACAAAACAAACAGATGTGTATTTCTGTGTAAAGCGAAATACAAGGACACGGTTGGCAGATTTAAGAAAATGTCCAGTATGCACACAATGATCTCTGTTAACACTGTTTACCATCCCCTACATTAGAATGACTGTATTTACTGAGATTTTCATGTTGTTAAAGCTTGAGTAAGATTGTGAATTTTGTGTTGAGCTTTTGTCGATTGATCACTGTGTACAACAAAGTTATAAGTTGACAAATAGTTTTAAGGTTGGATTCCAAGAGCCAAGAGTACACCATAAACATACGGTAAAACAGCTGCTGCTCTACTAAACTCTTCATCCTGGCATTTGACAGCGACATAAGCCACACTGCACACATCCATCTCTATAGGCCTTTCACCCTGTTTTGGAATATATCTGCCACTGTGAAAAAGGTAGCCCGAGGGAGAGCGAGAAACGCGGCAGGTTAAGAGAGGGACAGGCCAGGAGAGGGTTAACTCTCTGTGAAAGGGAATAAGAATAGGCAGGTGATGCAAACTGGTGAATGAGAGGAAGTCGAAGGAAGGGAACAGAAAGGATCCTGCAATAGAACATGTCCTCCGGGAGATTTGTGCCCTACGGGAATACTATGATCACCGCTGTGTGTGCATTTGTGTGTGTATCACAGTCGGAGGTGCCTGTATGAACTATCACACAGTTTATTTATGACGGCTCCCCGCTGACAGTTACACACACACAAAACAACCTGCTCACAACTCCGAGCTTTTCTCTTCAATCATCACCACTTCTCGCCCAAAACATTTGTGCACACATCCTTAACCAGAAACTATATGAAAGTCACACACCAGATGCACTTGATTTTCTAACTTTTAAAGCTTCTTTTAAATGTGTATATGTTTATTGGCCAGTAGTAACACAGGTTATGCAACAGAGCTACTTTCCATACCTCATACTTCTCTGACGTTTGTTTTTTTAAATCAAATACTGTATTTTATCATTTCTGTCTCCATAAACACCCAGATACATTATTCTTATATAATCTTCAATTGCTGACTACCAACATGACATTATAAGCTGTTTTTCTTTGGGCAAAAAGAGGTGTACCAAATAAAATACAGACAAATAAAGAAAACATATCCTTTCCTCATGTATCTTAGCATAATGCATTAAATTAGGGCCACTGAGAGCCTTTGAGAGGTGGCCATTGTGGAATCGATTGGGAATGCTCTGATCATGGCATGGTAAAATAGAGGAATAAGAGACTGGAATGAAAAGTGTTTTATTCAATTTCAGCTTGCCAGGACTTAGGGAACTGTTGTGTCGGTTGCCTGGCAACTGTAATACTCCAATACACAAGTGCAAAGAGTGTAGTGAATAATACTCCCACCATCTTCCTCTTTATTCAGTGCTTGTGTTCTTGATGGTCTTCACCTATACATGCTGTTGGGCAAGGTAATCCGATTAAAAGCGCTAATATATAGTTGAAGAACATTCTATTCATTCTTTGAAACACATGCAATGGCAAAACTGTTTCCTTTGAATGTAAACCATCTATTTGTGTAAATATACAGTATTTAAGTTTAAAGCATGGACCCATGGCAAATGGACTATAATTTTTTCTTTAGTGTGTGATTCATACATTGAACATGTTGATATTGGGATTTTATATAGTGTCCACTGGTGTTTTCTTTCCCCTGAGTAGTGACACGGAGAGAGCAGCCACAGTTGTGACAGGAAACTTGACAGCATGGATAAAAAGCCGGATTACAGCGAGGTCAAGCTCTAGCAAGTGAATATTCCACTCACCCATCAGTTTCATGTAGAAGGCAGCCTTGCTAGAGATGTGACGCGGCTTGACCCTCCTGACCAATGACACAGCTGACACAGGAGATCGTCCTCCTGTGAGAGCATATGCCTTCATAAACTTTTGCAGTTGATGTAGATCAGAAGAGGGAAATTATATGTCCAGATACAAATCCTCGACAAATGGTAGAAAATTATCTCTTTTGCACTTTCTTATCCAAGCTGTGAAATACAAAATACAATCATCTCTGTCAAGAGTGGATACTGGCACAATCACAACTTAATAGAAACTCAAATGTAGGCAACACAATATGTGGCCGTTGTGATCGTAGAAGTTCTCAGTGTGATTTTTAGAAATGCCATATTCCCTTAATCAGTCTGTAAATGAAACATATATTACTGCATGCAGATTATAGCCACGTTCGCAAGAAAAGGGAATTGCGTAATCCATAAGAAGGTGCTACTTTGTTAATGTGTCGGGCACCTGCGGTTGCATTCTCTTTGTTCTTCCTCTCATATACTAGATTTTCAGGCGCTGTCTCTCAGTGGTTTTCAGGCTCACTGGAGGCATTCCAATAGATCCATCAATTTGGCAAAGCAGTGTGTGTGAAGCATAAGAGTCATTCCCTGGGAACCTAACACAGACATACACACATGCACACTAATAGACAATCTATGTTGTTTATTTCAGTGTTTCCACCTGCAGGATGTCTCAAAGGTGCTGGTTGTGTGTTGTTTTGGCTTGTCCAGGCCCCTCCCTTCTTTCATATGGTCTATATCATTCTGCAAAGAATGATTACAGAGCAGTCTCAGTGCCCAATAATTTTCCTGTCTGCATGAAAAATATAGAAATATAGATGATACAAAATTGTTTCTTCACTAAAAACAAGCTGTCAACAGCAAAAACCCATACTCTTCATGGACTCTGCTTTATATAACTTTACATGATAAAAGCTTTATTGAATGTCATCAATTGTAGAAATTAAACCCAGTAATTTCAGTGTGAATTTTAACATTTCTATATGTGTGTTCATGACACTGTGTTGATACTAAGACTTAACTTAGTAATAGAAGTGAGTGTCTTTGTGTAAACTCATGAACGGGCTGAGATACAAAACATTCAGAAAGTGCCACCCAGGGGGCATTGTATTATATTACTTTGTGTCACTAGGGGGCACTCTGAGCTTCTGCAGTGTTTAAACAATGTTGTGAATGGCATTTCTTCTTCCGGCAGCGTGGCTAGCCCCCCTGTACAGGGCTAATGGGGACAACAGGGCTAACAGCAACTAACCTCTGTGGGACAATGAGCAGAGATTGTATTTCTGGGAGAAGGGGGGTGTAAATATACAAGGAATGGCCGTATTACCATGAGTCTTGCAGATTCATTATAAAACAACAGGCTTCTTTGCAGGATCCAGGTAATGAGACAGTAGTAATTAAAAGGTGCTAAAATGTAAGGTCTCAATCTGCTGACGCCAACTACAATTGTTTTCTTTCAGGGCTAATTGGTCTGCCGCGCACTGCACTTGTGATTGACGTTCAAGATAAAAAGAATGTTGTTTCTGCATATATTTGACAGATACGCCACACTGTTCCTCCTCCACAGTGATCTAATCAGTTACTCTTTCTTCTCTCTTTCTTTGCTTTTTTTTCTTCCCTGCTCTGTTCTCTGGCTTCTGCCTCTCTTGCTGTCCATCCGCCCCTCTCTTGTCTTCTTGGGGACTCCAGTGATGGCTTCAAAAGGCAAAGTTCGAGGTGAGTTGTAGCTGTGATTTGCTGCTCTCCCTGTGACGTAGATCACTTACGCCATAACAGATAACAGCTGTTAGAATGGCTTCATAGTGCTGCGTTTTTATAGTCTCATTTATGCTTATGTTTCTTTGAGTTGCAACTTTATTTTGCCTTGCCATTTTGTGTGAAGGGTCAACTACAGAAAAAAGGGGGTTGTTTTTAAAGGCCATATACACATTACTATTTTACTGAAAGGGAGATGTGTCCCTACTGGTCTGGCAGACAAACTACAGCATTCATTCATTACATTGTTTTGACTAGGCCAGCATTTGCTTTTTGGTTTTATGTATGATATTTGTAACATAATCATCTAAATATAGACCATTAATGTCCTTTAACATTGTGTTAGAAAAGTATTAGGTCATTTTGTAAAAATGGAACAACACAAATTGCAGCCGACTCAAAGAAATGAAAACATTTTGAAAACAGTTTTGAAGCAGTTTAACTGTTACTGTAGACGTAAAACCAGCAGGTAACCAAAGATAAAGGTGTTGAATAATATACATTTGAATATTGTTAACATAAAAGTTACCAAATATAATAATAGCTTATAATAAAATAAAATAAAATGATAAGTAAAAGCTATTTATCAGACTGCAGCCTCCATTTAGATAAAGCATTTTCCTGTGTAAGCCCTCTCCAACAGTCAACACCACAATTCATCATATAAATGCTCTTTTTGCAGTTAAAACCTACACACTTTTCTTAAAATGCTATCCTAGGAAAATCCACCTTTCCATTGTGTTATTCAACACCACTCCATACCTGTTGTTCCCTGGGGAAGTATTTTTGACTTGGTAATGTTTATTTGGGAAATGATAATGCCTGCTATTAGGCCACCTTGGCACCACCTGTTTAATACCTGCAGTTGCTTGTTGTAATGGAGGTGTTACTTTGCTACAAACTGTGGTAAACCCATCATGATTGCACGTTGTTGGCACACGTCTGTTTCAAGAAGTTGGCCCCCGGTGGAGCGTCAGTTGGTTTATCGCTTGTATCAAAACATTCCCGTCTCCATTTTAGTGCTATCAGATTTCACTTTCAAATGCAAATGGTTCTGATGCAGCTGTGAGATCTCTGTTGTCTAACGCTGTTGACCTCACCTCTAGTTAGACACCACGTTAACCTGACTATTATCCTTTTTTATCTCTTCATGACGCTATAGGAAATCTATTGCACTCTTAACAGAGGAACAGAGGATATGTAGATCACAGCCAAGCACATGTCTCCCTTTCACTTGTCTTCCCGTATAATGAGGCGATTGGTAAGAAAACATAGCAAGTCTGATAAGAGTCACGCTGGTCAGGAGGCAGATAAAAGCTGTCTCACCTCAAAGCGCCACTCCATCATGGCGGGTGAACGCAAGAGGCAGCTATGGTACAACAATCAACCAATCAATGCCTTCTAAATATATATTAAGCTTTACATATTGCCCATGTCGGTCTGATCTATTCCAATTATACAGTGACAGAGATTGATTTCCCTGCACCCCACACAACCTAACATATACGGTATATATATCATTCATTCATCGTTTATTCATTTTCTACCGCTTAGTCTCATTAGGGTTCACGGGTGACTGGAGCCTATCCCAGCAGCTTTGGGCCTGAGACGTGGTACACCCTGGACAGTGGCCAGTTAGTCGCTGGGCTCACATTTAGAGACACAGTGACAGACCATTCACTCTCACATTCATTCACTAGGGACACTTTAGACTTGTCTATAATTAACATATTAAATTTGGACAGTGGGAGGAAGCCGGAGTACCCTCACAGTAGGGCTGCACAATTAATCGAATTTCTAATCGCGATTACAGAAGCCACGATTACGTAATCGTCCAAAGCCGCGATTACACAAAAAAATAAAATAAATATGCGCGCTTAAGAGGCGTGTTTAGATCATGT
Source organism: Perccottus glenii (assembly GCA_024416835.2). Classification (NCBI taxonomy): domain Eukaryota; kingdom Metazoa; phylum Chordata; class Actinopteri; order Gobiiformes; family Odontobutidae; genus Perccottus; species Perccottus glenii. The sequence goes on along the minus strand of CM044561.2, from coordinate 18,949,535 downwards.
CAGGTTGTGAGTGGCGAATCACCACTTTTAATAATAGTCTGTAGGCGTGTCATTATCAACGACCAGATTATCCACTGATACGTCTCATGCATGGGCGTAGGTTTAGGAGGGGACGCTAGGTACTAGTCCCTATCAATATTTTGAGATGGCAAATTTGTCCCCACCAATATTTAGCAAGCTCTTTTGAACTGCTATTTGGATCTTTGCACTGCTATTTGGATCGATTCTAACGGCCAGGACGACGACAGTACAAGAAACGCCGTAATTTGATTGGCGGCGGGATATCTGACAGGCTACAGGCGCGGGCCGGGACTACTTTTGTGCTTGCACTAGCAGCGAGCGGCTGGTGTGTGTGCGTGCGCATGTGATGACGCCGACGGTATGTTACCAGGGCTGTCTCTCTGCCACATACAAAGGCCAGAGTAAAAACATTCTAATATTTCGTTTTTTTGCCCCTTTTTGTATTTGTAGATGCCACCCAAGAAGAAAAACATAAGAAGCTTTTTCATAAAGCAGAGTTCGAGTGTAAGTAGGCAAAATAACTAGCTAGCCACACAAATAAACTAGTAGTAGTGACTGACCAGTCACTAATCAATGTTATATAGTTCAACAATAATAAAATGTTAGAATATGATCTGAATTTTATTCTAATGTTAATCTAGCTTACTGCTAGTCTCATACAGACAAATTTACCACATAGATTAACATAAATTTCAACGCATTAATCCACAAAACCATGTTTCCTTCATATTTAAAAATGGCTCTGAAATATAAAAATGATGTGTTGAATGCATACCATGATACGTGTGTATTTTATTCATTAGTTCATTTAATTACATATAGGAAACTCAGACATCTTGTGAAGATGTCATAGAGAATGTTGAGGAAGAAGTAGCTGGACCTTCAGGGCTTTAGGTGAGGTCTTAAAGTGATAGATCGTCTTAAAGAGAAGGTCTTAAAGTGATTCTGTGATGAGATATACTACTATTGATTAATAGCAAATTATTACCTGTTTTATTATGCAAAAGTGAAGTGAATTGGTATTAGTATAAAAGGATATCAGTGTGAACCAATGTAGAAAAGCAATAAAAGTTTTTCAGGAAGAGTGTTTTCAGCTTGGTTTTTTTTATTTTTATATACAAATATGGCATGAAGTTGCTTTAAACATGGTATAAAGCTACTTAAAACATCAATCAATGTAAATTGTAATAATCATAATTAATAATCGCAATTACAATTTCAAAGGAATAATCGACAATTATGATTTTTGTCAGAAGCAGCCCTACCTCACAGAAAGCCCAGAGTCGGCCGAGAATGTTTTGAGTCTCCCGGGTTTTGAACTCACGACCTTCTTGCTGTGAGGCAGGAGTGCTAACAACTCTGCCACGTGCATCCAATTATTAGAATGTGTGATAACATAATGGCAGAAGTGACAGCAATGCAAAAAAAGCTAAAAAAAAAAAAAAAGAGCTCATTAAAGACATCAAGACACAGAACGTATACGAACACACCAGTCTGACTTTGACCACTGTTTCTATTTTTAAATTTAATTTTCTTGAATACAGTGAATTAATTTAAGATGCACAACAGTTTGGAGTGTTTTCTAAAATAATATTAATAACAACAGCAGTTGTCAAAAAAAATAAGTTACAGCTAGACATTTTGTCCAAATCTAAAAACACCCAGGTAAACCTTGGGAAATTCTTGCATTTTTATACAAGTACACATGTTATACAAAATGTACAGTATAAAATACATAAGTAATGTAGCATATATGTTGATGTATGATGAAGTGACAGTATAATTTTTAATACTATTTTGCATAACTGGTATTTCTGACAGTTATCATTTATTCATAAGCATATTTTATAGACTTGTATAGTGAAAACAGTGATATGGTCTAGCGTGCCGTTAAATGCAGTGCTCACACATCTATGACTCTCTCTTGTCACATCAGTTCTTGAAGATACTCTTTGATTATGCGCCGCTTTCGACCAGCCTGAGCCTCGCTTTGAGCCGTGATCTTCAGTGTCAACCCTGACTTGAAGTTGTGCTACAAGAGTGTCAGGCAAAATAAGTCTGTCACATGAGCCAAATGATAAGAGGAGTTTTAAAGAAGTAGCACTTTGCGCCGACTGGCTCTAGCCTCTTACCCCCCTGGGCGTGCAGCTTTTCCCCAGATCACTCTTTAAATGAACACTATCTGTCAACACATCAGCACACATTAGAAAATCACACTGTGTCATGTTGATTCAGGGAGTTTGGGAGTGTTTGGTGGCAGTAATGATTAGGCTGGTTCCCACATGAATGCCACCCGCCTGCGATCATCTGTTTTTCACATGAATGAAAGCCAGGAATCAAATAATACCTGAGATAAAAAAAAGTCAAGCATCTTCCTCCTTTAGAGAATTGCATTGTAGTTTGATTTATCTAACCCAGTGCTTTGTCATTTCATTTTTGGAATACACTTGGGTAGAGGATATTACTACATACTGCATCTACAACAGAAACAAATGGAATATTACAATCCGTGGTTCCCCGTGAGGTAGGCTTGCATTTAGATTCTGAAAAGCACTAGAAACACCCAACTGTAGCAGTTTCCAGCCCTGATTGAGCAAATGCTGGTATGTCATTTTGAACTGGTCCCAAAAAAATGAGGATTCACTGCTGACACCGTGGGATGTTCTATTCTGTATTGCAAACCTGCCATTATGTTTATCTTTATTGTGATCACATTAGTCATAGCAGATATGTGTTGTACAGCTTATATAATGTACAATGATTACAGCATAAAAAACCTAAGGGAGTAAGTACATGAAGGCAAAAAGAACTGATTTACACAATGATTCAGAAGCTTTTATGTCTAAAGATAATTGTAATGCATCTTTTTAGTATCGTTGCTTAGCCTGTCAGGAAAGGCAGCCATGCGAGAAAGGCTTTTCCTTTTGGCAAAACATTTAAGATATTGCTTTCTCTTTTCTGCCCTGTCTTTTCCCTGATTCCTCGATTCCGTGTTTCAAAAGATATGTACTTGTGTCCTTACCTAACTTGCCTTTGCTCTTGGCTTCTTTTGCTCACTTTTGCCGGCTGGAAGAAAACAGCGTATGAAGTATTTATAAAGGCCAGCTTTACTTCTGTCATAAAACCATGAGATGCCTGCCCTCGGCTCAGAAGGGATAGTGAGATTGCTGGCCTTTTTGGACACACTGAGCTCAGGCTCAAGCGCAGGGAATGACCACAGGTGTATATCTCTGCTCTTGAAATGAATGTTGCTGAATCAAGGACAGGGATACTGGACAAATAAAAGTGGTTTCTGAAAGAAATTTTTGGTTATTAAAGAGAAAATAGTGAGAAGAATTGCTGGTATGTTTGTTGCTTTCATTGGATTTTGTTTAATTTTTTTTATGTTCTTCATCAAGTTGTCCATAACAACATCTGTTTGCATGGTTTGTAGCCAAAATGCTTTTGGAGCAAACATCAACATCCTCCCTGTCTTTAAAAACAGGACTTTTCTTTGGCTATCTGACAACTTTTATTTCTAATCACACTGCCGCAACCTGCTTATACAACACTTAGTGGAACCACAGAGGAACAGGTGATATTCCTTGATCTGACACCGAGGGGTGATTTGGACATCAAGTTTGTCGTGGAGCACCAACAGCTGCCTTCTCTAATTACTGTATGTAAATGACAACAGGCCTTCCATAGCAGTCCTCTGGTGGTGGAGCATAATTAATTTCATATCTGCACATCACAAATGACTGTCCTGAGGTGCTTGTACAGCAGCACAGAATACAAAGGTTGCTCCGCCCTTTGCAGAAGCTGCACTCAATTTGCCCACAGCAGGGATTAGTTTACATTCAAAAGAGAAAGTCACACAGATTCAAACTTTCATTCACCTTCACTTCCTTCACTGGCATATAGAAACAAACTTACCACTTATACATGACTTTCTGTGACTCAGATCATATTTGAAACCTATATTATTTTATATAACCAACATTGTCTAATGTGTTATATCATTATTTTTGTAAAATATGTAGGCCCAAATCAGTTGGTAATTGGAGTTTTTACACCTACATGCAGTGTATTGTATGTATGTACTTGTACTAGAACATGTGCTTTTTATCTTATTAACTAATTAGGCGGTGGTTCATCAAATGAATCCAAATATAGTAGACGTCTGTGCTATTGTTAATTCTGCCCTACAGTGTAAATTTCTAACTAAATAATTTAAAGATTGATAACGGTCTTCAAATTATTAATTTGACTAATTGTTTGAGTTGATTAGTATATTAAATTATGATAATACTGAGTTCAAATATTAATAAAGTATTAACAAATACCATTGCATTATTAATGTAATATGTGTTTTTCATTGTGTATGTCTCAGATTGTGTTCTACATGTAATTCTTCATAAATGTCAGATAGAAACAAGCCATACAGACACATTTATTACAGATAAATACAATTTCACATTTTATCATTCTAAACAAATATTTTATGAAGTTAGACAAGCTCACTGTTTTTGAACATTAAGTTAAACATGAATTTGACATTTGAACCACTTTCTACTGAGTTACAGATGTTACAGCTGCTAATGTAAAGCTCCAGCACACAGCAATTACCTGCAATGCACAGGAAGGTCAGATGTACTTTCAAAGTAATGTGTGCATGCTGTTATTATATCATGTGGAGATGTGAATGTGAATTTAAAGATGTTGATTACAGGTGTTAAAAAAGGGCATACCACAGAAAAAGTAGAGACTGTACATGACATGTTCCTGAGAAAAAGGAAGGAGTTTGTGTGAAAACTGTTGCAGTGGGAGTGAGTCCAAAAGCGAGGACTGAGAATGGGGATGCATTTGTCTGGCACTCCACTGAAGCGGCTCCTTTTACTCTTTAAGTGCATGGCATTTTGTGTTTCATGTCTATTCAGTCTCATCATGTCTCAACATTTTTCATTTCATTTCTTTTTCATAATTAATAAGATAAATGTTTACAGCCCAAATTTGTGTCACATCTTTTCACAGGCCAGAGTATGCGTTTAAACTGAGCTCATTCGAGTGAACATAACCATGAGTTTTCATTTACTTGCATACCTGTAGTGCTTAATAAACAACTGAAATATTATCATTTATATTTGAATATTTTGATATTTTTGATTATCCCTGCTAGTTGTCTGGAAAAATAGGCTTCCCTCCATGTCATTTAGCTAGTACCTTCATATTTTATCACATTAAACATTTCTCAATGCAGGTGTCAAGGTTGCGCTCTGTCTCTGGCTCAAGGATATCGTGACAGGAAACACTTTCCCCTCTTCTTGATAAATTCATAAAAGCTCTTGAGAAGATCGAACTCTTGACCTTGAGCGGTTTGTGCGTTGGCTGGTTTGCTGTCGTGCCGTGCCGCCTGACACTCAGAATCAGTCAGTCTGAGAGGCTCATGTGTCCAGCTGTGTACCACCTGTGTAACCTTATGGACACTAACCGCTCATGGCAAAGCTGTCATGTCGGATCAAATCCTGTGTATCTCATTTATGATCTCCTGAGCGCAATTGCATTTTGAGTAGTGGCACTTGTGAGGGGATGTTGTACTGCTGTGAATGCAAATGGATAAAAGTATTTGATCTGCTTGGTTGGTGATTATGACCACAGTGACTCAGTGTTAGTCATGTATTGGAGCTGCACTAATACCATAAATTGTAGAAATGAATGCACCAATAGACTCGACAAACAATTTACACATAGACTGTAGGGGGATTAAATACACAGACAATAAAACCAGAAGTGCAGAAATTTGGAAACCTATCAACCTAGTACATTTATAAAGTTGTATTTTTGAATATGGTGCCATGGTTCCTGGAGACTCATTCACTCTCACAAATACAAACCTTCCTACTGTGAGGTGGGAGTTCAAACTACCAGCGTGCACCTCCACATTTAATATGAAATGGCCAAAAACATCATCCCTACGGCTTACAATTTGTTAGATGCTCCTCAATTCATGTTTCATTATCAAATTTGCCATAGGTTCAAAAGGTGACTCAGTTAATCAGAGTTACAAACCTTCTTAACCTTCTTGGTATTCCTGTAGTCCCTGCCATACATCCTAGCTCAGCTGAGTGGGGTTGCAGTGCTGGTCTAAAGGTCAGTGGCTCTGGGCTGTCTGTCTGTCTGCCCCTCTCATTCACTGCTTTGAATGTCTAAATAAGAAAGGTTAGTAGACTCCTGCTTGAAAGGTCATATTATAGAGTCGAAGGAAAGCATTCTGGATATTTGTCTGTGTACTATTTGTCTGCTTGTTTGCTTTAGCCACAATAGGGTGTACGGCTGCCAATACATTTGCAGGCATATACACTTTTGAAAAGGGTTTTGTGGGTAAAGTTTAGGGCTGTTTCGAATGCCATTTTTTGAGCTTCGAAGCTTAGGTGGCAATCAATATCGAATATTCGAAGCTTCGGTGGGTGGGGCTAAATATATAATAATAGTGTCGGTTTGCATTTGTATCATCTTTCATGACTTCACGTTTCACTCTTCGGCATCGTAAATGTGTTTTTTTGCCGCGTGCTACTTACCAGAGTATGTGAGCGGAGCTGAGCGGGAAGAATTTGCGCTCCACGCTCAAAGTATTTCATAATGACTCCGCTCAAGCTCTGCTCTGGGTGTACAATTTTCCGCTCCTCGCTCCCTCCCCCACTCCGTCCTTATACGTCTCGCTCCGTTTTCGCTCCAGGGTATTTTTTTTTTTTTTTTTAATAACACCAGTGTCTGATCAGAAGATGCAAAAAACGAAAAACATTACATTAAATAAAATAAATCACAAACTAAAATATGAAGTTAAACAAATTGCCAAACGAAAAAAATAAAGCTCTCTTTTAGCCAACTTTTAGCCTGTATTAATATTGAGAAATAGGCCTATGAACAGAAAAAAATGCTGGCTGGTTGAACATTAGCGAGCGAAGCTAAATCTCCAGTGCTGCGTAAACAAATGCAAAATATGATTAGAAACATTTTGAGTCCCCCTCCGTCTCCTGACAGTGGTTTAGTCCTGGGACTCCTGGCTCGTGATTGGTAATTTAGCGATAGTGGAGTGTTTCGGAACGGGAGAAAATCACAACGCTCCAACATTTAAAAAATCCGCTCCTCGCACTTGGCAAAATCACACAACTCCGCTCCTCGCTCCGCTCCCACTCCGCACCGCTCACATACTCTGCTACTTAGAGAACTCAGGTGATTTTTCAAACTTGTGGTGCTGTTGTGGTAGGCCAGTTTCAAATCACATATTTGACACACTGCCTTTGTCTTGTCATCCTCACTTAATTTAAAGTGCTCCCAAACAGCTGAGGTCTTGGGCATTTTGTACCTATTCAGTATGAGATGAAATAAATCACTACGTTCGCCAACGGGCGGTTCAAGCATGAGTGAGAATGAAGTCACGTGTTGAAAAAAAAAAAAGAATATTCGAATCTCAAAACTGAAAATCGAATGCCACCCCACCGAACGAATATTCGATTATTCTAGTACAGCCCTAGTAAAGTTGTGTGTAGTTCTGTTGTTTGCTTGTTAGCCCTGAACATTAGCCAACCTAGATGAAGAGTTTAGTTTAATAGCTGTGGTGAGGGTAATGGCTAAATTGATCTTTGTGTCGTGCCGCTATAGAGAATACATGATGCTATTTAGTAAGAGCAGAGTGTAATGAAGAAAAGTTAGAGAACTATTCATCCCTGAACATTAAAATGCTGTTAAAATTGTGTTTATCATAACCATATTTTATATAATCATCAATATGTAGTATGTTATTGTTTCATGATCAGCATAATACAGTCAAAGCAGAACATCTACACACGTGGACAAAAATGTTGGTACCCTTCGGTCAATGAAAGAAAAACTCACAATGGTCACAGAAAAAACTTTATTCTGACAAAAGTAATAATAAATAAAAATTTTATGAATGTTAACTAATGAAAGTCAGACAATGCTTTTCAACCATGCTTCAACGGAATTATTTTAAAAAATAAACTCATGGAACAGGCCTGGACAAAATTGATGGTACCCCTAGAAAAGTCTGTAAATAATGTGACCAAATGGACATGTTAATTCAAGGTGTGTGCATTAATTAGCATCACAGGTGTGTACAATCTTGTAATCAGTCAGTGGGCCTATATATAGGGCTTCAGGTAGTCACTGTGTTGTCTGGTGACATGGTGTGTACCACACTCAACATGGACCAGAGGAAGGAAAGAGTTGTCGCAGGAGAATAGAAAGAAAATTATAGACAAGCATGATAAAGGTAAAGGCTATAAGACCATCTCCAAGCAGCTAGATGTTCCTGTGACTACAGTTGCACATATTATTCAGAAATTTAAGATCCATGGGACTGTAGCCAACCTCCCTGGACGTGGCCGCAGGAGGAAAATTGATGACAAATCAAAGAGACGGATAATCCGAATGGTAACAAAAGAGCCCAGAAAGACTTCTAAAGAGATCCAAGGTGAACTCCATGCTCAAGGAACATCAGTGTCAGATCGCACCATCCGTCGTTGTTTGAGCCAAAGTGGACTACATGAGAGACGACCAAGGAGGACACCATTGTTGAAAACAAATCATAAAAAAGCTAGACTTGAATATGCCAAACTACATTGTGACAAGCCACAAAACTTCTAGGAGAATGTCCTATGGACAGATGAGACAAAAATGGAACTTTTTGCACAGACGGAAAAATGAAGCATATCAAGAAAGGAACACTGTCCCTACTGTCAAACATGGAGGAGGCTCTGTTATGTTCTGGGGCTGCTTTGCTGCATCTGGCACAGGGTGTCTTGAATCTGTGCAGGGTACAATGAAATCTGAAGACTATCAAGGGATTCTAGAGAGAAATGTGCTGGCCAGTGTCAGACAGCAAAATACCTGCTGAGAGGTGCAGAAGTCTCATTGACACTTACAGGAATCGTCTGATTGCAGTGATAGCCTCAAAAGGTTGTGCAACAAAATATTAAGTTAGGGGTACCAACAATTTTGTCCAGGCCTGTTGCATGAGTTTATTTTTTAAAATAATTCTGTTGAAGCATGGTTGAAAAGCAATGTCTGACTTTCATTGGTTAACGTTCATAGAATTTTTATTTATTATTACTTTTGTCAGAATAAAGTTTTTTCTGTGACCATTGTGAGTTTTTCTTTCATTGACCGAAGGGTACCAACAATTTTGTCCACGTGTGTACATTTGTCAAACAAGCAAAAATGTCCTCAGCCTCCATTTTTATCATTTCCTCAGCAATTTCCTATGCCCCACTCAAGAAGGAAGACACTGTAGATTGCCTTTGTTAAAATACTGGATTGCATTATATTGCATCATAATCCTAGTTATTGTTATACAGTACATAATGTATTTCCAGCCTACTGTTTACTTATAGGTTGTATTAATGTATCAGGTTTGAGTGTTTTTAACCAAACCTGCATGATTTAATTTCAGTTTAAATAATGCCAGAGTCATTTCATTGTGTCATTACTTCATAATGTGAGACAGAGGCGGAAGTAGTTGACCCGGCTTAGACTTGTCTTGTCAGTCAAAGTGGGGAGGAATTAAAGTGACCCATCTCTGTATAAGAGATAGAGCCCAACTGAACATAAGATAGAATGTGAAACTCTAGGGCAGCAATGGCTGACAGAATATGAAACTGTGAGACAAAGAGAGTTAAAATGCCACCTTAGGGATAAACTCAAAGAGGACTCTACAGAGAGGAACTGATTTGAACTGGAAACAAGAGAGCAAGAAAGTGAAAGTAGGCGTTGGAGTTACAGTGAGGGAAGACCTAAATTTAGACATGGAAATCAGGAGAGAACAGCTGCCTCCTTCCCTCAGGAGATACATTTAAATCAGGTCTGGGTGGCCAGAGGGGAGAAGGGAAGAGCCTACTCCACTGGCCAATTATGCGCACACACAACTGCACTGTTCTAATATAACCATCACTGTGGCCCCTTTGGCCCTTTCAGTCCCACTGGACGTGTAGCTGCAGACACTTGACGCTGGCCTTAAGCACAGGCTTCCCCAGAATTTAGTGGAGGCATGTAGAGAAGTCAGGATGAAACTGACCTTATACCAAACCTTAATGACTTAAGATGAACTTTAAAAACCAAAAGAGAAACAAAAAATGTATTACATAGGTAACCATTCTTAAATTTTAGTTTAGTGTATAAAACAATTACACTTTTTATGTTTTGTAAAGGAATCAGTGCTTTAAATCGGCATATTAATTCTCACTAAAAGAATCCGATGATTTCTAGCGCAAATAAGAAACTAGAGATTATCATTATTTTCACTGTGCTTCAACCATTTGAAATGACATCCAATAGAATTTATGCAAGTATTGCTTCATACTTCATAATTTCTCGTATAGCCTTTTGAAAACAGAAGAAGCACAAATCCCATTGGACTGACCAACTTGTTTGTCCGTTATTTGGTCTGTGCCAGTTCACCTTTTGTATGTGAGCGTAGCACAGTCAGGCAGTCCTCAGTCAATAAATCAATCCCCATCTGTAAATGTACTGTATACTGGGACCAAGATGGTAGTCCAATTAAATGGGCTTGTGTGCTATTACTATAGTTCAACTTAACTGTTTTTGTAAAGGTACCATCAGACTAAACTGTGCTCAAAACTTGGCAGGATGCACAGGAGAATTAATTTTAATAAATAGTATGACTGGTCTTAATCTTGTTGGTAACACACACTAGAATAATATTTAGACATTTTTTAAACACATGCAACGCATACAATCCCTGATGAGTGTCATCTTAAATTACATTTTGCACTTTCCACTAAAATAATCATCTGAAATTACGGTTTATATATTTTGAAGCATATTACGCTAAAGTCTGCCCTGCTACTTGATTTTTCTGTTAACTGTTATCGCACTATTGTGACCAGCACAAAGGGAATAAAATGCATCAGACTGAGCTGTATGTTGCCCAAGTGCATCGGTAAGAAAAATGGCAAAAAGTTAGTGATTTAAAAAGAGAAAGTAATAAAGAGAGCAAGGCCAGGCGTAGGAGAACAGTAAATCATTGGCAGATCATGCCTCATGCTAAATTTCCATGAATAAAACATTCTTCTAGTCTCCCATAGCGGAGATCCATTTTTCCTCCGTTTGCCTACTCTTCTCGCTTTATCTCTGGCATGCATGATTAACCTCGGGAGGCCTTAATCAACACTGGAAATGACCCATGCTCCAAGACTTACCTCTGCTTTTCTCCCCTTCACCTCATCTGTCCTCTTGTCAGCGCATCCTTCATGTCCGTGATGCAGAGGGGCTTCACCTGCAAACAAGTCCTCTTTGGAATTTATTTATCTCATCAGGAACACCATTTCCTGCCAATCACTTACACTTACTCTTTTGGATGTTTCAGGGAACGCTTGGAAATTAGACATTTCAGGAAAAAAAAATTATATTAAGCAGATTGTCAATTACTGTTATTGTTAACGGAAGGGGAAAGATTGGATGATACCACCACTAGACCCAAAAAGCAGCGATAAATACTTTGTCACTGTGCAATTTTAAACATAACCAGTCTTTTTTATTATTTTTATGTGGAATACTTAAAAAAATAATCACATCAAAATCCGCAACTTTTCTACTTGTGTGTGGTCTCTTATAGACGTGTTCCATCTATATGTGTTTGTTTCTCTTTTATTATCCTGACCAGAGGGGATGTGGGTTTAAGTTGGCAGATTTAGCTGGGGAGGAATAATCTATCTTACCTAAGCCTTTATTCACACACTCTTTAAAAACCTGTCCTCTAGGGATGGGGACAGGCATAGATTTATGGTTATTATTATTTACTTGCTTACGCGCAGCCTTTCCTTATACAACACATACAAACGGCACTAGCACACACACAGAGAAGCAGTGGGAGCTGTCCAGAGTCCTGCAAATGCAGCTCAAAACCAGACATCGACCTGTCCATGGTCCTGAACTAAAAATGAGTGCTCTACTGTTTGTGTGTTATGCTCGCAATAATTTCTTTTTTTTTTTTTTTTTGGTCTGATGCAGCAATTACACACACAAACATGGGCACAATTCCACAGAGGATGGTTTTTAATTGCTGCTCCCTGTGGAGTTGAGGTTTCAGGGTTGCTACCGCGGGCTAAATGCCCCTTGTGTTCCCCATGTTAGGCTCCAATTTAGCGCACAGCAGCAACTGGCCATTCTCTACTGAACATTTGCTCTGTAATTAGGGTATTACCCATTTTCAAAGACTAGTGCTTGTCGGGGAGAGAATGAACCGGTTTAAATACACGTTTGTTTCTTATTGGTCAGTTAATCTATCCACCTTATTGTTACAATTTGAAGTCATTGTTTTACTCTAGATGTATGAGGTGAATGTGATCATGCACCCAACCAGTGAAGCGGAAAAGTACCATCTGTTTGAGTCTCTCTCCCCTGTCCCCAGCGCGGCCCATCTCCTCTTACCGGTGTGTCTTGTTTAATGTGCTGCAGGCCTCAGCGGTCAGCACCCTCTGGTCCAGAACGTGACGGTGACAGAGGGTGGGACGGCGAACCTGACCTGCCGTGTGGAGTACAATGACAACACCTCCCTCCAGTGGTCAAACCCGGCACAGCAGACCCTGTTTTTCGGAGACAAGAAAGGTAAGATGAGACAAAATTGCACCAGATGTACCATGTATTCAAAATATTTAAGAATGCTGAAGAATACTTTATAGATTCTTTGTCAAAATGCTGTCAAAGTGCTGCTTCACTACATGTAAAATACACATTCATGTCTGCATATTAGCTACTACACAGCTTTGTGGCAATTATTTCTCATTACCAACTTAAAACGTTTCTTCAAATCAAATCAAATGTTCAAAGAGCCGAAAACTCTTCTCTCACTTAAGTCTGCCTTCTATACAACCTTTCACTGCACTTGTAGTGCTGCTGGCATACACTTATACATCTCAGCTGGAAATACAAACCCAATCAGTTAAACCTTGGATGTTACAACACCACAGCCTTGTCTATTAACATAATCTCCATTTTATTTTTATAAAACCGAGATAATAATAATAATGATTTTATCTTATTAAAGCCATTACAGGACCCAGTGTTCTGTGCTCATCATCCAACAGTGTGGATCATTTCATAAAAATGCAGTATGAGCCTATAGATGTTTGTTTTTTACTCTTTTCCATATATTGTTTTTAGTAGTAACTTGTTTTAATGATTCAATTCTCTGCGTCAGTTATTCTAAAGTGTATTTATCGAGAGCCAGTGCAGTGCCATTGAGAAATCTCCAGATTATATCTTTAAACCCCTGTTAATAATGCATGGATAAGGCTATGAAGGCACCACAAAGCCACCAGTGTTTAATGACTAATAAGTACATAGCGGGGGTCTATCCCTGACCTTTGTGCCCTCGTCACTACTCCACATAAAGAGGATTCATGGCTGTTATTTTGCTGGTGCGCTCCTTCTGAATTGATTGCACCCTGCGTGTCTCTGTTCTGTATTAGTGGGGTGTAATAGAGTATGAATCACACTCTCTTGTAAGTGTCTGGATTAAGCACATATGGGATTTACAGAGTCTTTTTTCATTATCCCTCTGCCCACTGGCCTGCTTTGTCAATTTGTGTGACTGTGGAGTTGAAAATTCATGCAAAAAAAAAATAGAAAAGACCTGCATTGAACATTAAAATAAATTCAAGCTTGGGGGACTATTTTATGCCATTTAAAGTGCACTTCTCTGGGATCGGGACTGAAAAAGTGACATTATCAGAAAAAGCAAAAAGGGATACTACAGAGACTCTCAGAATGGCGTTGCTGTTTTGGGTTTGGCTTTGTGTCAGGCAGCGCTTTGGGAGTTGTCCTGCTGAATGTTGCAGATTCAGATGCACATGCTGATGAGGCCACTGTGATGGTGAGTGTTTCTAAAGTGCCACTGGCGCTGGGAGAAAAGAGACATGTCTCAGCTGCAGACGCCTTTGAGCACAGTAGGTTTCAGATTAATTTTCCTTGCTGCCTGATGGGAAGAAGATTTGAATTAGAGCAAGTCCACAGTTGCTCAAAAATACAACATCGGCTCACATTTGTATTATCTTCGATTACAGTCAGTTGTATCCAACATACGTATGTCATGCTTTGTGTAGGAGCCATAACACATTTGGGTTTTAGTTTTATTTTGCTGGTGGTGGTTTAATTACATTTGCTTGGAGTGAGTGACCTATATTTTACCCAACCACTGGTGGCGGTGAGTTCAAGGTGTTTGCGTGACAGGAGGTCACACGTTTTTTTTTAGGCTCACACTCATTGACACACTGGAAATATATCACAATAACTCCATCCTCTACCGAGACTCCATAGACTGCCACCAAGGACATCATTTGGACGCAGACCCACCCCCTTTAATCATCATTTATTCATTCATTTTGTTTAATAAACAGGGATACACCCCAAACCCAGTTGACATTCTCATTTTGGAAGCGCGTTATAAACACACTCCCTTGCACCCAAAGAAAGCAACTCGTACAAAGGCCTGGATAGTCACTACACTTTGCGTGCAAATAGTCTGCCTCAAGGTGTAGGAAACAGGTTTTAAAAGTAACCTACGTACTACGTATTCTGTGTATGGACAGATATAAAGATACATTTCTGATTGTACAGCCCTAAAGAAATGTTCAAGGTTTATGTTTATGAATAATAAAGTGTATGTCTATATCACATTTACTTAAAGCACATTCAGTTATTTACAAGAAATGAATACATTTTAAATAAGACTCTTTAAAAGATGTACAAAGACCTGTTGGTCTGTCTTTTTAAAACCTATGCAAGCAATAATATATTGAATTCTTTCAGCAATAACGTCTTCTATAACAGGTTATTGTCTTGTGTGTGGTTTGTATCACACTGAATGTGACTTGCTCTCTCTGTTTAAGTCAGGCACTGACATTAGCATAAACATATTGCTTTGGCTGAAACAGATGCAGCAGCTGACTCCATCGCAGTCCTTCGAGTGGCACAGGTTTCGCCGTGTTGTTTTTTTTAATGTCAGGGCTGTGGCTCACCTCTGTGACAGTCAGACGGATGAAAGAGATTCCTCTTGTCTCGGCTCTTCTCAAAGGTGCCGCGATGAATGTGAGGAGTTGTTTGAATTTCAAATAAGTCATTGTCCCCAAAGTAGCCAATTTTGTCCTTTCCATCACTTACCACTGAGGGACTTAATCTGTGTGACCGAGCTTCTCTCTTTTACTCTATTCAAAATACATTAATGTCGCTTAATAAATTGCTCTTTAGGTTTTGTGAAATTAAGAATTTGATAATAGCTTTATTTCCTAGATGAAGACATTTTGGATTTAGACTTAATTAGAGTTATTTTTTTCTTTTCCCTGTTAGACGGAACTAGAAACCTATACGTAATCGCTTTCCAGGCTATGTAGACTACAGGGATGTTTTCGATTAACCGTGAGCTGGTTGAAAATTGGTTCACATATGTGATGTTTCAAGCCGTTTGAGATGTTAAATCGATCGTGATTTATGTTTTGAACAACAGGGGCCGCTCTGTTTACTGCAAACTCCCTTTCAACGAGCTGTTGCAAACAGTTTCTAGCATGGCAACATTCAAATCAGAGGTGTGGCAGCATTTTGGATTTCCTAAGACTAAAAATGACAGCGGTGAGGTGGCAACAGACTAAACAAAAACTGTGTGCAGACATTTCAAGAAGACGTTTACATACACTAACAGCACAACGAATATGTTTCAACACATAAACCGCTACGAAAAGCTCCAGCCAATAAACATCATTATTTCTCATAGCCTATGCTTGCTGTGTGTAGTTTGTCTTCTGACTGGTGCCTGTAACTTTAAATTTATCCTAATCCTTCCAACCACAAGTTATGCAGTGTAAAATATACCAGGTTAATTGTAATGTAATGCCATCTTTAATGCTACCTGTATCTACAATTTCAATACAAGAAGTGATCAGGAGCTATGACTGTGGGATTGACCATAGCACTACCACCTGCAGACCAAATCTGTTTAAACATTAAGATTAGTGTTATGGGTGAACAGCTAAGGGCTAAGTGCTCATTTTAGGTCCCAAGCAGCTGAATATGAAACTGTTTGGTGCTCAGATGTCAAATATTTAGCTGCCTGAATCAATTTGCTGGCTCTTTGCTGTTGTGTGTCCTTGTAAGTGCACATATGCCACGTGTGTGCATGTGGAATGTGAAGCGATGTAGCTCACCAGTATGCAACCATGAAAGCTTTGATGCATTCAGACTATCTGTGCCTGAGCAATTTAGAGGATAGGCTTTTAAAAGTTTTCAAAAGTAAATAACAAAATGCCAAATGCCTGACAGACTTTGTATTAACCAAATAGTAGGAGTTTTTTTTCTGCAAACTTAATCTTAGAGCAAAACTTTTGAGACAGCTGTCTATTTCTTCTTGGAAGAGTGCTTCTATGAAACATCCTTTCATATCGGCCCAAGATTGGTACAGAATTCTCTGCGATTGGCAAAAAAACCTGAGTGTAAATCTCCAAAGATCCCGAACATGTCCCCTCTCTTCAAGACAAGGGCCATAAAACATTAGAGAGGGAAAAGCAGACGGTGTGTAGGCCTTGGCGGGATAAAGGAGAGGAATTAAGGAGGCTTTTTATGAGCGCTTTCAGACGCAGTTATGACACAGGCAAACTTTCTGTTTTGACCTTGAGCTTTGTGCACCGTCTTTCATTGTGAAATTCTCAAAGCTTTTGCACCTGCTTGTCTTTGCATTCAATGTAGCACCACATATATAATTATAACGTTTTTATTACTTTAAATTACTTATAATTAAGGAAGTGATGTGTATAGTTCTTTTGGTTGTGTGTTTTTCCTGAGAATGAGAGAAAGAGGTTGTCAGACAATTGTCAGCTCTGTTTCTTGTGCTGAACACGTTGCACTGTCAAACTTAGCAATAGATCTGGTTATTACAGCCTTTATTAGCAGAGCTACTTATCATTTGCAAGGTAGAGAAATACCTGAGGCTAAAAGAAATAATTAGTTCAAACTTAGCGGTGTTCATTTTTCTCTTACAGAAGAAAGTTCTGCAGTTGAGGGGGAAAGGTAGTATTTTGAAATTAAAATTAATAGTGTTTTTCTTAGAATTGTATTATTATAATAAAGTAGCGCCTGAAAAACAGTGTCTACTTTCTTTGTGGAGTTTTTCAAAGTCATTTTGAAGGATGGCTGAAGTGGTTAGCCTAGAAAATAGCTGGCTCCTAATAGACTCGCTAGCTAGTCTTCTCCTCTTGAGCTGGAGGGGGGGAAATGTATCCCTGTGCAAAATACAATGGGGTTTGTAGGCAGTGGCTGTCTCATCGCTGACCTGCTTCTCACAAGGACTTAATGAAGCGGGTCTGCTCCAGGTGTCCCACTGAACTCAGCATGGCAGCCAGAAACTGATGAAAGAAAATCATTTCTGTCACTGGAAAAATCTCCACAAGCCAATTACTGTACAGAGTATGGCACATTTTACATTTTAAAAAGGTGCTGTACCTCAGAAAGGTAAATGGAGATTGAGGAATAGCTGAGATACAGAATATACATTAAGCTTTTCAATAAACATTGCAGTGTGTTTTATTCCCCCCTCGCTATCACTTCTTCTCCAGTCCCCAGACGGCTTGTTGACAAGGGAAAGAGAACAGTCACATCACACTCCAGCAGCTGAATGTATATTTTAAAATTTGCACTTTTCTTATTATTAAATTGTGTCAGTTGAATGAGCAAACGCCTGCCTGGTTTCTATACTAATTCATAGTGTCTGTGCTTTAATAAAGGACAGTGTGAGGAGGCGGGAGGGGAGAGGAAAGTCCACTGTGTACAAGGGGTATAGGAAACTAATACTAATATTAAAGCCCTAATGTATGGCTTTTTGCTTATGCATGCTCCCTGTATGCCCATGCAATAAAGACACCCCAATTTAGTTATTATTGTTAATACACATGCACTCACTTTGTGATTTTGATGTGAATGGGCAAGGATAACTGCTTGCTACACAGAAGATACACACTGCACAATATGTCGGTAAATATATGACTATTACTGCAAATCAACATAAAGTATGTAGGAGGTTTGTGATAGCCATCTGCATATTTATATGGTGCAAATAAAGCTGTAGCGTTGCTGTTAGATAGTGGCATTGACAGAGGAAATGTGAGGAAACAGAGGGCTTTAGTAGCATTAACAACATTTGCTTTCACACCTTTAATCTCCGTAGAAAATAAAGAAACAGTTTGATCTAGGCGTGTTCTTCATTGCTAAAATACAGAGGACATTGACAGAAATACACTGACATGAAGCAAGGTAATGACTGGAGATACATTTTATTACGAGGTATTGCACAACAGTATGAAAAACAGTATAATGTGGTAAGAGAGGATCAATCTTTTTTTAAGAAGTCTTATTTTTTTGTTGTTGTTTTTTTATCAAAGCAAAGCTGTCTTTGGAAATCCTTTAGCACTGTATCCACTGAAAAATACAGATAATGAACCACATTTGGCAACACTGTTATTCATTTTTAGGCAACCAGAATGCAAATGAAATGAGAGCAAATCATCAGTTGACTTGCAGCTTGTGCACTAAATGCCTGGATGTGCTGTGTTGACCTCTGCTGAACACAATATGCGTTGGAGTCTTTTGAGTCTTTCCTTCTGGCAGGTTTCATCCACCGACTGCCTCTACCTGAGAATAAACATGTCACTTCTCATTTAAAGGGAACAAGACTTCTCTGACCTTATGTTTGTGCAGCTCAGATCCATCTCGCTTTTCCTTCTTTTAAAGCGTTATCTTTCATCTGTAGTTCTTTATCCTCCGCACATTAAGGAAAACCCAATAGCTGACCCTTTCCCCTCTGTTCTTCTCCCGTCTCTGTATACCATCGGGCAAGTCGCGTCTTGTAGCGAGGTCACAATGTGATATCTGATCAGTTGTGGATGTGTTTGTTGAAGCCTTGGGGTCAGTGGTTATGAGGGCTGCAACTGTAATTAGATCAGAAATCTCTCTAAATCTCAGTCTGCATCAACTTCCTTGAACTCATAACAATAGCAAAGGAGTGCAAAGGTGTTTTCCATCTCAAGATCTACAGAGATTATAATAGAAATCATATGTAAAAAAACTTTCTTTCTCAGTGTGTGCAATGGCCATTTCTTCCACATGGGTCAGGTGGGTCTTTTCAGAAAGTTATTGTAGTGTCTTTCCATAATACAGCTTATAAGTTCTGGTTGATAAGACTTTCTTATATCAACAGCAATGTTTTAACATTTTTATCTGTGGCTGCATATACTAACAACACATGCTCCATAATAAACTCAAAAGAATATCCAGTTCATTAATCTGAGACTTTACATAATAATTTTGACTTCTGTAGCTCTCTGTATTCGGATGTTGCCAGAAGGATATTTGCCATCCCACGTCAGAATGATTGTGTGGGAGGTTTAGTTCATTTCACACCTTATATAACGCCTTTCATGTTTCTAAACCCACCCTGAATGCACTCTGACAGACTTTGGATGAGCCTGTGTTCGTCCTAAAAACCCTGAAATGGGTTGATTATTATTGCTTACTGTTAAATCTGGATTCTAAATGATCAGCTTCAGACTGCAGGCTAAATCATCTTTCAGATCAGATTTGATTATCACCATTTAAACAGAACTAGTCACATAAGAGGCCATGTACAGGCACTCTCACCTCATGAAAATGCAAACTTTTGAATCCAGATGAGAAGGTGGTTTTGTGTCCTTCTGCTTCCCCACTGTGTGTTGAACAACAATGGACACATATTGTTTGTGTGGTTTAGAAATTGTGTTCTATAAAATATTTTGTTACTATTAAATGTTCAAATCTGTGCATCATTTTGAAACAGTTACCCCAATTATTACTTATTTATCTATTACTGCCCCTACTGGCCTTGCAGACACATTACAGCATTCTCAACATTTACATTTATTCATTTAGCAGACGCTTTTATCCAAAGCGACTTACATTACATTACCAGTGTTACAGTCACTGGAGGCAATGTGGGTTAAGTGTCTTGCCCAAGGACACAACGACAGTATGAACTGTGGGGAGAGCGGGAATCGAACCGCCTACCTTCCGGTTGAAAGACGACCGCTCTACCCACTGAGCTACTGCCGCCCCATACCGATATATCCGTGTGCACACAGATTGAGCTGATTGCACTACCGGGCGCTTTTTGGCGTTTCCCCGGCCCTTTAAATGGAAAGTGTCTAATATTCTTCTTGTTTTTCATTATGCACATCTCTTTATACATTCTTGTCTTTCTCTTTTTAATTGTATTGTATTTGTTTGGTTAGTATTGCAACAGTAGCATTTCACACAGTAAGTTAAATGTCATGATTTATGGTTTAAATAGACTAAAACATCTGACCTGACCAAAAGCAACTCTATAAACTGGCTACAAGTAGGCCCTATACATTACTATAACAGTCTTTGCTCCATTTAAGAGGCACAATAGCTCCAGCATAAGCCCTGTCATGTCTGAGATGTCACCACACGTTAAACATGTTCTTACTAATCACAGCAGGCCATTTCATTTCTGCAAATCCACGGAGAGGCTCGCAATGTACCATAAGCCTCTCTCACCCACCTTTATTGTGCATTGTGTAACTCCCTTGATGAACACTTTATTTGACCTATTTTGTTGATATATAAACTAATCAACCAAGTTTGTGCTGTTGTTAAATTAGGAAAGAAGCTGTTTTGCATCACAGCAGCTACCGAGCCAGAGCTAAAGCAGTGTCATGAAAAGCGTACTGACATTACTTTTTTTGCCCAAAGCAAATAAGACAACAGTTGAATAGCAGTATTGTTTAACTTGTACACATCCACAGGTTAGTGGAGCTGCCGGCTTCGACAGAATGAGGTCTGCTGGTGGGAGGAAGCACCGCAACCAGACTGACAGAGGCAAAAAGAATATATTCTTTGTCTCGAATCTACCATAATACCTGGTTTTATGTGTGTGCTTGAAATGGCGATCACTTCAAAGTGCTATTAGCTGAGGTGGCAGAGCATTACACTAAAACTATTTCAGTGGTTGTGCTCTGACTGCTTCTACACTCACACAAACAGTAGTGCTGTCAGTGATGCCAAGCCTAAAGATATGTCATGTGTACATATCAAAGTGTCACGGATGCACAGACTGTGAGCGGCACAAGGAGATAACTGCCGGAAAGGGACAGAACAAATGCGGTGTAATAAACGAGAGCGAGCAGCTGTCATTTGGCCAAACTGATTACAACTGTGCTGCTGTTTACTGTAGGTGTTTAGCCTGGATCTGCCAACACACTTCTATCCATCCCCTGGCAAACCAAATGACACCAGATAGTGCACTAGCTGACATTCCCTCACATTTGTGTGTTGTGTGATCATGGCAGTTAAAAATGGAGTTGACATCCACTTTAACGTTCACCTCCAGGGCTTCATATTTACCAGAGGCTGACAAATTAGCAGTAAGTGGGTGAAAACATTGCTGTAAAAAGGAAACAGGAAGTAATTATTCAACAAATGTAAGACTGTGGAAGTTTGGAAGATAGTCCGAGTTAATGAATCATTTTAATGTATTACATATATTAAGTAATCTAGGTTACTTTTTCATTAACACATTTTATTCTAATCTTGGTATATTTATGTATTACAACTAACAGTTAGTCCACACTTTTTTTCAGACCCGTAGATTAATCCAAATATATTTAGGTGCTTCATTGTTGTTGAAGACTGAATAGTTAAATAATAAAATAATCATAAATGTTTAAAACTTTGATAAACTTTGTTAAAGCTTATAGATGTTGAAACTCCAATCACACTGTGCACCACTTTCCAGTCCCTTTTTAAAGTTCTCTACAAGCCGACTCTCAAATAGCCGTTATTTTTCTCATGTTTGCAGTGATACATTTTGTACATGAACATTTTCTTCTCTGTGGCAATGTATTTCAGATAACATAAATGTCTGTTGCACACATGCAGCACATACTACACTTCAGTGAATCAGAGTCGTTTTAACAAACAGTGAAAGGCAAAGCAGAGTCGCCTTGGTTGCTCATTAAATAAGGTTTACAGAGAGATGTACTAGAAAAATCAAGGTTTGAATATGTATTGTTAGCCAAGGCTATGCACTCTGTGGCTCCCGTCTAAAAGCAGTCTTCAGTCTTCTCTCGGTATAAGACACACAATGGCACAGGTCTATTCCTCGTCATGTCTAATATCTCACCACATTGTGAACATGTTCTCACTGTACTATGATGTACTCACTCCACTTCTTTCCATCTGGCAATTTCAGCAAATCCAATACAAGGCTCACATCTTACCAAATTCTCATTAGGTCTCTTTCTCACCCTCTTATTGTGATATTGATTTCCATTCCTGTTATGTCTTTTGGAAGATTACATTTTCATATAAGTAAAATGGCTGTGAAGCTTTCCAGCAGAGAAAGTTGTATAGCACACTGTAGAGATCCACTGGAGCATGTATTTTTTCAATTCTGCAAGTTTTAAAGATACTTTTTGATCTTTTCTCTCTATTTTATTTTTACTTCAATGATTTTAAAAGCTCAGTACGATATGCATTTGTAATATTCAAAGTACAAGGTTTTCAAACGCTAAACGTAGTAAATGTCTTCTCTCCTGTGTCTTGTTGTACAGCCTTAAGAGATAACCGGATCGAACTGGTGCGTGCATCCTGGTCGGAGCTAACCATCAGCATCACTGACGTCACTCTCTCTGACGAGGGCATGTATACCTGTTCACTGTTCACCATGCCGGTCAGAACAGCCAAAGCCTACCTGACTGTTCTCGGTGAGTACATATTCCTCTTGTTGTTTATTTTTTGGGGAAATTTAAAAAATATCTGTAAATTTCAAAATGAGCAAGTCATTGTCAAAGTGAATCCCAAAAAGCTTGGGTAAGTCTTGAAAACAGTTTAACAGCTGGGTCATTACCATACATACATTCAAGTTTTGGTTGTTTTCTTCCTGCTGATTGCACTACATCTTTAGACAAATGAAAATGATCATAAAGCATATTGCCAGGCACTCCAATCCCTCAGCATGTTTGCGTTCCGATTATCTCTACCACACAAACACCATCTCATTTCCTGCCACTGAGCTTATTATCTTGCCAATTAGTTTTCACTAATGTTAATAGATGTGCTAGTGCTCTCTAGGACCATTAGCTGGCTCTCTGTGTTAACAAGCGTTGGGAGAATTATACAACATTAAGGCCCACTGTTGAACATGGATGTGGAGAAAATTATGTTGCAGTACTGAACAATAGTTAATGGTGCGAGCTGGGAAAGGAAATTTTAATAAACATGCAAAATGGTTTGGTTGTTTATCTGATTTAGAATATCTGATTTGTATTTATTGCTTTACTATAATTTCAATGTTTTTTCCTCATAGTACATAGTAACTGCAGGTAACACAAATGAATGGGTATATATAAGTCACCTAAGATCTTGTATGGAGTCAGTGCCTCATCCTGGGCATATATTTTATGATGGTAAATTGTAGTAAATTGCCCACTCCATATCCTGCAGGCATGAGCAACATTAGTTTGTTTTTATGTGTTAAAAGCGGGTGGATGTGCCAGTCATGAATAGATAAACACTAGTGCAGCCCATGCACAAACACTAGACACACACCAGGAGACAGACGGATTAAAGCTTGGGCAGCTTCTGGCCATGCAAGAGGAACGTGACGGTATGAGATGAACATTGTATTTGATCTAGTCCTGTTCAGTCTGGCAGCAAGAACGCCAACGCTTTACGGATTCAGACCACACTTACTTCTACAGTACAAGCATTGTGCTATATTATTTACCAGATACAGTCACTTAAAAGACTAACAAGGGACAAGTAGAAAGGAGCCTTATGTGATTATTTGTGAGAGACATTTAGTGCAAAATAAAGTATTTGGGAGGATGTTTAGGTGTACATGTGCATTCTTGTCATATTAGTCCTTCAGTCTCACTGGTTGCTGGAAATAATTTAAATTTGACAGAAGCATTATTTGTAGTAAATAAAACGGAGGCTGAACTTATACATTCATATCTAGTTTAAACTAATAGTAATTGTCCATGAGCATGTTTGTTCTTTATGCTTGTGTTTGATCCTTTAAGCTGTAGTAAACAACAGGAGCTTTAAGTGCAGTATTAAAGCTTACAGGATGTGGTGAGACGGACAAGGCCAGAGTGAGTCAATGGCATTGACTGACAGACCTTTCAGTCACTCAGCCTGAGGCAGCTTTATTGCTCATTGACATGAGAAGGGCACACTCTACACGTTTAAAACACTCATTATCGGAAATGCCAGTAATTAACATTTTCTGTACAACCTCATGGCCTTGGCTCTGAAAACAGGCTTTTACTTAATGACATGTACCCATAGCAATCACACTCATGTTATCAAAGAAAAATATATAAGAACTGGTATTTACAGTGCTGTTTTCAATGCCACAGCAGTCATCTTCTTTGTGATCACAGAAGAAAGGACAGCTAAGGAGAAGCCTATACGTCCTAATGTTATTGCATCATAACCTAAACCATGAAATTGAATGATTTGTGTTTGTCGTTTGCTTCTTCAGGTGTACCAGAGAAGCCAGAGATTGATGGCCTGACCAAGCCAGCCTTGGAAGGTGACCAGATCACACTGACCTGCAGCAGTCAGGGCAGCAAGCCCGCCGCCGACCTGCGCTGGTTCAGAAACGAGAAGGAAGTTAAAGGTATGGGACTCAATCAGAGCTCAGAGAGTGGATTTTTGTTGGCAAATGGTTATAGGGTCAGATACCTTTAGCTACATTTAATTTATATTGTTGTTATTCCGTAAGCACACTTTGCAGCATTTTATGAAAAGAATTATTGCAACATAAAGGCTTCTATCACACTTATTACCCATATCCACAGCCCCAAACACTGCAACCAAAGTCCTAACCTAACCTGTCTCATAACTACTGAGAATAAGCTGACTGACTGTGACATAGTATGTTCAGTACTGACAAACGTAAGCCAACCCCTGCATCTCTGTTAGTCTCAGGTGTCCTTATGGTCAGGAGAGGCCTGAGATGGACCGGTATATTACCCATAAGATCAGGTCATCATTTCAGTTTTACTATTAGATCCTCTTCAAAAATAAATGAAGCATAGATGCCTGTGAATGTGTATTTACCTTTACCAATAACTCATTCAAGATGCCAAATTATTCATAACACAATGAAAGCCGCTGTGGATGTTTAAACAGCGTATTCTGTTCTGAGCAAGTTGTTCCTAATAGAGCCGATTCAGCATGCGTCCTCTGGCCTGAGACCAGTACATTAACCTCCTTGTTATCAGAGGGCCGTGTTAAATCACACTAGCTGGACTACACATCTCATTTTCAGCCCGCTTCTGCTCTATTCTGCTTGATGAAACTCGCTCTTTGTAATTGTTCTGAAATCCCAAGAGAGACAGGGAGAAATACAAATGATATTGTATGCAGTGAGAAAGAGACATGCAATTATTATTATACTGTGATTACTTCAGTGGAAAAAAGATAAACAGATGCAGGTCTGTATCAAATAAATATTGTGAATCCAATAGGACAGACTGTCACAGATCATCAGCACTGTAGCAGAACTCTGATGGCGGTTTTAGTGTTGTTTGACAAAAGAGAATAAAGGCAGAACACAAAATGCAAATTAGCCTCCTAATTTGAATCACTGCAAGTGTAAACAAAGAAATTGAAATGAGAATCAGTGTTTTTATGGTTGCCAAAACAGAGAAGACATTGTTGTAATCTTTGTACATGCCAGCAGATCACTGAAACTCTGTAATGAGTCGAGCGAGCAGCCAGGTGTTGCATATCCTAAATGCCCAATTAAATGTTGTAAAGTTTCCCTCATCAGATTCATTTAGGATGCACAAAACACAGCCCAGGTTTATTCCACTGCTTATACAGAGGATTAATATGCACTAAAATAATTTCTGCCAAGGCAAACACAGTTTTCGCTTATTATCTTTGCATATTAATGTTTTCTGTTCAAATGTTCTTTTGTGGAATCAAGGCTCGGTCTGTCTTTAACCTTGCACACATTCATTTCCAGTTTGAGACGTTAAAGAGCTACAATTTAAATACCTTTCCCTGTGTTCAGTAGATCCTTGTTGGCTTTTTGGTTTTATTAACCAGGAGCAATGCCAAATGACGTTTACACTTTATAAGTTGTGTCACGTTTTTCTGAAAAAAAATTTAAAGTAATATTTTGGCTCCTTTGGGTTAAACCATCTGTATGAATTATGCACTACAAAAGATCAATTTTAACCACCAATGTATTTTAAGAACTTCAGACAGTGATATTTTTACCCATTTATAGCATGTTTCCATTTTAGTATAGTTATTTGAGTTATAGTTAACAGACTTTAACGGGTAGTTTGGAATATCCTTAGTGGGTTGCTGTAATCTCTAAAGAATGCACTCCCTTAAGTCAGATTCCATGATTCTCCCAATAACTTTACACATGATCATTGCTAATTCTTGCCTTGAATAATTTCTGTTATTAAAGGACAAGGACTGATATTACACATCATAGGAATATGACTTAAATTATACTGTGCACAAATTCTGAAGATCATTCTTATTATATAATGTTATTTTTATATCCATTTATTTTATAACCATAATACAGTTTCATCCAAGAGTGTTGTTACAAGTCAAATCCTGGCTTAAAATGATATTTTGTTCTCAAGTAGTTCCTTTTGGTTTTCACTCTGCTCCTAATATCTCTTAACTATTAAAAATGATTACATAGTTTATTGCTATAGAATGAGCCTGCTTTAATGCAAACCTTTACAAGCTTATTTGAATAGGTAGAATGAATGAGTAAAATTGGTAGGCCTTACTACCACCATGTCAACTTTCAGTCTGTCTTTATACAGAGAAATGGTGCTGTTTCTGACTCTGTAATTAGTCTAAATGTGACCTTGACCCTTCTCAAATTAGTTTTTACCGTGAACCCTGGTTACGCTTGGGCTACACAAGGATCTCTTCTTTGTTGGAGCAATTGGCTGTTTAGTACAGACCATGGTCCACTGGGTGTTTCAACAGGCTGACATACTGCCCCTGATCCAAGAGGAAAGTCCAGACCAAAAAGGCCCATGTGAAAGGGCCCATTGTTCTTAAACAAAAAAAGCCCAACATTCACACTTCATATGAATGTCAGATTTGCAGATTCTTGTCAGATCTTTTATCAGCTGTGTCAATAGTTTTGAACTGGCAGTGAATCATCTCCAAAGCTCTATCGTACTCTGCCATTGCACCTTTTGTAGCTGAGCTTTAGCCCACACAGCCCTGCCTGCTATCAGGCATCAAGGCTTCCCAGGGTCCAGATAAGCAAACAGATAAGCACAAATCAATGCTGGCTTTCAGCACAGTTTGAAGCAGATACTATCTTTCATTTAATTTAGATGTCTGTAGTTCAAAGACAACAGTGGATCATGTTTATTAAGACATTAAGAGATCCCTTATTGCTAAGGTAGTTCCACATATTTACATGCACTGTTCCTGAGGTGATAAGCTCTGTCATTATCATCCCATTTACAGGAAAATTATTTTTTTAATGTACACAGAAACACAATCTACTATATTCAGAGAGTATATTCAGGACATTAGTGAGTGATGATGAAACCAGAAGAAAAATGTTTTCCAGTCTTTGTTTCCTAAATAGAAAAAAATAGAAGGCTAAAGAGCCATCTTTTTTTTAGTGTCCTCTATATTCTTGTTTATTTCAATTCAGAACATAACATGCATTGGTTTAAATTTGTTGCTAGTCCTTTTTTTAAAGACAAAACTTTGAGGAGCGTGTATGTATTTTACTGAGCAATTTGTGTAATAAACAAAACAGCATGCAACAAAAACAGCAACAAATGTTAATGCAAAGCTAAATAGAACTGAGTGAACTTAACTGTTCATTTTCCTGCTCTGCTCAGTTTACAAAAACCTGTATTTGACTGTGGGTGAAAATGCTGGAAGTAAATGACAAATGTGACATATTGGTGTGGGATCTGGGGGACAAGAGGAGAATATAATATAGTCAGAGCCTGGACTGGAGCAGTCCATCAGCCATTCTCATGCAGTTAGCACAATGCTATGCTAAACATGTGGTATATATATATATATATATATATATATATATATATATATATACAGATCACAGACGTTAAGACACGAAAGCTCCTCACCATGCATGGAGGGTTCCACCCCAAATCCAGCACCCTGAGACTGTACGCTAGCCGTAAAGAAGGCGGCCGTGGACTAGTAAGTGTGAGAGCCACTATCCAGGATGAAACATCCAAGATCCACAAGTACGTCAAAGATAAGGCCCCAACAGATGACGTGCTCAGTGAATGTCTCAGGCAATGGGGAACAGAGGAAGAGGAGCTGGAGGAGGGACCATCATGGGAGGACAAACCCTACATGGGATGTACCACCGAATATAACTGAAGTGGCTGATATCAAGAAATCCTACCAATGGCTAGAACGGGCCGGACTGAAGGACAGCACAGAGGCACTCATCATGGCTGCACAGGAGCAGGCCCTGAGCACCAGAGCAATAGAGGCCCAAATCTACCACACCAGACAAGACCCAAGGTGTAGGCTGTGCAAACAGGCCCCTGAGACAATCCAACACTTAACTGCAGGGTGTAAGATGCTGGCAGGAAAGCATACATGGAGCGCCATAACCAAGTGGCTGGCATAGTGTACAGGAACATCTGTACGGAGTATGGACTAGAAACCCCGAGGTCAAAGTGGGAAACACCTCCAAAGGTGGTAGAGAATGACCGAGCCAAGATCCTGTGGGACTTCCAGATTCAGACTGACAGAATGGTAATGGCGAACCAACCAGACATTGTGGTGGTGGACAAACAGCAGAGGAAGGCCGTTGTGGTTGACGCGTTGCAATACCAAGTGATTGCAACATCAGGAAAAAGGAACATGAGAAACTAGAGAAATACCAAGGGCT
The DNA here is from genome assembly GCA_024416835.2 of Perccottus glenii. Lineage (NCBI taxonomy): Eukaryota > Metazoa > Chordata > Actinopteri > Gobiiformes > Odontobutidae > Perccottus > Perccottus glenii. Next base: position 18,920,506 of record CM044561.2, on the reverse strand, counting down.
CAGAGAAGAGCTGGAAAAAGCTTGGAAGGTGAAGGCGACAGTGGTGCCTGTGGTCATCGGCGCACTTGGGGCAGTAACCCCCAAACTGGAAGAGTGGCTACAGCAGATCCCTGGAAGAACACCAGACATCTCGGTCCAGAAAAGTGCAGTACTAGGAACAGCTAAGATACTGCGCAGAACCCTCAAGCTCCCAGGCCTCTGGTAGAGGACCCGAGCTCGAAGGAAGAGACCACCCGCGGAGGGTGAAGGACAAAGTTTTTTTTTATATATATGTGTGTGTGTGTGTGTGCGTGTGTGTGTGTGTGCGTGTGCGTGTGCGTGTAAGCACAGCAGGCAGATGGAGCAGACAGGCTGCATGTAAGGACATAAGCTCGCATGTGGAACCAAATCCAATATTCTTATTTGTGAGTCTCTTTGTCCCCCAGATCCCCCCAGTCCCACCCTGTAATGATATATTTCGATCTCCGTTACACATAGCCCACTGAGATCTCTGCCAATATCACCACATGTAGCACTTGTTTACACACCACTGAACCGGAGGGACTCGTGCAGAGACCAAGGCAAAGATGAAATGAATATTTATTTCCAATATATGGGTGGAGATGTAGCTATCGGGCAAGCATTATCATACTTTCTGACCTAAACTGTAGAGGTGATTGCTTCATCATGTTCGGCGATAGATCCATTCCGAAAGGGCTTCAGTGAAAAAAACACACAGATTTGATTTAAGCTCACTTGCGGTCACATTTCTATTCTATTGTCAAACCTTGTTAGTCAAGCATAAGGCGCTATTATTGCATCCATACCTTGAGAGGTTTAACGCTATCTCTTGAGCGTCTACCAAGTACCTAAGGATCCAGCAGTGACATCCTTTGAAAGTGTGAAGGCTATTTCTTCATTTATGTGTAATTGACTTGACCTTGACTTGCTCAGAAAAAGATGGGCATCATTATTGTAAGGTTTTTTTTTCTGCAATGAGCCTTTGAGGCAATAGCTCCGGAGCATATTTCAAAGAGGATAATGTTGAGGTTAATGAGACTGCTGACATTGTAAAGTTGAGGAATAAAAAAATAAAAAAGTTTGTTGCAAAAATGCTTGTGAGTTCTTTTTCTAGAGTGTGCATTGCTCACTGTTTAGTGTGTTGGGACAAAAGTCTGTGTGGGACAAAAGTATGCAGGTCCCTGACTATTAAAGATTAAATTTCAACATATAGCTCCTGCGAGTCACAATGGCATAAATAAAGTATTGTTAAGTACCAGCTCTTCTGTCCAGTACCCACATACATGTTTAAATCAGATTGGAATAAAGTCATTTATTGTCCTCATCACACATTAAATACTTGGATACTATCTGTTTAATCGAGGTAGTACTGCTTTTATATGGGAAAAAGTTAAACAAATATGTGTTTTAGGAAGATTGTGTGGAAAGGAGGCCTGTTAGCATCATTATGTTAACGTTTTTTGGCTTCTGCACTGGTCAAAGGAAAAAAAGGAAGTAGCTCTGCAAAATGTGGCTCTATTAGATACCTTTTACGTATTACTTCCTAGAGTAGTCTGCAGAATACTCCCAGTTTGGAGAAACAGACAAGAACATTGTCACAGAGACTAAGCCATGCAGTGCTGTAAATTTGGCCAGTTATACATATGATTTTAAACACATAATATTTACCACAAGACTATTTTAATGTCCATGTAAATGGCATACAGAGAATATTTTCACAGTTTATGTTGCTGAGACATGGCCTATACTTTGATTCAAGCCACTACACTGAGGGGCTTGTGCAAAAAATAATTATTCTATTATTGTTGATACATAAATACTTTTCTTTGTAATACAGACTTGTGTGTTTCACTGGTACCATTATCAGCCATAAACAATGTTATTGCTCCTGTCTCCTCCTCCAAACTAGGCATGTGTTGACAATTAAATACTGTAGGGAATAAATGACCTACGTATCTCATAGATCCCCTTTTCAAATGACTGGACTATCTCTTTAAAGTCTCAGAAATAAAGCAGCTGTACAGATTTCAATGACTAGCTCTCAAACTGACCAAAACTCTCCTTTTGGGGGTCGTCTCTGTGAATATAAGCCTTGGGATTTATATGTCAAAGAGGACATTAGGCCTCCGCTCATTGATAGAAAACATTACAGTGTGCTCCCCACAGTCAGCCATCAGTTACGATAGAGCTGAGCTGAGGAGACAGGTTTGACCAACGCTGCCAACAGGTCTGGCTCCCTGAACACTGCCAGTGTAATAGATCATGTCCACACTTCACTGGAGCTGCTCCTCTGTGGATTATTGCCCTAAACTATACTATAAACTATAAATGCAGCCCAAAGCAACAGAGGAAATCTTTATTCCTTATCATTTGATGTAATGTAAATACATCGTTGTAGACCACACATAATGTATACCAGAAGTACAAGAGAGAAAGATATTAAGAGCCACCAATGAAAAGTCCTGGTCAACACTAGAATAAAGAATGGTTGAAGGAAAGTTGTGGGAAAAAAATAAAATAAATGCAATATTAATGGCAGTTTTTGCCAATAGATTTACATACATTTGCAATAATAAATGTCAGAGGACAACTAAAGACCAAATAATGGATCACGTTTAAAGATAAGTCTGCACTCACCTTTGTTTTCTCTCCTGTGAAAATGTTTTTAAATCAAAAGATGAATATGCCTCTAAACTCTCCTGCCCATCCTTCAGTCTTCTTGTTTCCACATGTCTCTGTTTCCTGTAAAGGACATGCAGTTAAAGGGTCAGAGTCTCACTTTTGTACGGCTGCCATTTCTGTTTTCCGTCCTGTGAGGCTCGGGCTTGGCTCAGAACATGTAGTCCACCCACAGAGCAGCTGCAGCTCACGCCACACACTGCCAAGCCATCGGTTAAGGACACATACCACGAGTGAATAGAGCAGAATGTTGTTTAATAATAGTACTAAATACCATAAACAGTAGAGCCTACTCACATGAACATGACTTTTTTATGTTAAAGCTGCAAATTCATTAAAACAGTTTTGGCTCAGTGTGGCGCTTGACTTGGCACCTTGCAGTTGCTAAAAGGCTTTATTAAACACTAGCTTTGTGTGTAGTATAGTGTCTATTTGTGATTGATAAGCCTGTTGCCTGGTAGCACGCTTCTGTAGACAGAGACAGAGGCAATCAGAGTCCATTTTCAAGAGACCAGGGTCTAAATTGTTAACTGCTTGATTCTCACAAAATAATGACGTGAAATTTTATTCCAATATATCAAGTGGGTTTCCAGTGTTGAGAGTTTATTTTACAGTCACAAAATCAGACATTGAATCTCAGTAACATAACCTTTTATGAGCCTGTGGGCTGACAATGGAACAAAGAGATTTAAGTTGTGACCCAACAGTGGGTAGGTTGATGCATGTCACAGCTGAGAGCCCATCACACTGATTGAAGTGCTTAAAAGTTTGTCCTCAACAGCCCAATCAAACTTAAAAACATGATCATTTTTGTAAGGTCAATATAATCATTGTTGCTGGTCAGATTAAGTTACACTAATGTAAACAATATGCACTGCAAATGCACTACACTTCACTGCAGACATGTATCCATTTAACAAATGAAAATCCATTTTCTCGCTCTCCTGGCTGAAAGGAAAGCTGTTCTAAAGAGGCCAGTAGAAAGGAGTGTGCACAGGAGATGGGCTAGTCACTAGTTTAAAGTCTGATCGGATCTGTTGGCATTTGAGTTTGATGCTCTTTTTATTCCTACAATGTCACCCACAATGTGAAGAAATGTAACCATCATCAAACTCACCTTTTGTCATCACTGCAGACCTGTCAGTCATTTTTTTTTTCCAGGGGAGGCGGGCTCAGAGCCTGTGACTGAGCAGAATAGTTTGACTGGCAGAATTGAGAGGAGGAAAAGACAGTGGGATGGGAAGTTCAGAAAGTGGAGCAGATGAGCACAGTACAGTGGAAGGTTAGGTGCCGTAAACAGTTTCTTTGGGAGCTACAAAGTCAAAAGCGTGAGAGAGACCCAATATACACATTCACTTGAATTTGACCTGATGCAAATACATTTTAAAAATGTATGAAAGTTTATGAAAGCACCCGAGTGGAAAGGAATGAGCTGAACTTTTTCGATTTCCGAATGAACTTTTGGATGTACATTTATGACATAATGGATAGATTTGATAGAAGTAAATAAAGAACCTTTAAGCAATAAATTTTAAAACTTATTTTACTTTGAAAAATTAATCAGTTCACAATCTCTGTGCCAATTGTTGGTTCTTTTATGACTTAGTACTTGATGGCGTGTTTTGACAATGAGCCAATGAAAGTCAGCTCTCACTTCCTCATAAGCCACCTCTGTCTTTCATTTCTACTGCAATGTTCTGATAAGTATAACATTTCTGTACTAGTGATTCGGACATAGCTCTTGAAACCAGGATCCAACATATGCTAAAAATGAAATGGTGCGATCACAGAACAATTTGTAGACACCTGTACTATCGGGAAAGCTCAGTTGGAAGATTTTGCCATTGGCTTTGCAATAATGAGGGTGTTCACAGGCACCAAGAGGTTTTTCAGCTGTTCAGATTACAGACCAGGTGTTGCATGAATGGCTCCATGGGCAGAAATGCAATGTACTGAGTATAATCGTACTTCTCATTGATGCTGATTGAAGTCAAAGTTTGAAAAAGCCTCAGTAACGTCTTTGTGTTGAGCCTGGGTTGGTCAAGGAAAGGTGAAGTGAGGGCAGTTAAAAGATTTAATCTATTCACATTTTGTTCAAAACAAGATTATGAGATGGATATTTCTTTTAAAAACGTACAGCATTCTGTTATGGTAAAGAAAATAGCAGCACAAAACTAACTTTTATTGTTCTAACAAGTTTGTTCTACATAAAAATCTTGGATGGAAAATGTTAATTATATATTCAGTAATGTAGTCATGTTTTCCTGCTCATGAACAGAATCAGTGTTAACAACATTATTGTTTTGCTGCATGTTTGATTAAAGTATTTTAAGATACACCTGATGTAACTGCTGAACACAGGAGCCTTAGACAAGACTAATGTGTGCATCACTGACGGTTTGTGCTTTCCTGTCCCTCTCTAAAGGTGCCAAGGTGGTGAATCCAAGTGGGAAGACGTTTACAGTGCGGAGCTCTCTGCAGCTGCAGGTGGATAGAAACGATGATGGAGTGGCCTACACCTGCAGAGTGGACCATGTGGCACTCGCACAGACACCGCAGCAGGCCACCGAAGTGCTGGAGGTCCACTGTGAGTACACACACACAGAGCAGACACGTGGACACACCGCCAGCGCAGAGAGCAGAACACCGAGAGAGTGGGAAGAATAAATGGCTCCAAAGTACTGAAGGATTTAAACTTTTTCTTCAATTTCTTGCATTGTAAATGGTTTTGAAACATTATTAGCTCTTTAATGCTGTGTAGATTAATGTACACCTAGACATAATAAAGGCCATAAAATGCAAATTAAACAGTTTTGATCTGTAGTCTGTACAGTAATTGATCATTGGTACTTTAAATAGTTACAAATAGTTAGGTCAGTTTTTTTTTTTTTTATATTCTCTTTCCCAAAAGCATGTCTACAGCAGGAAAAGCATATTTGTGTCTAATAAAAATTTAGCTATTTCTTGATTTTTGTACCTAAAGAATTGAGAATAAAAGAGAAAATATTTTTTTTCTAAATGAGACTTATAAATGGGAATAAGGTTATTTCATTTTCATTAAGTCATTAATTAAATGCAGCTCTGTTAGAACACAACTATGTGGCTTTTTAAAAAATATCTACAGAAATAAAAAGTATAACAATTACAACAACTACAACAATTATTAGACTGTCCTTATTTGCTGTGTTTTTATTCTTTAGGGAAATAAAATTAACATTGGAATAAATTCATAATGTTAGCTCATTTGTCTCACTGTGACTGTCCTATCTCTAGATGCCCCTCGTGTAGAGATCGTCCAGTCCCATGCTGTGCCTCAGGAGGGTCAGTACTTGAAACTGGAGTGTTTATCCAAAGGAAACCCTTCGTAAGTCACTTCACTTCTGAATTAATGACACCAGTCTTTTATCTAATATTCAGCTCACTTTCATAAATGACTTTGTGTCATAGAAGCTCTTAGACTCATTCTCTGTCTTATCCACTCTGTCACCTCTCAGGCCGGATCCTGTGATGTGGACAAAGGACGGGGGTGAGCTGCCTGACCTGGACAGGATGATTGTGGAGGGGAGGGAACTCACCTTTACTTCGCTCAACAAGACAGACAATGGCACATACCGCTGCGAAGCCAGCAACCACCTAGGGACCAGCAGCGCTGAATATGTGCTCTATGTCTATGGTGAGTTCAAAAGCACAGGTAATTATATGAACATGAACAAAGAAGAGAAACAATCAGAGCTCTTCACATGAAAGACGTGAAACTCCAAGGCTGCCATAAAAACCTCACAGAATTCTGCATTCTCTCACTGAATGCTAAAAACTCACAAACTCCAGAGACACAAAGGTGTCTTTAAGCATTTAACATTTGTTTTATTTAACAGCTAACTTTCTGTTGTCATTGTAATTTTAGCGACAACAGCTGACAAATTAGTGTTAAAACATAGCTTATTGTTCATGATTTTTCATTGACTGTTGTTCATGACTGTTGCTATGGTAACAAAAATGTGAGATAGTATAAAGCGGAATTCATGTGTTAGTCAGATACTTAGGGCAAAATAAAATATTAAGTTGGAATATGCATGTGAACACAACAAGGTTAGCTAAAGTGCTGTTCACAGGTAAGAAAATTATAAACACATAAAAGGCCTACTTACTATTAACTCAATTGCTCTATGAATGACTTTATGAGATCAAAGCATTCCAACAAAGTCTGAAAAAAGACTTCTGTCCATGAATATCAGGCAACCTGAGGACCACATGAGTGTAAGGCTACAGTCACACTTCTGTGTACAACATTGTTGAATGAAAACAATCTTAAAACACTCTTCATCCACTTGAAATGATGAGGTATGATCTAGAACTAACTCGACAATAAAGGTGCTTCAGTAGTATAGATAATATCAGAAAACACAGCACAAGAAAGTAAAGATATTAATGTTCGTAGACTATGGATCTGTTATGGGAATTAAAACTAGGACTTTGCCAGTGCTATACACTGTTCTAAAATACTTATGTGAAGCTGGATATACTCAGAGATCCTAATCTACATACACTATTGGTGCTATGAGTGATTAGTGTACCATCTCTCTCAGGGGGATAAGGGCCTCAGGTGGCACAAATGCCACCAATGCCTTTCCTTAAATAAACCTGTGTCCCAGATCTACACACGTACACACTCACACACACTCACACACACATGGAGAGGGAAATGTGAGGGAGGCAGAATTTAGTGCTGCGTTGTCAGGAATATCACCAGGAAGGATAAGTAATTCCTAGCAACGCCAGAGGAGGTGGAGGATAAAGGGACTTTGTCAAGGAAAACAGATAGTTCCTTCTCCATTCCATTTTTCTGCTACGATTTGTCATTTGGTGTTAAGTAATAATGTTTCTAAAAAGACATCTATTTCCCCTCTGTTTTAGGATCCTTAAGTATTGAATGACAAAAAGTAGTTTCAAAGCTGGTGACCAGAAAAAAATTTACCGGAGGCACAAATGTCCCTAAGTGGATATATAAAAGATATTGTAGGGGGTCGGTTGTATTTACAAGCAAGCCTAATCTCATGAAGAAAAAAGACATTCTGCCTCATATACTTTATGCCTAGAGCGGGCAGGTTTCTGATATGTTCCTGAATGTCTTTAGTGGCTTCACAGTAATAACCAGATGTGGAGTGGCTGAAGGAATATTATTATTAATAATAATTCATTCCTAGTCGGCAGCCAACACCAGGGGACACCTAGCATGTTTTTTTGATGTTGGTGAAGGAAACCGGAGCACCCGGGGAGAACATGAAACTCCACCTAGAAAGGTCCCGCCCGACCCGGAAGTCAAACCCTGGACCTTCTGAAGTACTGATGGCCAGTCCAAGTCTAGGCCATAAATTGGAAACCTACAGTGGCTCACTTCACTAACTTCACTCACTATTTTGCATAGCACACCATATGTGTATATACTGTACATATAAGTATGTACTGCATAAAGGACTTTAGCCATGTTAATTATTTCATGTCATAATATCAAAACCCACAGTTTGAGTAACAAAACATTTTACAGCTAAGGGATCCTTGACTTTCAAAAACATAACTCCTTTTATAATTCATCCACTATAGTCCACTCTTTGCAGACTCCATTTCCAGGGCAAGGTTTAATTAATGTTCCTGTCCCACATGCTGCAGTGTCTGTATGCAGCCAACAATTTCTTCAAATGCCAGGCAGTGTAACAACAAGAATAACCAATGCAGTTGATGACAGTGATGCTATTAAACTGACAAATTCAGCGGCGCAAATAGGCATTTGGGTATAGATGGGTCAAAAAGTCTTAACCAGATTTATTACTTGTTCTTTTCAAATGGCACACGGTCTGTTCCCTGGCTTCATTAGTGATTAGCACACCTTTTAGCCTTTCGCAATTGCTTCCATAATTCTTGGAAAATACCTTTTTAATGGTTCCCCTCCAACCAGGAGACGTTTTCTCCCCATCTCTCTCTTTCTCGAAGACATTCAGTTAGCTGCTTAGTGATTCACGCTAAGGCTGAAATGTCACTGAGGCACACAGGACAGTCGCCCTGAGAGAGAGAGTAGCACAGCCAATTAAAAGCCTCTAGCTCACTGTAAAAAACGCACCGTGACATAAACATAAAAGCCAAGGTGATGGTGTAACCTCATTAACTTTGCCATACCATGTTTCAGAGCCATTTTCCCCATCACTTTAACATGCAGCAGTAAAAAAAAACATTAACTTGTTACCATTTTCTCATTGGAAAGTCAAAAATGCTAATCGCAAATGTGGATAATTGGCACAGATCTAATTCAATGTTCAACTTTTTTACCATTCTCGTGTTGAGATGTTCCCAGCACATGAGCTACCTAAGGCTGCACAGAAATCAGCCAACTTTAAGAGATTAAACATTAATCTTGTCCTCTTGGTACAGACATCAAAATCACATTAAAGGCAGCACCATTTAAAACATTAAAGTGAAAGTGTAACGCATGTCCTGCAAACATACCAATTGGTATGGAGCTTTGTTTGAACACAGGCCCAAAGGTATGGTTTTGTAAGCTTCATGATGAAGCCCAGAGATGAAGCCCCGTCACTGATCCCTCCTCTGACACCATTACTGTATCAACTGTTTGTAGAGCTAGCTAGCATAAGCTGAAACGATAACTTCTCGCTTCCTGTGCAGTGCCGACTCCAAAACATACTTGCTAGATGAAATGTTTTTGAGTGGCTTCCACTTTACATTAGAGGATTTGGGGAGAATAGAGCAAATTTTTATAAACATTGAAGTTACTTTAAAGTCACATTTGATTATGAAACCTTTAAAATGATTGTTTTTGCTCTACAATGTTGTTTTAAAATAAATCACATTAGTGTGGACACAGCCCTACAGTGAAATTCCACAATGGATTATCATTTCATATCAATGTCATTTTTTCAGTTTTAACCAATGTTTGTGCCTTTCATGTAATATTGTAGCGCTTTTTATTTTGCACTTACTACACTGTGTTATCTAACAGCATCCATGTGAATTTTGTTTTGTATGTTTTTGTATGTGTGCCCCCACCCCCACCAGACGCTCCCACTACCCCACCTCCATCCACCACCGCCCCCCTACATCCCATCTCTCCAGATTCTACTGCTCTGTTAGGCACCCACGCCTCAGACCCCACAGTCACTGGCAACAGAGGTACAGTACCATCCCACACATGTCCACACCCCCTCAGCGTGCACCTGTTTGTTTCCACTTCACCTTTACCTTCCTGTCTTTTCTGTCCTTTAACTCTCTCTCAGCTGCTTCACTGCCTCGAGCACTGAATGCTCCTGTCTATGAGGACACGTTCAAACGTTTTATTTTTCTGATGTGATCTGTTTGATAGTAGCTGTAAACAGTGGGTAGAAATTTACCACTGAAATGAACCGAGTGAACGGCATTAATTGAATTTTATCTATGTCTCTAATAAACACCAAATGGCTCTATTCAAAAAATGTCTTGCTGCTCAAATACTCCATCCACTGCCCCCTTGACATTTCAGAGAGTTCAGTACTTCTGTGCCCTGAAACCTCAAAGAAGCAAATGTCATGTCCAACTGAAAATGTCTAACCATTGGAGACTCCACATCATGACTCCACATTAAATTTTGAGGGTTATTGGATTTTAGGTCACACAGTATAACATTGCCTAAAAAGTTTTCAGTATTGAACTTGCTATGTGGAACATCCCAAAAGAATCTTGTATGTATGTACAGTGTGCAATACACCTTGTAAATTATAGCCGTAAGATTGATTGTTTGAATACACATTGTATTCAATTCATATAGCCTCAAAAACAACATGGTTATGCTGGTGTTGTACATACTGCAGAACCTGAAGTTTCTCTACAGTACAGGCTCAGATTATTTATTAAGAATTTGCAAGATATCTGCTTTATTTTGGGGCTTCCAATTATACTTCTTGTGTATACTTTGTGCAATAAATCAAGTGACTTGTGTACTTTTATTCCTACACAGTGACCATTTGGATGATATGATTTTATTCTGAGTCATTGGTTTGGTAGTATAGTATAGTATAGTACGTCAGTACAGATTTTGGCTCCTCTACCCACCTCTTTTAAAAATGCAGCAAAACTCCTTTTTTTCTTTGACATTTTCTACAGCATCGTTTTGTTGTACTATACTGTAGTTAAGTTCACTCTCTGTCTTGTTAGCCCTGTGTTTTTCGCTATTTCAATTCCTCTCTGCTCAGTACTTGTAGCCCTTAGTCACATTCACTCAGAATAATTTCTTCTCATCATGGCCCCTCTCTCTAAATTGCCATATTTAAAGCCCTCCATGAGCCTTGACTCCTTCTCCTCTGCTCCTCATCTTTCCCTCTAATTCTTCCCTCCATTCTTCTTCTTCAGTCTTCCTCTCGTGTCTCTCTGTAGACTAGTGTAGATAACAGGCTTGCACACGTTGTTGGATATTCCTCATCTGCGTGTCTTCTCTGATGTCTGTTTGTGTAGCGTACAGACACAAAAGGAGCTGAACTTCTTGGTATATCTTCAGGGAATCTAAATATCAGACTCCTTCAGTGCGTCTCCCAGTCACAGGATACTACACTATCTGCTTTCATGTGTCTTCTTGATTTATTACTGGGGCTTTTCACAGGCTCCAGATGAAAGCAAACAACTATGGAGCTGGAGAAGCCTCATGACGTTTTGCCTCTTTAATAAAGCTGTCTTGCTGCGTGAAGAAAATACACAGTGTAGGTTTAGCACTAAGGCCTGATGCTAAATATTAGCGTGCTATATATAGGAGACCTTTGGTTATTGTATTTCCTTAAATTTCCCAGCAGCAACTGTTGCTTTCAAGTTTGTAACACTCTCAGTACATTTTCAGCACATTCTCTCTTGTCAGAAAGTAAAATGAGCTCCGTACAAGAAGCACAGAAATGATTTGGCAGTCAGCTCTTACTTCACCCGTCTTCTTGTGGCTTGTGGGGATATTTAGTGTTGAAATACTGTGTGCTGTATTATAATCTTGACCAAAATACAGCCTTCCTGAACATCATCACTTTACCAGGGACAAAAGAGAGGCCCTTAAAACGCCTCTAGCTGTCATGACCATAGATTGTAAATAAATATGGATGTTATTCGCCCATTGGTCACCTATTCACCAATATTGTCATTACGAATGGGCAATAAAATGGCAGTTACATCCGGGCTTTTCGGCTTTTACTTCTAGTTCTAGAGACCAGAGCCATATTTTGTACCAGGCTGTAAACATGAGTTTTACACTTGTAAAGTCGCCATTGGGTTTCTCCTTATATTTCCGCTTTTGGAGCCTGCCCTCTGGTGGACGGAGGTATATCGCTGTATTTCGCTGTAAATCGCCATATGGCGGCACCCTTACACGAGGACCATTTTAGAGGTTCCATGGGAGAGGCTTGGTCATGACAACCAGGAGGAAATAGCAGGGAAAGGTGTGCAGGCTTTTTTTTGGGGGGAAGAGGGGGCCTTTTTGCCTTTATTCGATAGTAGACAGTAGGTTGACAGGAAACGGGGTGAGAGAGAGGGTAACAACACTGGGAAAATGACTCGAGCAAAACTTGAGCGAGACTCAAACCGGGTCTCCCGTGTATTTGCCTGTGCTCTACTGTCTGAGCTAGGAGCTGCCAGGTGTGCGGGCCGTGTTATCCACTCTCATTAATCCAGTTGAGTGGGAGCTACAAATGAGCCCAGAGGCAAAGCTGAATGACAGACATGTAATGAAAAGTGATATTAATTAACCTTTACTTTCCTGCTAATTGGGATAAGTGTGATCAGGATTTAAGAATGAGATATCGACACATACAAGCTCTAACAATAGAAAGTAGTGGACATGACTGAGGTGGTCGTTCCTTCTTTTTGGCAAGGAGCCTGGAAACTAAACTAACTGCCTGGAAATTTATTCTTGGACAAAATGGAAGAACTGAGGAGGATGGAAGTATAACACAGTTCATCAGTGCATTGCCGTGTTGACACCTATTGACGGTTACTACCTTTGTTGATTAGTTAAACCAAATGCATTCATGACTAGACAATAAAAAAATTTAAATTAAATATGTGCAATCAATCTTAAATTTTAACTGGCACCAAATGAGTTTATGTCATGATAAAATCAATTCTTTTAATATTTAAATGAACAACATGTGATGAAATTACTGTATATAACTAGTGCTCAGTAACATATCTGTGAAAATTAGCACAATTGTTTGCTACTAAATTGCAACCATAAGCAAAGTCTTTTATCCTTGCAGTCATATAGGCTTGTTTATATATATTGTCTGAAAGGTAACAAAAGGGAATGTAAATATGACACTAACCAATGGCTTTCAATCTAACAGCTGTTGACCTTTGTGTGCAGCCAGTGAACAGGCAGGCGAGTTATTTCTATGTTTTTCATCGATGCTGGATAATGCCAGGCCTGAAGGCGAACTGCAGTGTGCGATTCGCTTTATTAATGAGGTGTTGGCAGGTATGGCCAACACACAGCACTTCTAAAGCCCAGGCAGCCTTAATGGCTATAATAACTCTCCCACTAAGTATCAGAGGTCTATACAATGTCACAAGAACCCCCCCTCCTCAAATACACACACACAGATATCTCTTCACCAACTGCGTTCTCAAGAATCTGCCATTATTTATTTATTTTAACTCTTTTTACTGACTTACAAATTAGCTTTGACCTTGTGGAGCTAAAAGATGGAATCTTAATCCGGGGTTGTGTTTAGTGTTTAAAATATTTAGTTTTTATAACCAGCATTTGTGTGATATAGCAAGAGAAGATTTCTAAAAAAGTGCCTTGCTCGGTGGAGTATATATACAGTTAAAGCAAAAATATGTGCAGTAGGCTATGTACTAAATGTTAAAAAAAAATGTATCTGCAATGGAGGCAAAAGTCATCAGTCAAAGGCAGTCCTCATGTTTTAAGGAACTATTTGTTCTTCACAGCAAGAGAAAATAAAAGGTTAATAGTTTTTTTTTAATCAAACAAAGTTGTTTTTTAGAAGTTTAAAGTTGGGGTTAGTCTTGAACATAGTCACATAAAACGGGCCTACTATTAAACCAGTCACAAAGTTTTATCTACTTGATAAAAATAAAACTATTCATTGAGCCACATAAATCTATAAATCTATATGTACCCTTGTCATTATGTAACATCAATGATATTATAGCTAAGGTCATTCACAAAGTCATTTTAAACAACAAGCAGCATCAAACCATTAATGTTTTTCTGTTGGAATATATGAGATAGTTACGAGTTGGAAGCAGTACAAGCCAAAAACACATTGGTGCTGGCAGTACAACGTGTTCAAGTCCCAACCGCTGAACTTATCCATTAGCCAAGAGGAATATTGCTTTGAGCTGTTCATTTGTCTCATTTAAAATTGTACTTTCACTAATGGACTATCCAAAAAGAGTATGTTTTCTTTCTGTGGTAAATATACAATAATCAAATATAATATTTAAATTAAAGGATATTCTCATGCTTCTCTCATCCACACTGTTCTGTCCTGTACATGATTAAAGTCTCAATTTAAGCCTAACACCAAACCATAGCAACCATATTCTTCGCCTTCTGCTGTTTCAAGTTATTTTATTTCAAAAAAGGTCTATTAGCATTAGATAATATGATGGCCCGCACAAGTGCTAATGTTTTGTCTTACCCTATATTCACCTACTGAAGCTGTCCTCAAAAACAAGCCTTTTGTGCAAATCCAATAAATGAAAGACCATTATAAGTCCCTGGAGGCATTGTGTTATTCCATTGCTATTGATCTCATTTCAAAATGGAGGCAACAGGTCAGGCCATGTGATGAACACAAGAAATATTTTCTGGAGGGTAAATGGTTCGTTACAGAAAGGCTAGGTTTCGGTTGCAGCGTCCCCGAGGGGGGATTGGTTAAATATTGAGCTGCACCTACCATTCCCTCTTCCCTTTTACCGCCTCCACTCTCTTGCACCATAAAGCCATGGAGCACAGGAGGAATTAAAACATAATGCAAAGGTCTTTCCACTTATTGCTAGGTGAGCTTATTGATGAGCTGTCACATTAACTTGCTTTAGGGAAGAATTATAGCAACAATTTCTAGTATTAGTGTTGAACAGAGAGAAATCATTAGATCCTGAGGCAAGTGTTATGAATTATATGAAATAGCCCCCTTGATTCATTTCATCTCAATGAGAGAGGACAATTAGAGCCACCCTTGAGATTACTGAACAAAAAGACAGCCAACAATGATTCTAATTTGTCCCCAAATCTACTCTCAAAAGCCTTTTTTTAAAACAATATACAGAATCATGTGGTACAGAATACATTTGCTAAGCTAAAAAAACATGGAAAGTACTTTTTGCACAACTTTTAGACAAAACATACTTGGGTTTGGATTTAAAAATACAATTTAGCAAGTTAAGCCCAATCACTAAACTGACATTGTTCTGTTTTTGTTCATTTGTGTTTTCAATTTTTTTATCCAATGTGTCCCAGAGATGATTTGTAACAATCCCTTTAGTTGACTGTAATTTGTAATCATTGTGAAGTTTCTTGGTTAAGGCTGCATGATACCATGAACTGAAATAGATACTGAACAATTCTTTTTTGTCTTTGAAAGACACATTGTGGAACAATTGGCATATTTGATGGACAGTCTTATGCATGTGACTTAATGAATTCCTATGATTAATTATGCAGCTTTGCCTATAAGTTCATGCTGTTACCCTGCTGACCACAATTTCTTTTGGCTGTGATGCAAGAAGAGGAGCTGATTTAATGTTTCCAGATAGTGTCCAGGTCCACGTGTGGGCTTTATTGAATGATTAGCTGAAGTAATTTCTTGCAGAATCTAATTAAAACACTTCGACCCAGCCAGCAATAATGTGTAAGCACACACACAAGCAGGCATTCTGTGATGTCTCCTCTTTCTGTCTTTTATGCATAAGGGTGTGTATTTAAGTTTCCAGTTGTTTCGATTTAAGCTTTATTTCTGCCTCCTGAGGTTCTTTGATCTTGGCAGTAGAGCCAGCTTTAGAAGCATCTCAGCCAAAAAAGTTAGGTAGAATAGACTTATCATATGATGTGGGGCTGCAGGGGCTCTTCTTCATTACCTCTTTTACCACAGTAAATTCCAAAAGCAAAAGAAATCTGTGTGCTGTTACATTTATCTGTGACAGTGTGTGATAAGGTTATACGAGACACTATATTCAAGCCCAGTCTTTTTCCAAGTCATTTTCCAATATCTTTTGGTAAAGTCCTTCTTTACTGGTTTGGCCCTTTGTCAGTTTTAGTCTGACATTGCTTTTGTAACGTCAGAGAAGGAAATATCAAAACCAGGCACTAAGACTACGACTTATAAAGTCTAGGTGATCTTATTGTACCTGAAATGTTTTTCATGCACATGTAAATCCAGCTTTATATAAATATGCACTAATATATTCAATCACTGCTGTGCAGACACGCACTTGAAGATTCCCTGACCCTCACTGGAGCTGCAAGGACACCACTGCTCTGTGGCGCGCTTAAGCTGCTGTCTGTAGCTTTATTGATCTAAACAACTGAGACCAATGCTTCATAAGCAACAATGGCAAGAACTGTTATCCAAAATAAGAAAAGGGAGAGTGTGAGGTAGGAATCTGAAAATATGCTAATTTGTTGCTGACATCTGAGCGAATCTAAGAAACAATGGCCTCTAAAAATGAAGCATATCTGACCTAATACAAATTTATACACAGGGTACAAGATAGTCCAGAAAATCAGAAAACTTGATACCCCAGAAGAACACTGTTTTGAGTCAATTCAAATAATATGGCTTGTTTGAATCGAGCTGATGTAAACTAGAGTCCCAAGGGTTACATTGACAAGCCAATCAGCAGTTGTACATATGGCATATGGGCAGTGGTTTTAAGGCAGGGGGCACAATATTTCTGTATAGTGGTTGCTGGTACAGTTAAAAATGGCTGCTACATCCCATCCATTTTTTTTGACCCTTCCAATCTTTGTATTATTGTGGTCAGTTGCCATCGCCATCTCCTCTTAAGATTTTTTATAGATTAACTGTCATTTGTGTGTGTGTGTGTGTGTGTGTGTGTGTGTGTGTGTGTGTGTGTGTGTGTGTGTGTGTGTGTGTGTGTGCGTGCGTGTGTGCGTGCGTGTGCATGTGGGGGTGTGTACATACGAAATGGAAGTGATGACTTGATTAAAGCTGGGGCTTAATCTTTGGCTCTTTTCTTGTAGGCTCATCATGTCTCTCCAGCTGAGCCCTTGATGGAATATTTGAACTAATAATATTCTCTGTACATCATTTCCCACCTGTGTGCACATTTTGTGGTTAGCTTCACTTTGTGTCTGCCACAATGACTTTTATTGTAACAAAATATTGGTATGTTTTATCTGAACTACAAATGCAGTTTTGAATGTTGTTTTTTTTTGCAAATAGCAGTAGCGCCTTAATAACGACAACAACACCAGTGAAATGGATCAAGAGGGGTCAGTGGTGCACGTTTTGGTTCAGTCCAGTTAAGCAGTGGCTAAAAAAAAGCCCTGAACTCTTTTAATTTATTAAAGGAGCCCAACTCACAAGGCCAGGTGACAAGGAGAGTGTTATAAATATTAAAAGAGGAGTTTGCTCGGCCACGCTCCCATATTAAATCACACAGAGAAGAATGTATGTGCCCTTATTAAAAGATAATGTCTTCTGGAGCCATAAAAATGTATAATCCTCTCCTCTAGATCCCTTTCCACTGCAGCTTCTTTCCATTTGCAGCCTTGGCTCAGTTTGTCTATATTTCAGTCTTTTCCTGTCCATCAATCTCCATTTTTTCTCAGCTCTGGGTGTCCTCTTACTCCCCTGCTGTATTTCTTTGCCTTCTACAGAATACATTACAGCAGAACAGATGAACCGTGTTCGAAGGCACTCAAACAAAAAAGCATTTACTGCGCTTTGTTGGTTTTCAGCTTTTTACATAGCTACTTTTTAATTTTGAGGCAAGATTTAAGAATTAGGTGTATATCAATAAATACTGTTTGTTTTGTTTTATTTTACAAACTATGCATTGGGAACTTAATAAGGATCCATTACACAATCAGAGTTTAATCAGAGTGGCTTATAGTGTGTGCCACACATAGTAGAGAGTACGCCCTTGTTTAATCAAAAATGCACTGACATTTTTTTTTCTGTGTTTTATTTCTACCCATCCATCTATCCAGCTGATTATAGCTTCCTTTAAAATATAGTGATAGGAAGCTGTAAGTTAGAGCTGATTATTTAATATTTATTTGTATATTAAAGCACCACAGACAGTGACAGTGTGATTGTCAGAAGCCAGTGCAGTATTCCCATAAGGTCACAGTGATGCAGCAGCTGCAGAGAAAGACAACATGTTTGTGAAGTGTCCAGGGGTTTGACTCGCAGACAGCCCCTCAAACATGACACCAGCACAAACACAAAGTGTGAAGCAGTGCATAGGTGCCACTGGATGGTCATGGCTTGTTTGCACTTGCTTTGGCTTGTACCTGCCAAAATGAAGTGCAGCAGCTATGATGGTGAAAAAAAAAACTGTCCTGACAGATAGAGGTGAGGAGAGACAACCATGTGTGTAAGTAAACGCCACAGTCCTCAGCCTGCTGGGGCACCATTCCTTTGGTCTTTGGTCTGCTGGCCAAGCAAAACTGCAGGGCAGTGAAACTACATTCGCACACACATCATGCATGAGCACAAGCGTGCGTTTGTCTGGCAGGATGCAGCCGAGTGTGACGGCCTGGTCATTCAGACTGTGGAGAGTTATGGACTAAAAGTAAGCCAGCTGTTCAATTTGGCCACATGGGCGGACACCTAAACAAAAGATTAGTAAAGCGAAACAGTCAATATATGCCATGATGTGATACACTGTGCAGCTGGGCTCATACACTGCCCAGAAAAGTTTTCATGTTATACTGTTAGCTGTTAAGTTGCAATTAATGTGATTTTTTGTTGTGTGTGTTTTTTCTTGTATTGTCCACACCACAGCCAAAATGAAGATTCTTCTCAATACTGGTCATTACTTTGATTACTGTACTTTGAACCTGACGTCACCTGATGTGTTTTCTGAGCTCTACACTTTGACTTTGAATGATTGTGTCTTTATATCACTGCTTTATATAAGTTTCTGTCTTGGTCTAGATAGACATAGATCAATAAATAAAGATATAGACCCTCAAGATTCCAGGGGGACAAACCTTTTTCTTGCTTAAAATTCTCTCCAAATTTACATAAACCAGGCATATGTAAATGTTGAGTGTCTCAGCCTGCCTTCCATCATTGCTGTGACTGTGCCATATTTTAGCAATCACACCTCTCATACACACACAAACACACCAGAAGACAGTGACAGGCATGTGTATGGCGTGCCCTGGCACTCAGCGGAGAATAATGAGATGAGTGCTAATTTCTCAGGTGTCATAGACTGATATGAATAATACAGGCCGTTCCATTACCTCTCCCCCCAACGTCATCGCTGTCAACTTTTTTAGATTCATCTCCAGTGCCCCATCAGTTCCACGTCCTTAGCCTTACCTTGAATAGCCTTCAAGCCAGACTTTGGAAGCCAATGTGAATACAGGAAAGTCATTGTTAAGGAAGAGGAAAGCTTTGATGGCTTTTGCATGAGGCATGAACCGGCTCATCATGCACATTCCTTTATGACTTGACAATTGTTTCCGCCAACACCGAGGGACAGGGGCAAAACCTTGAAACACCTAATTCATTTTCCCAACAACAGTCTTTCTTGGCTTAGAAACAGAAAAGACTGATCTTTCCTTTTGTATTTTCCCTATGATGATTTATTTACTGTGTACTTCTCTTCACCGCTGCCCTGCTTTGCATGTTGGGGACTCCTGCAGGGGTGATCCTAAATTATTCACATTCTTTTTTCTCTTTCATTCTCTTGTTCCTTCATTTTGCAGGGCCCATGTCTGTCCTTCTTATCTGACTTTCTGTCTCTTTTCCTTTCTATCTGCATTATACTTTTAGAGAGCCTTAGAGCTATGAGAGAGATAACATTGTCTCAGAACAATCTTTAGGAATGAGTTGGAAGCCATTGTCCCTTTTTGGCCTTGTACTGTATTATGTTTTGTGCTTTTACTATACCTTCACTGCAACTCCTCTGTGTCTGTGTCTCTCCTTAGATCCCAATGCCCTGGGGCAGCACGGCACTGACCATGCGCTGATCGGGGGAGTGGTGGCTGTTGTGGTCTTTGTCACCTTGTGTTTAATCATTGTTCTGGGAAGATACTTGGCCAGGCATAAAGGTAAAACCACAGGGAACTGGACTTGTCTGGCTCAAAGCTTATGCACAAAACGGAGCATGTCCTACTTGTACCTTTAGCTGTCCTTCTTCAAGGACAAAAAAAAAAATCACACTGGACAATGAAGGCTTAAAAGATTAGATGACTTTATATTTCTCTGAACAAATCCTATAAAAAAGATTTAAACCAGTTGTATGTTGTAATTTCATTGGAAACCCCAAGCACACCACTGTTTAATTTATTATACATTCAACAGTTGCATCAGGAGAAGTCACTGCTATTATTGGACAAAGTATTTAATAAGATACATAGTTAATCTTACTTTACAGGTTATTGTTGCACAATTGTTGCACAATCAACGTTCTTACTAGGGGCGCAGAGGCTCAGTGGTAAGGCGGTTCGAATCCTGCTCTTCCCACAGTTCATACTGACGTTGTGTCCTTGGGCAAGACACTTAACCCACCTTGCCCACAGTGGTGTTCTG
The DNA here is from genome assembly GCA_024416835.2 of Perccottus glenii. Taxonomy (NCBI): domain Eukaryota; kingdom Metazoa; phylum Chordata; class Actinopteri; order Gobiiformes; family Odontobutidae; genus Perccottus; species Perccottus glenii. Next base: position 18,900,053 of record CM044561.2, on the reverse strand, counting down.
GCTGTAACACTGGTGAATAGAACCTTAATGTAAGTCGCTTTGGATAAAAGCGTCAGCTAAATGACTAAATGTAAATGTAATGTACAGTTTAACTTGCATTGGTTTATATTTAATTATGTAGCAATGAGACCTTTAAAACAGTAGCCATTTAGCCATTTCAAACAGAAATTTCAATAAACTTAGGTGGGACATAAGTGTGCAAAAAACTCAGTGGGTAGCTATAGCTCCGGTACAATGTGAGGAATTTCTGTGAGGATTCATTCATTCATTCATTTTCTACCGCCTAGTCCTGTGAGGGGTCGCGGGTGACTGGAGCCTATCCCAGCAGCCTTTGGGCCCCCAGGGGGTCGCGGAGTGGTGGGCGGGGGGTTGCGAGATGATTTCCAGATATATATTATTTTTTTATGATTTTTTTTTTTATTTTTATGATTATTATTTTTATATATTTTTAAAAAGGTTGTAATGATGCAAGTATAAATTTAGGATAATTAAAATAAATTGAAAGTAAAACTTAGTAAAACTTTGTTTGCTCCGATTAATTATGACAGTTAAGTGACGGCGTGTTGCCAAGTCCGCGGGCTTCTTTTAAAGTCCATTTTGGGCAAAAAGCATAGTATAATAAAATCACCAAAACAAGTCTTCATGTTAAGAATGAATAGTACACAAACATTTCTAAAACTGTAAAAACTGTCTTTCTTTCTTTTTTTTTTTAAATAAAACATTCATTAATTATTTTATGATAAACATACTGTCTTAAGTGCACCCCTTTATAATCATAAATTAAATAATAATAGATAAATAAATACATTCCAAAAATAAATACAATAGGCTAAATAATAATAATTTGCATGTAGGCTTCATGCATTTAGAAGAAGAAAAGAGGAACAAAGAAATGAAAAGTCAGTCATACCCGGGGGGGGACGCGGATCGTCAGCAGTCTAATATTGGGGGTCGCGGTCTGAGTTTGGGAACCCCTGCCCTAGACAATGGCAGTTAGTCGCAGGGCTAACATAGAGACAGACAGTGACAGACAACCATTCACTCTCACAATCATTCACTAGGGACACTTTAGAGTTGCCAATTAACCTGTACATGCTGTGAGGATTATCTTTCCAATTCCTATTTATTACTACTCCCTCTTGGTCAAGTTGGTAGTAACACACGTACAACATACAGTAAATGTGAGCTTCTTTAATCTGCTGTATCGGCACAGCCTCTGCACTGTATATTTGCATGTTCTGTCCCAGCGTCTCATCACAGCAGTATGAATAATGTAGCATTACTGATGTTGTCTTCAGATGTAGGGTTTTCCCGCCTCAGGCTGCCAACAGCTCTGCTCAGTAGCTGTTTCCCTTGATGTAGATTTGTTGTATTATTATTTTTTTTTTCTGCAGGAACATATTTGACAAACGAAGCCAAAGGAGCGGATGATGCCCCTGATGCCGACACAGCCATCATCAACGCCGAAGGAAACCATGCGCACGCAGAAGAGAAGAAAGAGTACTTCATTTAGACTGCAGGGGGTGCTGTGATAGCGCTCTTACATCTCCAGTTCCTCCTTTCCACTCCTTTTCTCTTATTCTGTCTCTCCACCTTTGACCACTGCCTCCTGACCACCAAGAAAACCACAAACAAAGAAGCCCTCTAAGTGTTTTTTTTTTTGTTTTTATTGCCTTTTATTTCAGCCATTTTCTTCATGACACTATGTCCATTGTCTTCGGAAGCTTACAGTGGAAGTTGTCGCCTTTTTGTTTTTTCTTCCTCATCTTGTGGAAATCTGTACCATGACTGCTTTTAAAATGGCCTCCTCTCTTTCATCTGCCCTTTTCCCGAGTAGAGCCACAAAATATTCCGTTCACACATGTCCACAAAACACATATCCTATCTCACGTCAACACGGTGCCTAAAACTACCATTGAGATCCTGTCAATGCCTTCATGTTTATTGTCTGTGGGTCGCTTTGGGAGGCGGTTAACCCGAGGGCCACCACTTCATTTCGCTTAGCTTTCTTTCGTCTCTTTTGAATGGAAATCTGTGCTGTTTACGCCTTATACATGTCTCTCACTGAATATGGTACTTTTAGAAGCTCCACACTTTCCCCGCTCTCTCGAACCCTTTCCCTCAAAATAGACTTGTAATTATTAAAACGCTTGTAAGATAAGAAGAAGGTTTTGTGTAACACTGTAGCAAGGTCTGTCAGATAAGTGTATAATATGATTCTAGGGTTAGAGGTATAAGAGGGTAATGTGGTATTGTTTAGCGCAGAGAATACACACCAAAAATATAACATGCTAGTGAAGGCATTCCATCCAATAACTCAGTATAAACAGTGAAGCGCATTTGCTAAACCTGCTGTCCCTATGTACTTTTTTGTCTGTATAGCTCTGCACTGTCCAGGCTGCAGTTTAGCAAAAGAAAAAACACACCTCAGCGGCTTACGGTAGTTTGTTATTCAGCTTCAGGTGTACAGAAAGAGTCAATCACTTCCTCTTTACAGCTGTATAAATTGTATCAAAGTTAGTTTAGCTTTTTCTCTTTGTAATTTCATGACACATAAAATTCATTGAGATTATTTTTAAGTCTAGAGAGCCCTGAGAGTGATGAATAGGTAAAAAAAAAAAAGTGAAAAGGAAAGTGTTTTTTTGTATGTCTTTTGCATTTAGATTGATATCTCTTGTACACACAGTATAAGGTCAAGGCAGCTTTCATGTATTTTCTGCTAATAGCAATGCCAACTTGTTCTTTGCTTTCCATTCTCTTTTCATGGAGTTTTTCACCAGGGATAAAAAAACACAGTAATAATAGTGTGCAAGTGCTGAGTCATCGATCTGCAGGGGGCCTTTTCCAAAACATCCAAACAAATGGAGAAGCACAAAAAGTCTGAATGAGTGTTCTGGGAAATCCATATATTCAGTACTTTCTCTGATTCAGTCCAAACATACAGTGATCAATTTATTATGAAATTGGAGCAAACTCTTTTTATTGTACTTCAAAAATATATTATATTTTTTGGGTTCAAAACTCCCTGATGTGTACTTGTCTGCTAAGATGTGGTTTATTGTGAATAAGTTGTTTGGATTCTTGTACTCCTTTAAAATTTGTATATTAGCCACCTTATATTTTCCCATTGGTCATTGCAAACTCCTGTTTTAGTGTGGGGCATGTATATAAGGAGCTTTTTATTGGGTAATTGTTTATTTAAATTTAAGTTATTCAGGAAAAACCCACAATGAAATTATATTTATAATATTGACAAACAGTGGCTATGTTTTTATGGCATGCTCTCAGTGGGATGAAAGGATTAGGAGGAAAAGCAAAACCGGCTTTTGACATAACTTTTATTTGTCAACAAAAAACAATACTTTTTTTTTTTTAAATAAGGGGCACAACATATTACAAACCATACATATATAGCATTCATAGCCTTTTACTTTACTTTTGTTTATTTTTTTCTACATCAGTCACGCATCAGTTTGGAGGGATCTGGGTTAAAAGAGCGATAAGCATTATGGCTGCTGGAATCTAAGACTTCAAGGCAAGGCACTAATCTACTAAGGGGGGCAAATTATTACCAAGGGCAAAAAATAAAGCCTATCTGTCTCCAATTCAGTGGCTAATTTACAGCGTTTTCTGTGTGTTAATTCAAGCACTGCTTGAGTAAATCTCAAGCTGGGAACCATTAGATCTATTACTTAAATAGTAGTCTGTCACCACTGGCATATCATTAATGCATAGAACCTTTTTTAAGCTGCAATTATTATTAGTTTCAAAAGCGAGTGCTGCCAGTTTCAATACATTACTTTCAGTGCACTTAAATCTAGCAACCGCACTTCAGCTTCAAAAGAATCAAATGGTTTTCAAGACTGGCTTCTTCTCTGTCAAATTTTTATGTATATAACTGTACCACAATGACGTAATGGCTTGTTTTTTATAGTTTTTGTTTTGTTTTTGTTTTTCTATATAATTATTTTGATTGTGTCTTAAATCAGTGACAGTGTCAATCAAGTCTTTTGTTACTTTACATGTTTATAAAAATGCATTTGAAGAGTTAAAGAACCAGGCTGTGGTTGATCACTTATTATTAGCAGGACTGCAGTGTTGAATTAGAGGCTGAACAGGTGCCATCTCCCAAATTATGCACTCTGACTAATTTGATGGATATTTCTTAGTAAAAAAGTAAAAATGTGTGATTTGTTTTTGATTCTGTGTTTTAATTTGAATGAAATCCACATGTAAATAATTGTTTTGACAGGAAAATAATGAGCTAATTTCTTGCAAATGGCTTTTTATAATAGTTAGACCAAACCTAAATCTTTTTTAAACATGTTCTTTCGAGAGCCTGGCACATCCCATCATGCACTATTTGAAAATGGTAGATTCAACTGTAGCTCTTTCTTTGTATTAGTTGAATTTCTTTATTGTTGTTGAAAACTAAGCTTTAAACCTGTTTCCTATTTGCTTTTTCAACAATAACCCACACATCATGGGCCTCTCATTTCAAACTGGTGGTAGAGCAGTTACAACGTTGAGCCATTTTTATTGGGCATAAGTCCATGTGTATTTAGCATAATGTTCTGGCTCCAAAAATAAACATCTTTCTTTGAAAAAAGGTGAGATTGGTGCAGCTGAGGTTGTATGTCTATGCAGATCAGGCGGCGCTCCGCAATAGAGGCATCCATTTTGCCATGAAATTGCCCAATTTTCTGAATAATTTTCCTGTTGGCTGAGGGACATGAAGACTGATAGAAAATCACAAAATGTGTGTGTGTGTGCTGAATTTAGGTCTTAACATGGAAATGTTCTTTTTAGGATATATAATACATTTAATTTTAACAAATTCAATGCAGTTCGAAAGCTTTTTAAGCACTTTTATGACTAATATCAACTTATAGAACATATCCTTTTAGCTGCAATTTCTACAGTAACTTTTCTGAGCAACAAATCAACTATATCTTTGTAGACAATGCAATATCAACTCAGTGGAAAATTCTGACTTCCTAAAAAAGCTTGTGATTATCCACTGTTTGGGGGCTATGTTCAACATCTGTTTCCTCCTCAGAGACACCATCTGACTGTTCTTTTGGCCTTGTGCTTTAAAGTGAAAAGAGTTATAAGCTGATATAATTGATCATTATGAAAGCTCACCTAAATTCCTCCTGCTGTAGCCTGCACATGCACCAGCTGCACCTGCGCTCACAGAAATACTGTTTGGCTGGTTTACTCGCACACAGTTTGAGGATATTTGAGGCCCATAAACTCACTAAGTGGAATATAAAAGCAATGAGGCCCACTCAAAGCTCTTACACACTTTGTATATTTGATTTTAAGGTTCAAATTGAAAAAGCCCAACTATGTTCCCTGTACAGAATCTACAATATAATCAGCCCTGTCCCATCATGACAGACATCAACATGTAACACAGTTGCTTTTCATTTTTTATTCTTAATTTGATGAATTTGTTGTGTTTTGTTTTGCATCTCAGGAAACTATTTCATTGAGGATTTATTTTGTCTTACAACCGGGACTTGTTGGAGCACGTTTCACTGTGCTAGTCCTTAAATGCTGACACCATGTATTTGTTGAGTTTCGGATTCTCACAAATGTTAATAAAACTATTCAGTGATTCTTCAGTAACTCTGCCATCTTGCTCATTGGGGTCTTAAATACCATATGTATGGTTTGTATACTTCACTGACTTCTTAGATTTAGACATAGGCTGCAATAGTGAGGAATAATTTGATAAATGCTCCTGGGGCCAGTTTTATTTCTTTGTATTTCTTGCAACCAAACACATATACAGTACAGTGCCCTACAAAGCCAAAGTATCTTCGGGTGTTCAGCAAATCCTTCTTTATTTCCATAGTAGCCTCTTTGGTTCCTCTTTTTCTCATATTTTATTTGCAAATCCTAAACCACCACTAAAAAAAACATTGAAACAGCAATGTACACTAGCTGTGCTATAATGCCCTCTAAAAAAAAATATTATAACATAATTATTATTTAAAAGCACATCTTCTCATCAGCATGTTCACTTTCAGAAGAAAATTGTAGTTAAGACATTTAAAAGAATCAGGAGAGGTCAAAGCCAAAACCAAAAAAGCTTTGAAAAGGTTTTGTTTATTTCTGCCTGTGGTGTTGGTAATATTGACCATGAGCCTTTATCATTTGTCTTCATCTTTCTTGTATTTAGATCATGACTTTTGCACAGTACAGCAAGAAAATAGTGCAGGACTGAGCACAAAAAGCAAAACTATACAGCTAATATAATAAAAATAAATTGTTAGTGTTATATTCCTAGGCAATTCCTTATTTTCTTTAATCACATTGACCAAAAAACAGAATATTAATTACATCCATTAAAAAAAATTGCAAGTGTCTTCATTATGCTAGAGTACTGAACATTTGGCTTTGTATAGCATTGTGTGAACTCACATTTTGAGTGTAAATAAGCAGTCCTACTCAGCCAGATGAGAAGAGCTAAACACATGCTGGTTCACTTTTGATGATATGAGGTTCATATCAGCTGGTACAGAGAAGACATGATTCCTCACAGCTACAGCCAGGACTTGTTTTCCTAATTCTCTGTGGGATTTAACATATTTAATTTAGAGACTCATTCTCATGTATGAAATGAAATAGTTGAATAAATATTTGCCAAAACACCTGTACCTGCCTGATTTTTAAGTCAAGCCTCTTAGCTCAGTATTAAGACAAATTACTTTGCTCACACACGCACCGACATGTTTTAGCTGACTGTTCACAATTCAGTTTGTCATGTGGAGTGTATTCAAGCTTAAACCCCTATTTCCTCTCGGTAATCCACCGTCTGCTAACACTTTTGTCTGGTCTGTGTGGTTGCTCTGAAATGAGACACAGTAAATCAAAAGAGAAGTAATTGAGAAAAGAAGTTCTCCCACCCAAAATGTTAAACAGAAGGAGGCAACCTTTCAGTGGACATTTCACAGCATCCTCCTGTGTGTAATCTATCCTCCGAGTGGAGAAGGCCTCAGATTAACAATGACAGTATAAACCTAGTAAGGAGTGAATTCTGTGCAGCTTCAAAGTGGAAAAAGTTCAAACCCAAACTTTTAAAACACAGCCTGTAAATGACAACTGACTACATGAGAATGTTGTTAAAAAATCTTATCTTGTCTTTATCACTCTATCAACTTTTTACTGAATGCTGTAAAAATGTTCAGGACATTTCTATTATCAACCGCTTAAACCATAGCCTTATCTTTGATGTGGATTCTCATTATGCTACAAAACATACTTGCGTTCTTCTTGCTATAGTTTCATCTTTTCGTCAATAGTTTTGTGGTGTGGACAGTACAACACTTAGTAAGAAGAAATTAGAGCGAGGTGAGTGTAGTCAGCTTATAGACAGTAGGACGTGTGACACCTTTTAGCCAATCACAAGTGGAAGATTTAGATAATGGTAATCATAGTGAACTCAAGTGAGCCACTGCAATCAAAGCTCACAGTGCTGCTGCTGCTGCTGCTGCTGCTCATGATGAAAAGAGCGAGGTCACTGTGGTCAGCTTGGACAAGATGCTGAGGATGTGTTGTTTCACATGAATAGTTCGCACTTTCCTCTTGAGCTGAGTTGAGTTTACAGCACTTTTCAAAGCTTCTCTATAGGGAAAATGATTGTCAAACTTCTTGAGTGTGGAAAAGTTGCTGCTGTATTGTACCCCAGTTTCATTAGCGAACAGTGAAGAGCAGGACAGATGGTAGAGACAGGTGGCTTGACAGGCAGCAATAGATTTGAAGCCATGCAACACAGAAATAGTACGAAGCTTAGTCCGCTGAGCTGTCACCAAACCAAAACCCACCGCTATTTGTGTACATCTCTTCAGTACCTTGTCAACATGGTACTTCATGGCCAATCACATCCTAAATCAAATGGTGGAGGATGTTAATGCTCATAATATAGGTTTTGTATTCGTTTGACAAATCCTTTAAAGCCTCAAACATCTCTTCAGAACTGCAACACTGTAGATCATTTTGGATTTATTTAAAAACATTGCACACTGTTGCTGCTGAGGAAAAGAGTGTTCTGTCTTGATTTATAATAAGTCTATTAGTTTTACACATACGTTTAAGTCATTTTATACAAAGCCCAGATAGAATATTCATTCACCTTTTCATACCAAGACTTTCCTCTTTTTTATGCTCACTGATAGGTCACTGCGTCTCTATACCCAGTTGCCCCTTGATTTAATATTTGCAAAGAAATATAAGAGAAAACTGCAAAGGGGAATGGCAATTAAAAAGGGACACATGGATGTGCGGAAAAGAGAAAAAAACTGTCTCTATTTTTGAAGACTGCTGCAAAAAGTTCTGTTTAAGATGAATGGCGCCCTTCCACACACACAGAGAGAGCTCTCGTTAAGTGTCACTTTCTGAAAGTGCCACAGTGCCGTGGTTCCAACCTGCCCGCTGCTGTCAGTCTGCAGCTGTCTCTCAGGTATGAGCCACTCCATATGCAAATCCATTCCTCCTTTTTATGATGTGGATTCACAGTGGCCACTCGGATCTTTTCTTTCTTGCCTTCCCTCTATCAATCCCCATCTCCTGCTCATCCATTCTTTTGAGCACACATGTCTTCTGCACAGGCTCTTAACTTATCTTCGTTTGGCTGTTCTTCTGTCCTCTTCTGCTGTGTCGCCTGATCCCCATTTACCTCAGAGGATGATTCACTTTGGACGGATTGACCGAGGCTGACAGGCGAGGTTTCAGTGGCCTTTGATGTTTGGTAATTGTGCTGACCATGTGTAGCCAGAACCGCATGTAGTCTAGATGCACACAGGCTATGAGCGCTTTGCTGTGCTTGGAGATGCCATCAGTGTTTGTGCAGAAGACCACTTTGATGTCTACAAGTTTGTCTTTGAAGGATTTCTGCCCACATGTGCAGCTCTGCTGACTGAAGTCCAGACCACAGATTGGAGGTGACTGACCTCCAGTAAAGATATTTTACAGCCATAGTCTCCCTGTGTCAGGAGCCATGCAGTGAATAGACATCTTATAAAGGTTAAGTGTATTGTCTGCCTAGGAGCCTCTTTGATGTCCAAAATGTCAACAAAACAGTCCTGAGACACAATGGCCATAGCAACAAGGTTAGTTTCCCCCATTCATGTCCCCTGGCTTTTTTCTCAAATGATCTATTGTTTATCATTTATATAACTGTATCTAAGACAACTTGCCTTCAGTGTCCGTCACACTGGTGCATGAATGTGAGTGTAGAGGTGTGTTTGGTGGTGGTTGGAGAAGGTTGTGAGCGTCGGGTGTATGGCAGCCCCCCTCTCTGTCTGCCCCAGGTGTGAATGTGTGTGAATGAAGTGAATGGATCCACAATGTAAAGCGCTTTGGGTGCCCAAGAAGGGTGCACACCATTTACCATTTTGAAACAGACATAAAAACTATAATCATTGCCCACTACATTCATTGGTGTTTAATTTAACATCGGCTCATACCATATTTCTATAATCATCATCTGTCAGACGTCTGTTTCTCTGAAGCTGTAGCAAGTTGAGAAAATGTGGCAGAAGTTTTCCGTCAGCTCATTTGGTGTGGCAGAACATATCCATTAAACCTGGCAGTGTGGACTTGAAAGTAATAGCAGCTGTGCTCATTCACATCACCAATAATAACAGCACAAGCCAACCATCACAGTGTCTGGTCCAATGCTTATGAAGTTCAGTTTTTAAAAGACACCCGTTTGGTCAGAGTATCAAAGAGGAATAGAGCTTTATGAACAAGAGATGTTTTTGGCCTGATCTGCAGCAGCAGATGTAGGGTTTGGATCGGCTGCTAATGCATGATATTGAAGGCTGTAATTTTTGGCAATTCAGACTTTGGGAGTTTAGGTTGAAGCGCAGAGTCAGAACATAAATTAGCCTCTTATAGCTGTTGGTAAATGAGTGTGTGTGCAAGTACATTTAAAAAATAAGTCGTTGAAATAGCAGAAACCAGTTAAATTAAAGTTTTAAAAAGCAAAAAAAAACTTAAAATGTAAAAAATAAAAATAAAATGTAAGTAAATGTTGTGTTTGGATACACTGCACCCACTGAGGGACACTGAGGTAATAGTTCTACAGCAAACAAACATTTCTGTTACATAAAAAACCTCTGAAATTACTAAATGTCTATTTTAATTAGCACTAACATGCGGGGAGACAGTCGAACAATAAAAGTAATAGTTAAGTGAAAGTTGCTGCTCAGACAGAGGTCAGGCTCACGAGGGTCAGCCTGAACCAGATGTTCCACTGACTGTACTTCATATGCATCTCAATCGTCGGACCCACCCATTGGTCCAGAACTAATGATCTATGTAGAGCGAGGTACAGCGTTACACCTAGGTGCTACACGGGGGTCAGGGTCACCTTTAAACAGATGTTATGGTGGGGATCGTTGCCAGTGCATGGGACATGGGTCAGTATTGACCAGATGTTGCAGACCGGGGGGGATTGAAGTGTCACATCGTTTGTGGGCTGACTAAATGCTGCCATCTCTGTTGAGCGACCCCCTGCCTGTGAGGAACATAGCTGGGGTTTGGCTTTGACAGTCAGTATTGTGGCAGATACCTTTCATTCACCTGTCATTAAACAATTAGATGGCTTGATGGCCCTCTTTTGACGATTTAGAAGGAGAAATTCTGCTCCCAAAAACGAAGCAATGCAAATCATTCCTGATCGCATTTTTTATCTCGTTTAAGCAGAAACAGAAGGACATTTTTTACTCTGGATGTTCATTTGCATAAATCCTGCAATGTTAGTGCAAATGTGAAGTGCTAAATAATTACAGGCTCAGAAGTGTTTTAAACAGCTCTGCAGTGAGCCTCTTAAAGCAAACACTGCCTTTGTTATAATAATGTTCACAATGTTTAAACTATACAAATGTGTACATGACAATATAAACGTGTGGGTTAGATAACTGCAATCTGTCACTGGTTCATTTAGAAAAGATTCCACGTGAAATAAGATCGGGTGGGTTCTGTTTCAGCAGGCTATAATAAATGTAGTAAATTATTATTACTTTACCATTCAACTTCAACAAACTTGTACTCTCTTTCAAGATGCACCCGCTCACTTCCTGGAAATCAAATCAGTTGCATTAAACTTCAGGTAGGAGACCAAGAGCAACTCGAAATAAATACAACCAACATTTCCCTTCTTATTTTCTATATATCTTTGACAGTGTGAAAATGATGGAGCAACAGATAAAGACTATTTGGATGTTATCACTGCGGTTAAAAAAACACAGGAAAAACAAACTGTTTAAAATGTGCTAATAGATTTTTTGTAATTATGTAGCTTAGTTGTTTCACTCCCACCAGTGATGTTTTCTTACTTTTCACTAGAGTTTCTCAGATGTGTTTCCGTCTCAGAAACAAATGGCTCTGAGAAGCACACACATCGCTCTGATATGATTTAGCTCAGCAGTCTGCTGTTTATTATAAAATTGGGCAGACTGCTGAGCTCAACACCTCCCCACTGCTTTGGAATAATAAGTATTAGCTTTGTGTTGTCTCTTCAGTCTAAATGGCTGCTATGGAGCACACTAACTGTATTTGTTGGTGTGTGTGTGTGTGCCATGTCATTCGTGTGTGACACTTGCAAACAAATGCGACTGAGTTATGACCTTATTTGGATCAACCGGAAGGCTTTGTGTATTGCAAGGGCTTTAGTAATTCATGAAACTATCACACTGTCAGTCTCCATCCCGGAGGTGATTAATATGTCTGTGGCGTCGAACAGAAGTGAACTCCCCCTGGAGAAATATGCACTATGAATCTGCGAATCATTTATCTATGCTGTGTATTTGGATAGCACAATAAATCAATTTCCATTAGACTTGTAGTCACAGCAAGATGTACATGGCAAATTATGCATGGTTTTCCAAACAAATGTGTACAGGTTACATTCTGGTCCACTAATCAAACTCCCAATACAATCAGTAGTTAGTTTATTCAAAATGTGGTCTGTTCTTTCTGCTTTGTCCCACTTTGATGCAATGAGTTTTTGTTAAAAGGAATACTGCTCTTTATTTACTAAATGTGGATGATTTCAGCTTTACACAGGGTCAGTTTAGAGGATGCATGTAACACATTTCTAACTAATTTATTCTTCTGGTGTACATCTCCTCGTCCAAAGCTGCCCCGACTTAAGATTTTCCTAGTCGACTATTTCATTTAAGCAATTAGTCGAATAATCGCACATTTATGATTTCTTGTATGTATATATATAGAAGGAAAAAATAATAATATGTTTAAGGGCTGCTGATAAAGTATATTTTCACTACTGAAATAATCTTTTAACACAGAAAAACCAAAGAAAAATATCAAAATACTAATACTGTTAATTCAATCACGTAATGTTCAACAAGGCTGAGATTATTGCCGACCTGATGCTAAAGTCGCACACTACCCTAACCCTAATTTTCTTTAATTAAAAGCGAAGCAGGAGAGGTCCCCTGGCTGCTTTTGGGGGAGAGTGGAGTCTGAGACAGGGATGACAACAGAAAATCAGGTACTGGAGCTTCAAGGGGCTACTTACGTGTTTTAAATGATAAGTCATATTTCATGTTGATGAATGATGGGAAAATGTTTGCCTGCAAAGTTTGCAAGCTGCCATGTTAGGATCATCTTTTAGCTTTTCAAAATGATCCACACTTTCAACTTTTTTCCTGACATGGACTAATTATTAGCAGAAGATCCAAAACAACCTTGTTAACGCTCTCCCTCACGTGCACTTTGGAGTAAAGTACCATGAGAGTGATGTAAAATAAAAGCTTTCGCATTAATCTCGCGTTGCTTTGATGTCATACACTGACCAAGCTGTGCAGCGTCATGAAGTTTCAAGGCGCACAATGAACACGTAACGCCACGTAAGTTTGTGTTTTATTTTAGTAGTCAGTAAAGTAGTCTTTAGGTCTTTAATAGAAAATCCACAAAGATGTTGTCTGTGTCTCTTTAAAAATTAATGCACACACTGAAGCCTTCCAGATTTTAAAATACATGCCTGCAAGTCACTATTAATAAATACACAGCAAATGCAAGCTTGGAAGTGAGGTAGAGAGCCAGAACAAGGTGAAGGATTAAGAAATCTTTGGTGCTGTTTTAAAATCACTTTTCACTAATGTCCCTCTTAACCCTGAACAAGCTGCTCTCCCACTCACACATTTATTTTCTGGAGCCATCTGTTGGAGTTTTTACTGCCGGTTTATAGGGAGACGTTGGGAGGGGGCTGTCAGTGATCACAGGGACAAGTGGAGCAACTATTGACTTTCCTCTAACCTTGTCACCGGACATCGAAGTCTTCACTGCAGACTTAATGCCTTGGTCTTAACCGTGAGCATTCCACCTCGCTCCTCATTTTTTAAAGTGCGCCTATAATGGCCCGACTAATATGTGTGTCAGCTCGAGCCCAGATTAGAAACAGACTCAAACTACACATTTTGAATTGATGTAAAAGGATTATCGATTATGGCGCCGTGTACCATTTGAAGAAACACGCATCCAAATGAGAAGCTTTATCATAAGGCCATTCAAGAGATGTCCAATCCAGCATCGCTAGTCATTGATAAGCGCTCTCCTTGCCTGTCACTCAGGACTTAGACTGATTCCCTCTCAGCCCATGAGCCCAATTTAGTCTCTGTGAGAATCTATCACTGGCTGATGTTATCTGCGACTAACCCAATCTTCCTCTCACCGTCCATCTGTCTTTCCCTCTGCGTCTCCTCTCAACTTCTCCTCCTTGCTTCGATAAATCCTCCCATTGTTTCTTTTCTTTGAGGAGGTCCAGCTTTACAAACTAATCAAGTGAGCGTTGAGGGTAGGAAGCAGACTTTGCATATAGATCACCTCCTCCTCTGACAATGGTTGGAGAAGAAAAATGTCCACATCTCTTACTTATGAAGCCTTTCAGTTATGTGATGGATGAGTTGCATTTAGCTTCAGCAAACTTCTGAGACAATCCACTGATATGATTTGATTAATGACCGAGGCCCGGGATGTCCACTACAAGAAGGGAGCCTATCAGAGGGAAACTGGTCTCAGATAAGAAGGCTAAATAACTGTTGTGTCTATCATTTCTTTCACCAATAGGTCAAAGCTTATTGTAAAAACAGTTACACCGCACAAATGTCGAAGCAGAGATGGTTTAAACAAGAACTACAAAAAAACAAAATAGAACAAAATAATAAGCATTGTGAAAAATCCCAAAAATCAATAAATATTCTTTTTGAAAAGAGTGCATGGACAACAATGTAAATTAACAAAAGGACTCAAACAGAATGACAACCATGATTAACAGTGAGTGGTTCATGTAGCGTTCTATTGCTTTTGTAATGGCCTCAGACATATATTAAATTAATACATGTAGCAAAAGATAGAGAACATCTCTAGAGGAAGAGCGGTTTAGTTAAGAGACTGTGCATCACAAAGTAGCCCATATCACCTGTCATCGCTGCGCAACTACAGAGGATAGTAAAATCCCCAATTATGAAAATGACTTGTTTTTCAGGTGTGGATGTTGGTGTAAAGACCTTAATTAATCAATCTCTAAGGGTTCAATGTCATCCGAGCATCGAGGGAGAGACTCTCCCCGGGGCTTTGTGACCCAAAATTAAGCAGTTGTTAAACATCATCGGATTTGCTTCTTAAATTTAATGAATCCCACAGTATCAGTATCACACTGTAACACAAGGTGTCATGCACATATTTGTAAGAAAGGGTGACCCGAGTACTGCCTGGACTATTGACTCTTTGTCGCAGAAAAAGATGGGTGTTTTATTTATTGAATAAGGAAAGCATTGGGCTATAAAACTATGTATTCTACTGGATATAAAGTGAATATATGTGTTGGCACATAACACTGCAAAGCACAGTCTGAGAGAAGACTTTCATCTCTCACTTTTCAAGTCACTAAAGCAGGTTTTTTACCACACAAGTATAAAGAAGATACAAATGAGACACACAAGAGGAAAATAGTCCACAAAGATTTCACATTAATAATATTGCTTGCATAGTCCATTGCCAGTATTTGTTATTTCCATAGTGTTGGAAATAATAGCCAGTTAAATATTCAGACCATCCTCTTTGTGTGCCAGAAACAGAAACAACTTTACGGGCTAGTGAGTGTGAGTTGATGTGAAATGAAATCTTTACTCTGTAATAACCCAAATGTTGTAACTATAAAAAGTTATAGTGGGTACATTGTGTGTATTCACTGAGTCCAGAATACCATTATATTTACAAACTAATATCTTTGTGCATCTGCTGACAATGTGCGGCATATTTATGTGAGTTTAGATTGTGTTAAAGAAATGAATGCAAGCTTATTGCCAGCCTATTTCCATGCAGAGCAGAAGAGTCATGTCTGCAAAGAGAACAAAATGAGCTACAGTTGAACATTTTCCCCTAATAAGAGCGCAGTGTGCTGATGGAAGGCCTGTGTGAGGAGAGGAAACTCTGAATCATCCACATCATTAAAGCTACACTCTGCTCAGCTCTGCACATTTAGTGACTCATTAAAGCTGTGGCCTGACATGGGAGCTTTAAGTTGGTTACTGCAGTTGGGATAGAGAGAAAAGCTGCTGTGTCAACAAACTTTTGTTAGTTTGTCGAAGTGTGACACAGAAGTTCAAACTGATCTGAACTCAGCGGCACATGTGACGTGCAGTGGCTACTAAACACTTATACATTTAACAGAATGTCAGCCTAAAACATTTACTTTCAGACAATGGATCATCAACCTCACAACAAACATGATATTTTCTAATTCTGGTCAAAATATTTGCCATTATGTTACTGGCAGACATTATTAACAACTAGAAGCAATTTGTTTTTCACATTCATCACATTTTGATTCATAATATGGGAACAGAAGGTTGCAGAATCTGTGTCTAGACATTCAATAAAATCAAGGTAAATCGTTCTCACTTTGCTTTTTTAATAATTTGATCAAAACATTTTTGTGAAAACAGCAAAGATAGAAACTATTCATTTATTCACTTTCTATTTCCTGGACAACAACTCAGTTCAAGGGCAGCAATTTAGGCAGCTGTTAATCATTGTTCCAATGAGTAATGCACAACATGTGTTGCATGTATTTGGACTGTGGATGTAATGGGTCCTAAATTCTTACATTTTAACTGCAACCACCACTTATAAGCCTTATAGTACAAAATACATCAGTCCTCTATCTATGGCTTAGATTAATACACAGATATTGATTACTGATGTTCCCTTTTCTTCAGGTACTAGAGATCTGTCAAACATGTCCTTGCCAAAGTCATCTACCGTTCCACCATTGCCTTTATTCTGTCACCCCTCCTCAGTGCCAGCTCCACACTGACCTCTATCTCCATGGGAATAAAGAGATCTTAGCATGTCATGTTTTTTAATACGCCCTGATGCCCTCTATAAATATTTATAAAAGATGGGCCGTTAAGATGGGCCAAAAAGGGCCCCGGCGTTCGACCACAAGCAAACATTCTGTGTTTAACTTGTGTAATACACTTTCATTTAAAAAACTAAACAGTGAATGCAGCAGTGGCACAGACATGCTCCATCATCATGCAAGGACATTTACCAGTGTCCACCTAGACATTAAATTCAAAATTTAGTTTTCAGCACACAAAGCCTGACAAGACAAAGGTATGTAAGATTTAGAGGTGAATCAAGCCCAGTGTACTGATGCAATGCTTAGTGGAAAAAGGATTTAGCATACAGACACTAACCATACCGGACCATAAGATCAGGGGTTAACAAGGAAACTTGGAGCCTCACTGGCTGACTGTCAGCTCACCTGCCACCATTTTAGTTTTAAGCTTAACTGACCAACTTTGCTATACCCACTCTTTCACTTTTTTCTATACCTAGCATACCTGCTTCTTTTTGCACTCACACAAGCCCTATATGGCCCAACCCTTTCCATTTGTGTCCCCTCTCACTCTTTTGTGTCCGCTCTCACTCTTTTTTGTCTCAACTGGTCTATTTTAAATCAGCTGTGTGGTTTCAGTGGTTTCTGTGTTTTTAGTGCGTGCCTTTATCTGGATTGTGCCAAAAGCATGTATGTGTTCTTCAAACATTAAACATGTAGACAACACATTCATGACAATATATATTATGCCTTCAAATCCACACAACAGAAATGTGAGCTGAAGTACAAAGACACAAGTTATTGCGTAACGTTAACTCCCGCTGACAGAGGTTGACAAAGTTTAAAAGTGCAAACAACAAGTCAAAAATCCTTCAAGATTGTTTTCTTGTTAACTACATGTCAATATGTGTAATTATACAGAGCAGCTAGAAGCACCAGTGTCAGTGAGAGCAAATTTAGTAAATCTAAGCTAAAAGCATGGTACATTGTTAAATCAATAGAGAGCCAACAGGGCAAATCATTAGAGATTTTGCACTGGGGCTAAGAGCTAAAGTGCAACAAAATAGTGTCAAAAATAGCACTGCAACATGCAACATATAATACAAGAATCCTGCACATTCCAAATGAGCATTTGGAATGTTCCTTTTTTCTCTAGCCAGAGAAGCAGGTGTTATGAAACCTTGCCTCTGGGTTCTTTAAAGTCATTTTTATCACCCAGCCAAAACTTGGGTCTATCAGGAAGATGAATTCTAATGACATGGCTGTAGGCAGTTTTAGGCTCTGTTTTATAGCCCCCCAGATGTGTGTAACAGTAACTAAGGAGTGTCCATCAGTCTGAGGGATATGCAAATTGCACAGGGTCAAGGGAGACACAGGAAAATATTACACACTAATGAACTGAGGGAAATTATGCATTAGTCAAGACCACAGTGATAAGTAAGGGTTATTGTTTAAATAAAGACAGGAGCAGGGTGACAGACGGCAGTGGAGACAAGAGAAATGAGAATACTATAGTGTATATGCAGTATTCTGATTATGTTGCACACCAAAAATCTTGGGGGTTGAGAGTTTGATCAGTTCAGTTTCAGAACCACGGACAGAGATTTGCCATCTCACTTTCTCATTACATCCTGCTTCATATTACCACACAGACATGCTCAGACCGAGAAGTCTACCTACCATTACAAATGTTAACACACCGAAGCTTGTGAGTAATTGTTCCCCAGTCAGCTGTTAAGGTAGTGTACATTAAGATAGATTCTTTTTATTTTGGGGATGGGACTGTCAGACTTAGCAACGGCGTCAGTCACTCATCAGTACATCAGTACACTCTCACGCAGCAGTGATCAATATAATGTTAATTGGCCTTCACTGGCACAGTGTAGTGCTAAAAGTCTTTTAGCACTACACTGTAAAGAGAGGACTTCTTCAAAACTGCGTTTTTAACCTCATGTGTGTAATTAAAAGCCTGCTTGTTCCTCTCTGCTGATTTATGCTAAATGAGGAACAAAGGGGGGGGCTGAAGTGTGGAGGTCACTGTGGATATTTCTGTTAAACCAATGCTGCAACAGCGGGACACTGATATTTAATTAAGAATTACCCCTCACTAAACACCTGCTGCCTCTTTGTTCCATAGACATTTTATTACATATACACATATTAAGAACCTAATAACCCTCCAATATTAATAAAGACTTGATGTGCACAATCAACCAGTGGGGACAGGAAACAAAGTTCATATATCCACTTTGTCATGCCGGGTTCAGATACTTGAAGGAAAACAAAAAGCTCTTGATTTGTAGATTTCAAGGTAACGGCATTAGTCACTGGAGTGCCTGTGTGTTTTCAAGTGGATGCAACCCGTCGAAAATAATCGTAATAAAAGAGCCCTTGAATGGGGTATTTACAAAGCCTGAGACTTTCTGTAGAGCATGATGGAAGAAGAGCATGAAAGATGAGTTTGGCATATGCACTTAACTAATTGTAAGGTGTAGCTTAAAGTAAATTCAAACTAATATGTATTATATTGTGGTGTGGAAACAATAAAGATGTTAATGTTAATGTTGTATATAGGTTTTGGGGTTAGATGGACTTAATACATCACACAGCAAACATAACACCTCTGTAAGGATGGTGTAAGAGACTCACTGCTGATCAATAATATGTCAGATAAAGCCACAGTGAGAATAGCCGTGATCGACATATATTTTACAAACTATTTAACAAAATATCGATCTAACATACACAATTATATCTAGTCCTAATGGAACTATATGCTTAGTAGTTGACCATTATACTTAACCATCAGCTCCTACTCACTTTCCTTTTTTTTAATATACATGCTCTTTACTAAACCAATGAAAAAAGATTGTGGGTTTGTCCTCGTTTAACTTTTTACTAACACAGATGCACTTCTCTCCCAATAAAAATATCTCTCCCATAAATCAGATGGGCGAGGAAAAAGGCTAACAACAAACTTGCTTTTTATTGCCTCACTAAGTGCATGCTGACTGTACAAGATAAAATGCTTAAAATGGAGATTCTTCTTTGCGTTAGCGCACTCTATTAACTGATTTAACTGTAACAAACGATTTACACAGTCACAGTTGAAATACTCTGCTTCTGATCACCTCCAAATAGACTATCTGCAATGAAATGATGATGAAGAATACAGGTTTGTGTAGATACACAAGATCTCTAGTGGGATCGAGTGGTGTGCTGGAGTTTTATGCATATGTACTGTGTCAGTTGTGTGTCTACATCCGTTTCTATGGGAATTTGATGATGTACATTCTTTGGTCTGCTGCATGAAAATCAACAATAACATTATAACCCTGGGGAGCCTATTAAAGAGTAGGCTCTCCAGTGTATCTGTGGGTTTAAAAATAGCAGCCATGTGGTAGAGTGATGGGTGAACTTCCTCTGTGTACTTAGGGGGACTCAATTAAAAAGATTATTTACTTCTTTACTGCACTAGGATTAAGAAATAGGTACAGGCCGCAAGTGTCATGCAAAAAATATCCAGCAGAGTATTTTCTGCAACATTCCTGGATAGAAAAATGTATTATTGAATAGAACACTGTAAAGCATATACCCAAGTAGCACTAGTGACATATGCAGGAACTTGCAGGAGCTCTGCAAGACAGGAAAAGCTGGACACAAACTGAAAACGTCTGAGCACAAGGTCACTTATTGCTCAAATATAGAAGTTTGAACAGCAGCTGTTTTGCTCCAGAGATCCACATGACCAGCACTTTTAAAGCCTGTTACAATTGTCTATCAGTAGCCTACCTACAATAGGTTTATGTAAATCTGAGTAATGTTTTAGACTTATCACAGCAGTGTAAAATATATACTTAAATATATGGATATACATTTATAAATATGTTATCTAAGATGTAGCATTACAGCATTACATTGTGCATACAGTCGTGTGTAGGACTTTGCCATAAGGAAAATGTGGAAAAACTGTGATTTAGCCTGTAGCTGGATTAAAATAACACATACTCTTTAGAATCCTGAAGATATAAGAACAAAAAAGTGTTCTCCACTACACAGCTTGTATTATGAGCCTCAAATACAGCATTATGTGCTATCAGTGTGGGACAGCTGTGCAGCCATGTCGCACAAGCATGCTAGCATAGTGACACCATGCTAATTCGACTGTCAGCACGTTCATTAAAATACAAGAGCACACAGGACGGAGGGACAGGGGCGCATTCTGCTCTGGTGAAATCCACCCAAGATGTCTGCTGTGGTGACACGCAGCCCAAACCCAGCACATTTACATTAATGACAGGACCTCTTATCTTCAATGTGGCAAAGAGAAACTGTGTCCCATTATTGGCAGTCACGCAAGGACAAATCTGAACAACAAGGAATCATTTGAAATGTGTGTTATCTTGGGCCATAATTGGTACAATGTTTAAGGGCTAAAAATGAAGAATGCTGTGTTGATGTGCTTTTGAATTTGTCCAAACAGGATTTCCAAAATGATTTTAAAATGTCTTCTGGATTTTTATGCAGGTAATCCTTAAAGCTGCAGTAACCCAAAACTCTATTTGTCACCCTCGCAACCTCCCACAGCAATACTGTAACTGGCATTAATTTAATGAAAGAACAAAGTCTGCTAAATATTAATACTTTATAGTAAACCAAGGTTTGGAGCTTCAAACTCAAAGTTTCTTAGTTTTTTTTTTACAGATCATTCTTAAGACAAAAACATCCAACATGACCAAGTCAATCTACAAGATCTAAACACACATGGGTGTGTTTTAGTAGCTATGGGTAAAAGCAGAATATTTTACTATAATGGTAGTCTTTTATTAGTTTTTGTGCATGAACACAACATGAACAGTAAACATTATTTTGCAATGCCCTGAGGCCTGATATAATCTCCAAATCCAAACTGTTTGTGATAAACTAGCTGCACCAAGACAAATAGAATATTACACAAAAATCTAATTTAATTCTGAGTGGCAGATTAGGCAACACTTGAATTGAAGTCAGTAGATGTTATCAGTGAGCAAGGTTCTTAAATGTGGTAGAAAATAATTAGCATGCACCCAGTTTGTAAAATCAGACACAAGGATTTAACTAGAAGTGTGAAAGGGGTCCCAAAATCTTTTCAAAACACCAGGGATTTGTTAACAGATAATCACAACCATGTGGAACTTAAACTATGTGTTTTACTAATAAGTTAAACTAATTAAGTTGTTATAATTACTGTCTGAACTGGGTGTGTACTGTCATATGTTGGTAGTCTGTTGGTTTAAAGCCACTAGATTTCCACGTAATGTACCATCTTTTACTTGTACTTTTAGGGAAAATGCTTGCTCTCACAGACTATTTTATTGTTATTTATTTGGTCAAAACACGCAGTGATTGACATAACATTACAGAGATTATTGTTTTTGATATATAAACACTGATAAGATTTTTATTGTGGTTTATTTTAACATAATTTTGAAGAATCCCAAACAAACAAAAGCACATTCCACATTTTATTTTCTGATGATTCTCACTAATGGCAGATTCAATTCTATGCTACTTTAGCTTCCTTTATTTCATTTATCCCCAATCTTTTTGCTACTGAGGCATACTGAGTATTATGGTTCATTTGGAGGCAGAAGCTCACAGCAGACAGCAGGACTCCACTTTCCGCTCTCACCCTTGAGCCTCAAATGGCATTAGAAAGTCTGTAATCTAATCACTGGCCAGTGTTGTAATGTGGTCCACAGCACAAGCCCCAGGAAACTCCTGGGCATACAAGCAATTAATTAACTTAATTGCCTGGTTAACTTAATTGATTACCTTGTTATTTTGCTAGCCTTGATATGGCTCTATTGCACAGTGAGATAATATAGACATAATGTGTGTATTCGCCCATAGGCACCTTTTAGGTATCTCTCTCCTCTCTGCTCTCCAGTCAGTGAAAGTGTCCTTTGCACTGAGTGAGTAATTGTTGTCAAATTATCATTCCATTATCACAAGCATAATTAGCTTTATTTATTAGCCATTAGTTGAATACATTCCATCCAACACAAAAATGATAAGCGGGGCATGTGAGTGTCTGAGTGGCACTGCAATGTCACACAGATAACGGCCGTGGAGCGGAATAAATTACGGCTTGCATCAGCCAATAACGCTCACCCTTTGTCTGGAAAATGTAATTACGGTGCAGATGCAATTTATCTTAAAATGAAGCGTTTTTATCATAGGTTAAGCACTTAGGTGTGAAAAAGAACATTTTAAATGAAACAACCCAATTATATTATTTACAAAGTTCCCTGTCAATCTTATTTGGGTTTAAGTCTGTTTCTTCCAAAATGGTTTCATGTCCACTCTTGTTTCTTTACGGAATCTAAGCAAATCAATTCTCCTTTGGGTTTTTCAAAATAATACAAAATAAAGCTATAGTGTGTAATTGTTAGATTTGTTACAGATTGTAGTTCATACAGTCTGACAGAGACGTTTCCAACAATGTGTGCTCAAACAATACTGACATGAAAGATGGGCAAATAAAAAGTCATGAAAATAGTTTTGAGATGAGTTTTTAGAGGACGGAAGATTAAAGGTAAGAGTGTGCATCCCTCATTGTGAAGTTTAGTAAAGCCAGAGGCATTTATGGGTCGACCTCAGATTTGGCCCGAGACGACTGTCATAAGAGTAGTGCTTTAGGCAGCCAGCACATCTCCATTATCTCTCTTGTCCCGATCTCCCTTTTCCTCCCCCTTTCTCCATTCTCTCATTTCCATTCTTTTCCTCAGTTTCATACTGTTCCTCTCCTCTGCATGCTCTCTTTCAGTCTGGTGTGCGTATGAGCGATGACTCTTCCCTCCAGCCTGAGTGTATTATAGCTCCCCGGCCTCACTCTTTTTTGACAGCTCCGACCTTGTTAGAAGCACAGAGTGAGACGTCCACACTCACAGCTGTAGAAAAAAGAAACCTGCAACTGCACCATTTTTGTACCCTTTATTTTTACCCTTGAATCACCCTTGAGAGATGTATAAGCACGTTATGACGAGGAGTGATCATTCGGTTTAGTGTGGATACAGCAGGAGATTGTTTCTAAAATGTCATGATGAAAATCTTTGTCTTGATGCTAGAGCATACTGGCACCACCCACAAACACACCTTGATTTTAGCTTTATTTTAAAACCAATTACCATGCGTTATCATGCTCCATGGCCCCATTAAATGAGCTCATTAAAAACCTTTAGGATTACAAATCAAAGTAATTGCCAATTAGGATTTACCTAATTGTGTAAAGCTTCTTAGATCAGATGCTTTCTCACTTAGTTTGTGGGGGTCAGACACTGTGTTGTTTATCAGCTCAGCCATTTAGATGACTGATGCAGACAGGCAGAACGAGCCCAGATCAGATTTTGATATACTAGCCACGGAAATGTCTGGCAGAAATACTACAACAGAAAGAGAAAGAGACAGGCCAGTCCAGTAACTAAAAAAGGTAAACTTATGTGTCTGTCTCTGTGAACGATGTCAGCCATAATGTCACACCAACCTTGATTTTAAAGTGTGGAAGTGACATCTTTATCATTGACTGTTTCTTTTTTTTTTTTTTTTTTTTTAAGTGAAAGCCACCTAAAATTTGTATGAGGTTTTTCTAAAGTCTTTAGGGAACGACTGGTTTGCGTTATATAAAATCTACTAATATGTTTTCTTTGAATAATTACGTTAAAGATAGGGTGACCATATGTCCTTGTTTAATCGGGACTGTCCCGCGTTTACACTCCCTTCCCCCTGTCCCAGCAAATATCTGCATAAACAAATATCAATCACTATGGTAAACCTCAAAACAATTATCCATAGATTTTGTCACTGAATTCATTTTCCGTGCCATGTTTTTACCCTGAACAACAACAAAGAGTACAGCCCTTTTCAGGCTTCTTTGCTTCTGCAACCATAGAGTACTTTTTTTTTTTTTTTTGTGACTTATCATCATCAAATGCACCAGAGCAATTCACTTTCGACACAAATGAATGGAACTACCACGGTTACAGGACAAATTTTGAGACATCATTTTATATTAACCAGCTGGGTTTTGAAATGTCCCAGTTTGTAAGTCTGGAAATATGGTCACCCTAATTATAATACTTCAACATATAATAAAACTAAACCTGGTTGAGCAGCACAAGGCACTAAATTCCCATTTCCATCCATATTTACCTCAGGGTCTTTCAGCAAAGAATTTAACTTTTGGTCTGTTAAATAGAACTGCAAATCAAACCTACAGTAGCTACAGGAGTATTTTGACTCCTTTGACATATAAATGGAACATTTACGTCAGTTGGACTTACCATACCTTACATTTTACTGGTTTTTAGGATTACTGTGTTTTGTGCCTTGTTCTTAATTTCGTTCGTACACCTGTGATGTCTTTGCTGAATGACAATAAACTGAATCTTGAGTCTTGAATGTACGGGTTGCTCTAAATTTAGGTCGTAGAGGGGATATAAAAACGTGTCATCTAACTGCTAGCTCTGCGATGAGAGTCAGAAATCTGTGTGGGCCTCTTTATGGGAGACTGCAGAGTGAACTACAATCGCTAATTGCTGGAAGTGTAAAGCTTTACTGTCCCTGTTCCTAGTCTCTATTTAGCTCATGTGCAGCTGTGAGCACACACAACCTAAAATATTCTGTCAGGAAGTACCATTCGTAATGTGTTTGTCCTAGATCCAATATAAAAAAGGTTCAGTCGTGCTTTAATTCTTTGTGTGTTTCCCTTGTGCTGCTAGTTACATGCAGCCCCACTTTAATGCAGCATTGCTGAAACTGCAGCCATAAGGTGTTTATAGTAAGTGCACAGCTGAAGTTATTTGTGAACAGACTTGTTCTTGTGAACTTAGACACTTCTTTGGAATACTTAGAGTAAATAGCCCTTTCCAAAGAACTGCCCCTTGAGCCAAAAAGTTTTGTCATAGGTATGAGCTGAGGCAACTAGGTTTAAGTGTTTGTGATAATTATGTAATGATAACTGGAAATACGTTTAACCCTAGCAATATTTATAATAGCTCCCTTCATATTTGTTCATGTTCTATTTTACACTAGCCGCCTTTTTATTGGGCTTGTCTTCATTTTTTTTCATTAAATCTACTCACTATACAGTAGTCTTAAAAACAGCACAGTCAGGCTGGCGCTTTGGTGCCCCCCAGCACTGCTTTAACATAGCAGTGGTAATAGAAAGCCATAAAAGGCCTGTATGTGATGACAGAGTAATAACAGTAGATTTAAACTGTGGCAGAGCAGTCCTAATGACAAATATAAATGCATGTCTGGGAGCCTGGGAGGTCAATAATCATGCTTGTTGTTTATCACCATCTTCAGGTACAGACAGAGGATAACAATAAAACTGATCATTTTGCATTTGAATTGAATCCACATGAAGAAAAGGACCCAATAGAATTATAAATCGCCTCACATCCCTGTCTATATCAACCAGAGAAATTCACCTCATTACATTTAAATCCTTGTGATGATAGTATAAAGTGTGCCATTTCAAACATTGCATTTTAAAATGGGAAACATGAGAAAATAGGAGCTGATGGAAACATGACAGCACAGACACACATACAACTACAGTTTCCAGGTGCAATACTGTAATGCCTGCAAACGAGTGGGCCAAATGTGAAATAACTAATCAAACATAGCTCAATAAGTAGAAACTATTGTGTTAGCTTCTTTTACTCTTTGTTCGCAGCACTAACTTTGAATAATGCAGATTTCCCTGTCCTCTGAAGCATTTTACACCACCAAAATAACATGGCATAGCATTGCTTTAAAAGAACATAATAATTGCTGTAGATAGTTCCTATTGTGTGAAGTTGTAACTGTTTGGAGCATATAATCCTCCAAATGAGATCCATTTGCCTTAGCTAAACAAAGCCCACTCCATATTTGTATCATCACTTGACATGATCTCATTCACCTCATGTAGTCGTGTGGACAAACTAACCAGAGGCATGAAGAAAAAGTGTTAAAGTAGCCAATCCCCACAGCAGGGTTATTCCACTCGGACTCGCCCCTGATCTGTGCGTTCACACGTGCAAATCTGTTTGAGGAATGTGTGCTAGGTTTGGTGTTTCTGTAAGGATTTAAGATGCACCAAACATGACCTGGTTCATTTTAATAAGCTGCTGGTATAGAATTGTTCCATTTCCGGCAGCACTGTTACAAACAGACTGAAGTCATCCATTAAATGTATTTGAATAACAGGAGAGGACATATTAATAAGTCCTTAGGGATCTCTTGGTAAATTCACCAACTTCTTATTAATCATTTGGATTGAATTAAAATGTATTTGTCGGATAAGCAACAAGACTAACAGTGTAACAACATAAACGATCTTTGCTGATAATTAAATCTCTTGAGAGACCTCTTTCCTGTCGAGCTGATCTGGTCCATCCTCTCACTTTGTTTGACTTTACCAGTGGTGTTATTTGACAATGCTGCCATCTAATGGAAAAGATTGGCTCATTATAATACAAAGGATGGACTGCACACAAGGCACTGCTGTAGTTCATAACATTTGCACCACTGTTTAATCAAGCACATAATGAGCAATAAGATTCAAAGCTGTCCGCTTTAAGTCTCTGTGTGTGTTTAAATCATGAGGGAAGGGAATCCAGTGTAAATATTTATGCCTGACAAACCAATCAATAGCCATTAAAAAGGTCAAGGGCAGATGATGATGGATGTTGGCTGTATGTATTGATAAAGTTTGACTGTATAATGACTTACAAATGCACAGAGAGAGAGCGAGACGGCAGACCAAATGATAAGGATTAATTCATTGATCATGCTTAATCTGTCATAATTAATTCCATAGGAACAAGTGTGATGAGAGCAAGCCTCCATTAAACCGATAAATTATTCAACATGACGAATAGGTGGACCAAAGATAAATGAGCATGGGAGACTGGTACCAGCAGTCGCAGGCTCACAGCTAATTAGTTTCTTTTCTTGGAAACTAGCACAGGTTAATTTACAGTAATTGCTATATAGATGTACTGTATAACTGTAAATAAGTGGGCTAAGGTTATAACTATTAACCAAAGGGCTTGGTCATTATTATAACCTACTTTAAATAAAGCTATGTAAGGTCAAATGATCACAAATTTCATGTTACTCACTGTTAAAAAAAATAGTCTTTCTTGCATTATGATTCTTCACATGCATGAGATTAAGCATCAAAAAATCTCTTTTAGATGAACATGCACAAGAGAAAAGGTTACTATAACTTTTACTGGAATAAAACCTAATGCTGTACTTAGTCTTTATAATAAAAAGTCCAGTAATGCCAGACTTAACTTATGATTATTAATGCCATCAGACAGGGGGCAATATTAATGAGCCATTAATTACATAGCACACCTGATGTTTTTAATACAGTTACGATCATTGAACAACTGTAAGTTCTTTGCTGGTAAGTGCCTTTCGGCTCATCCCTTCAGGGATTGTCACAGTGAAGTAGTCCGGATGAGTATAGTCCTGTAGTACACGAATGGTTAAACCAAAAGATGAGACAGTCAAAGGATTTTCTTTTATTTATTCCAGCAGTATTTACAGCTGTGTACAGGCAAAGGAGAACATACACAATTCCTGTTAACAGTATTAAAAAAAATAAAATAAAATAAACTCCTTAATTAAATTTGCTGGCCTAAAGGTGTTGCAGCAGTATAAGGCATGTCATAAACGAGACATAAGCTTTACACTCCTAAATATTAGGAAAGAAACCTCTTTGCATTTGAACATCTTGGTTATTTAGTTAGTAAAATTACTCAGGATTATTTGCTGTTGGGTGTCTGTCAATTAAGAAAATATGGAAAGTTTAGCGTATATAATTAACAAACATAAGCCAAAAATTAAAAAAAATTGATGAATAGTACTTTTCAGTTTCAAGAAAACCATCACTCAATCGTTAATATTTTTAAAAATCCTGTTTCACAGAGGTTGCACATCCATTATCCTTTCAGCCATGGTAAACTGAGGATTTTAGAAGAAGGTTTCTCTACACAGTGGACAGGTGGACTTGTTACTAGAAGTAAACCATTTGTACTGTAGACAAAAAGGAAAACAAAACAGACTAATTAGTTCAGCTCAGTTAATTAACTGGACATGTCTTATTGTATCTACTATAATCTGTATAATATCTCACCAGACAGGCTGAGTGGAATTTCTTTTTGCATGCGACAGGCCTTCTTTGGCAGGGAGTAGTTGGAGCCATGGATAACAGAGAAGCAGATCATGCAATCCTCTATTCCTTCGAAGCGTTTATCCACATTATTTTTCCACAGCGCCAGGCCCTCCATTATACTGCCATTCTGAAAGCAGACACACATTTACACTCTCCTAAACTGCTGCATACAGTCTTTTCCATTTCGATCCCCGACGCCAAGTTTGTACTCTCCTCTCAAAAAGTCAAATCTGTTGTTTCAACCCTTTTGGACTACAGCCCTGGAGAAGGCTCAATAATATGGATTTAACTTGGATAGCAGACTTCCCTTAGCATCTCAGCCTACACGTTTAATATTGTGTATAAACAGTATGTGTTAATGTTGTTTACCTGGTGTGTAAGGTAAGTGCTGAGTTGCAGCATCCAATTCCTCCACTGCTGAACAGCAACACCCACACGCCTCCCACTCTCAACAGTGATGGAGCCTAAAGGGTAGTTTTGTGGTAGCTGAATCACCAGCTCGATGAAGATATCATCCACAGAATAAGTAGCAATCACCTCCCGCGCAGCTGAGCGAGCTTTGACCTATGGCCAGAGGATATATGACAAATAAAAACTGACTGCTGTGTTATTTAAAATAACTGTTATTTTACTTTTAGACAATAGTTTTAGGGCAAATGTGCCTGTACAAAAGGTAATAAGAGAATATATATATTTTTGGGAGACTATTCTATTAAAAAAATTGTAAAAGATTACTATAATTAGTTTTGATGTAATTGCACACAGTTGAGTTACTACAAAAAATATATATACACACTACTAAAAATAAAATCAAGAGATTTAAATTAGTTTTGCAAAAACAGCATGTCAATGTTGAAACCATGGTCACAGTAAAAATGTGATGCTGTATGAAACATTTTATTAAATCTATTCTCGAAATAGCAGTTCAAACAGGTGAATATGCTTTTGGAAATACTTACAGTCATGCTGTCAAACATCTGAGTGCTGGACTGGACACATGAAATCTCCTGAGCCGAGAGAACAGGACTAACATACTTGATAGTAAACTTTTCCACTGCTGCGCTCACTCTCTTCTCCTGGCTGTTCCACCACAGCCGCACCATGGCAGGCAGGTCCTGCAGTGTGCTGTAGTATACACTGCAGGCCAGGTGAGGGAGCTCCAACTCAAAACTGTGGCTGTCTGCCAACAGCAGACCAGAGTAAGCCACACTGTGTTTACTTTTAACATTTGATGGCATAAGTGTGTGTACACTTTACTTACTGTCAACAGCCAGAGAGAGGTTTTCTGTAAAGAAGGTTTTAGCCTCTTTTGTCTCGGTCCCCTGACCTGGATAGATAGGCATTTCAGGCATCAGCTTGAAAAGGTGTAGAAGCAGCTTGTTCAGTGAGGAACTTCTCTTCAGAAACTGTGCATAATGTGCACGCAGCTGTGAAGAAAACACCTTGTCAAGACGTCTTCACATATGATTTAGAAAAGAATTTTTCAGTCTCACAACTTACATGGGAAGGTGAAGATCTAAAGAAAGTCAGTAACAGCTTCCAAGCCAGCAAGTATCCAAGAATGCATGAATACTCCACACTGAGAGGCTGGACCACTGCAAACTCTCCTACTTGAACTCCAGTCAGAATATTTTCACAAAGGTCTTCACAAGCTGAAAGAATGGCCATCAACGCAGCTGGAGGAGAACTTTACACAAAAAGAAAACCGAGTTACCATTTATAAAACACAATAATAAGTTTAAACATGAGTTTAAAGGTTCTCCGTTTTACTTACAGACATGGCTCATCTTTGCCATCATCAGGCCTGCTGTTGTCTCCTTCTCCATCGCATTCTGGCAACTGTGGCATAACCCTGTAATTTAAACTCCTCTTTTATTCATGTCATTAACTCTAAACCTCTGCAACATTCTTGGTTTTTAATAACATAAAATACTTACTTTTCCAACAAGTAGTAGACAGTGATCTGGAAAGGCCTTGCTTTGAACAGCAGCAGAGGACAGAGAGTATTAAGCAGTGTTTGAAGGTTTTCTGGCAGGTTTGTCTTCTGATCAGCAATGAATCGAGGTGAAAGTGAATTATCAGTTAGCTGTTTCTGGGCACATATGTCAATGCCACACCAACAGACTGAAGAACCTGCAATGGGAACACAAGGTCGTCTGGTTCAGGAAAAGCATCTGCAATAAGACAAAAAATTTGTAATTAATTATAATGATCATAACATACAAGGATTTGTGGTAACTTGAGAGTGAACCTTACTTAAATTTCTACTGTACACACCTATGATTTTGATAGGAAGAGGCAACAGTACATTGTATATTCCATCTACAAAGAAGTCCCTCCATTCATTTGCCAACTCTGACGGCAGCATCTCCAGAGTGTCAGGAGAGGATGAGGTAAAAAACTGGTTCAACTTTACAATGAGTGTAGCGTTCTCACAGACCAACAGCTGCACCCATGGGTTCCACAGACTACTCACATTCTCACTGGCAGTCTGAGAGAAACAAATTCAAGTGTGTAAAAAAAGATCAATTTCTGAAATAAGTCTAATCTTTAATAGAAAACATAGCACAACCAATCAAGTTTTGATATAAAATTAACACAAGGTAAGATACACAAGTTCTCTTACCACCAACCAGTCTAACATGGAGCAGAGTAAGAAATCCCACTGGCTGCCTCTAAGAACTGATGGACAGTGTGCCACTATCCATGAAAGGAAACGCACCATCTCTACTGTGAAGTTTAACTCCTCTGTAGACACTTTAGACACATCACTACAGAAATATGCAATATAATTAGTTGGATTACAAGCAAATATGCAAGCCCATATAAGTCCATTTCAGAATGTTACCTGTGAAAGAGGAACCACTCCTCCTTATTGTTTCTCCACTCCATCAACGTGGAAAGAACTGCCAGCACAATCTCATCCTCTACTGAGGTCTCAGCTTTAAAGCAGCATAGCAGCACTGCCATACATCCATACACATCTGCAACATTTTTCCCATAGTTAATGGAAGCATGTCAAGTGTGTCTTTTGGTATTTGTGTTTATTATGTATGCTCTCACCCTCATTCTCTTGCCAGTTGATGATACCCGCAGTTGCAAGCGCTACGAGTATCTCTGTCGTCTTTGCTCATATATGGGCATACTACTTGTAGAGTGCTCAGTTTACCGCCAGATGCTGGGAATAAACTGAAATTACAGTAAACCCCAGTATTACGACCAAAGAAATTTAAAGAAGACATTTTATACCACATATGAAAGGCTAACCTTTCTGCGGTGTTGTAGAGCTTCTTCAGTGTTTTACTGTCAACGTTGTTGCTTTGGATATAGTTTTCCAAAGTCAAGGACCATAATCCACCGTCTTCTATCGATCTACAAAACATAATACAGAACACCGAGTGTTGCATATTAGAAAATGCATCATTACCTTGTATAAACCTGATTGTATTAGTGGTAAATTCACTTTATTCTTGCCACATAAAACTATAAACTTTACCTGGTGTAAAGTGTCTGCAGAACCTCTTTCATTGGGATCAGACTATGAAGTCCTTCTGACAGCCCTGTATCAACCAGCAAGCTGTGATAGGTAGACACCAAAGCAGGACTGTACTCTACCTCTTTACACCACTGGAGAGCATAGAATAATTCTGCAGCTGTTAAACAGAGCATACACATAAGCATATTACTACAGAGTTATGTCCATTAGAATTATAAAATACTATGATCTTTTACCTGCAAGTTTAAGGTTTGGGAGAGGTGAAGTACATTCTGCCCCTGTTTGGTCACTACGTGTTACTATAGCACTGTGTGCCACCTTCCCTAACAAGGCACAGACGCATAGATGGGCTGGCAGTCTAGTTAAAGCTCTGAACTTCCACATGTCCACTGATGGCTTTTCACAAACTGCTCTGAGGCGACTTGACAGCAAAGGAGTCTTTACCCACTGTAAGGCACAGAAAAAACATACATGCACAAATTAAGCAAAGGTTTTACTTAATCTCTACAAAACAAAAAAACATATTTTGGACAAGCATTTGCTGGGTCACCTGAGGAGGTAAGGCTTGACGAATTCTCATCCATTCATTTTCATTGGGTGTCAATAGAGTAAAGATTTGGATTAGTAGGGGTAGGTCTTGAGCGCAGAAAGAAATGATTGTCTCCACAAGGCTTTGAACAGCCATAACAAGAGCCTGTAAACTAACAAGATGCCAGGGTTAAGTTTGAACAAAAACAAGAATTAAAAAAAAAAATGCACAAGTTTGGCAAAATTAAGAATTCTAATTTTAAAGTACTAAAATCAAACATTTTATCATTAATATATGTTATTTTTCAATCAATTTCCCAGCCCTTTCTTGCTATTAACAAACCTTTTATTGTCCAGACTGGTAGTGAGTAATTGGTTCTTCACCCAAAGGATGGCACTATGAAGAAAGCCATTCTCTCTTATCTCATCTTTAGAGAATTGGACCAATGATTGTACACCAGCAACACAAACGTTCTTTAGTTTAACTAAAAGAGAGTCTATAAAATGAAGACAAAAACAATTTGTTTTGCATTATTGTATAAAGCACATTGTGTAGATTCATGTGTAAAAAAATAAAGAAAATAAAATAAAACACACCAGAAAGGTGTGTATGGGTTTGATCTTGTGCAGTAAGCTGGAAGACAGTGAGCAGTAGTTCCTCGGCTGATACTAGTAGAAGACAGTCTTGTACAGAAGAGAAGAAGGTAGAGGCCACATCACAAACAAATGAAACAAGGGGCTCCATGTTGCCTGCATCGGAAAGACTCTTAGTTTCAGACAAAGTGGCATGCAGCCGCTCAAGAATCTTTTCCATGTACACCTCTCCTATCAGTGGAACTGTGAATGTAAAGACAAGTGCCACTTAAGACAGATTCAAGATGGAAATCAATCAAAATCATGGTGTTTGTATGACTACCTACCATTGTTGTGGTGTTGAGACAGTACCAGGCTAATAAGTGTCCAACCGTGGCTGCTTGTTGAAGAATAGTCTGGCGCCGTGTGTTCAACCTTACACAGTTCTTCTGTCAATCCTAAGAGTCTCTCACCCAGAATCGAACCTTTGAGCCATTCATTATAGATCTTAAGAGTTTCAGGGTCTGCACAAGCCTGAAAGAACAAATGGAAGATTTAGGAATATGAGATATAGAATATCAACACAATTTTATCAGTGTTAACAATTAAGTAAAAACAAAGTGAAACATACCCTCTGTATAAGTTGTAGAGTAATCTCCCATGGTAAACTCATCTAAGAAAAAAAAAATAAAGGAACGTGAGTGTGTAATATTTAATGACATAGTAAATGTTATAATAGCTCCACACACATAAGACCAAGGCAGTAGATTGTAACCTCAGTGTTTTATTTTACCGTGGTGATGCGATTGAGAACATGGGTTGTCTCTTGTTGGCTGCAGCAGTTGAACGAGCTGAAAACCATTTCCACAAGGGGTTCAGTGTCTTTATGTCCCCACTCAGCCAGCCACACCATCACCCGTTCCAGCAAGAAATGCATCGCTGGGTTTTTCATATTTACGTTTTCCTTTTGCTTGTCCTCATTTGACATTTGGTCATCTAGTTCAACCAATGTCTGAAAAAATACAGTTATGGTAGAAAATAAAATATACCCCAAGTATAAAGAATAGTAAAAGTCAATTTGGTGCTTTAGTTACAATATGACTGAACACAAGGTGATGACCAGGTGAAATACTTTTATCTGTAAAACTAAGTAAAGACTCACAGTGAAGACCCTTTGTGTGGGAAAGGACCGCAGAAGGCGAGAGAGAAAAACAAGATGTCTCTCTGAGTTGTTCTCATTCACATGCACCAGACACAGTTGAGCCAGCTGGCATACCACATCTTCAAAATGCTGTGTCTGTAGGGATCCAAACACCTCATTGACAAGTGGAGGCCCTCTCTGCATATTCTCAGAACCATCCCCCTTGACAACAGTTTTCTCAATATCTTCTGATTTGGAGAAACAAATCTTTACAGATTTCTTTTGCGTGTGCTTTCTATTTACTTTCTCAGGGTAACGCATCACCTGGGGAGATAAAAACAAACAGATTTATACTTATTTTGTTAGATGAGTCACAGTATGTCAACAAGTTTTCTCTAGAGCTACACTCACCTGTAACAAAGTGGCCATCCCTTCAAACACCTTTGGGTCTGTTTTATCACTGTCAACGTAATGCACAAACAACAGGGCCAGTTCCTCCCAGAATTCAGCAACAAGTCCTTCAAAGATATCTCTGTTCTCAAGCGATTCCACTGTACTATGTAATCCCGCCCGCTTCTCCCAGGAAACAAGCATTTCAGTGACTAAAAAGAAGAGAGGGCCATTCTGAAGGGATGGACTTCCAAGCGCAGTCTCCAGCAATGGTAGAAGCTGCAAAGCATATAAATAATGGATGAGAGATTTTAGGGGGCTACGTATTTAAGTATCCAAAAAGGACACACGTCTATTACTACTCTGACCTGCTGTGATACAAGTATGGAGCGAATCTTTTTCTGTTCCTCATCATCTTGTACATTGTGCCGGATGCAGTATCTCAAACACTCCACAGCAGAAGTAACAATGACTGCACTTTCTGATGGACTTGATGCTGCACGCTCACTAGAAAGACTGAGAACAAGCATAGAAGACATTATTATTGACTTTAAACTCCAAACATTATTTAAAAGCAAAAAAAACTTAAGATTTACCCATTTATGAGTGATGTGAAAAAGATGGTGTAGAAGTCTGCTGTTGGATCAGTAATGTGTTCAGGGAGTTTACTGAGAAGCGGCATTAGATTGGGATGAAGTGCTTTGGCCAAGCCTTTGCCACCGTCTTTTAATAGGGCCCAAAGTTTAGGCAAGAAACCTTTTTTGGCATTTACGTGTTTCCAGCAGTCCTAGGGTAAGAACAGAAAGCACAAGAAAATGGAAATAAGTCTGCCTATTGTGGTACTTAGGTTACTCTATGCACACGGTACAGGCCTTCTCCATCTCTTACAGGAATGGTAGACACCACATAAAGAACAGCTTCCCAAACAGGTGCCAACACTAAAGGATCAGCGTCATCGATGCTAAGGAGAACAGCAGGGCTGAGTCGTGCAGCTTCAGCCTGGGCCAGTGCTGGAGTGAACTCACACAGGGCACAAACCATTTCAAAAAATGCTCCTCGAACCTGAGGAAAAAAAACAAACATACATACACTGCATGGTAAAGCTAAAACATCTTTACTGTCTGTATATAGAAAATTAAGACAATATTTTCATAATTGTACTGTAAACACTGTGTATTGTAGTTTTTTTCCTGTCATCACCTGTGGTGTTTTGTGTTTACTGTACTTCCAGAATTTTGCAGAGCTAAGAAGATCTGTTAGTTTTGGTTCCAGGGATGTCCTATCATCTTGAGGCAGCAGAAACAGCAGTCTCTTAACTCCAAGCAAAGAACTGGTCACCATGCGCACATACTTAGCTTCCCTTTCCTCCTCTGTCACACTTCTGCAAAAATAGAAACGTATAACTTTTCACACTTTGAGTGTGTATAAAACTGTAGATTATGTCAAAAACAAGGAAGCCAGTATAATTAATTGAATTACTTACTGTGGATCACTTAATGTGTTTGCCGTCTCTTTAATAAAATATCTTGAAGTACCTGAAATTTACCAAAATAAAGCTTTTAGTGTTTATCTAGTTGGGGTACAGGGTCTTTTATCATGTCAACCCTCATTCTTACATTAAAGATCTCATCCTTGCAGAAGTTGAGGGCCTCAGGCTGTTTAGTGGGTGAGAAAGCAGCCTGAAAAGCCTGACATGCAGCAGATGCAGCTGGTGTGTAGGTGTCACACTGCGACAGAATCCAGTGTCCCATCAAACTCTTCAAAAACGGAGCCAAGTTGCGGCGCACTTTTAGCACAAGCTGCTCAAAAGCAATTTGAGTGGCCTCCCTAATCCGCCGATCATAATCCTGATAATAACAAAAATGAGAATTTCATAATAGAAATCTGTCTTTTGTGTTATGCAAGTCTTTTTACAGAATTTTCTAACTACTTATATGGTCACATCATTTGCCTAAAACGTAGAAATTATGTAGGTATAAGTATAAAACAACAACTCACCACTGATATCTTGCAGTAGATTCTTGGCCAGTATGGCAGGACACCTTTAACCTCTTCAGAATCACGTTCTTGACACATGGCCCCAAAGTCTTGCACAGCCTGAAACAACACCCCATAATTTACGCAATCATATAAACTGTAATTGCTTAGTGCTTATAGATTATTCCACACCTTCAATCTCGTGACAGCATCTCTTTTAGAGAGTTTTCTGAGCACCAGCCGAAAGTCGGCATCTACCAGATTGTCTATTTCCTCTGCGCCGTGAACAGCTGGGACATAGCTGAGCTCCGGAGTGACCGTCGTTTCAAAGCCCACAAACCCAGGAATGACGCCACTTTCCCGGGCTAGCACCTCCGCGGCGCGTCCACTGCTGGACGGCTAGTTATATAGAAAACATATAAGATAAGACTGTGAAAGTCTATACACGTCAGCTTGACAAAAGGATGGATCAGTGGATGTAAGAAGTTATCGACAGGCGTACATTAGCTTCAAAGCTTAGCAATAAACTATATCACGTTTTAACATAATGGTACCTACCCGAACATTTCCTTTAGTTCGTTGTTTATTCTTACCCCCCATTGTAATAAATGAACATTTAAAGAGCCCGTCAAATATTAAAACTTAGTTACACTGGTTGGCAGTCAATAAAAAAGACCAAGCAGTAAAGCCACGTAATTTCCTTTTTCCTGTCACAATTTTCAAAATAATGCAAATAGAGTCAGAATAATAATAAAATAATGTACTTATCAACAAAGGTTCGAACACTCAGGCCAATGTTTGCTTTTTTTCTCACCTTAAAGAAATACGAGACTAAATTGAGGTTGTTACATCACTTTAATTTGAATCAGTGGCTTTTATTTTGAATTAGGATCCATCGAGCTTGACGCAAGCGCAAACGTCGATTTATCATTATCTTCTTCTTTCCCGTAAACAGGACATTTTGGCTCATTATTGCCCTCTAGAAAGTGATTATTATAGTCCAGCCCAGAGCACACAATAAATTTCGCAAAACAAATGTGCCGGCTGCAACAAAAAGTAAATGATACTTTTTTTAATTAAGAATCAAGAACGTTTTGACATCCTTTATGATGAAAAACCTTAACAGTTAACAGATTATGTAGACATCACATTTTTATTGTGTAGTCCATCTGAAATGCACTGCATTTTCACAATCTTAGCTTCTGGTGTGGAGGTACGGTGTGTCTAAAGCTGAACTGAAAATTGGTTATTAAAATACTTGTAAACAAACGTTTTTAATAAATGAAATAAGTAAAATATATGCACAATAATGTTACATTTCAAAATATGCTGTATTTTAGCATTACCTTCATGACCGGAATGACTTTAATTTATGTCTAAATATACAGTGAGTTTTTAAAATTGAATATCTCATAAAACGAACATGTGAATGAAGACACTACCTCAAAAGCCAAAGTTAATTTAACGATGTGTTTTAGGTTACTGTAGGATACGGAATTAAGAAAACCTGTCTCCAAACAATCTCTTTATCGTTATGACAGTGACAATTAACATCAGAAAATAATTGAGAGTTCTCTCCAAGACATATTGCAAAAACATAAATTCATGTCTTTAAAACCTTTTTGAGATTCTGCCATTTTTTGCCCATTATCTGCATTATGCTCCAGTAACCTGTTGTAGTTCAAAACACATTGGTCCTAGAGCAAATGTTAAAGACTTAAGTGATTTTTGTAAATATAAATAAAAAAAATGCCACACTGTGAGGTTCATTTACTATAGTACCATACCTACTATGGCAGATTGGTCTCACTATTGCAAAACTTAAATAAACAAACTGCAATTAGTAAAATGTGTAATCAATAAAGTTAAATGTATGTAAAGTCAAAAAAAAATGATAATTAAAGAATCATTTAAATGTATCCTTAGCAGGAGCCACCTGTACTCATTCAATAGTTACCGAGTAAAATATTTGGTTACTTTGAGACAAATGAATAAAAAGACTCAAAGGGGTCGGTGTTTAAAGTGTTGAAGGTTTTCATACTTTTTTCATACATAATATGTTGATAATATGTAGACAATAGAATCTTCTTAAAATAAAATAAAAAACTTTAAATTAAATTTAAACTGACAGTAAAAAATAATTCTGAGGTTTTGTTACAGTCAATGATTATAATGTAACTATAAGTATATAGCAGGGAATTAAAACAATGCACTCCCAAAATAATATTAGTGCTTTAGTTTGAAAAATGCTACATCAACCCAAGAGCTATATCCTCCCAATCAACGTTTTCAGACTTCTTTCCTTTAGTAGTAACCTGCGTGTGATGCACTGCATTGCTTGCTTTGGGCAGATTTTGGCTTTTACCATACTATTGAAATTACTGTAACTTAGCCGTTACATTTCCACTAAACAAATCTTCAAGTGAGTCGAAAAAAAACAACCAAGCTGTCAGGTTTTGAATCTGGCTTCAAAATGCTGGCACCAAGTCAACCCAGCTGGATCTCATCTCCTGGGGGGAGTATTTGGCTGGGGATTGTGGTGTACCTTGGGTCCAATTTAGGAACAAAGCCTTTAAAATCTCTGGAAGCCTGAGTCCCAAACACATCTAACAACTGACGATTCATGAGCGCAAACCTTGAAAACAAAAATAATAATCACATTCATAAAGTAATACATATTTGAAAGGTTTCTGTTGGAAACAAAAAATAAAATGTCTGTAAATTTCACCAGTGCAATCCATACCTGCCCTTTGTTAAGCGCAGCAAAAACTTCCAGTATGTTGGCCTGAGGTTCTGCACTTCCATCACAGCCTGGAGCAGTAAAAGGACATGGCATGATTATTAAGCCAAACAAGGATGTAATAGAATTGTGTAAATAGGTTTTTCTGTTTATTGTTCCTTACAGCCTGGAAACAGATAGCAGTGGAAACGGCATACAAGACTGTATCGGCATGTGGAAAGTAAGGGAACCGGCCTGCTTCAATGCCCTTGAAGTACATGGTCTGGTGTACACAGAAAAATTGCCATACATTAGCCAATAATATGGCATTCTTGATACCAACTTGAACCAACTCAAAAGATAGAAGTATCTCCTTTATTATCATATCTTTCTTTACCTCCACCAGCTTTGAGAAGAGGTACATTGATATTGTTGTGCTCTTGTAAAAGAACATTGAGAGGCCAGCCAAAAACCCTAAAAATAGAAAATTAAAAGTGGAACAAAATATAATATATAATAAATTGAATGCATGTCTAACACAACAAATAAAGATTTAAGTAGTTTACACAATTCTAGCCTTACCTGCTATTAGAGCATGAAGCTCATCATCAATATTACGTAACCAGCGCAACAGGCAGCTTGTTCCCTAAGAAGCAAATAAAATAAAAATTAGAAGATACTAAATAATAAAAAAGTATAAAAAGAAAGTTAAAAATATAGTACAGTTTAACAAAAAGTTAAAAACTCAGTTAAAACACACCTTGTAGATACTAACGAAAGACCCAAGAAATGCCCCCAGCTGGAAGTTCTCTTTACTGTAGAAGAGGGATGGAAGACATGAAGGTTTAGAGAACATCTGCCTGAAGGCTGAGGGCACTTTTAAACAACACTGAATCAGATAGCCAATGCTGAACATCCTGACAAAACCCTGCAAAGTCAAACAAGGAAAAACCACACATAAATTAAAATGTTTCCTATTTAATTAATCTTTAAATAAGATCAATATTTATATGTAATATTTCAATCTTACTTTGACACAGTAGGAGATGCAGTTATCGTGGTAATGTTTGCAACAGCTGTGTCTTGGACCCTGGTTGCATCTGACATATTACAAACAAGTCTTGAGAATTTGCATAAGTCCATGGCAATTTGGTTGTATTTTTACATACTGTGTTTTCTTACATTAATTCCAGCAATTCCCTGGTGTATGCTGTCAGAGTCTTCTTCCTAGAGACAGCCCTTTGTGCTGATGGCTGTGGATCCACTGCCTCTATGGCGGCTGTCCTCTCATGTGATCTCGGGTGGATGTGGTCTGTTACAGCTGAGTGGGATGGGATTTCTTCCTTCCCAATGATGAATCTAGGGCAAAACACTTTTAAAAACTCTATATAAAGAATTAAAAATAAAAAAACTGAAAAATTACAGGAGCTAATGATATGAAGCTGCTTCTCACACCTAAGTCTACTTACTTCAGTGCAGAAAAAGCGAATCCTTTAAGACCATCTTTACTCCTAAAACAATGTAGGTAAACATGTCAGTTATGAGTATGTGATTGTGTTACATTTCTACAGACCATTTCAATAGTTATCCAAGGTTAGAGATTTGCAAGTATCATGGTTCTCTGACCTGAAGAAGAATGTGTAGAGTGATGCCGTAATGCAAAACAAAAAGACCTAAAGAGAATAAAATGGTTTATATTAAGTACAAATTGACCGCTATTCAAAATGTATTGCATCCCATTATATACTGAACAAAATTTAACACTTTTGTTTTTGCCCCCCATTATTCATGAGTTGAACTCAAAGATCTAAGACCTTTTTTAAGTACACAAAAGGTCTATTTCTCTCAAATATTGATATATCTTGATATGCCACACCTGTGAGGTGGATGGATCGGCAAAGAATATTTGAGAGAAATAGGCATTTTGTGTGCATAGAAAAAGTCTTAGATCTTTGAATTCAGCTCATGAAAAATGGAGGCAAAAACAAAAATGTTGTGTTTAAAATTTTGTTTGTATATAATTCCTCACTTGACATTTGACTTTTTTTTTGAAAGTGTAGAATGTTTACCCAATGAGGTAAAGTGTATGGTGTGTCAACAGTCAGGCTTGATCCTTCTTTAAGCTTATCCTCTTTTTGCTCCTGGCTTTTGTTCTTACCTCGCCATGTTTGATGGGTTTG
Organism: Perccottus glenii; assembly: GCA_024416835.2. NCBI lineage: Eukaryota > Metazoa > Chordata > Actinopteri > Gobiiformes > Odontobutidae > Perccottus > Perccottus glenii. The sequence continues at coordinate 18,858,448 of CM044561.2, read as the reverse complement.
AGGATGCCTCTAGTTACTGCCATGCGGAATAATGTCTCTGTGGCCTGGCAATAAGACAACATAGTTAACCTTGAAGGAATGCCGAAGAAAAAAAACGCAGAGATGAGCACTTACAAGATTTGCCATGTATATTGTGAGCAGTCCTCTCCTGAATGGGAGAAAGACAAAAAAAAAAAACACATAATTTATGATATTTGAAAGGTATGTGCTTTGGTCCCCTTGGGGATTAATATAATAAATTAATTGAGTACATGTGCAGCTCTTTAAACATCCAGCTATTGTTTGTTTAGTTAAAAAGGGTATTACAGAGGTTGTTTATAATGTTATATTTTTCAAAATAAATAATCTAAAACGGACATATAACCAACTATTAAATAGGTGTACTGAATTTTTTTAAAATTATATTCACACACTATGTACTTCGTGGGACCAAAAAAAAAAACAATCATAGACGCTGTTACTACGCTACGTTATGCACAGGTGTTCCAGTTGCTGCGCATGCATATACAGTGTGTTTATGTAGCTCTGGTGCTATCCCCAGCCTTCATTTATTGTTGCAAAATGGCTGAGAAACAACCTGAAGTAGGTAGAGTTGTGCTCATAAGTTTACATACCCTGGCAGAATTTGTGATTGTTTGGCCATTTTTCAGAATATATGAATATACAGTATTGTTCAAAATAATAGCAGTACAATGTGACTAACCAGAATAATCCAGGTTTTTAGTATATTTTTTTATTGCTAACTGGCAAACAAGTTACCAGTAGGTGCAGTAGATTCTCAGAAAACAAACAAGACCCAGCATTCATGATATGCACGCTCTTAAGGCTGTGCAATTGGGCAATTAGTTGAAGGGGTGTGTTAAAAAAAAAATAGCAGTGTGGCATTCAATCACTGAGGTCATCAATTTTGTGAAAAAAATGGTGTAAATCAGGTGGCCCCTATTTAAGGATGAAGCCACTTGAAAGCCTGAGGAAAATGGGTCATTTAAGACATTGATTAGAAGAACAGCATACTTTGATTATAAAGTTTTTTGGAGTAGGGGAAAACCTATAAAGAGGTACAAAAAATTATAGGCTGTTCAGCTAAAATGATCTCCAATGCCTTAAAATGGAGAGCAAAACCAGAGAGACGTGGAAGAAAATGAAAGACAACCATCGACAACCAAAAACAAGCTACGTTTCTACCACGTGACAACTCTGATTAATATGTCTGTTTATATCTGAAAACTATTCTTTTACTATGCAGTAAAAAACGAAAAATCCCAGATGTAACCGCCATTTGATTGCCTTTTCATAACGACAATATTGGTTAATATGGGACCAATGTATGCATGTACACACAGTCATTGGTTTCTCCGTCATCAAAAACATCCTTTGTAACACCTTTTAATGCATACTAAAATAAACAAGGACCTTACCTGCTCTTGCGCTCCAGAAGAATAGCAATATAGGAGGCAGGTAACGCTGAGCCAAATCCTGCAGACCAGGAGTAGAACCCGCCTAACAGTTTCCTAAAGGTGTAAGATGGACAAAACCTTTGATTTTTGAGGTATATGACATATTTACAATGACAACAGAATGCCGTTGTATTGTAGGGTGAAAAGTCCACAGCCCAGGGTAAACAATTTGATAATCTCATCTACAAACAGACTAAAACCTGTTCAAATCTGTCACCCCTTGGAAATGTTACTTCAAATTTATTCAAATGCGCAAAAGGTTTGGACACCCCATCATAAGCATTGTCAATGTGATCAGGTACCTTTGTTTTTGCATATATAATTAATCAGAGGAATAGATTCTGCGTATCTTACCTGAGAATACAAAAGAATACAATGTATAGACCTCCATTGGCTGTGAGGAAAGAGGTAGATTGTAGTATCTCTGGAATAAGTCTTTTCAAGTAATAATCCTTTTTCTTTCTTCTCAATAAAGCTGCTACCTGCAATACATTTGAGGTGTCATTGCTTAAAAATCAGCGATAAGCAATACTTAAATAAACATTAATGAATCAGTCTATTCTTCTTAGAAAATAATAAGTTAACTTTATCACTCTGTTGCCACTTGCAGGTTACGTATGAGCAACATAATTCCATTTTGTTTTGTTTTAATGTCAGCAAATGTTGTCAAATACATTAAAGCCTGCATGAACTTGAACCTGGTCCCCGAGTGTACCTTATCGACTTGTCAGCTAATCTTTAACGTTACAAGGTTTTGTGGCTGTCCCTACTTAACTTACATGTTAGTTAGCTAGCGTTGCTAACCTTAGCGTCTGTTAGCTCCTTAGCAAAATCCACAACTTACCAGATAAAGAGGAGCGTATATTTTAAAGGAGACCTCCAAAGCACCCCTGGTCACTTCCAGTGCAGAATGCACACAAGACGGGTCCCAAGTATGACCAATTTCGTAGCAGTTGTGCGGTAGCTTACTCAAGGCAGCCATGTCTGCGGTGGACTGCGAGCAGACTGAGCCGGTGGAGCAGGAGCGCGCCTCGGTCTGTGCGCGTTCACTGAGCGGATGGGCTGAGGCTTGGACACATGACACCAGCGTAAAAGACACACGGCCCAAAGACAGGGGTTACACTGGCAGGAAGAGAGAAAAGAGTGTCTATTTTATGTACTTTACTGTAGTATTTACAAAAGTATTTTATTTTATTTTAATACTAAAGCAACACTATGCAAGAATAGGTTAGTCTATATCCATTAAGGAGACAAATTCTGTTACATCTCGATAATTATTTTATTTATGTAAGCTCAGCTGTGATGCTGTAATATTTGTTTGTTGATGTGATGGGTGGGAGAACAGCAACAGTTTGATCAGTGGTATTGTATTTTTGGGATTAAGATGACCAGTGATGCGGTTCTTTTTTTATTAATTGAATCAGTTTGGCAGCAGATGTCACTCTTGCTCTCTGTGTGTGCTACGCAGTGTTCACTAAGTATTGAGAAAAGGGACAAGCCTTCATACTAACTAAAATAGAAAATTTGATTTGATAAAAGTATTATGAAGCAATAAGAACTCTGGACCTATAAACGTCACGTGTTTACTGCTTAGTAGCCTATATAAAATATGGACACCTTTGGGTTCATAAAAGTGGATGTTGACCTAGAAGGTGTAATATAAACGTGTGATTGCAGAAAATGTTTGTCTCCAACAAAATTAAGCCATTGTCAAAACTGTAAGCAGGTTTGAAGACCGATGATTAGCAGCAGTCTCCGAAGAGTTGGGAGCTACAATTTGGATGCTCAGGGGTGCTGAAGTCTGCATTTTGGCATAAGTACAACGATTACTTTAATTTCCCAAGGGATATTCCGGCAACATATCCTTTAACAATTAACGCGAGAAGATTGACCGGAATTATACATTTGAATCTGATCCCACAGGAGGCGGTCGTCCCTCTGAATGGGCCGACTGTTTTCCTTTTAGTTTCATAAGTGTCGTGGGCTGCCTGTTTGCTGTAACGCACACTGTTGCGCTCGCATGGAGAGGTTAACGGGAGTTTCTGCTTGTTCCTCCTCTTGAATCCGGTCAGCTCACGGCGCGTTGCTCTGAAACATGGCAGAGACAGTGAGGGTCTTGGGGACGTTTTTGCTTTTTCTGTTCGTCCACGCTGCGGCAGGACAGCGCAGCAGGGAGAGGGTTTACTATGTGGGGATCGTTGAGGACTGGTGGGATTATGCGCCAAGTGGAAAAAACCTGCTGAACGGCCAAGACATCGACAATGATGAGTAAGTTGGGATACAGTTTTATAGGCTTACTAAACATACGGGAGCCTACAAACAGGTGAGAAATTCAAAATTTAGAGTTTCATATTGGAAAGAGCCAAGTATACACAATTCTATTTAGTCTAAATGCCATAAAAACTGTCATAAAGATGTAACATTATTCAGTACTTTATCTCACCTTGTCAGGGTGTGACAGTGTCCAGACCTCTGACCAATGTCTTGTGCTTTTTTGGCTGACTAGTGCTACAGAGCTCACTCAGCACAGCAAAGAAAAATCTAAATTACTGCTGTTAAAGAAAAAATATAAAGTCTTCACTGTAAAATAAGTTACTGGCTTCTCCTTAGAGCCTGCAAAAGCTTTGTTTAATGTAGATCCTATCCCTCCTTTAAAATGAATAAACCTTTTGTTATGGACATCTTGGTATTGTTATAGCCTACATTGTTATACAAAGAGGCTTACTGGTAGCCTACTGTGAGACATTTTCTGTCAGTCTAAACACATTTGATGAATGACTCATTTACTCAGAATAGCATACATCTGAACCTTTCTAGATAAAAGTTCATGGAGACATTTTCCAAACCCCAAACTCAGGCTTTCTTCCGGATAACAAATGTGTCAAATGCCAAACTAATCACATCCCAACATCACCCAGCGGACATTAGTTTTGTAACCAGTGTGTCATTAGTGTTTGAACATCAGTGCTGTGCGGATTGTCCTTGTCCAGTAGCTGGTTGTACAGTGTTTTGCCACAGTTTCAGTAGCAGGTTATTAGTGAGCAGAGCCTGTAATTACAGTTGTGTCTAATTGTTAGACAGCTGCATCATGATGCAATTTGTTTTACAGCAGCACCAATGGTACAGTATTAGATCTTAATCATAACAGAGACAGACCAAAAGGACAACAGGGGTTTGCATAATACCACAGGTGTTTGAACTGCTTTGACTCTTTTTTGTGTCTTAGGAGTTCATCTGTGTTTCTGAAGGAAGGACCTGACCGTATCGGCAGAGTTTATAAGAAAGCCATGTACCGACAGTTCACAGATGGCACCTACACCCGCCTTGTTCCCCGTCCCAAATGGTTGGGTTATCTGGGTCCCATACTGAGAGCTGAAGTTGGTGATACTTTTGTGGTTCATTTAAAGAACTTTGCGACAAAGAAGTACTCAATGCACCCACATGGAGTCTTCTATGAGAAAGATGCTGAAGGTGTGTGTTTGCACATACACTGCATACATTTATGTATTTACACAACAGATGAAGTTTACAGAGGCTCAATTCTAAAGTGTGTGTCAAAAGTGGCTCAAATTAGATTTGTTCATGTTTGTGAAATCAAGCCACTTTACTTGACTATCCTGTATATTCCTGATGTTCATGTTCTCCCACTTCAGACCAACATTCTTTACATTTCTTTGATAAATACTGTTTCAAAAGCTTCACTTTCAAAAGTATAATTAAATTCATAGGTAAAATATGTTCATCTAGTCAAATGTTACTACTGATGTATTTTTAATCAATGCAACATTTAGGACAACTGTTGGTCGACAACATGTAGTAATTAAAGCTTTGCATTTATTACATGAATCAAGGCATGTGTTGCTCCATTTCTAATGAGGCCAACTGCAGAAACACACTTAGGAGTCACCCTTTGTGATCTGTCCATCAGGGGCACTATATCCGGATGGGACATCCAGCCAGTTAAAGAAGGACGACTCCGTCCCACCAGGAGGTAGCTACACTTATCGCTGGGAGGTCAGACCAGAGTTTGCTCCCACAGATGACGATGCCAACTGCCTCACTTGGGTTTATCACTCGCACTTGAATGCCCCCAAGGAGATCAACTCGGGACTGATAGGGGCACTCCTTACCTGCAAGAAAGGTAAGCAGACTGACATTTCTACAGATGAAACTCTGATGTCAATTTGTAATAGGGTATAACTACCATAAATCTCTTTTTTTCTTTTCTTTCTTGATCAAATTAGGAATATTAAAAGAACCAAAGGAACCAGCACTACTGTCAGTCTCTGATTCATTACGCAATGACGTTGACCGGGATGTTATATTGATGTTTCATGTTGTGGATGAAAATAACAGCTGGTACCTGAAGAGCAACATGCAAAATTTAACAAATCCACCAGATGTAGAAGATGAAGACTTCATTGAATCAAACTTGATGCATGGTTAGAGTGGTTAGGTTTTTAAGTTAAAGGGAGAAGTAAGTAACTATATATTCAAACTACTTTGTCAGTGAGGTGGGTGCCCCAGTCTTTCTGCTTTGTACCTAATGGAGAATACATTTGTGGTATCTCATCCATCTTTATCCGACCAATCACAATTAAGAATTCTCCAAATAGACATGCTGAGCATTCACAGTGTTTAAAACAATGGCAGACCATCTATAAAAAGTTATGTTGACCAAGAGCAAGTTACATTGTACACTACTATAACCCTAGGGATCTTTGTTAGTGAAGCATGTTTTGTTAATGATTGGTTTTATTTTACTTACCTTGAGCTGCTGGTGTCCATCTGTGCAGTGGTTAACTGTGAAATACATTGCTCACATAACACTAGTCAAATTGACACTTACTTCTCCTTTGACTATTTCAATTATCAAAATATATGTAACTGGTCTGTCACATCACTTCTGTGTTTCTCTGTGTGACAGCCATTAATGGGTACATGTTTGGGAACTTGCCTGGAATCGAGTTATGCCAGCACCGTGCAGTGGCCTGGCATCTTTTTGGCATGGGCAATGAACAGGACGTTCATTCTGTCTTTTTCCATGGAAACACACTTTTGGATCGTGGCCATCGCACAGACGTCCTCAGCCTCTTCCCAGCCACTTTTGTAACAGCTGAGATGGTCCCAAAGGCAAGCGGAAAGTGGCTCCTGACATGCCAGGTTAATGACCACTTGCAGGGTAGGGCATCTGACCTTTCACCTTTGTGTGACCTAATGATCACTATACTAGTCTTTGACCTCTTTGTTCTGAGACTGGAATTGCTGTGCTGTGTTGCTGAAAGGGAAGTATGCATTTTTAGTGTGTTCTCTAAACACGCCACAACTTGTGATTTCCAAAATTATTATTACAATATGTTCCAGGTTTGCTCAATATGCTTGCTTAACATTCCATTAATTATGAAAATACATTTCTCTCAGCAACATCTCTTGTTTAAGGAATTTAGCGAGGCTATTCAAGTTGAATTCTGTCACTCAGGAGAGGGGCAATAATTAGAGGCGCTACAACAGTATATACTAATGTAACAAAACAACCTTAAGAGAGCTGAAGATAACAAATAATGACCAAATGAAGAGTAAAAATCATATTTTTTTAGGTAGAATAGAAACAAAATGTTTGCTTGTGTACGTCATCATTTGCAGTGGGTACCAGTGTAATCATCATAGTTAAATAGTTTATTTAGGTCAACAAATAAATAAAAGAATACAATATTTTTTTCTTCCAAAAAAAAATGAAATAAAGTTCACATAGACCGAAAGGGTGTAGGCTAAAGTCAAGACTTATTTATGCCAACCTCTTTTAACATTTAAAACACAATATGATACAACAAAACAAGACAATAAAAAACACAAAACAACCACAATGATTTACAAAACAAAAGCAAAACTGATATTATTCCTATGATTTTGTAACATTAATTAATTATAATTATTGGATATCTCAAATATTTTTTTTTGAATAAAATACTTTTTAATTACATATTTATTATTTCACTTCAGCATATTTCTTAATTATTCATTTCATTCATTTTCTACCGCTTTGTCCTGTTAGGGGTCGCGGGTGACTGGAGCCTATCCCAGCAGCTTTGGGCCTGAGGCGGGGTACACCCTGGACAGTGGCCAGTTAGTCGCAGGGCTGACATTTAGACATAGACAGTGACATACAACCATTCACTCTCACATTCATTCATTAGGGACACTTTAGATTTTGCCAATTGACCTGTACATGCATGTCTTTGGACGATGGGAAGAAGCCGGAGTACCCGGAGAGAACCCACGGTAACACGTGGATGACATGCAGACTCCTCACAGAAAGACCGGAGTCGGCCGAGAATGTTTGAGTCGGCCGGGTTTTGAACTCACAACCTTCTTGCTGTGAGGCAGGAGTGCTAACCACTCTGTCACGTGCACCCCCATTTCTTAATTATACTATTCTATATAGTTATTTTTTTAAATTGTAACAATGACGTTGCCTCTTTTATATTATCATCTAGTCTGCTCCATAAAGTCACATCACTTCGGGTGACACACTTTATTAAGTAGTATAAACACACTGTACTTTGAAATATTTACCCCTCAAATTAAACTTTTAATTTGATGAAGTCTTCAAGTTATTTTGGATATGATTTCAAGAACAGTCTGTCAATGTGATCTCTGAAACCCACATTGTGTATAATTCTGATGGCTTTTTTCTGGAGTCTGTATAATGTCTCTGAATGGCTCTTGAAAGTATTTCCCCAGACTTCAGTGCAGTAATTAATATACGGTAGGATGAGCGAGCAATATAAGATGGAGAAAGCTTTCTGATTTAATACTTGTCTACCCACCTACCCATTATAGCATTGCTTTTAGTCATTTTTGAACAAATATTTGCTATTTGTGGTTTCTAACTAACATTGTGACTGAGGATCAAACCCAGAAATGTATGCTCATTAACTCTTTCTATTTTTACTTTGTCTATTTCTTCATCTTTTTTGTGTTATCTTACATTACTGTACTGAAGAATTTATTATTTTACTGTCCTATAGGACTGACCCTTAGACCTTTGTTCTCTCAAAGTTATTTATTAATTATTTACCTGTAATTTCCTGTTTCAGCTGGGATGCAGGCGTTTTATGAAGTAAATTTGTGTGGCAGTGACATCAGTCCTACAGTAAAGACTGATGTTGTGCGGACATACTACTTGGCAGCCGAGGAGGTACTATGGGATTACGCCCCCTCAGGAAGAGATCTGATCAGTAATGTCTCTTTAAACGAGTCAGACAGGTAAAAATGTGTATTAATTTTTTGTGAAACCATAACAAAGTCTCTTTTCTCCACTATGAAGTCATATTGTAGTAACAACATACAGTTGTGCTCAAGTTTACATACCTCTGTAGACTTTGTGAGAATATAAATGATAGTTAGTGGTTGAGTAAAGCCATTTATTGTCAAACAATTGTTTTTACTCTTTTTAAATCATAATGACAACAGAAACTACCCACATGACCCTAATAAAAAGTTTACATACCCCAGTTAATATACTGTGTATCTCCACCTTTAACATCAATGACAGCTTAAAGTCTTTTGTGGTAGTTGTGGATGAGGCTCTTTATTTTCTCAGATGGTAAAGCTGGCCATTGTTGCAAAAAACCTCCAGTTCCTATATAAAAAAAGTTTTCATACAATTACCATTCATATTCTCTAAAAAATGTATGGGACATAAACTAAAGTAATATGCACTACCACCATAAAATGATTTCTATTTTTATTTAGTTTCTATAAACGTTTTTTAGATCAAGTGTTTTTTTCCATTGGAAATCAAACAAAGAAAAGTGACACAGTGCAGCTGAGTAGTTACTGTACTGTGGCCCATCTGGCATTGTAGAGCAGTACTGCAGACGTCAATATTAAGGCTGTCACTGTAGCCCCTTATCGTTCCGGGTAAATTTACCTAAAACACCAAAAAAAAAGCATACCCAACATATAAAGGTTTGGGCTCTTTGTAAAGGTAACATTCTTTATTTTTTACTAAAGCAGTCAAATGTATTGCAGGTGTAACTGGTAAATAGTTATACACTTTGGAGGATTTTTTATCTAAAAAGAAGGCTGCACAGATCTCCATTTTAGTGATATGGACAGAATAAGGACTTGACTATTACCATTTCAAATTTGGAAACAATATCTGCAAAAAAATGTATTTTAACGATGAGAATCTTAGCTTTAGAATGATATGCTGCATGTGCACATGTTCAAACCAGGCCGTTGTGTACTGTATTGAAAAAAAGTTGCTATATCTTTCTAGGGGACATAGGAATGTTAAGGGGTAAAGTCACTTGAAGCACTCACAATATGTCAAAGAAGAGTTTCCACTCAGTGCACAATGTCCTTGTGGTGAAGCTGTGTTGCGGTGTCCAGAGTAAACAGAACTGAGCTGTTTTTGTTCCTGTGACCTAACATGACCCCTCAAATGTGAAAAATTTCCACATTATTATTATTTGCAATGTTTTCCCTACAGTGCATCTGAGGTATTCTTCAGCAGGGAGGATGATAGGATCGGTGGTCAGTATATAAAAGTGGTTTATACAGAGTACACAGATGACACCTTCACCACTAAAAAAACACCAACCCCTGAACACAAACATTTGGGAATCCTGGGTAAGGACTTAAGACTGCTGTTAAGACTGTTGTGTTTGCTAAATGTGCACTCACATCCTTTGAACCACTGCTGTTCTGCTTTGTCCCTTGGCCCAGGTCCTGTCCTGAAGGCAGAGGAAGGAGATACCCTTAAAGTCATATTCAAGAACATGGCCAGTAGAAACTACAGTATCCAGCCTCATGGCCTGCACTATGACAAACGCTTTCAAGGAACCAACTATAAAGATGGTAGAAATTCATCCATATGTAACAATTCTGTAAAGGTTATCAAATGTAATTGAGTGTGCTTCTGCAGGTGTGGACAAGCCTGGCTCTCATGTTGGTCCAGGGGAAAGTTTCACTTACACCTGGCAGGTGATGGAAGGTCCTTCTTCATCAGATCCCTCCTGTATTCCCTATCTGTACTACTCTGCCACTGATCCTCCTAAAGACACCAACTCTGGATTAGTCGGACCTCTGCTTGTGTGCAAAAAAGGCTCGCTCACAGAGAATGGATCCCAGGTGCTACTTCATTAAGTATCTGTAATTGAGCTTTTTTAAGTTGTAGCCCTTAAGTAACACTTTTTAGTAGTTGTCTGAGATAACATCTACCATGTTCCACCTCTGAAGATTGAAAGTAAACGTACAGCTGTAGATAAAATCATAATTAGTTTTGAATGTTTGATTTGATGTGGTGTGTCTTATTGTCTAGCTTAAAAAGATGAATGTTTTTGGTTTGATACACATCCACTTCAAATTGCTGCTACTTCACAGATGGATGTGGACAAGGAGTTCTTCTTTCTGTTTTCTGTCATGGATGAAAACATGAGCTGGTATTTAGATGAAAATATCAACAGATTTGGCAGCAGTCAGACAAATCCTGAAAATGAGGACTTTATCGAGAGCAATAAAATGCACGGTGTGTTTAAATGTCTGTACTGACTTTCTAATATTAGTTGATGCTGTGCCGATATCATGTTCATATCTTATATATTTGCAGCTGTAAATGGATTGATGTATGGGAACCTCCTTGGCTTGGAGATGTGCGCTGGAGACAGAGTCAGATGGTACACTTTTGGACTGGGTACTGAAGTAGACCTCCATGGAGTTTATTTTGAGGGGAATACCTTCAAGAAGCAGAGTACAACACGAGACACACTCAATTTGTTTCCTCATACCACAGCTACTGTTGATATGCAGCCAACCACTCCAGGTCTGTATGTTACTTTTGTATAAACAAATGCATCCGTAGAGTCAGAGGTCAGTCATACTTCATAATTTGTTTGAAAGGAGTTTCTTTACACAACTCATTTTGAAAGATGCAACAGGAAACACATTAAACTGAAACGTTAAGGTCATCTCCAGTCTTTCTGTTATTTACAGTTATTTGTTTGAGAGGTCATAGTTAGTTACAAATATTATTTTACATATGAAAATGTCTGATTTTTTTGTGAGACATTGGCAGTTTTCTACATTGATAACATCCAATACATTTTTACGACACATACAAAGCTTTATTTTATATTTAAGTGGCATTTACTTTTGGTTTCAAGCATGTCTTTGTAGTTTAGTTATTTTTACATAATTGATTATTAGGTAAAGGCCTTGGTTATTGGTATTCAAAATCTATTGAAAATCTCAAGTCATTGTACAATATTCAACTTGAAATGTATTCAATAAGACAACTTCAACTCTAACATTACAATTATTACTTGAGTCACATTAGAAAGCTTTAATCCAAATCTCACTTTGCCATGAAGATTCTAGCAATAAAATACATGTCAGTCCCTGTATTTATTCTCTGTGCTGGTGTGTGCAGGTGTGTATGAAGTAAGCTGCAGAGTAACAGACCACTACTCGGCTGGCATGAGGCAGCAGTACGAAGTCAAACACTGCAGAGGAAACAACTTCAGCTCTAGTGAAGAAAAACCAAAGAACACTGTGCAGTATTTTATCAGTGCTGAAGAAATCGAATGGGACTACTCTCCAGAAAGACACTGGGAACTGGAAAAACACATGACCTCATCAAAGGACAGGTGACAACCAAGCCTCTATCATGGAACCTCTTAAACGGTCCTCGAGTAAGGGCGCCGCCATACAGCGATTTACAGTGATTTACAGCAAAATACAGCGATATACCGCCGTCCACCAGAGGGCAGGCTCCAAAAGCGGAAATATAAGAAGAAATCCAATGGCAATTTTACAAGTGTAAAAATCATGTTTACAGCCTGGTACAAAAGATGGCTCCGGTCCCTAGAGCTAAGTTTTTACTACGTGACAACTCTTTTACTATGCAGTAAAAGCCGAAAAGCCCGGATGTAACCGCCATTTTATTGCCCTTTCATAACGACAATATTGGTGAATAGGGGACCAATGGGCGGAATTACATTCTTATCCATTTAAAATCTATGGTGATAACGCCACTCAATAGTAGGATGCATGTTTGAAATGTAGACCACGATTTGCAGTATAATGTATTACAGTTTGTTAACTTGGTTCTCATTGGTCTCATGTCCAGTCCTGGCAGTATCTTTGTGGAGAAAGGGACAAACAGAATTGGCTCACGCTACAAGAAAGTGGTTTACAGAGAGTACACAGATGATACTTTTAAAGTCAGAAAGACAAGACCACCCAGCCAAAAACACCTGGAAATTATGGGTAAGAGACTTTTGTTTAACCAAAAATGACACTAAAGTAGCATTTCTAGGGTTAAAATGGCATTAAATATTGTGTGTTCTCCAGGCCCTTTAATTAAAGCAGAGGTTGGAGATCAGATCATTATTACATTCAAAAACAAAGCCAAGCGACCATATTCAATAACTGCACATGGAATCAAACCAAGTGGTTCACACATCCATGTCCAGCCAGGTATGTTCATTTGTCCAGTTTAGGAATAAAATGCATTTGTTTTTAAGCTCTTTCATGAAAACCATCTTTTAAGGTTGACTTGTTTCCTCTTTCTCTCTCAGGGTACATACTCGAGTTGACCTGGGACGTTCCACAAAGTTCTGGTCCAGGAGACACAGATCCTAACTGTCTAACCTATGCTTACTATTCCAGTGTGGATTTTATTAAGGTAATTATGAACAATCATGTTATATACAGATTATATTCATATATTATATTCATTTGCATTAACTTTACATTACATTTGTTTCTGTTGAGGATGTGTACAGCGGCCTCCTGGGTCCTCTGGTTGTCTGTAGGCCCGGGACACTGCAACAAGGCAAAGGGACAGACAGACAGCGGGTCGATGTCGATAAAGAATTTGCTCTGCTGTTTATGGTTTATGATGAAAACCAGTCATGGTATTTGGAGGAAAATATCAGAACATACCTTGGTCTTGACCCTGAGAACTTCACAATAGATGACAACTTTGAGGAGAGTAACAAGATGCACGGTAAGAGATTAGAGGAGACTTTCTTTCAAGAGGAAAAAACATTGGGGCTGAAACTTAAGTAGGCTGTTTACAAGAATGACAAAGCTTATGACAAATTTGTACTGTGTGTTCGTTGTAACCTTGGTAACAAAAGTGTTGCCACTTGTAGAGTGCATATACAGAGCATATCCAGGTTTGTTTTCCATTTTGCGTCTATAAAAGATTTCAGAGGAGCACACGTTTTGTACAAGCATTTCTAATTTTTTTAGCAGATGCAAAGTTTATAAAAATTGGCTTTTTACAAAACAATCTTTGCATGTTTGTTTAAGGGATCAACGGTAAGGTGTATGGAAACCTTCAGGGCTTGGTGATGACACAAGGCCAGAAAGTGAACTGGTATCTGTTAGGCATGGGCAACGAAGTGGACATGCACACTGTTCACTTTCACGCTGAGACATTCACCTACAAGGTATGCTGCAACATATAATCAACATATGTGGTTATTTAGACTTTTGGAGTTTATGTTTGCAACCTACAACAAGTTTTTTTAGAAGTGCCACTCTCAGCTATGTCCTTCTGCTCTACTGCTTGCACACTGCTTAGTATTTCTTAACTCACAGTTCCTCTTTTTGTTGTTTCTATGTACTGTTCATTCTGGGTATTGCTCAGACGGACCGAGTACATCGTGCAGATGTATTTGACCTCTTCCCTGGGACTTTCCAGACTGTGGAGATGGTAGTTGGAAACCCAGGGACCTGGCTGCTGCACTGTCATGTAACTGACCATATCTATGCAGGCATGGAAACCACGTTTACCATTCAAGGTGTGGTCATGTCAGTAGCTGAAATATACCTAATTGTATCTAATTGTTTGATTGTACATGTCATGCTTAAAGCATTTTTTAATGTTTTACATTTTCCTTTTTGTGTTTTCAGAGCCCTCCTCACATGGTAAGATCTCTTTATTATTTCTTTTTTTTTCACAGTGCACAACGTGAAATAAAATCAGTATTTCTAGGTGGTACTTTCCATGCCTTCTCTATCAGAGGTCAAAAACAATATTTACTGTGTGAAATGTATTGTTAGAAAAAGAATAGAAGTCTCTTGGAATTAGAGATGAAACATCTTCACCTTAAAACCTAGTCCAGAAGCCTTTGCTTTAACCTTTTCTTCAAGATGACCTGGATGACTGAGAATCGTCACAGAAATGTATTGTTATCTTGCCTTGTCAGTGTAAGGAATAGGAAAAACATCAATTTAAGCATTCTTCTGGGACTTTGATAGCAATGGGGATGTGCAACAAATACATTTTGATATAAAACTGCAAAGAAAAGAAAATTGCTAAGGCACTGGTTTTGCAGTGAATTGAACAGCGCTGTCAAAACGCATTGGTGAGCGATTAAAAAATGTTGCTGAGTGCCTTAGAAATTGTATTTTTAGTTTAAAGACATCAAGCCTGTTTTTTTAAATTAACTGTTTTATGATTCTGTGAAGCATCCCAGATTGCTATCCACATTTTCATAGAACTTGATATATATCCTGTAACCCCTGTGTTTCCTGCCACAGCATACAGACCTGTCATCTCCATGAGAACGCTGCTCTTTGGCCTGGCTCTGCTTGTGGTTTTGGGCGGACTTTACTGAAAATACAATCAGGACCAGTGGTCATTAATGCATTTATAAGTCAAAGGGACAAAATCACTTCTGTTATTGTTTTGCTTGAATGATAAATGTAAATATTGGCATACGTTACCATATCAAACACAAGACACGTTATTTAATCGGGTCAGCAACAACATTTTGTACTGGTGAATTATTACAATTTTACTGTTAGTGCATTGTACTGTATAAGGTTATGAAGATGTATTTTGCACAGACATTGCTATGACCAAATATTTTATTGTAAATGTGCAATAAAGACTTGCTACGTGATATTTTTAGAGTCAGTAAGTGTTATAGTCTTTGCTCTAATGTATGTGTTAGTCCAAATATCGCCACACAGGGGTGCTTTTTCACTGCAAATTCCCAAAAAGCAGCCTACACATTTTAATAGCCTGGGCTGTGTACATTTCCTGCACTTCATGTGCCTTTAAAGACACACAACATTCAGTAAAGTTTGATTAAAAGTGTGTTCTCTAGAGATATACCTCATTGTAAATATAATTGTGCTGCTTTGTGATGTAATATGGAGACTTTGATCAATAAATGTTTGTTCTAATGTGATGACATTCCCATCAGTGTTAAACCAGATAACCATGTTTGTGGAACAAAACTCTTTGAATTACAAACTGGGGGTGCCTACCTTCAGTCTGAGTCACTAATCACTGCACACATTTTCATTTAGATAGCGTCACTGTTATCACGCTCTCTGATTGATTTGCATATTGATTGGCCAACCCGCAACATTCCACTTCTACAGCAGCTTTGTCAATGTGTCTGATGCCAAACGCAAATGTACGTTTAAAGCAAAACAGGTCATTTTAGGTTAAAGATAACCTGCTTTCATGTAAACAATCAATAAAGTGTGTTGTTTTCAGATAATATCCCCACATTCCGAATGACTAACCTATGACTAATTTGTTGTTTCCTAAATGTTCAATAAAGCATAGACTTTGTAACAAATGGCTATATGGTATTTTATTTTATGAATTATTATGTAGTTTTAAGTTCTATAAAAATGTATTTCTATCTATTTATCTATTTAAAGGCATAGACAGTAAAGAGGACAGATCAAAGCTCACAATCAATTGCGACTGCTTATCCAATAATAGCCCACACTTCCTCCCATAATGAATTTTGATAAACCCAATAGACCAATGCTTTTGGCATCACTACTGTCATGTGGTGGAGGAAGTGGTCAGCAGAGGGCGCTCTGAGGGGACCACAGGTATAGTATAAAATGTGGCTTTTCACTCAAAAGTCACTCCTCACATGAGAAACTCATAGACTACATGTTGGATAAGGTCTGTGAGGTAAGTTATTCACAGTTTCTCATAGACAGAATTTTGACTTTAAAATGATTTTTAGTTGGATAATAGATTTGTTCTTTTATGTTTACTTTTTAGAGTTTGTAGCATTGTGCCTTATATGCACATATTTTATTATTTGTGGTGCTGCGCCTTTATGTTTTAGATGCGCCCAGAGTAATTGAAGTGATAAGTTGCGCTTGGATGACTCTGTTAGGATATTTGGAGGTTGTGTAGGACAGGCTCGGGAGAGAGGGAGAGAGGGGCCACAGTGTGAGAAAGACCCATTTTTCTCTGAGTCCAGTTTGGACCAGTTTGATTTCTGCATCAAAAAACAGAAACTGTTACGTCACCATCAATCCTTTTACTAAAGAAATTGTATTTTTTTTGTCAAGAGGGAAGTGAATGTCATTTTTCTAGCAGCTACAGGAGGTTTGAGCCCTAGGTTTTTGTGTATTTTTACATTTATGTTAGACAGCCAGTTATCTTTGTTAGGTTCAAAGTCAATCACGTTTATCTTCTGATCTCACAAAGCTGAACCTTCCTACACTCGCTCATGTGACTTGAGGTGTAACTATAAAAACTCCATTTCCTCTTGCCTCTGTCTCTTTGCAGAAGAGTGACCACAACAGCGTCACTCAGAGAGGCCTGCTGTTAGATACCATCTAACTCCTGTTTCCAGGTCCTTCTTTTCTGCCGTTGTACTGCTTTCATTTCGTGGACCATGGCTCCAACACTGACCACTGCATTCGCCAGGCGCTGGTGGATGGCAGTGACTGCAATTATTGAGAACTTGCTCTTCTCTGCTGTGCTGCTGGGATGGGGATCACTTCTCATCATGCTCAAGTCAGAAGGCTTTTATTCATACCTTTGCAATGAGCAAGGTGAGTTAACTTTGCTGACAATTTCATCTATTTACTGAGAACTGTTAAAGCCCAGAGTAACTCAACACTGCTCTATGTTTGCTTTGTCCATTCTTGGGGAAAGTGTTCTGAACGGGTCCTAGCTGCTCGGGACTGAAAAGATTTAATTAGATCAGATAAATTAAGTGAATGAGCATGGTAGAAAAACAAGGCTCCGGTTGACAGGGTATCTGGTTTGAGTTGTCCCGTGGTGGTTGTTCTGCTGGACACTCGACAGCAGATGCACTGAGAAGCAGACAATAACGGAGAGAGAATTCAAATAGCCATCTCATTACAAAAAGGGAGTGGTTTACTTTAGCTTTTCTAATTCAAAACAGCTTTTTGCGACCATCCTTCTCCATGCCCCTTTTTATACAAAGGTCCCAGTCAGAGCTTGGTCAGACCAGCGTCACTGTGTGTGTCTTTAATGGTTCGTTATGTTTTTCATGATTGTTTCTTAATTCAGTTCATTTTCAAAAAGCTATTTCTTCTTATGTTGTAGTAAATTGTGTTTGTGTTTGTGTTGTGATTTGTGCACAAATCAGGTTGCGTCTAACTGTGGTTTCTGGACCTTATCTTGCTGGGATGATAAAAGAGGGCAGAAGCACCAGCTCAGCTCATTCAAAGCATGTGACATGAGATAGAGGGACACAGAGACAGCAGGCTTTTTTACTGCTATTATGGACGATGAAAGTCCACTGATAATCAACACAGACTGATAGCGAGTGATAAAAAGTAGAAAACAAAATACAGCTTAGTAACAAAAAAGTTGGCTGACCGGACTCTAATAATGGTTAATTCAGGTTTTAATGCACATTCAGCAGAGATATGTGATCACTCATCAAAACGTTTGTTGTGTTGCATGATTTCACACAATGCTTAGTGTGCAGGATGTGGTTAGTCACATTGGATGATGAATCTGAAGCGTCAACATCACTTTGTCATAATCACTATAAAAGGCATGATCATGATTAACACAATACTGGACAATTGTGAAAATGTAAGCATATTACCAAGATGTTTTAGCAATAAATATTCCTTTAAAAGTTTTGATGATCAATTATCAAAATGTCTAACTTTAATCAGCACTGAACTGCCACCAAAAAAAAAGATGCACATTTTCAGGATTATTGTCACGCTCAGTGTTTCTGTTTCTCATGCAGATAACAGCACCAATAATAACTTGTCTCAACTGTTGCTGAGCCAGACGTCTGATGAGTACGCTGACTACTATGAGAGTGAAGTGAGTCCAGGGGATGGGGTAGAAATGAAGCCTCTGGGTACCCACAATGTACTCCTCAAGATGAACGGCTGGCTCATCTGTAAGGAGCAGGACGAGATGTTGAACCTGGCCTTCACTGTGGGCTCCTTCCTGCTCTCCGCCATAACGCTGCCGCTGGGAATCGTCATGGACAAATACGGGCCACGGAAGCTCCGACTGTTGGGAAGGTAAGTGAAGAAACGATCAAGTCTAATCTAATCCAGAAAGGACAACTGAAATAACATAACACATCAGCATGATACTGTGTTTATTCATAGGATATTTAACTTTGGAAGCTTTGGAGATTTGGTTTCTCTTAATAATGTAATAATTAATTACACGTTATTCAGAATACATCATTCTTTGCAGCACCTGCTTTGGTCTGTCCTGTCTAATGATTGCATATGCAGCCTACAAACCAAATGGTAAGTTCTCTCATTCATTGATATATATTCAAATTGATGTGCTTTAGTTTAGTGTCTTAATATTTGTGTTCTCTGCAGAACTCTCTGTCCTCATCTTCATTGCCCTGACATTCAACGGCTTTGGGGGCATGTGCATGACCTTCACCTCTCTCACAGTAAGTTTGTGTATAGTGTTTGTTCAGATGTAAACTTACCATCATCAGACGAGCTGCCTCTTTGCTTCATTAAAGTTTGTGTGAGTAATAACCCCATGTCTCCCACCCCCCTTGTCTGGCATTCCTGACTGTCTCACATTCTGTTGTCTTGTTTTGGCTATGGCAACACTGAGCTTTGTGTTCCCAAGGACAACAGACCTCAGCTTTAATTAGTCAGATTATTCATTTTGGAATAGAAGAAAATAGAAGGTCAAAGTACAATTTGCATTATACACACACAAATATAAAAAGAGATGCAGATGTTTCCTTCAGGACTTCCCAGTCATATAGGGTCAACACCATTCCTTTGAACTCGCCGGTCTGCTGTTTATCAGACCGTATTCCTTCCCCTATCCATTCCTCATCAAACCATTGTAAACCAGTAAACCTAATCAGGAGTCCAGTGTGATTCCGTGGAGATGAAGTTCCCAGAGAGAGCCTCAAACCACATAAATCTTCCAACAAAAAGTCCTATTTCTACACCACGGGCGATATATTTTACCCTCTATGTGCTGCTACTTACAGTAAATCTCTTAGATAATCCGCCCCTTAATTACTACCACCAGCATTAATGTCCCCAAGTTAGTACTCTTTTACTGGAGGCTTTAAATTAAGGAATTCACAAAGTTTCTATATTTAAACATATCTTCTTTCTCATTCACAATGGACATTCTGGACCTAATACTTTGGTCTGTGTTAATCATTGGCCTACACAGTATCCTTGAGCATGACTTTACCTAACACAATTTACTTTCAGCTGTCAAGGGGCTACTAACTGACCATAACACTGGCTTTCTACTAATGGCAAGTCACCTTCCCATTTGCCCTTGCAAATGTACTCTAATCAGGGGTTCTTTTACATTTCTTAATTTCAAAGTACTCAGACACTCCTACAAGTACTATAGCTTCAGATAATTCAACATTCTTCAGTCTGTTCATAAATAAATGCAAAAGCATTATATTTGGAGCCCTTTCGCCAGGAGCTCACCCTCTGTGTTTGATGCAGCTGTATAGAGTCGTTGTTTACATGTTAAGCAGCTGTGTACTGTATGTGTGCAATGTCATGCTGTTTAATGTCTCTTGTGTGTGTTGTTTTAATCTTTTCCAGCTGCCTAACATGTTCGGGGACCTTCGCTCCACATTTATTGCCCTCATGATTGGTTCATATGCTTCCTCAGCCGTCACCTTCCCAGGAATCAAGGTAATAGGCAGCATTAAAAAAAAAAAGATATGAATATATCGAACATATACTAGTGGATGTGTCTGTCAACCTTCATTGTGAGAAAATAGCCTATTGTTACTGTCTCACTACAGTTTTATACATTGCCTGAGTGCTTATGACCTTGTTGAAGATGTTATTTTAAGCAAAATATTCATGCTTTGCAAATATATGAATGTTTGAATATACAAATGTATTAGAAGAAGTAGAAATCAAGGCCATTAAAACAATTTAATAATATGTTTTACCTGATTAACACAGGTCATCTATGACTTTGACGTGTCTTTCATCTCCATCTTGGTTGTGTGGGCGGCCTGCGCTGGCCTGGTTTTCTTCAACTGCTTCTTCAACTGGCCGCTTGAACCATTTCCTGGCCCAGAGGACATGGATTACAGGTGACTGCCACACACATCCAGTCACATGACCCCGTCAGCAATAAAACGTGTCACTTAGATGTTGTTCTCTATCTCCTACATTACTTGTATTAATCACATTTTCCCCTTCCACTTTACCTTTAGTGTGAAGATTAAGTTTAGCTGGCTGGGCTTTGACCACAAAATCACAGGGAAGCAGTTTTATCGCCAAGTGACCACAGTGGGCCGTCGCCTTAGCGTGGGCACAAGCCTGAAGCCTGAGGAGCTGCCCAGTAAAGAGGGGCAGAAGCTCTGCCTGTCCACTACGGATCTCGAAATGGAGTCCAAGCCACAAGAAGAATGTAAGATTGAAATTTATTTTTCTAATCTGTAAAGAGAATATGTTTTTACCATTTAATTACTAATTGTTTTTGCTTGATTTTCTTTGCAGCTCAATCATTCTTGAAAACCATCATTAGTCCCATCTTCCTGCTCAGCTTGGTGACGATGTCCGTCACTCAGCTGCGCCTCCTGTTCTACATGGGCGCCATGAACAGCGTGCTCGAGTCCCTCACTAACGGAGACTTCAACACAGGTTAGTTACTTAGTATTTTATCCTCAACAGATAATCATGTTTGGTTTGGTTGTACATACAATATAATGGATTTTCCTGCTGTGTTTTCCAATAAACAAGGTTCAATAATTTTGATTAATGTCTTACAAACAACTGAACTTACAAAATGTGTATTGACTTTTTCAGTTGAGAGAATGGAAGTTGGTAAGATTAGCAATATCAGTAGATTACTTTCACTTACATTTACCCTTCAGATTTGTAGTAGTCATCATAGTGCTATTTAGACCTTGTGTACAGCACATCTTGAGTACAGCTTGCTTGGCAATTGCTGTACTCATTAACTAAACATGGCCCCTAGCAAAAAGTGCACATTGTATGAGCTAGGAGCTAGAGGCACTTTTCATTTATCATTATTCATTTGGCCATAAACATCATCATGACTTTTGAACTGCTTTGTGCAGTCTCTATCAACCCAGTGGCTAATGATTAACTGTACCATTATAGTTATTAACCAAGTAACACAAAACCCATAGAGCTTTTACAATTCTCTAACCCCTTGCAATAATATATAAGAATATCCATGGCCATATTAATGTCTCTTGTTTTTTTTTCTCAGTGAGTTTATACTCGTCCATATTTGGTGTGCTCCAGCTGCTCTGTCTGATGACCACTCCTGTGATTGGTCAGATAATGGACTGGAAGTTGAAGGAATGTGACGATGGAAAAGGAGAAAAAGAACCCAGCAGCAAGTGAGTGTTTACGACTAAATACTGTTTTTATAAATAAATGATTGAAATTGGTGTCAAACTATCTTTTCTTTCTCCTTGTGATGTGGAACCACAGTGTAGATCCAAAGAAGAAACGCAGAGACAAAAAGACACAGAAAGTGACTAACGCCTTGCGAGCCTTTGTCCTCACAAACCTCCTGTTGGTGGGATTTGGGATAACATGCTTAGTGCCTAATTTGCCTCTGCAGGTAAATGGTTCAGTGCTCTCTCTTTAAGTGATCATATGAGTTACTGATTAGCATCATCTTTACAACAAGAACATTACGTAAGAGTCAACACTTTTAGCACCATTATTATCGAAGAAAAGATTCTGTATTATCTGCTCTGTCCATTTCTTAATCATTAACCTTTGTGCGTATGTTTCCACAGATCGTGTCTTTTGTTTTACACACCGTGGTGAGAGGTTTCATTCACTCAGCTGTCGGTGGCCTTTATGCTGCTGTGTGAGTATTGTTAAACCATAAAACTGCAATATACTCAATGTACCCTGGTAAAAGTAATGCCACTATCTCTATTGATGAGTTATATGCAAGTTAGATGTTAACCAGAAGATTTTATTGCAAAAAGAAAAGCATGCTTCAGATATTTTGGCGCCAGTACAAATGTCACCTAGTGCACTTGCAACTTCCTTACTGCTCTCATATTTTTTCAGAAACTTCAAAACATATTTCAAACATGTCAGTCTTTCCCAATATTTTGCAGCTATAAACATTAACCTGTGAGTCTTGTGCCATGCAGGTATCCCTCGTCCCAGTTCGGTAGTCTGACAGGCATGCAGTCTCTAGTGAGTGCTGTATTTGCTTTGCTGCAGCAGCCTCTGTTTCTGGCTATGATGGGACCACTGGAGGGAGATCCATTCTGGGTATGTACTGTATGCAAACACAAACTATTCACTCAAATGAAGGCCTAGGGCAAAGCTAATTTAAGCTTCATTTTTCAGGTCAACATCGGACTGCTGGGTGTCAGCATGTTGGGATTTCTGTTGCCTCTGTACCTGATCTGCTACAGACGAACGCTCAACAAACGACAGCAGGAAATGGAGGAAAATGCAAAGATCTACATAAAAATCAACTGCGCTGAAATCCCAGAGGCATTTGTTTGAAGAAAAGCAGTGGAAAAAGACAATTTATTGATACATTTAAGGGACACTTTGTTAGATATTTAGAATATTAGATGAAAAACAGGTCTTTATGAACCCTCACACAATGAAACAGATCTGGGTTTTTACTGACACTGCATTTGTCATGGAAACAAGGCCCTTGACCTGTTGCTGAAAAGGAAACTGAACAGAAGAAAAATGAAGAAGCAGCTTGAGGAAAGACAGTGAAAGGAAGGAGGCGGTAGCCTCTGTATTCCCCCCAAAACCTCTGACTTGTCTTCTTGGTTCCTTCTTTCAAACTTTCATGTTCAACTGCTTTTATTTGATTGTTATGAGCAGAAACTGAAACAGAGATGTCATCACCACAAACCACTTTGTATAGCATAATGTTGAATTATTGTGTTGTTATTAGTTATTTCATTTATTTTGTTATTATATACTTATCCTATAAACCATTACAATTGTAACAGGGCAAATTCCTCTCTATTTTACGTAGTGTAACAAAAGTGTTATAGATAAGATTTTAAATTCAATAATAATATTTCTGTTAGAGGGATATGTGTAAAATACAGAAGGGTGTAATTTATTTAGTATTTATTACTGCTTACTTGTCATTGTTTTCTATTTATACTTTACAAGATCTACCTTTTCCATATGTACAAGAGGTAAGTATAAATGCAATGCTCTTTTTCATTAACCCACAGATTGTACCATCAGTATTCATTTGAGTCAAACCCCAAGGGAAGTCCTTTTCAACTCAATTCAATGAATTTCAAGCTAGTAGCTAATTTGAAAACACACCCAAAAATCCCACCTTTTCCAAAAGGTACTGCAAATAGTTAGCCTAAATACATTTATGCTGTTATGTGTTTTGACTGTGTTTTTGGACAAAGTGGTGCTTAATAAAGATCTGTTAAAATGCTTGTTTACTGTGAATTTTATGGAAGAGTTTAGAAAATTAACAGCTCTATGTCACTATTATTTACAATAAAAAATATGCATTTAAATGTAAGCATTTATCTTACAGATTACGGGGTGCAGGTTTAACTAATGACATCTGACCAAAGAAGAGAAGAGAGAGAAGAGAAGGCGCCTTTAATTACAGTAAAGCTGCTGTGTATTTCTATCATCAGTTCTATAATCAGGCAGCAGGAGGCGCTAAACACAACATTTTCATCTCTTTGACTCAAGGGGCCGCTAAGCACGACTAAGCCAAATCAAAAAATGTTATGTAACTACAAAATGCAACTAAACGATACTATTATGTTAACTACCTCCTATCCAGGATAGTGTTTTAATTTGTAGCTTACACGTTGCAGGTTGTGCCACAGTGATAGTTAGGGACTCTTAAACGACATATAATATATATATTCTCACATTAAAAGACCCATCCCTGGTAAGACTACATGCATCTTTTCTGTGCATTTTCTCACTCCACGTTTGTTTGCGCATGCCTGTGAGCAGTCTGCTCGTGTGTCTGTTACTTGACTCCCGCAGATGGCTGTCACTTGACACCTCGGCCTCTCGTCCGTGTGAGGGAGTCTGGTCTGCTGTGGTCTTCTGAGAGCTACACCGCTGACTTACCGAGAAATGTGACTCCAGGGGCGCCTTTGCAGATTCCAGCGTCAGCTTAATCAATCATGCAGACTGATTTAAAGTTATTGATTTAAACTTATTTGTTTTTATCCTATTCCTAACGTTTTCATTTTGGACTCACCAAATCTGACAGTGACAGCTGCTCTCAGAATATGTGAGCAATATAGTTTTGCATGAAATGGTGTAAACATTGAAAAAACTGTATTGTCATAGGTTGTCATCGGTTCTCATTAACTCAACTGAATAGGGTTCCGGTTCCTGTTTTGGGATAGTATGATATGCTGAAATGACTCTCTGGAGTCACAGGTCTTAGTGTAACACCTGTGGAAATCTGTGCACAAGATGCCCAGTTGCCCCGAACGGATCAAGGGAAAAGCAGCAAAAAAAACTGTCTTTACATCACGTGCAACAGCTTTCAATAATAAAGCTTATTTAGGATATATCTCAAATAAAAACAAAAATTCAACAAAATACGCGATGGAGTGAATTTTACATTATCTTCTATTATTGATAAACTGGAGAAAAAAATATTGGAGAAGGGCCAAATTTGGTCCAGGTGCCTAAAGTTTCATATTTATGTGACCCGAGAGAGATATATAGGACACCAGGAATAAACAGAAGCTGGCAGGCGGATGCGCTAAAAATACTGCAACCAGTAGCGCCATTACATAATTTTAGACGGACGCACAGGCGCGCACAAGTGGCAATCTCCTGGATGTGCTGAAGATGGATTAGGATCTAGATGTTTCGTCATCCACTTACTAACATCCGGTGGCAAAGTAAAAGTGGTCCTTAGACCCGCAGGCACTGGACTGAGAGGAATTTTCCCACAATAACAATAACAAACTGATAATGTACCATAATGTAATAAGCGTCACATTTTGGAGACAGTGAGTTCCGTGACAGTCTCTGGGGAATGAGAGTGAGAGGATGAGCGCTAGATGCGGGATGTCACTGAAGGGGCTTAGTGCGATGACGTACAGTGCCTCTGTGCCACGGGTGGTGGTCCCCGCAACATTCCCATAGATACTGCGATGGAGAATAGCCACGCTTCTACGTCATCGTGACCGGGATGACGCAGAGCACGTTTTGGAGAAAAAAAACGCTTCATAGGCTTAGGAGCATCCCTCCGTTCCTTCATCACAGAAAAGACATTATTCCAGGTTTGCATGAATTCAATATCTTTTGTGCGTTTTTAATGTTTCACTGTGTCTTCATGTGAGATATTATTTTAGAAGTTGTTTGGTCCCAGATGCCAAAAAGGATTAACCATTTAGAAGCTAAAATTAAAATATGAATATGATTTTGTCACTACATATATATGGCATATGTATATATATTTTTGTACAAGTTACATCACAATGGCAAAGCTGCTGCTGATGCGTCCTTGCTTTGCTTTGCACAGGCCTCCCTGCCCTCTGCGCGCAACAGCAACGCCTCGCCGCGGTCCCTACCAGGAAGTGAATTTGAAGAAAATAGCGTCTGTGTGGAGGTAGAATGACATAGAGGGGAAAGGTGGGAGAGTAGCGAGCGGAGAGAAGAAGAGACAAACGGAGGACCGAGCCTGTTTGCGGAACTTCAGCGGTTCCCCTCTGGGATATAGGCTATCTACTACTGCTACACCGCCAAAAATGCTCATAAAGGAATTGTAAGTATCCCTGCGTGCATGAGCGTGTGAGAGCAGTGTGAACTCGTTTATCGCTGACATTGTGTCCATGATGGCTTGACAAGAATTACAATCCAGAGTAAAGTGATGGCGACGTGCCTTATCTACTCTTCTGCTCATCTGCCATTATTTTATTCAAACGGCAGCCCATCACACTATCTCCTCCACTGAGGCAGCTCGAGTTGCCTCCGCAGCAGGATAGCATGGCTGTCTGTGCCCTTCACACGGCGCACGGCTAGGATAGCAAGTCAAACCGACAGCCTGCAAGAGGATAATCTCACTGGAGGAAGGCTGTGGGAGAGAAGCGGTGATGCACAGGCTGAAATGTCTGATGTATAAGCCACATCCCATCTTCTACTAAATCTATGGCTGATGTGGTCGTGTTATTGATGCGCGGTGAAGGTGAAACGACTGGTGGTGCGCTCCGGCATTTACCTCCAGAGGAATGGAGCGAGGGGTAGCACAGGCAGACGGGGCCAGGGTGGAGGGATGAACTTGAGAGGGATGAATTGTACGATACAGGTTATTGGGGAGGATGTAAGATTAGGCAACAGCAGCGGCAAAATAGCACACTGTCTCTAGGCTTTGACACACTGTTATGATGACTGGCCACCTGATAAATGCAGTTTCCATGGTGAGATTACAGTTAGCTTTAACACACTGCTGTAGCAGGCCTCGGCTCTAGTGAGAAGTGCATGGCCAAGATCAACTGACCAGATATAGTAAAGGAAAGATGATTGGTAATGTGCTTGGCTTGAAAACTTAGTAACAGGAAAGAGCATTATCAGCAGGTGATCTGCAGCACACATTCTACCTCTACTATACAAGCTAAAGTAAAATTGATTTATAGTTTCTTTATTTTTACAATGTACATGCTGGTAAATGTTTTCTTTATTTTCAAGATCAAATGTATATATATGATCTTACCTACCTACACTTATAGGTGCAACTGCATCTGGCTCACATTTAACTGCCTATAAATACAAGCAGCTAAAAGTAGAATCTGGTCTTGAATACATTTATCAGAGGATTTCGGCCCACATACGTTTAATCAATAAATAGGCTTACACGACATGGCTAAAGACCTAAAGTGATTAGAGGGGGAGTCCTCAGTTGTCTGCCTGGAAATTAATTAAACTTGTCATGATTAAATGTTCAGTGCACATAAATATGGTACTGTCAGCACACACAAACACACACTTCAATAATAGCATACGGTCAGGAAAGTGAACTAATGATCCATGTACAACTCATGTGAAATACTGACCTTAAGCACTCCTGGTCCACTTTTCTTTGTGCACAACGTGGCACCTGACATTTGACTAGTACAAGGCAACACAGGTGTCCATGGATGTGAGAGAATTCACAAAGAGTTCAGATGAAAAGACATCTTTTACTCCAGCCAGCATATTTAGACCCGGGACAAAGTAAAATATATGATTTGTGTGATTCATTACTTTGTTTGACTTTACTGTTATAACCATGTTAAATAATATGTACCCATAATATTTTTAAGTCTTATTCGACAAAGTTGAGGCATGTTGAGTTAAATTCTAACTAAATACAAAGCTATGGACAAATTTTACCAACTCATATTTGCATCAGTGTGATTGGACAAATAATTTGACATACAAGGAGAACACAGTATAATAATATGTAATATAAGTTGTCAGTTGCATGGTAAATAAACAGCTGAATCTATGTTATGCAACTTATGTGCAAGCAACAAACATTTAAAAGCACTGTTTAGCTGATTGTATTATCCAGAATTAACTTTGTGTAGTGTTCAATGTGTTCGCTCCATTCCAGTAACTTAATTTCTTTTCCCTTCTTTGCAGTCGAGTGATTCTTCCCATTTCTGTTGAAGAGGTAAGTTGCATTTTATTATAGTGCAGTCTGTGTGTAAGCTGAAATAGCTAACGTTTTTTTCTTATCTGATGAACTGCAGCAGAGAGAAGCTCAAGTGGCATCTCCTCACTAAAGCTATTCATTTGGGGGAAATACCTTAAAACATTATGGAATCATTAAAAGCAAAATGTAAAAACGGACAAAAATCTTGCCAAAACAGCCGAGTCATTTAGTCTGTAGGTAACTATTGAATCCATAAACAATACACATGTAAGGCACCACTAGCTGCTTAAGGATGTTATTACTAATTTATCATTCATTTCCATTTGAATACACAGACATAATTGGGCAAATTCAAATTTGTAAAGTAGTACACCTCAGATGCTGTTGCAGTTTTAATGTAGACTTATTTGGTCATAGCTCGAGTTAGTGTCACAGTAAAACAGTAAAAACAAGAAGAAGAGATGGACTCTAATCTGACCCATAAGGCCTAGGGACAGTTGAGTAATGGTTGTTGTCAGTGGGGGCACACGCTCTCTCCTCTGCCCTTGAATTACATCCCTCCAGAGATGCTGCCTTTCCTTCTCTCCACATCCTGACAACCACAAACTATGGAGCGTCACTGTTCACAAGTATAGTTATAAAATCATTTTTGCTGGGTTTATGTTTTAAAGCAATGTTCTGGCCAAGTTTTTGTTTGGGAGCCCCTGCTGTTCCGTTTTTATTCATCACTTGCACGATACAAAAGGGCTTTTACTTCTATTGTTATTTCTCATTGTGTGTGCCAAATATTGCCTCTGTCCAATGTCTTATGTAAAGGGTCGGATTCTCTTTTTTCTGTTTTCGAAGACAAATAACCTTTAAAAGGCAGACAAAAGTCAAAATGTAGGCCTTGTTTTGGAACACTGACCCTTAATAGTCACATATGCTGAGTACATCAAATTAACCAAAAAATAAGAATGGGGCAGTTATTGAAAAATCATATAAATACTGAAGAATAATCATGCACAAAATTCAGTAAGAAGTGCTGAGTGACATTCAACGGGTGGTACAAAGGCCATCTTTAAGACCAACAACCAGGAGCCCTGTAGAAATGACCAGAGAGACTGTACCAAGCTGGGTGTTTGTTTGTTTTTCTTTTCCTGAGTGTTTTTTCTTGGTTTCAAACTAAAGTGTGCCCGGATGAATGGTAGAATTTATCATTTTATTTAAACAGGGAAACGCACAATTAAACATGAACCTCATACAAAGGAAATATATTGTACTAAGTTCTAGCTCAGTTGGTAATTTCCAACTGCAGTTATGGGATAGGTTGATGTAATAATATAATAAGAGAAATGCATGCAATGGTAATACATTTCTTACAGAGCCGATGTTGTGCAGGAATTATACATTCTCTGACGTGAACTAACATTGTTTCTTTGTTACATTCAGGAAGGCCCTTAATAAACCTTTTTTTTTTTTTCTAAAATTGTGGCTCTCTATCTTTATACAGAAGTTATGGTAAATGAACGAATTGAGCCATTGTGTTGTATTTCAAATCTCAAATTAAAAGAGCAAACCAGTAACAGCCTCTTGTTGTTTTGTGTGCTGCAGTATCAGGTGGGCCAGCTGTACTCTGTGGCCGAGGCCAGTAAGAATGAGACGGGTGGAGGAGAAGGAGTGGAGGTGTTAAAAAATGAGCCCTATGAGAAAGAAGGAGAGAAGGGACAGTACACACATAAAATCTACCATTTGCAGAGGTAAGCCATGGTTTCTAAACTCCTAAAATGTGTCAATAGCATCTCCTTCAGGGCCCAATCCTCTTATTTTTCAGACTCTGACCGTTAAATTGGTAAAAAAAAAAAAAAAAAAAAATATTGATTCATTCCAGCAAGATTTTGTAGCATTTCACCATTCCCATATTTATTTACTACTCTTCTATAGACTGCAGTAAGTTGGGTTGTGAATTGGCCACTTACAGCTGTTCACAAGTAAAATGTCAAGTTATGGTCATTACTAAGTGCAAGAGAGTCTATTTGAGTGCATTAAACTGTAACATTTGACTAGGTTAATGAACAGAAATGTATTAACATGATTACGCTATTTATTTATTTGTCTAAATAAATAGCGTATAAAGTGCAACAACAATCCCAAAAAATACTATACATGATTAGTTTTGGGTGTTTGTCAGACAAGGCACTGACATTTGCAACCTTTTGTTTTTGTGCAGTAAAGTGCCATCCTTTGTGAGGATGTTGGCTCCTTCATCAGCTCTTAACATTCATGAGAAAGCCTGGAACGCATACCCTTACTGTCGCACAGGTAACCTGCAGTGCACACCTGCACTTATGATATTTATTTTGTGAAACTCAGACATGTTGGTTCCAATATGCTCCCAGTGATTCAAATCCTCTCTTTGATTTTTCTCTTTTGATAAATGAGACACAGGCCACATACACATTTTGTTGTTATACAAATAATTTACTAAATATATATATCACTTGAATGAATTTGTTTTCCCCTTTTGGCATCATTATCACTCTGTTTCATTCACTTCCCTATCTCCGTCTCTCTCACTGTCACCTTGAAGTATCTGAATAATTTAAAGTATGTCCAGTAAGAAGAGGCATGCATCACTCGAGCCTTCGGCCTGACACTTCTGTGTCATATAAGCACAGAGCAAAAACTTGCATATCAAGTTTACCTAGCAGCAATTAAATAGTACCATTGTCTTTTAGCTTTAGCTTTTTTTATTGATTATTGAACATCACATATTTTCTCATTAATGTCTTGCCGTTTTAATTCTTTCCTCTTCTCTCTCCTTGCTCCAATGTGATTCTGCAGTCATCACTGTAAGTAAATGCTCCTCTTTCATCCAAAACATGCTCACATGTGCCATGGCGCTCACTGACAGGTCAAAGTAAGCCGAAAGTTGAGCTAGAAATTTGATCTGTTTGAGTGTCACACTAGGCTGTGGCAGGGCTAGTCAGACACAGTGACTGTGTGGGTTGTGTGCTGCTTTTATGATTATTTGCAGGATTTTTAGTGTTATTCTACCTGGGATTTACCATGTCCTTTGCTCTTTCTCTGCAGAATGAGTATATGAAAGAGAACTTCCTGATCAAAATAGAGACGTGGCATAAACCTGACTTGGGACACCTTGAAAATGTAACCGTTATAATAGTGTATTTTTTGGATGTTCACAGTAGCTTTCTGTCATTTGAAAATATTGTACATTAATCATTTGCCAGCCATCTTAATTTCATACCACCTGTGCAGGTGCCTTTCTTTGCCTTATGTGAGGACCTTCAGAGACTTTGTTTATAACGTCTTATCTCTGTTTAGGTCCATGGGCTTGATCCTGAAACCTGGAAAAAGGTGGATGTAGTCTATATTGATATTGCAGACAGAAGCCAAGTAGATCATAAGGTGTGCTTTATTGTAATTTTTACTTCTTCATTTGTTACGCCGTCCATGTTGGTCATGCTATTGTTTTTCTCCAGGATTACAAGCCTGAAGAGGATCCTTGCAAGTTCAAATCAATGAAGACAGGAAGGGGACCTCTAGGACCTGACTGGAAGGTACAGTGTGTACACGTTACTGCGTGTAGAGCTAAGCACAGACAGTGTTTGAACATTGAACATACACTGTAGGTATGTGGAAGGAGGACACGCTTTTGTATCATTTGGGTTTGTACTTTTGCAGAAGGAGCTTCCCAACAAAAAAGACTGCCCACACATGTGTGCCTACAAACTGGTCACTGTCAAATTCAAATGGTGGGGCTTGCAAAACAAAGTGGAGAACTTTATTCAAAAGGTATGTCGTGTTTTCACCTGTTTAACACTGTTAACAAAGTCCCTATTATAATGCACTGGGCCTGGATCAGCCTCTACTGGATGGATAGTGTAATGCAGCACTCAATGGATAAGATGTAATCTTTTTTTTCACACTGTTTATAAGCATTAACATTCATGTATTTTTGCTTTAGCAAGAGAAGCGGTTGTTCACTAACTTCCACCGTCAGCTGTTCTGCTGGATTGACAATTGGATTGAGTTGAGCATGGGAGACATTCGACGTATGGAGGAGGACACACGCAAGGAGCTAGACGAGGTGAGCAAAGACAGAAGAGAAAACCAAAATGGGTTTGTTTTAAAGAGGAGGGTTGTCAGTTATAGTTTTTTTTATGTGACAGATGAGAGTGAAAGATCCTGTGAAAGGCATGGTGGCGCTAGAGGACTGAGGTTGTGTTGAACTGTGAATGCTGCTGCTCATCAGGTAGGAGCATGTCAATAAAATATAACTGTACAATGGGCTGTTTCTTGTAAAAACACATTATCCCAACGTAAAAGTGCTGAGACTTTAATTGTTTATAGTGTCTTTAGGAAAAGAGACTTTTAAAGTGGTTGCTAATTAATAAGCTGTGTCCTCTCTGTCTTTTTCTTACAAGTACATCCAGACACCAGCGGATTCACATCCTTCTTCTGTTCTGACTGACACAACAAGCGGCTGTCTGGTCCAAACCCTCCTCTCCTGGTATAATCTGGTTTTCAGGGATTCTGGACCTAGTAAACTCCTAAGATTATATCTTCCACCTCATGTCTCCTGTCCTATCAGTTTATCTCTTACTTTTTGTTTTTCATCTGTCAATACCTTATGGTTCTCTGAGGCCTCCAGTAGCAACGAGTTCAATCCTGGCAGTCTCTCGGCTCTGCAGAGAGCAGTGTCATTTATCTCTGTGATTTAGGGTTTATTTCTAAATAAGATATCCCAGTGGTGTATATATGGTATATTGGGAATTTGAATAACTGTATTAAAATATATGCTATATATATAAATATATATATAAACAGGGTTTTTTAAATTATTTGTCTGTAGTTTTATTTTTCAGATTGTATCTCCTCCGTGTTTAAACTTGTAATTTTTATTTCTCACTTTAGTTTGTTTTCTTTTTTGAATTGTGCTTGTCACATTTTATGCAGTGTTTCCTTTTGTTGTCAAAGGTCAATTTAGTGGATAGCGCAGCGCAGCTGTATGGTCAGGATTGTGCTGAGACCATTGGCCGTCTTCTCCTGTTATTCCACAAGGCTTTTTAACAGTAATATGCTGAGCCTTTGTTTTGTTCCTTTGCTTTGTGAGTTTGTGTGTGCGCTTCTCTTTGTGTATAAATGTGAGTTTAGCACCTGTTGGTCTGGCTTTTCTACATTTGATCCTTTTTCCCTCCTTAAA
Source organism: Perccottus glenii (assembly GCA_024416835.2). Classification (NCBI taxonomy): domain Eukaryota; kingdom Metazoa; phylum Chordata; class Actinopteri; order Gobiiformes; family Odontobutidae; genus Perccottus; species Perccottus glenii. Next base: position 18,824,898 of record CM044561.2, on the reverse strand, counting down.
CTCATTTCATATAAACAGACAGCTTCAAAGTGTAGACTAAAGGCTGCTCATGAAACTGCTGGAAGAGATGCACAGATACAGAATACACAGAAACAAACAGCTATCACTTGGCAATGGAAAGTGTACAGTACATAACTACAGTACAAGAGCTATAACAGTGTAAATTACTCTCTTTGGCTTTCATTATTTTCACTGCACAACTAGCAATTACGGCTACCATCACCAGTTATGGACATATAGCTTCCTTTTGTCACTGCAATTAGATAAAAGTCCTCTGCATCACTTCTTGCCCTGAGTGTCATTTCTTCACCGTGGATAAATCTTATCCAGTGATAGCAATAAATACCATGTTGCCATGGTCTCTTCTTTATCTTATTCAGCAAATGGCATGAACCAGCGCTCATGCTTGAGGTCAAGTTGAAATGTTAATCATTAGATGCATTTTTTTATTGTGTCTGTCAGTGGGTGAGGCGTGTCATCAGTTTCTTGGTGTATGCATGGGTGATGTGCAGTCGTGTGTTTTGTGATTAGTAAAGTTGAGGACAATGAATGAAGCTTAAGGAGCACAGCAGGTACTATTGTTCAACCCCTATTGACATGTTTAGCCTCTTCTCATATACTTTTTTTGTGTTTGTAGCAGTGTGAAGACTTTAAAGAGCAAGCAGCATTGTACTTCCAAAGGCTAAAGCCATAACAATAATTTTTGCATTCTCACATGTAATGACCATAAATTGCAGTTGCTCACATATCATTGTTTAGGCCTATGTTAAAATGGTACTTGAGTGCTAGTTTTGAACACTGTTGCTAAACTGAAGCACAAATGAGGGCATTGAGTCGGATCCAGTATACTCTGCATTATGTCTTCTATAAACATTCATAATCTTTATGTATAGTATGTTTTAAAACACTAAAGATGATACATGTATATTTACAGACATGAACTGGTTGCTTATAATTTGTATTAGTTAACGTCTTGGGAATTTATGTTGCCTCCTCTTTGAAAGCCAACACTGACCATCTTATTTACATCTTACTCGTACTGTCTGTAATGGGCTACCAAGTGAACCCTGGAGATTTGTGGATGTACTGTATGTATTGACATTGTAAATAGTAAATCAATTTAAGTAGATGAACACACATATATATAGATGAGACTGTCCTGCCCAAAAAAACAACACCGGTTATTTTTGTTCTGAGTGACAATGAGAAAGTCGTGTATCACAAAAACATTTTAATGCTTTCTTAACTTAGAATATTTCTTTGCAAATTTCAGGATGCTCCAGGAAAGCAATAACTGTATTTCACAACATCTTGAGCTAAAATTGCTAAGCAGAGGCAAAGAAAAACCCTATTTCTCATCAGTTTCTGGATTCCCATGTGTCATTGGTAGGACAGCGTATAGATATATATTTTTGTTCTGGATGTTGTATCTCGGTTGTCAGTGTCAGAAATACACAAACAAAGTAACTCGTAGTAAAATGGCAGCTTGGCATGAGAAATTACATTCAGGAGAACTGTCTAGTCTGCCCGGGGGTTAGACGGCTACACAACCAGCAGAAGCAGTTAGATGCATGGTTGACTATAGCTGTCATTGTCAACTGGTGGCTTGGGAACCAAAAGTGGGTCACAGAGTGTGTGGTTAAAATACAGTTTAATGTTTGGCTATATTGTGTGAGAATTTTACTATGACAGAGGTGGGTTCTCAATAACCATGTGATGGTAATTAAATAAAACGTTAAAAAGTACAAGTGTGTTTGGTGGGTCGCCACAAATTGAACTATAGCTAAAGCTGGAAAACGGTGGGCTATAGGTCCCTTGTAAAACCCTGAGGAAAAAACCTGCGATAGAATACAGTTTAACAGAGACAATCTCAAAGATATCTGTTGTTAGATTCCTAATCTGAATCTGAAACCAAATTACTCCATGCAGTTTTGAAATCTCTCTTTCTCCCCTATATCTCTTCCTCTTGTTAGTTGTCTCCTGTTTTTCTTTCTTTTATTGTGAATTTGTGCCTTTTGTCATCTTATCTTCCAATAGCACTACTGTACATTGGAAAAGTAAAGAAATGAATAAAAAAGTGTAAAAGAAATGTGTTTTGGCTGTTCAATGATTCTAACTTTAATGTTACAGCAGAATATGTGTAATCTTTGATACGCAGGTTCATCTTTTTAACAGTTCAACTTTTTAACAGGAAGTGAAATGACAGCTTTGACAGGTGCAGCTGTTTAGTCACATGCGCAAATGTGGAGCCTCTGTGATGGATAAAGACACTGTATAAAAGGAGGCTAAAGCAATCAGGCTTAGGATGCAACAATAACTTTAAACTCTGATTATGAGGAGCCATCAGACACGCTACACATTTTGTGAGGCAAGGTTCAAGGCCTGTCTGCAATGTTGAAATAAGTAAATATAAGCGCACATTACCTTAAAGTAAAATGAACTGTTGTCTTTATTTTACACAAATGCATCACTCAGTTTTTACTCCTTTTATGGAAACTGGTTTTATCTGGATTTGAACAGGTTTTAGGTGAATTTAAACATGTTTTAGTTCAATTTGAACAGGTTTTAGATGGATTTGAACAAGTTTTAGGTAGGCAGGTTTTATTTATCTTTGCTGCAAAAAATGTAATCCTGTAAGATTTCATGAACAAATAAAATAAATCTGATTCAAATCCATCTAAAACCTGTTTAAATCCAACTTAAAGATAGTGCCAAAAACATCACCTAGAACCTACAAAATTAATTGGAGGGCCACATAAAACATTGGCCCTCAGGTCTTGAGTTTACCATGTGTGATGTAGAGACATGGGTTTAACTTGGCACGTGGCACGTTTGTAGCCAAAAGGCTCATGAATTTCAAAGTTACACATTTTCAAGCGCCATTAGGTAACCACGTGGCTAATGAATTTCAAAGTTACACATTTTCAAGCGCCATTAGGTAACCATGTGGCTAAGAAAAAGAAGGATTATTTATTAATATACAAAGGGGGCTTTGGTGCAACAAATGCCATGCGTCATGGTGACATAGAATAAACAGACATGACCATTCATGATGGAGATAATACGCCTACGTCCCCACTGGTTGTGAACCGACCTGGGATAAGGCGCGTGATCCGATGTTACGCTTTAAGTCCTGAGCAGGTTGTGGGAGCAGCAGGCTTCCAGAAACAAAGCACACAAAAATCAAACCACCGAAACAGGCTACACCACAGTTAAACAGTGGGACACTCGGCAGGAAAGGGCCCCCAGTTTCTCGACTCCTCTTTGGAGAACTTTGTCATCTGCCAGCAAGGGGTCTGCGGCTTCTTGCGGACGCCACAACAGAGAGACAAACCCACCGGTAAGAGCGTGTGGGAAGATGAGGGATAACAAAAAAGGAGTCTGCATCTAGGCATGTAGGCTAGTCCTATTGTGCCATGTGTTTACTGTAGTTGTAGTTAAAGGATCCCAAAACAGAACTGCATTAATCACTGTAGGCTAAAAGGTAGTGAAACTCCCTAATGCATTTAATTGAGACAATATATAAAGTTACACATTTAGTTTTTCAAAAGTGTAGTATTCATGCATTTGGTGGGATTTTCCTACAAGCCAGTCTTGCAAAATATGTGTCTTAATCCTAATCCATTTTAATTAGTGAAAGCAACTGGTATTAATCAGATTATGAAGACAATGTCCACATTTAGGCCCATGATGCATAAATGTCAAGTTGAAAGCTTCGTATCTGCTTCTGTAAGATCATATCAACACCAAATAGGACCTGGGTTATATCAAGGCCAAAACCTTTCAGTGTGGACTTTCTGTTTTCTGGCTCATAGGGGCTGCAGTGATGGTCCAATGGGATGCCAAACAGGGCGGGGGCTTTTCTATGTCTAGATAACGTAATGTAACGGTCATTTTACTGATGATGCTCACTATGACATTCAGGTTTGGTTTGTCATTTTTGCTTTATTCATGTCAGTGTTCATACTATAGACTGAATCTAGATGTGTTTGGTTTTTGTGTTTGTCTTGCCACAGGGGAGAATATGAGCACTGGAGGAACTCACTATGTTGAGAAGGACAAGTGCAGGTAAAGTACCCTTTCAAAAGTAATAAAATATTTTGCATGGAAATAACTGAGCTATTTAAAAAAAAAAGAGAGAGAAGGAAAGGAAATCAAGGTGCATGTACAGACACAAGCTGTGTTTGAATTACCCCACACTAAGTAGCTTTGGGGCTGCAAGGGTCTGAGCCTTAATATAGTCTCTTTTTTTTATTTCTCAATGGAGCAGTGAACCCTTCTGTTATGTACTTAGTGCCTCTGGTTTCTAAGGAATGTGCCCTAAGTCTCTTCTTGTGACAATGTTACATGAACAGGAAAACTGGAGCACTAAAGATTAAACTTTTCTAGTTTTTATTTATGAAATAATAAATTATGGTTTTATGTTGTCTAAGCTTTGCCACAGAAATTTCATGGCATGATTAACTATTGCCAAATATAATTATTTATACTTAACAAAATATCGTCAATGGTGTAGTGCTCAGAGAAGAGTAAGATTCAGGTAAGATTTTACAATTACAATCTGAAATTAATCACTTGCACAAGCAAAAACTGCAATATTAAATGGATGTAAAGGCATCCACGGTTATTACCGTATTTTCCCACTATAAACTTAATGTAAAGAAGATGTCATGTCCCCTTGGTGTTCAAACATCTGTGTCAAAGTGTACAATTAATCTCCACTAATTTGGGTTTTCCTACATAACCTTTCACCTAAATGAGGAGAAAATGGATTGAGGCCAAAAGAAGCTAATGCCATTGTGCACTGTTGTCTGTTCACTAATGCATGGCTGTAATTACGAGGTTGCAAGCTTAGTACAACACAATCGGCTGATGCCAGCTGTAAACCTCTTACTGATCTCAACTGTTGCCCAAGTGATGGAAAAGTGCTCTTAATACACACATACATTCACCAGGCACACACACGTGTTCACATGCCTGTCTCCTGCCTGCGATTAGAGTCCAAATCAGACCCAAATTCCCAACTCGACCCCAATCGTTGCTTTATCGCTGCATGAGTGCACAGGACTGCACTGCCCCAGGACGGACTGCTACAGCAACACTTTCCCTGAGCTTTCTAAACCTTTTCCTGGGCATTTTGGAGGAGTAACAACAGAAGGAAAACATTTTGTCTAATGGCAGCAACTAATGCAGCTGGTGAAGATTGCGAGTAAGCCATTACTCCAAGTGGATTCTGTTTGGACAACACAAAGGTGGGGAGATGGATTCGATAGGGGACACTGGCCGTGTGCGTTCAGACAGCACTAGCAGCTCAGCATCTCAGGGCTCCAGGTCTAAGATTCTGCTGCGCCAGAGACTCTCACAGCTGCTCACCTGCATTGAGGACATGAGTTCAGATGAAGAGGCCGGCGAAGAAATGTCACGATCGCTGGACGAAGCCTTTCAGCTGTGTGGGCGCTTCATGCCTACCGACACATTCAGGTTGTCACATTGTACATGTACAGTATATAAACACAGTTCTTCAGGAAAGATACACTTAAAAATAATAAATATTTTATAAATCTTGAGTTTGAGCATGAGAATAGCCTAAAAATCATTTTGATGCTTCTTTAAATATCGTACATTTTTTACCAGAACTGGTCTCATCAACACATGAAGTTTCCGCACACTGTATACAGTAACAACAGTTTTTACAATTAAATGTAAAAAATATATAAACATTTATATTATTGACACTGTTAGTGTGATAATTTTGTCCGGTAGGCTGTACATGGTGACGTGGAATGTGGCCACAGCTGAGCCTCCAGAAGATGTCAGCTCGCTGCTGCAACTGGATGTCCAGCCTCCAACTGATCTCTTTGTTATTGGGTTGGTCAAAATAAATAAAATGGAATCAATATTTTCTTTATTTAGTTTGTCATGATTTACACATGTATTCACCTGTGTTTGTCTGCAGTCTGCAGGAAGTAAACGCAACTCCTATAAGGTACATCTCAGACCTGATTGTTGAGGACTCCTGGAGTCATGTGTTCATGAACACACTGGGACCACGGGGTTTTGTCAAGGTGGGAAAAATCAGGATTGTCCCATGTACAATGTGCTCACATGTACAGTAGGAGTTGTTATCATACAGTATGTGCTTTTTTAATCTGGCTTTTTTTTTTTTCATTATTTGTTGCACAGGTCACATCAGTGAGGATGCAGGGTTTGTTGATGTTGGTGTTTGCTAAACAAGTTCATCTCCCCTTCATCAGAAATATTCAGAGCACTTACACTAGGACTGGTATCTTCGGCTACTGGGTAAATAAACAATCACAAGTTTATTGAAAGACCCCAGGGATCTCTTTAGCTTTAGATAGTATAGTTTAAACTCTTGAATGTGTTGAATGGCCCTTTGTTCTTGTGAAGTGGTATGTGCTGCAGCTTTGACACAATCCAATCACAAACAATGACCACTCAGTGGTAAAACTAGTTCAGTATAGAAAGGCAAACACAAAACAAATGGTTTAATTAGTTTTGCAAATTCACAGAGGAATGAATGAGAATAGTCTTTTCATTCCAGCCAGCACAGTTGTTATAAAGCTGTGTTTTTTCAATATGCAAGTGCACTCAACCACTTTGCATCTAATGAATATAATGTATATCACTTTTAAAATAGTAAGTTACTTTTTGATATTTTTAGGGCAATAAAGGTGCTGTATCAGTGCGGTTTTCCTTCTATGGCCACATGGTCTGCTTCCTCAGCTGCCACCTGGCCGCTCATATGAACTACGCTCTGCAGCGAGTAGATGAGTTTGAGTATATCCTGGATGTGCAAGACTTTGACATCCCAGACACTCCTCATGTCCTGGACCACAAGTGAGGAACTGGTGAATGTGCAGCATGACCTGAGGAAAGTAAATAAGTAAAATAATCCATCAACCTTTTCCTTCAGAGTTGTGTTTTGGTTTGGCGACCTGAACTTTCGAATTGCTGACCATGGCCTGCACTTCTTGCGCTCTTCCATCAACAGTGGACGTTTGAATTTACTGTGGAGCAAAGACCAGGTGTGGTACTTGACAGCACCAAATACTCTACAGGCAGTTTAGAAAACCCCAGCTAATCATTTTTACGATGTTCCCACAGCTCACAATGATGAAGAAAATGAGCCTTTTCTTCAAGAATTTGAAGAAGGACCCTTAAACTTTCAACCCACGTACAAGTTTAACCGCAACTCTGACACCTATGACACCAGGTAAACAACACATACAGCCACTTGATTATAAAATCATATTTATGGTACATACAAAACTTTTCTGTTGTCTCAATTTTAATTTTGCACAGCTCTCCAAAGACATGGTTTGGTTTCAAGTAAGACAAGATTTTGTGTTATGTGTTGCATGTTTCCCATTGCCACACTGTCACAGTGCACAAACCAACCTTCTGTCACCGCGTTGAAAGAGCCACATGAACATAAAGATACAGATCTGTAGGACACAGAACCAAAATGCATAGCTAATTAGCGCAACTCTGAGTTGTCAAGTGAGAATTTCTGAAACAATGTATGTGTCTCTCTCAGAAAGAGCACTTTGGCACTGTTTCTAACCATGTACAGACCGTGGCCCCTGCAGCAATGTAGCACCACCCTGCTCCTAACTTCTCTCACCTGGGGGCTGCTCTCTGTCTGGTTGGGGGTCTGGTACAGGGAGCTAGACCCGCCAAGGTGGGTGTCTTTACAGGTGCACCCTGTACGGACCACCAGAGCTCTATCCTAATGCAATATGTTGTATTTGATGTAACCTACTTCTGAACAAAGGAACTGGACACAACGCGTTGTAGATGTAGCTGCTTGAGATTTTCTCCTATTCTCCCTCACAACCCCAAAGCTTGTTTCTGCATGTTTCTATTTAAATTTGTCCCTAAGATGGAATACCATAATAAATGGTATTTTACACTTTTGTGAGCATGCCACGTGTCAATTAGTGTTAGTGTTATGCTGTGTGTTTTCTCTAACAGCACGTTTGTATGTCCTTTGGTCTGTGAATGTTCATGTGTAAAGAACAAAAGCATGTGTAATAATTTCTCCTAAAAATATAGTTTATATGTGGTATTAATGGTCTTCTTTTTAAGCAAAGTGTTTTAAATTCAGAATTTAGTATTATACAAATACTTGGAACAATTCACAAATATGTGTGTTGTTACATTTAAGGAAACATTTCCAAGACCCATACAGTCTTTATATCAAACAGTCAAAGATTATATTTGTCAGGTCACGCTGGAATAAATAGAAAAATTAAACATACTTTCTGTTACTCAGCGGAAAGAAGAGGAAACCTGCCTGGACTGACCGAATCCTCTGGCGCATTAAACCCCAGAGCCCACCATCAGAGGATGACGACGAGAAGGCCTCAACTTCTACTGATGAAGGACTTGACGAGTATCCAATCGTTGTAACCCAGGACGAATACACTTGTGACTTGAACCAAGGAGTCAGTGACCATAAGCCTGTCATTGCCACTTTCAGCCTGGAGGTGGGAAGACTAGGTGTCCTAATAATATTTTTGTAAAAATGACTAGCCTTTTTTTTATTGTTTATGCTTTTGTTTTATTACGTCTTGTCTTGCAGTTGAGAAAATACTTTGACACTCAACTGGTGCATGTTTCTCCCGAGGGTGTATGGAGCGCTGACCAGGAGGCAATTCTTAACTACACTGTGCAGGAGGAGTTTTTGTCCTCCACATGGGACTGGATTGGTCTTTACAAGGTAGAGAGCCACAGTAGAAATTTTGGCAGTACCATGCTCAGTGTTAAACTGGTGGCATATCATATGTTCCCTACAGGGGGGATTTAGGAGTGCAATGGATTATGAAACATTTGTTTGGGTTCGAGAGAATGAGCTGCCAGAAATAAACGAAGTCATACAGGTAAGACACAAATGATGCATAGTTTGAGTTAGAGATTTTTGGGAAATACATACAAGAGATTTGTTTTTGTGTATTTGGTTGCAGATATCTGTGGACAAAGATAAGATCCCTCTCCTAGGTGGGCAGTATGTGTTAGGTTACTACAGTACAAACATGCAAACCATCATTGGTCTCAGTTCCAGCTTTCAGGTAGGGTTTAAAATGATTTTTTATTAAAAGAGCTCAGCTGCCATTTTTCTCTTGACACATTCACATTGGAATTATTTTTTTTTAACAGATCTCAAAAGCTAAAAATGGATAACTGCATTATTAATGTTTTATATTTAATGAAAGTATAATGTTCTTTTGTTTATTTTATGACCAATAAAAATTGAACGCATTACAAAACCTTAAATACACAACAGTGTGACTCTGTAAAATGCTGTTTGGATGTACTCTTAATAGCTTCTGTTTTGCAGATCCTGGAGTCAAAGCGTGCAGTCATGGAAGGCCTTGTTACTGAGAATGTCAATGGTCTTAAATAAATTCCCATTAGGCACAAATTTCATTCCTGCAAAATCAGACAGAATTCTTCTACCTTTTACCTATGATCAACAGTTTGCATCCACTGGTTTGGATGACTCAGACATGACGTTAATGACTAACATTTTGTGCCAAAACAATGAGAAACCATTCTGCCTTTAATTTCTGCTATATAATGAAACATGTATCTATGAGTAAGCTAAATATATTTACATTAGTAGGTGTTTTAAACTTTTAGAAAGACAGATTAGAATGAAAATACCAAACTGCTGGGCTTTTTGCAAAAAAATGCTATGACTGGAAGTCACTCAAGTTTTATTTCAAATAGTGTTTGAAAGTATGCTTTTATTGTTTTGTCTTTGCAGATGCTTATACAGTTCATGAAATGTCATTGTTGCCCATGGTTGTACACTGTATGATTGTAGATTTGTAGGTAATAATTATTATGAAGAGAAATGATTGAATGTACAATAAAAAATATATTACAGGAAATATGTCAAGATACAAAAGAATCACAATGCTTTACAAAACAACTACAAAACTTAAATCAATGGCAGTGGAATAAATCATCAACCAAATTGTATGTTTGTTTAATAAATAAATATTTTTAAAATGTAAAATGTCAGATTTAAATAAAATACTTGATACCTGCTCATGACTTGGATTGTGTTAATTTTTTTTTTCATAAGCACAACAGTATTATTAAGTTTTGACATTTTAAAGGCATATGCCCATTGACTAGTCTAAGCCATAGATTGTAAATAAAAAAAAAAAAAATAAGCGTGAGACTAATTGCATCATTGTAAAACATGAAAATAATGCATACAAAATCAAAGCCCCTCATTAACCATTCCCAAACAAAGGCTCTGTTACTTGAAGTGTATCTGGTTATTTTATTTCACCGATGTATTATAATAGTAGTAATAATAAAACGTCCATGGTTCCTCCATTGCCCTGCTTCTCCCATAGGCTTCTTCTCATAGATTGCTTCTTCTCCGACGTTGCGCTGGAAAATACGACTCCGGTCTGGCAACCCTGGCTGAGGGGCGGTCCTTCCGCTACAGATGCTCACACGTGGGGAACTTTAGCCCATGTATGCTTAGTCTAAGGTAAGCGTTGGATAAATTATTATAGTGTCGGGGTTAGTTCTACTTAATCTAAACAACTGTCCGTTTTTATAAACTCTTGTCATCGCTAAGAAATGAGCCCTAGATATTGATATGTGTCAAAATAGACCAGTCGAAATAGCTTTTAGTTTTTACAGACTAAAAGGTATTCCTCAATTTGTAAAGTTATACATTTGAGGATATAATTAAAACTGTAAAAAAATAAAAATAAATCCACATTGATATGCAGAATTTCTCAGTCTGATCTTTCATCCTACTCTTCTCCGATGCTTGACGTTGTAGCAATAGCCTATAGCACATATGCTAGACGTTAGCTTGACATGTTGCATTGATTTTGCTGTAGCTTAATGCAAACATATATAAGTAGCAATCTCAACTTTGCAGAGTCAATAATCGGAGGTGTTTTAGTTTTGTTTCTAAAGACCTGAAAGCGCTCTTATGTTTCGTCGTGGTATTACGAGGCAAGCTTTGGCTCTGTCTACTATTATGGATTAAATTTATTTTGTACTACTTCTCCTTCAGGGATTGCCCAGTTTTGTATCTACTTACATTATGTCGACTGAAGACGTGGAAAGGCTGCTGATCCAGTTTCAAAATGAAGAAGGAGAGGTGCTGGGTTCACCTTTTGATGTGCCTCTGGACATCACTCCAGACAAACTGCAGCTGGTCTGCAATGCTCTGCTTCAAAAGGTTTGTACTTTCTTTGTCGTACAAGAGGTTTGTGTATCTACCTACCTTTTTGTTTTACAATGGAAAATTATGTAAACAAATATGGCTATTACTTTAAAAAACACACTAGTTTTCCATTGTAAAGTGGTAGTTTTTAAGCTGCATAGTACATCAGATACTATACAATATGACATGAACCTTTCAATGAATGTTGATTAAGGAGTAATTTTATGACAAATAATATTTATTTTTTAATAAATTATCAAAATGTAGCATTAACATTTTTGGTGTAATCTGTTGTAGGAAGAGCCAGTGCCGTTGGCATTCTTTGTGCGTGGTGAAGCAGAGGTGGTGTCAACTCTAGGGACTTGTGTGAAAGCACTGTGTGTTGAAACAGAGCAGGTGCTGCCAGTGGTGTACCAGCCACAAGCCGTGTTTAGGGTCAGGGCTGTGGCCCGTTGCACCAGCACGCTGCAGGGACACACAGAAGCTGTAATCTCAATTGCGTTCAGCCCTACTGGCAAGTGAGTACCTCTACTAGTACGACTTAAGCCCTTATTAGGAAAAAGGGAGGTAGAATTTTATATACCGATTCGTACTTTTCTAGATATTTGGCCAGTGGTTCAGGTGACACAACGGTCCGTTTCTGGGACTTGATGACTGAGACACCTCATCACACAGCTAGAGGTATCAAGTTTTATTAAATATGTATTATAGCAGGATTTAAAAAGACCAACAGTTAATGATGTTGGGACTTAATTTTCCTTTAATAAGGTCACACACATTGGGTACTAAGCATTGCCTGGTCACCTGATGGCAAGAAGTTAGCATCAGGATGCAAAAACAGTCAAGTGAGTTTACTTTTCTAATGTGCATAGCATTATCATATAATTAATTATGCATCCAACTTTAATTTTTGTTTTGCTCTCCATAGATTTTTCTGTGGGATCCAGTGACGGGCACACAGATTGGAAAGACATTAATTGGACACAGCAAGTGGATCACTTGGCTTTGCTGGGAACCTCTTCACCTGTAAGCAACTAGTCAGTCAGTGTCAGCCTTGCAATTAACTAGTAAATGTCCAGGATGAACCCTGCCTCAAACCCAAATACATTTGGTGGAGGCCTCAGCTCTTGTCAACCCCTTAAGCACAATAAAATGAATGAATAAATTATTGTTTATACCCACAACATTCCTTTCTTTCAGTAACCCCGAGTGCCGGTACTTGGCCAGTAGCTCTAAGGATGGCTCAGTGCGTATTTGGGACACAGTACTAGGACGTTGTGAGAAGATCTTGACGGGACACACTCAGTCAGTCACCTGTGTGAAGTGGGGAGGTGATGGGCTTCTGTATACTTCTTCCCAGGATAGGACTATCAAGGTTTGGAGAGCCATAGATGTAAGTTGGCCATTTTATACTTTTAGTTGTTTGGATTATCTTTTTAATATACCATCTTCATTTAAAGCATACTTTTCAAGTATTCTTGTTTGATTCTGCAGTAACAGAAACAGTCTGGCATGACCAATGAGAGATTGTATATAAACAAGAATAAAGAATAAATATTTTCCATGTAATACACTAGATTTGTTTTGCTTTATTTAGAATTGCCATGTGCTTTTAGCTTTGACTTTCACATTGGTACGTTTTTTAATGTTGTTTATAGTTTATTACCTTTTTATTTTTTATTTCTTCTGTGGCGTGCACATGTCACACTCAATACTGGCTTCTCGCTTACACAATTTATTTACATTCTATAAATGCTCACATTGTTTTAACTACCTTTTTTAGTCCCTTTTGTATGGGAAACAAGGAGACTAAAATGAGATATTGGTGTGACAAATGAATGCAAAAATTGGCGTAAAATTGGCTACAATGCTATTTGTTGCTATAAATTATTGTCATTTTTATTTGGATGCAGGGTGTCCAATGCAGGACTCTGCAGGGTCACGCACACTGGGTCAACACTTTGGCTCTCAGCACAGATTATATTCTCCGCACTGGAGCTTTTGAACCTGCAACAGCAACAATCAATCCTCAAGACCTGCAAGGATCATGTAAGTAGCCTTTGACATTTTTATTTAAATGCATGTAGTCTGCTTGAATTTGTTTGTGGAGCGATAGTACCAATCAAAATTGTTTTGACTGACTTTGTTTCTATTTTTTAGTGGGGGAGCTGAAGGAGAAAGCCCTTGAGAGATATAATAGAGTCACGGTATGTATAGTGTGTATCTATTACATCTGTTTTTGTTGTGACCCACTAATCTTTTATACCTAATTTATACATATGTAGGGTACAACCACAGAACGCTTAGTGTCTGGATCAGACGATTTCACCCTCTATCTATGGAACCCTGCTGAGGACAAAAAGCCTCTGGCCCGGATGACTGGCCACAGTGCTCTCATCAATGAAGTTCTCTTCTCGCCTGACACCAGACTCATTGCCTCTGCCTCATTTGATAAGTCTATTAAAATATGGGACGGACGTACAGGAAAGTAAGTCTCCAGAATCTCTGTAGTTTTTACAATTTTACAATTCCCAAAAAGTTAAGACATTGTCAAATTTAAATAAAAACAGAAGAGGCATTTCAACACATTTGTTGTTTATGTTCTATTGTGAATAAAATGTGGTTTTATGAAATTAGCATTTTTCGGAATTGGGTTTGTATCTGTAATACCACTGTTATCCAACAGATGGAACTGTGAGCCTAAACATTTGCTTCTCATTGTCTTTATGAATGCAGGTACCTGACGTCTCTGCGTGGCCATGTAGGATCTGTGTATCAAGTGGCGTGGTCTGCAGACAGCAGGCTGCTTGTCAGTGGCAGCAGTGACAGCACACTCAAAGTTTGGGATGTTAAAACAGGAAAACTTAATATAGACCTTCCTGGTCACGCTGATGAGGTAAAAAAAAAAGTACATTAAAAATAAATGAGGATTTTCTTTGTTTAATACTTGTCATCTTTTTGAATTTAGGTTTATGCAGTTGACTGGAGTCCAGATGGGCAGAGAGTGGCCAGCGGTGGGAAAGATAAATGCCTTAGAATGTAAGTTAGCAAAAAATGTCTTACCAGATTTGTCAGTTTCACACTCATTTTGTGATTTGTATCTTCAGATGGAGGAGATAGCCATATCCCTACTACACTTGAGTAGAGATTTCATGGCTGGAACACATTAGCCATCTGGTGCTTTTGCTCCCTAAATTGGCAGTGGCAAGCACATCGATGCAAACAGCCCAGAGGATGGACACTTATTATTTGGCACTGTAAAGTGCTAAAACTAAAGTGAAACATCATGAGAGCATCCATACATGATAAGCGTCATTTCATGAGTGTGCTTTAAAATGTAAAGGTTTATACGGTTTCCAAAAGGCCTTTTTTATTTTTTTTACCCAATTTATTTCAATTCAATACACTTTAAATATCTTTTTTATTTAATATGTTAACATACATTTGACAAAGTATGTCACTTGGATCTTGGCTCACCTTAAGCCTTTATAGATGAATAAGTGTAGGCAACAGGTGGGAGCACTAATGCCTTGTCTGTAATGTTAAAGCCTGCAGCCCTCTCCCCACTCCTTCAGCCTTTAATCTTCACTGTTCTGTAGTCAGCAAGTCTTACCCTATTGACGTCTGTGCTGCCAACAGCAGATTTTCTGATTCAAATTAGAAAAATCAATTGCTTCTTTCTGGGTGGCATTTCTAAGTTTAATTTTGTATATTCATATAAAACTGATACTTAAATGAAATGCTGCTGAAGGTGTATTTAATAAATCATAATACTTGGAAAGGTTATGTTAATGTTTTTATTTCAGCATCTATTTTCTGAAATTCATCTTATGTTATATAGATTCCTGTCTGCACAACAAGAGTCTGATTCACATTTATAAAAGCAGCAGTTGCAAAAACATGAAGTCAATGTAGAAACATGTGCAGTTAATGAAAACATAAAAATACATTATAAACATTTTGTTTGAGGTAAACTTAAATAAGTGAATCATTACTTAATGACAAACATGACTGATTTGTAATCATATGGCTTAGAATAGGCAATTTCTTTTTGTATTAGGCATTCCAGGTTATTCTTGCTCATGTGACATAGTACAGTGGAGTCATAAAGGGATGGACATGGTCAGCAACACAACTCAGGTAGGCTGTGGTGTTTAAACAATGCTACTAAGGGGCCTAAAGTGTGCCAAGAAAATATCTCCCACAACGTTTCACCACCAGCACTGGCCTGAACCGTTGAGACAAGGCAGGATGGATCCATGTTTTCATGTTCCTAACACCAATTCACCAGTTCAAAGTCACTTAAATCCCCTTTTTTCCCCCATTCTTGGATGCTCGGTTTGACCTTCAGCAAGTCGACTTCACCACATCTAGATGCCTAAATGCATTGAGTTGCTGTCATGTGATTGGCTGATTAGCAATAGGTGTTGCCAAGCAAATGAACAGGTGTACCTAATAAAGTGACCTGTGAGTATCTTTCAATTGCAGTAGTTTTGCCCTAGAAAACCACGTGCTCTATCTAAAACCCCAACCGTACTCTACATAAAGAGTTAGAATGAATAAGCCTGCAAGCCACAGTTCAGTAAGTGTATAACAGTAAATGTGCCACATTGAAATTCATGCATTCATTAGTACCAGCCACACAATGCACAATCACCTAAGCACTTAAAACACCCAAATGTGTTGATATACTGCAAGATACGGGCATATTCAAGGGCGTATTAGTATTGGATACTGTACGAGTCTACTAGCGTTGATGAAAATTGCTTATTTTAAGTTTTGATTCAAAAGGACATGTTTATGGTTTTCGTACAATGTGCTCACACTACAACGTTAACAAATCATTGAAATCTAAAACAGCTCTTCTTAAAAAGCCCACTAATTGCTTTCCCATCTACATCCTCTCATCCTTTGGTTGAACTATTGACTACTACTGTAGATAACGATCTATTTACTTAAAAAACTGTACTTGAACTTTAGTATAACCAGTGGGGGAGAGTTGCTGAAGTTGGAGTGTGTAATGCAACAAGCCAGACAAACTACCCATCTATGGAGAGTTCTTGTTGCATCTTTGTCACATTAGTCATTTCACGTCATTTGTCTTTTTTGGAGAGCTGTAGAGGTGTTCAGTTGTATGAGGCACTGTGCTTCCCTCGCTGTGCACTTGCTCTACTGGGTCTTCCAGACATTGTTGAGTAGTTTGAATACCTCCTCATAGATGACAAACACTATAGCCACATCCAAGCACACACGACCTAGCCTGGGCACTGTCCCCTTGTAGAATCTGAAGAGTAGACCAATACGAGTTAAATAGTTTAAATGCAGCAGTCAAGCAGCAGGAGAAAGATCAAAAGTACTTACGCTTGTGGTCCTTCATGCTTCATTATCTGAAAGGCGCAGTCAAATGTGTTTTTGTACCGATGGGCCTCCAAACCCTACCGAGGTTATAAGAAATGTGTGAATAATGGCTGTGTTCAATGAGTACAAGCTGTAACAAAGAACTCCTTCTTACAGTACCTGCATCCGTGTCTTCACTACATCAAGAGGAGTATTGCCAAAAACACTTGCCGCTCCAGCTGTTGCTCCAAACATTGCAGTGACAATTGGGTGCATTTCTTTTCTAGGATCATCGCCTAAATGTAGGAGACAGTAAAGAGAAGCATAGCCAATATAAATGTTATGTGTTCTTTTTCTAAACCAACGTTAATATTACTATAATACATGAGGTTGGTTACCTTTGTACCAATTACGCAAAGAGTTCATCACATAAAATCTGATTGCTTGATTGGTCCCTTGTTTAAGCACAGTTGCTGTCAGACCCTGATATGTCCCTCTTACACCTAATAGGACACAGATTATAGTACATACAAGTGCAGTCTGTAAGAATCATGTAAATAATGTTTTGCATCCTATTAGATACTAACCCTGCTCTCTGATGATTTCACTAACACCATGAAAGAAGCCTCTGTATCGAGGTCTGAGTGAACACTGGTCATGGATCAGCTTCACCTACAAAAAGGAAAAAAAATACAAATTGACCAATGTTCATTCAGATTAATGGTATACACAAAGTGCAGCTTCACTGACCTTGAGTGTTTCCATTGGACAGACCACCACAATAGCCTCTGCTATCCCTGCTCCTAAACCACACACAAGGCTCCGCATGTTGTCTAGACGACCAGTGGAATCTCGCATAGGGTTACTGAGCATCTCAAATGTGCCAAATCTGAAAAGGTCAGAAGGACATGAATAACAAAACAGCAAAGTAATACACATTAAACTTTGTTACAAAGCTAAAACCCTTTTTTTTTTTTTTTAAAAAGGTAGCATATTCAAAAACAGTCCTTATGAAAATCAAATGAAATGAAATGGCTATATGCTTACAATACTTACTTAAATAACTACCATGAATCATTGCAAAAGTGATTGTTACGTTTAATTAGATTGAATTACATTCAACTTTATTGTCATTACTCATGTAGTCACCTCACTGCAGACTTGGGTATCGATCCATATAGCAAAGAGCTGAGACCTCGATACAACCCTCTAAGCCCATGGTCCTGCACAGTCAGCTTCACACAGTCCCCTACATAAATGAATAGGACAGTGAGTAAGCATACAGCAGAGGAAAGTGACACCAAACCTTTCCAGTCCCCCAGTCTCAGTGACTTACCAATGCCTCTGTATCGAGGTGGGTTGGCTCTCTCATCCAGCTGCAGCTGAGTCTTTACATACTCTGTTGGGAATGTGATGCAGATTTCTATTGCCCCTGCAATGCCACCTGAGAGGAAAGGCGCAATGTAAACATGTTTCTGAGAATAGTGGTAGCAACCTTTCAGCAATTCTGTTTCTCACTCATGGGTACAGAGTCATGCTAAATAAATATTAGTGTCTTATGTCTTCATTGGTGAGCACAACTTAATAAAATCCACAATAAGAAGGAGATGGGAGTGTTGTTTATCAACACCTTATATTCTTCTTAGTAATTACAAATCTTGTAATTTCTAAAAATGAATGCTTAGCCTGCAAATAGCCTACAACATGCATGAAGTAACTTTTATGCTAGTAGGCCATTGGTGTAGGCGATGGGTGTGTCATGATCTATTTTAATTTGAAGCAACGTAATCTGCTTACTTAGCAACGTGAAAGGGGAAGAGGACCCCCTTAAAATAATTCACTATTTAAATCTACAAGAGCACATACAGGCCTAAACGATCCAGAAGTGCTTCGTTTACACCTCGCTGTAGTATGTCCGCTGGATGATTACGTTTTGTTTTGACCCACTGACAGACTACCCTTAACGAGCAGCAGACTGAGACTAGCCTTCTTGAGCAGCCTAAACATAAAGCAACAGAGGCTGACATCTGAAACAAAGACGGTGATAATAATAATAACCTGCAAGGATGGCTTTTCCAGGATGTGTCATTTTACTACCACCGACCGCCGCGGCCGCCAGGTTCCTCCTGGCCGCGTAGGAGCGTTGGTAGAGGGGCAGAGAGCCCAGCCCCGCGGCCAGCAGCTGAGACGGGGTTGGTGATAACACGGGAGATGCTCGGCGGCTTCTTCACGTTGAGAACCACAGCTTCCATGCGGCCGTTTGCACGAAAATGGTTTCAACAGCGACGACATTTCGTCTCAGAGGTTTGCACCCTAGATAATAACAGAGGGAGACTAACACAAACAGACGCTACAATGTGGCGGCAGGGGGAGCAGCGAATGGGGGGAGCATCAATATTCAAATAGCGGTCTGCTGAGGAACCGCACCATTGGCTCTCTGCTCTACCTAATATATTATGCAGTCACGTGACAAGGCATGACTTTTTACGACCAATAACATGGATGGTGGATGCTTTTTCCCTTTTTAATACTAGTTTACTGACTTCACCTTTGCCTTCAAAAATAGGCTTCCTAGAAAATTCTACATCAATTCTAGATCAAGCATTTAGCCTATAGTCCAATAAATCCACACATGAACATTACTTGTATTGACTTGCAAAGAACAGTATATGCCTGAAAACAACCACAAACCTCATCTCTGTAGTTCTCTCATCAGGCTCTGACTTTATTAATCTTATGTACAAATTGCTGTAGCTTTAAATATTGCAGCCCATGCCAAAGCCCACATGCACTGCCTCTGATTTTACCCTACAATGAAACTGGGTCAGTGTCTCCATTCAGTCACCCTTCCCCAGCCTAGCCCCTTAGAGAAACACTGCTGGAGAAGAGTGTCATGCTTCATTTCATTTATTTTGCTTGTGCACTGGTCAGCCAGGACCTGGCCACTAAAAGCTGTGGACTACAGCTGAAAAATTCAGTTCATCAGGGAGACGAATGTAGTAAATCATTATGTTTTCCAGCTGGTTGCGTCGCTCCTCAAATTTGCTCCTGACCGAGTAAAGCCTCAACTATAAGAATGAAATAAAAACTACATTAACATAAGTGACAAATGTCTTGTCTATGTACAATGTAGCCTTGTAGTCATTGACCACGCCATAAACTACAAGAAAGAATAAAGAGACAAAGACCAACAACAAGATTGTAACAAAAACCAAGTGAAGGAACACAGCTCCAAGTCCAATACTAACACCATTGACATTAATTTCCCAGTTTGTTAAAGCTTGTTAAAGTGTTTTGCTTGGTGAGACAAGAGCTTTAAAACTTGGTCTGAAGACCTGTCTCAAGAACAAGACGCAGTTGGTTTTGAGGCTACAAAACTACAAAATTCAAAGTTGGTTCTCCTCCTTACCTTGATGTCATTGAGTAAAGGCCTACGTGACAGCCTAAGGAGCAGGATCCTCTCCGCAGTGATGACTTCCAAAAAAGCAAACAGTTTGAGGTGCTCCAGACGCTTACACTTTTTCACTAGCTCTAGCAGCTCCTCATCTAGGGACTCAGTCCAGTTTTTCAGGTCTAGATTCAGGTGCTGCAAAAGTTACATTACAAAAAAGGATCAACAGTGAGCCAAGATAAGTGGTTAATATCTATTAAACCCTAAATATATAGCAATTAAATCAAAGGGCACGCCAGACACATTAGTTAAAGATGCAAGCAGTGCATAAAGACAGGCATGGTAAGTGAAAGGCAGCTTTTCCTATCTAGCTTTAATCTAGCGCACTTGTCTCAACTGTATAATAATTGACACAAATACCCTTCATTCACAAAGTTTTTGACAAAGCATTACAAGAGTTTTTGGTTTGAGCTGACCTGGAGACTGCGGCTGTATTGAGGCAGCAGCTCAAAGAGAAGAGGCTTGGCACTCCACTCTTCTTCCAAAGTGTAGAAAGCTGTCATGTTGTATTCAGTCAGTGGAATTTCACGCTGCAGTATCCTGGGCAAGTGGTCAGTGTTGATGATTTGATCCAGTGTAATCTGGACTTTTAGGTCTGGGCAGTTTGAGGTTAAATTTGCCCAGGAATCCCAATTCACCACCTGATCAGAGACATACTATTTTACTTTTGAGTAGGAAAGTCAAAATAGTTAAGAGTTGGTCAGATGGAGTCACAAAAAAGGCTGATAAATAAATCTGTTGTGGTCGAGGCTACAGATTTAGGTTTTTGAGACCTCTATGACTCATGACTGTTGAGATCTATAAAAAGGTCTCCTATGGTGGTCTTAAAAAACTAACATTAGTCAGTTACACTAGCATAATCAACTCCCAGTTCCCATGCTTACCTGATGGTGAGGCATAGTCAGGCAGCACTGTATGGACAGATTTTTCAGGCAGTTCCTACTCAATGCTGTAAGCATTTCGTCAGACACACAAGAGTAATCTAGAGTCAGATCAGTCAGGCTTCGCAGCTGCTGCATGATTTGGGACATGTTGGTGTTAATATAAACAGGAATGTTGCAGAAAAAGAAGTGCCGCAAGTCCAAATGTGAGATGCTCCTCTGAGAAGATGACAAGACAGACAGTAGTTCCAAACCCTACACCAAAAAATTCACAGACACTGTTAAATAGTTTTAGAAATAATAAATTAAACAAACTGAACCAATTCAAAATATCATTTGTTTAGACTGCTATATATTTTTTTATTATACATGCTACTTTTTTAACGTATGTCATTACAATTTATACATTTGACATTTTAATACAGTGCCTTGCGAAAGTATTCGGCCCCTTGAACTTTGCGACCGTTTGCCACATTTCAGGCTTCAAACATAAAGATATGAAACTGTAATTTTTTGTGAAGAATCAACAACAAGTGGGACACAATCATGAAGTAGAATGAAATTTTGTGGATATTTCAAACTTTTTTAACAAATAAAAAACTGAAAAATTGGGCGTGCAAAAGTATTCAGCATCTTGACTTTCAGTGCAGCAAACTCTCTCCAGAAGTTTAGTGAGGATCTCTGAATGATCCAATGTTGACCTAAATGACTAATGATGATACACGTGTGTTATCAAGTCTCCGTATAAATACACCTGCACTGTGATAGTCTCAGAGGTCCGTTTAAAGCTCAGAGAGCATCATGAAGAACAAGGAACACACCAGGCAGGTCCAAGATACTGTTGTGGAGAAGTTTAAAGCCGGCTTTGGATACAAAAAGATTTCCCAAGCTTTAAACATCCCAAGGAGCACCGTGTAAGCGTGTAATATTGAAATGGAAGGAGTATCAGACCACTGCAAATCTACCAAGACCTGATCGTCCCTCTAAACTTTCAGCTTCAGCATACAAGGAGAAGACTGATCAGAGATGCAGCCAAGAGGCCCATGATCACTCTGGATGAACTGCAGAGATCTATAGCTGAGGTGGGAGACTCTGTCCATAGGACAACAATCAGTCGTATACTGCACAAATCTGGCCTTTATGGAAGAGTGGCCATTTCTTAAAGATATCCATAAAAAGTGTTGTTTAAAGTTTGCCACAAGCCACCTGGGAGACACACCAAACATGTGGAAGAAGGTGCTCTGGTCAGATGAAACCAAAATTGAACTTTTTGGCAACAATGCAAAACATTATGTTTGGCGTGAAAGCAACACAGTTCATCACCCTGAACACACCATCCCCACTGTCAAACATGGTGGTGGCAGCATCATGGTTTGGGCCTGATTTTCTTCAGCAGGGACAGGGAAGATGGTTAAAATTGATGGGAAGATGGATGGAGCCAAATACAGGACCATTCTGTAAGAAAACCTGATGGAGTCTGCAAAAGACCTGAGACTGGGACGGAGATTTGTCTTCCAACAAGACAATGATCGAAAACATAAAGCAAAATCTACAATGGAATGGTTCACAAATAAACATATCCAGGTTTTTGAAGGGCCAAGTCAAAGTCCAGACCTGAATCCAATCGAGAATCTGTGGAAAGAACTGAAAACTGCTGTTCAAGGCAAGGCAAGGCAAATGCTCTCCATCCAACCACACTGAGCTCGAGCTGTTTTGCGGAGGAATGGGCCAAAATTTTAGTCTCTCGACTTACAGCTGTAATCGCAGCAAAAGGTGGCTCTACAAAGTATTAAGTTAAGTGGGCTGAATAATTTTGCACGCCCAATTTTTCAGTTTTTTATTTGTTAAAAAAGTTTGAAATATTCAATAAATTTCATTCCACTTCATGATTGTGTCCCACTTGTTGTTGATTCTTCACAAAAAATTACAGTTTCATATCTTTATGTTTGAAGCCTGAAATGTGGCAAAAGGTCACAAAGTTCAAGGGGGCCGAATACTTTCGCAAGGCACTGTATGTCTTAAAAACATGTGTAGCTGGTTGTATTCGCCTGGTGCAAGTTGTTGCTCATGTCAGTCAAAGTAACAGAGGTGAGCATTGAGGATCCATTGCGCAGAAAGGCAATCAGAGAGTTCACCAATGAGTTTCTGATTTTCACTGTCCAAAACACATGTGTTAACTCCAATCCTTTGAGTGACAGAGAATGCAGCTGAGTATCTACTCTGTAGAAACAAATTCAGTTAAATTTCTATTAAAAAACAACTTAAATGAGGCAGAGACAGTTCAAAAAAACTGAATAAAGTCACTTCTTTACCTTATGAGTTCTCTAAACAGGCTGCTGAAGGCCTGCTCCAGTCTTAGAGCTACTACAGAACTGCGTGAGGGATACACAGCCACGTCCAACCTGTGCAAGTACATTCCCAGGTAGCGGGCAAAACCCACAGCAGAAATGTGCTCAGACTGTCTGTATTTACGCAGACGGCCATTGAAACGGAAGTGATGGTAGCGCCACAAAGAGGGTGAGTGCATGACTCTGTACCAGTGCTGACAGACCATATTTGCTCTAACACGGTCTCTGTCAGGAAGAAACCTGAACACATTTCTCAGGCAGACATCAGGCAGTGATGTCCAGCTGCTGGAGATCTCTAAGCTGCTCTGAGGGTCTTCATTGTAAGCATCTGATAACTCTTCATCACTTGTAATTTCCAACTCTAGCTCCATTTTGTGTGGATATGCTCACTGACACAAACCTAAAGAACACATTAACAGTTGTTGGGAACAGATACCATCTAGGTTAAAATGAAAGAAAATATTATTGTTTAGGTAACCTGACAGAAAACCTGAAAACATTCTAAAATGTCTGATGTGACAGGGGCATTTACCTGAAGTCAGAAGCAGTGTGCCAGTTGGAACAGTCACTACAGAATAGTGTCTCGATTCTAGAACAGCGTTCAAATCTACACAACTCATTTAAAATATATTGTTCCTTAAATGCATTTATCAATATTAGATGTTTAAAAAAGTCAAACAACAGCAATTTCAAATGTATAGGTTATCTACCATGCACTAAAGGGTTAAAAAGAAGGCATCCAGACATAGTTTAGAAACAGAAGATGTTTGGTCCCTTCATTAACAGACAAGGGACTATTAATTCTAAAAAAGACTAGTCTGTGGCATGAGTTTGTGACACAGAAGGAGTGGTTAGGGCTGTTAGCAGTTGAATGGCCAGTGTTAGTGGGCGAGTCGTTACCCACCTATCCTCAATGATGTCGATGGCTTTCCGTTCAGCGCTTGTGGGAGCCTCCTGTGTTGAGGAGTCCTGATGACTCCTAGCTTGTGACAACCCCTAGCTTTCACATCCTCATATTGTTGTTCAATGCTTAAATATGCTCTGTGAAGGCTTAGAATCTGAGAAAGTGTTAAGATGTGTTAAGCATCCCTGCTTTTTTGAACAAAGATGTGACATCATATGATACCATAGTCTCGTCTGGGTCCAGTTGTAAATGTTTGACTTTGTTGTCCTGAGTTTCTGATGTGGTGGTGCGTATTGCCAAATAAAGCCATAGCCAGATGTCTAGAAATGTTAAAAGTGATTCTGTACTACTTGTCATAGTGGAGTACCATCTTTGTGTGTGTTAAGGAGGCCGCAGATGCGTGGGATAGCCTGTAGAACAAAGGCCAATCAATTACATAATTTACCATTCTTTATTGGCAACATTTTCAGCAGAGAAATATTGCCAGTGTGTTTTTAAATAAAAACAGAAAAAATAAACAAATTATTGCATAAAATAAGCAACTTTACGCAAGCCAAAATGCAAAATATCAGTAACAAAAACATCTTTATGTATTGTATTATCATTATTGTAGATCAAAAGGCATTTTACATAAAAGTAATCGCTGTAACTTAGAATAAATAAAAGAACACTGCAATGAGGTGAAATTAAAGATAATACAATTTTACAAAACTAAAAATAATAAATAACATAAAGCAAAATGTAAAGCTGTTTAATTCTTGGAGGACCTCGGCTCTTCAAACAGCAGACACTTGGCCTGTGCAGAAGAAGACAACTGTCAAACACACTCCCCTTCACGTTATGTGGCTATATTTATAATTGTGTTGGTGCCAACCTCATGCCAGCGCAGCGTGTCAGCCGGGAGTCCCAAATGGCAGTGAGGGCAGGTGTGCGTAGGATTGGGGATTTCCTGGTTCCTCTGGCCCCAGCAAGGCCCCTCGCTGTCCCATAGAGGGTGACATGGTGAGTGGGAGGACCAGGCCACTCCAAAGTGAGGCCTGGGGTCCGTCTGATACATCAACCTCTGTTGTCCACTAGAGGACACTGGAGTCGAAGGATCTGACTCTTCCTGAAAAAAAGGCAAAAAGGTTGTGTTAATGTAAAAAAAGGTTAGTTTATTAAAGAATAAGCTAATTAGGCTTATATCAGCATTTATTTTGTAAATTTTGAATACAGAAAGGAATAAGAACATAGTGTTATTAAAATAACTTCTGCAGTAACAGTGTGGCACAATTGGTTGGTTCCCTTAACCTATAAATTGTCGTGGCGTTACATGAAAGAGGTATTAATCTTCTTCCATTTCTGTTGGTCATGAGCAAGAGACTGGTTTGTGGCAAAGTTCAAGGACGTCCACTCAGCGATGGTGTCTATCCATTTCTTCCTCTGTCGGCCACTTCTTTTTCCTCCCTGGACTGTTCCCTGAAGGTTTGTCTTTGAAAAACTATTACTTCTGGTCACGTGGCCATTGTAGTTTGCTTAAAAGGTACAATCAACATTGTCAAAGCAGCAGACAGTGCGGGTGCCATTACAGTGCATTAAAGTTGCAACAAAAGGAGATCATGAAATTTCATCTGCTGTTTTTGTTTACTGTAACACCCCCAGTCAGGTTGATATTTTTAGTAAGACATTAGATCTCCTTACATACAGACAGTAGAGGTCTACTACAAGTGCTAAATGATTTATATGTGCCAACTTGTGAACATCATTAGCAGAAGTTATCAGACTTGTTAAAAAGGATTTTAACTGAACAACACACATGCTGTCAACAGTTTCCAGTAGCAGCTGGCAATGTTACTACCTGGGCAGGAGTTTGAGGACGATACTGAGAGTCCAGAGACCTCAGACAATACCAGCAGGGCCCGTGTGAACAGCCTGTAATAATAATCACAGAGCTTTTAAGAGCTTTAGCATAGTTTTTATATATATATTTCAGAACATAAAATCACATATCATTCTCTTTAGTAAAGACTACGTTTAAATAGGATTTAGGTGTGGCTTCTTAAAATGTTTTGAACATTTTTGTACACTCAGCTAAAATAGACACTGAGCTCCGTATTGTATTTTCCTTGTTAATCTATATTGTGAGTTTATAAACTACTTGCTATACTACAGGCCTCTGGGGAATATTAAACTTATTTATTTAAAGAATATATCTGCAACCATTTTTTCCAACAAATATTTCGGACACTAAAAGGTTTCTATAGTTGGTTGAGACTAATCTTACTCCCTTAAAAGGAGCCTGTTATGAGTTGGTGGCTGTGTGTCACTCACTCTGTGGGTTGGGGGACTGGGTTGACACTGTCTGGGGGGTCACCTGGTCCTCTGCTGGGGTGTTTGACTGTGGGAGGCCTTCAATGTCGCTCTGTGTGTTTTGTATCTCCTGCTGTGTGCCCTCTGAATCACTGACACACTGCTCTTCCTCATCCTTCACCCACTCACAACAACCAAAAGACACACACGCACAACATCTTAAGCAAAAAGCAGTGCAGATTTTACCCCATTTCTCACAATAAAAAAAAACATGCCATTAAATCAAACATGGGCAGTAAATCTTACCTGTGTGGAGTCTACCTCATCGTTTCTGCCTGTATTTTGTGTGTTGTTGTCACCTTCTTCTTCCTTTTGGGGGTTATTAGTCTCTTCGTTACAGGCCTCTGATTCAGGCTGGCTCAAAGTCTCACTGATGTTCAAGGGGAGAAGCAGCAGAATTTAGGAAAGCATGCCCTCCCAAGTGCTTGACTACAAGGTTATCAGCCAATAGGTCTTCAGCGGATTACACAAACCCAGCTTCTACTGTTACACTCTGAGTGAGCACATGATCGCACATAAACATCTTCAGCCTCTCCTTGTCTTACCTCTGTGTATTTTCTTCTGGTGCCACCCTTTCTTCCTCCATGCCCACTCATACAGTATATCTCCCTCCCAGAGCGCTGTTTGTTTGTGATTTATCCCTAATCTCAATCCCTTCTTAGACTGTTCCCACTTTCTGCCCCTGTCTGTCCTCGGTGCACCTGTACCTTTGCTGCACAGGCCCGCCTCCAGTGTGTGTGAAACGGAAACTCCAGGCTTTAATATTTGATGCGTCTGAATGGCTCAAAAGCATGGTTCTGTAAAGAGTAATCAGGTGAGGGCTCTAATGTCCTTGTGGTGAAGAGGGCTTTGACATAAGCAACACCCCACTGAACAAAACTGAATATTCATTTAGTAGACGCCAGCATTCATACAAGAAGTACTACAATATTATGGTTATCAGAATATTAGGAGTTGTATGGTGTTGTGTGGGGTCTCTGACTTAGAATCACAGACTGACTTAGAATTGCAACGATTAATACAGTCAGAAGGAGATTAATAAATCAGTATTAATTATAAATGTAGCAGGAAAACGGATATGCCCAAACCCAAGATACATTTCTTTTTGGAAACACTGCCATACTTCGAGGTAGATAAAAATGTAATTTCTTTGTGACTCAAGACCACTCACAAGTTTTAATGATTACTTTTAGATTTTAGATGTATGATCAAAAATAAATAAATTAAAAAATGTGAGTCACGTGGGTGTCATTGTTACCAGATTCATTCACAACGTGAAAAACAGTTGTAATTGACCATTTCCACCAGCAGAGGGAGCTGGAGCATCACTTAAAGACATTTCCTCACCTCTATTCATTTACAAGATGGCATAGCTTCCTTGTCTAATTTTTTATTTCCCATCACATAAATGTATTGTCTGCACATTAATAAAGTAAGTGATTTTTGTTTAGGTTTCTGTGATTTATTTCTATGATTAATTAAACACAGATTTTAGTCAGAATTACTCTCCCCTGTGTTTTGCAGCCTTACCTTTTGTCCAAATCTATAACAAAAAAGGAACGAGGAAACCCGTCTGTACGAAATATGAACAGTTGTATGTCATTTGTAATAGATCAAATAACACTGACCCTGGAATTTACAGTTTGTAATAATAATATGCAATTTAATCATCCTCACATAATGAAAACCCGTTTATTTCACAACTATGACTTTCCATATCAGTGTGGAGGTGAATTCTTCTCCTTTCTTTACCTGGGAGGGGCATTTATGAGTAAGTAGCTCTCGGCCAATCACAGCGCACAGAACATAGTCTACTCTAACTAGTAGACTATGTATTACTATGTTGCAAGATGCTTAAGTTCATTCAAAGCCAAAGAAAACCTGGGTTTGACTTTAACTCGGTGATGAGTAGAAATTAAGAAGATTGGGTTTAGAAATCCCCATATTGGGATTTTAAGAAGGCTGGTTTTATCTTGGGATAGTCCAAGTTTTATGTCCTGTATTTGTCCATGGTTTAATAATATTTATATTTATATTTATATTTATATTTGTAATAATGCATAGTACTTATATAGCACTTTTTAAGATATCCAAAGACACTTTACATATCCATTATTCATTCACTCCATAGTCACACACTGGTAGTGGTACGCTACTGCTGGTCTGTAGACACTGCTGGGGCAGACTGACAGAGATGAACTTGCCCAAGGACACAACAACAGTCTGAACTTTGGGGAGAGCAGGAATCAAACCGCCAACCTTTGGGTTACAGGACGCCCGCTCTACCACTGAGCCTCATTTAGACCTTCGCAGTCCTTAGTTTAGGCTCTGTGTATTTCAAGGTTTATAAGTGGTTTATTTTTGGTTTTAGTTTAGTTTTGTGTTAGTCCTTTGATGGGTTTAGTCTCCACTCCGTTTTAGTCTTGGGTTAGCCCTAGTGTAGTACTTGTTTGATGGCTTACGTTTGCCCTGTGATTGTCCCGGGTTAAGTTCTAATATAAACTTGGGCTAGGTCGTGTGTGCCCTGATTTTGTGCTTGTTAAGTTTAGTCATGCTTAAATTGTGGCCAAAGCTATTGTTGAATAATGGGTGGGCTGGGGGTGAATTGGGGTCATTTTTTTCTTGCCGCGGAATGTGTGCATATGTTTTTATGTTCATTTCGGTCACTGAAGTATGCGCCTTCCTGTAAATGCATGGCAGGTAGAGAGCAATTTTAGTGTTTTTTTGTTGTTTTTTTGTATGTGTGTGTGTGTGCTTGTGGGAGGAGGGAGACGGGAACATAAGTGGCGATGACTCACCAGTCTTTTGTGACAGTGGCGCAGAGAGAGTGCTTTTCACCCATTTCTCTCCCTTGGGGCTTGCATACAAAACAAGAAATGGAGAGAAGAGAAAGAAAAAAGGGGTGGACGATTAGGTGTTGGGGAGCATTAAAAGGTAGTGGGGGGGCATGGGTAATTTAGGAAATAAAAGGAAAGATGGGAAAAGGGTAGAGAGCAGGGTAAAATCAGGGAGCAGCAGATGAAAGGAAAGACCAAAATGACAAGGGTTGGAGAGATCATAAACAAAGGGTGCTGTTTTAAGGGGTCCCCACTGCAGCCCTGTCCTAATGGTTCCTGAAAGCATGTTCATGAAGAATATACTGTGAAAAAGTCTGTGTGCTACAATGAGAGCTTGGCTGGCAATGGCATTGATGAATAGAGGATTCAAAAAGCTGTTTATTTAAACAGGACAGTTCAAACAGCTTTACTTGTAGTGCAGACTTAACATTGACAGTGCCATCATGTCATTTTTAGATGCAAGGACACTCATAACTGTCACTGTGTTTGTGAAGGGATCAGCACTTGTGTCTACATGAAGAGATGGAGATAGCTGTCAGAGCAAAGGTGTAGTTTGGACAATTTTAACACACATTTGCAAACAAATCTTTTTTATTTTTTCCTCAGGAGCTATAGAGACATTTTTCCAAATCCACATACTTCTGTTGTTAAAATGAAAGAAGAAAGTTTCAGATTCTGCTGTATTTGGTGAAGGTCACCTGTTTGTTTTAGAATAATACTGTGTTAACTCACATGTTTTATTTATTACTAATCAACAGATCCTAAATATGTGCTTTCTTACCAAGCAAAATTCAAAATAAACATTTGTATGCATCAAAATAGCATGACATTTTCAAACAAAAAACAAGGACTGCCAAAATGGCGGTTGCCACGCAACCTAATAAGACCTATTTGAGTGTATCAGATGAAGTTATTTGAAAAATTTGTTTCTTTTATTCTTGTTATTTTCATGTTATTTTGTCTAAACTAACTGTGATATTTGGATTTTAAAGGTTGAGCCAAATTCTTGCAGCTGTAGAAAATGCATGATCATTATTTAATCAGATTTTAAAGGTCTACAGCTGTATTAATCTCATATTCATACCACTGACATTTCTGCTTGAGTTTCTGCTTCTGTAAATGCACAGGCTTCTTGGGGCCATTACTGATGAATTGCTGTGCTGTCAGACTCTTTTGTGCCAAAAGCTGGATGTATACCAATTTTTGTGCCTGTGAGACTTGGAGCCTTTTGCAAAATTCAAATTGCATTTTAATTATAGTACACCCACAAGGCAAAACATGAATGAATACTATAAAAAGGTAATGTGATCCAGAGCCAAACAATAATCCATTGTCGTGGGAAATGTTTAATCTCAATTGCACAGTACGTCACAAAATATGAAAAAACAACAGATTATTAACAATGTACTTTTGTATGTTTTGTAATTAAGTGTGAAAGGAAATTTTTTCATTCTTTTGTTATCTTACCAAGGTGTCAAAGGTCAAGCATATTACTCGGTAATAATAAATAAATTGATCAATTTCAGTATTTTACTTTTTACTAGAGGTATTTTTTATTTATTTCCACATTAATTGAAAAGTCACTCTATGAGACCAGAAGAGCAAAATTATTTATGTTCATTTAAAGTTCATTTTCAATGCGCAGTTTATTAAAATGACTGA
The DNA here is from genome assembly GCA_024416835.2 of Perccottus glenii. NCBI lineage: Eukaryota > Metazoa > Chordata > Actinopteri > Gobiiformes > Odontobutidae > Perccottus > Perccottus glenii. Next base: position 18,793,902 of record CM044561.2, on the reverse strand, counting down.
CGTCAAGTCTAGTTGAGTCAGACAACGCTCTGTGTCACACTAAGTTTAATTTCTCAACCCTGTGACATAGTTAATGTAGTTCAACTTTTCCCATCTCCTGTCTCCCGTTGCTCTGCCTGCAGCTCATTTGTGGCTTGTTTTGACATCAGGAATCTGGCTAAGCTCAAAATGAGTGTTGCAATAGCTGAATAAAGTTAGATATATGTTCTGCATTCATTCTCATATTTGCTACACTCCCACAAGACCTCACTGCTGTAGACGCCACATGAGTCTTTAATAACATTTTTGTGCTGTACGTTCAGACAACAAGCTGAAATCAGACTAATGTATGAACAAATGTACGACCCAATAAGAAGTTACCCACTTTAGGTGTAATGGTCTAACACCCCACTTTTCGAATGCATGTAAACATCTAACATGTGTCTAAAATAAATTGTTATGGCATTCTTGTCTTCTATATGTGAGTGTGCCCCAGAATAAGATGTGAGAACAAGATGTAGCTTTTGGTTTTATTGGTTTTCTAATGTTGTAATATAATTCATTGATGGTGCAAAATTTGGATAATTATTCCTTAAAATCTATGACCAAGTGGCATTCAGACCATGCAATAACATTAACTCAATCTGTATTCTTTAGTTCAATAATAAGTGAGTTCTTTTGAAATTATAATATGGTGAAAATCAAATGTGTATTTGTATTATGTTATCAGCTTTAGGGGATTATCTGTGATCACTAGCAGCTTACCAGTAGCTTGCACACTGTTCCTTCCTGCGCATTAAACTGCAACCAGTATGCGACATGTAGCAATACTGCTTTACATGAATATGTCTTACAAATGAAGCTGCTCTTGATTGTTTTTCTTTCCTTTTTTCAACAGCCCATCTGGTTGCAGTCCTGTGACCAGTGGTGTTGTTATCCGAGCTCAGTCATTACTAATAATTAAATCCCTCCTTCTGTAGCCTCAACAAATAAGCCGTATGACCAGATAAAAGCAGCAATTAAGAAAATTTGAATTAATAAGACAGTGTCCAGGAATTGTTTAACAAGCTTAGATAAAAGCATTTATGGGAGTGTCCCAGTAAACTGGTGAGTAATCTTCAGAGATGTGAACTGTGATGTGAGCATATTGGCAGCGCTGTAAGTCACTGTCATTGTGTGAGCAGTGGCAGTAAACATGGGGTTTGCTAATCAAGAGAAAGTCACTTTAAGGAATGACAGCATCCGGGGACTGCGAAGAGGAGGTGTGGAAACAAGCTTTGGCCAAACTTATCTACCAAATACCTTTTCATCTGCAATTGGTTGGGTTAAGGCAGCAGCAAACATGGCTCAATCATTTATCTTGAATGCCAGCAGCTAAATTACTATACAGCAGTGTGCGCATGAGTGTGTGGTCCTGCGCAGTAAAGTGTACAGATGGATGACTCATCCAGCAATCATGTGACTCATCAATCACTGCAGTTACCATTTCCCTTCCTCCTCAGTTTTTCAGTTATTCCTCCTTTTTTCACTTCTGCTTCTGTTTTTCATGTTCTGTATTGATTTTCATGGCTTATAATGAACTCTGGTTAGATTTGTCTCAAAACTGTGTAGTATGTTGAAACTGCATCTCATCATGGGTTATTCATGCCTTATGTTTGCTGCAGTAAAACATAACACTCCTCAAAAAGCCATTAAAAAAACTGAACTTTAATAAAATAATTGCTTTTATTTTTTATCATATAGCAAAACTAGTAATCATCATGCTGTTATTTACACATTGCACGGGCATATTTATTTCACACTGTACATGTTACAATGCTAAAGGTGACATCAACAACAACACTCTCCTTTTACAAGACAGATGGCTTCACTGTGAACACAGTGGCCCTCCTCCTTATGTATTTTTTTTAATAGTAATCACAGTTTATTCAGAGAAAACCACCATCTTGATTTCTCCAGACTGTTTTATTTTTTCTCTTTTTTTGTTCTTTTTTTTGTTCATTTTTTTAGTTGCAAGTAGAAAGACGTGCATTTAACGGTTTAAGCGCAATCCCTGACTCCCCGGCCTGAAACTTTTCAATGAGTTACTCAAAATTCTTGTAGCCTCTTGGTAGATATCTGTTTGTAAAAAGCTGCAGAACAGATACATTAGGTTGACCTCAAGAATTTAAAACTAAAGAAACAGTAACAAAAAATAGAAATATATGAGTGCATACATAATGAAACATAAAAAGAGATGTGAGATGGAAAACTGTGACAAATGGAGCCCCGTGTCATAATGATGATGATGATGATGATGATGATATTGATTGGGTGATTAATGGATATACTGTCAATATGTTGGCACAAGAACTTCTGGGTCCCATTATGATTAAAAACCCTTAGTCCACCAGGTTGGAAGTGTTCAGTGTTTGTGCTTTTGGAGTCCACAGGGTTTTTACATTGGGACCAATTGCAATGAAAATATACTATAATGTGAATTATGACATTTCCCTTATAGAACCATGGTACTTGTAAGGCAAAATTCATTATCTTTAGTTTGAAAAACTGTATTTGGCACCTTGTAAATTGTTGTGTCCAATCAGGAAAGGCAACAACACATGTCAAATACAAAAAAACATACTGTCAACACAGCAGTTTTTCAATAATACACTTGTGTAACTAAGAATTCTACTTAAATTTGTTTTGTGACACACACAAAGTGAACAAATGCTATAAATATGCTGCATGTTGTAAACATGGTTTTCTTACAATGGGCACAACTGCATTTGAATGTTCACAAATGTAAATTGTGTATGTGTTTTGTAGAAAACTCTGAAATATGCAATAGCATCAGAGTTCAACCTGAATGAAGACAGACATACGCCTTGGTATGTTCTGTTTCAGATGTAAACTGAGCAAGAGGCTGAACATGGTTACAGGGAGCTTACACGTCATCCTCCCCCTTGACCAAAGAAATTAACTGAAGTACAGTGAACACATCATAAATAAAACTTTTCATTTCAGGACCTTTAAGTTTCCTTCAAGCTCAAAACAACTCATTTGAGTCTTTTTTGTCTTACTGCAGTCAGTCCAACTCTGATTTGATCTGAACTAAAACAGTCCATTTAGTCTCTCAATACATTCTGCGTTTCATATAGATCCTCTCAATAAAGTTTTCCAACTCCTCCTCACTGTCCAGTTGGGGCACTAGCCCATCTTCCTCATAGTCATCTCCCGGAGTGACGTGTGGGTAGTAGGGGGGTCGCCTTCCTCTCCGAGGCGGGTTGACAGGTTTGGGGGCAGGTAGAGTTTGATAGGTCCGTGGGTGAGGAAGGATATAGTTGGAGATATAGGGTGTAAGAGGCAGGCGAGGAGCAGGCTGCTGCCTCCAGCCTTGTCCCCGATTCTTACTCCCAGCCCAGTTCTTTCGCCTCGGTGCCTGAAGGTCTAGCTCCTGTGGGCCAAATGACTGGTCTCTTGGGGAAGGAGGTTTGCCATAATACTGTGATTTGGGGTATGGAAAATAAACAGGGTAGTATGCGCGATATGGCTTCTGGTAATATGGATATGAGGGGAAAGCTAAAAACTGCTTCTGCGGCTTGTACCAGTAGTCAATCTGCTTCTGAGGTTTGTACCAATAGTCCTGCTTGTACGACTTAACTTTGTCTTTGTGCCACTTCTTGTTGGACTTGTTGTGCTTATATTTCTTGGGGTTTTTTGAGGCGGTGTAATGGTAGATAGGCGGTGCAGCCAGAGGAGGAGGCACCAGTGGGCGGAAACGCGGAGTGACTGGGTTGGTGATGATTGGTTGCTGCTGTAGCTCTTTCCGTTTCTTCTTTTTTTCCTCAACATCGCTGATAATTTCAATAACGTCATCTGCTGGAAGGTGCAGCTTGCTACTGATCTCAATGAGCCGGTCAATCATCTGCTGGTCCATGTCATCTTCATCTGGGGCAATCTCTTCTGAGCGCTTGTCCTCAGCCGTGTTTCCCATGCTACTCTTCTGTCGTGGCTTCATGTATGATTGCTGCTTGCGGCCCATGTACTGCAGCAACATGTCTGAGGCGATGTCCGCGAGCCTCTGCTCCTCCTCTCGGGCCCGCTCTGCCTCCTCCTGCTGACGCAGCACCTCCTGCTTCTCAGCTTGCGCCCTGGCCTCCTCCTCCATGCGGGACAGGCTCTCCTCTTCCTCCTCTACCTCCTCTTCCAGCTCCTCACCCCCGTCCTCAAAGTCATCCATGAAGTTGCCACCTTTGATGGGGCGGTTGCTGGCACTGTTTTCCTGCCAGTGGAGCTTCTTCCCTGCGCGCGCTAGCTGTGTATTGTATGCCTTGTAGCCCTTGAGTGGAGGGAGGATCTCATTGTCTTGGAGACCCAAGTCAATGTTTTGAAAGTAGCCTCTTATTTTACGCTGCAGCAGATCATTATCTCCTTGTGAGGTAAAACTTTGAACATGGTTTCTCTCTTCTTCCTGTCTCACACTGTCAGGTACAACACCCACATTCTGCTCAGACCAGGCTTGGTCCTCCTCCTCTTTCTTCTCCTTTAGGTCATCAGCCTGAGCAGCTGCCGGTTGCCTTACAATTAGCTGTGCAGTTATCTTATCAGCCCCCTCTTCCTCCTCCTCTGGCTCCTCAGCCCTGGGCTCTCTCGGAGAAGCCACTGGTCTCCCTATCTCACCAGACTCAGAGTCTTCCAGCGAGGGCACCTCCCGCCCCCCACTCTCTCTCCAGTCTCTCTCCCTGCTGCTGTCCCCCTCACTCGGGTGGTCCAGGGCCTCTAGGAGGGCAGCCAGCACCTGATCAGTCACTTTATCTGGGCCTGGGACCTCACCCCGGTCCTGGGACATGTTGATAGGGGAGAATGGGAGCGACAGTGCGTGGTCTAGACTGTCCTCCGCCCCTCCCTCCAGCCCCTCGCTCCGCGCAGGGGCGGCGCCGGCCAACTGCGGAGCAACAGTGAGCAGGACCAATAGGACAAGGCGGGCTGGAGAAGAGACGTGATGACAGGTCATGACCATGCAGAACCAGCAGGAGGGAGGCTAAGCACCTGGGCAGGAGCAGAAGAAGACAATATGGAGACCATGAGAAAGAGCCTACAGTTAATATGTGTGATTAAAATTAAAACATTACTAATAATAACTAATTTTATTTAGTTAATTTATAAAAGTTTAACCAACAAGGAATTTAAATCAAGGTACACAAAAAAATCCTGGTTTGGGAAAAAGGTGAGCAATTAAATTTGATTTAAACAATATTTCTGCTGAGAGACTGAGGCATTTCTCTTTTTTTTTTTTTGTTTTTCCTTTTTTTTTTTTTTTAACAAAGGTCAGACAGATGCAATGGAGGCATGCCAAATGCACAACGAATAGTATCAAGTTCCAGGTTTTTGTCTCAGGCGCAGCGGAAATTAAGTCTTTTATACATGCCTACATGTTCTTTTTCCTTTTAATCGTTTTTTTCCAAGTGTAACCCCGTGTTCAAGCGCATGTTAATGCTGCAGTCTGGTCATAAAAATCACGGTAATCCAAATGGTTTTATTTATTCTTAATCGCGCCATTGTCCATTCTTTCGTTCATCTAAAAAATCTGCATAAATAGCCCTTTTGTGCAAGTCTCTTTATCTGAAAACATATATAACACAAAATATTTTTGAACATGGAAATTATTTCATAGAGCACAATTATGTTAATCTGGATTACGCTGTCAAAGTATAGCCTACGTGTTAGCATGTAATTTTAGTCCATAATTCTGTTGCTTTAAAATATCTCACCTCTTCCTCTGAACCAGTCCAAACCGAAAACGCCGTCTCTCCATTTCACAGATTAGCGTTTAATTCAACAAAACAGCAGAGTCAAAAACGGATCTGATCTTTTGTATTTGGTATTCCATGCGCCAAGACGACGACAGGACACTGGGGCGGACACAGCACTGCGCTGGGGAGTCATGCGTAAAGCCGCTAGCAGTCGTTCATTTGTTTAACCCTACGGTCCCTGATTGAGGCGCCGGAACTCAAAATAAAAAAATGGTGAAATTTAGAGAGAAAAAACTCCTTTTGCCTCTCGCGGATTTAAAGAGGTGTCCTCGTGTCGTGCGCGGAGCGTGGGGTTGTGTCAGTGTCAGTGGAGGAATGTAAGCGTGCACAGCGCCAGCACAAATCAACGTGTTTAATCTGAAAGTGGTAAACATGTGTATTATTTTTAACAGACCCAACAGTTGATAGTCAAGTCCAATTTTATTTCAAACAAACGCCTGTTGGAATGTGTTTTTTTATTATTTATTTATTTATTTATTCTTTATATTTTTTTTAGTTAAGGGGCGTAGATGTTCACAGGCTCCTCAGCAGCAGATGCATCAAAACGCATTTAAATCGAGACATGTTAATGAAATTGTAAATGAATTAACTTGAAAATATTAAATAACAAAATTAACTTATCAACTAGACTATATTTGTTTTGTTATCATACTCGGTCGTGTTTAATAAACTACATTAATAATAATTTGTCCCAGTTTTATTTAGCTAGTCTCAGTATTCCTCAGAACGTGTTAGAAGCGTTTTAAGTGATGAAAAAAAAAATCATTGTTACAACCAACATTAAAAACCTGAAGCTAAGTCCCAGGCAAAAACTCATTTCATATTCACTTCACAAGCACACTTAACAATCGCACTGTTGCACCAAAGACATCTATTCTTTAAAAGTTGGCATTTTAAAAATACATCTCGCACACAAACCATGCATCTAGTTCCACTTATGATGAATTACACTTTATGATATTCAAGTCAAAGTGCCTTCACTAAAGTGAGTTTGTGAATGGTGCAGGAGACGTGGTTCCGCTTACCTGGAGTCCCACTGGGGGTGGGCAGATGGCGAAAGTCACAACGCGGGTAAAGCCGAGATTATTTCATGAAATCACCTGAGAGACTGTCTTCCCTCTTCAGCCTGTAACCAACATGAAGCAAATCTATGCGTTTTAGCTGTGTTTGTGTGGCAGCTGCACTGACGTTTAAGTACTACAATTGAATTGAATGTTTTCAGCACCACGGCCAGCGCAACTTTATTGTATATACCCTCGGTGGGACCACGTGACGCCTCCCCCCGCCACCCCCCAGCTGCAGGCGCTGCTGACGTCACGTCCATTGATAAGACTGTTGGTGTGGAGATGGCACAGTGAGTCTAGGCTGGCCCCAGCTGATGAATGAACGGAAATGGCATGAATGAAATAGTGCTTTTCCTGAATGAAAAGAGAAAATTGTAGAGATAGAGCTGCTACGCGGCCATTTTCCTTCTCAGATATTAAAGGTTAGTGCATATGGCTTCTTCCTCAGTTGTTCCTTCTTTCCTCTCCTCCAGCTTGTTACACATTCAGGAGCTGCAAAAGATAGAGTGACCTCGTTTGCAGGCTATCAATTAGGGTCATTTGGTGACGTGCACCTAGGACTCAATGACTTGCATCCACAGCCTCAGACAGATAAGTGGGATGCACTCCAGAGCCTGTGCTCTCTTGTAGCCGTTTGTCAGCCTTTTGTTTGAGGTGGCCTGAGCTCCTTTGTGACTGTGTGGTCCAGCGGCCATATAGGTAGTGCCACTGCTCAATTTCCTGCACTATTTCCAGGAACAATTTTCTGCCTGCTGTCTTACACTGTTTCTGGCTGCTGTTTATCTTTCAATGGCACATTGTGCTCTTCATGGCCTCTCATCCCCATTATCTGATGCAGAGATACAACTGATCATTTGAACATGAATCAATTGTAGCACCAGGATAATACAGTACATACTTAGAGCCGGAAAGTAGCTTATTTTACATTAACTTGTGCTAAAGCTCTATCAGTGCTGAACACAACAGTCTGGAAGTGTCTGTGGTGGTTCTCAGTCATCAGGGACATATTCAAGAAAAGGCATCTGGATGTAGGTTTGAAGGCTGGCAGTGTAGTTTAACACAAGGCTGTTAGGCCCACCTCTTCAAAATACTAAACTGTGTTGACCCCAGCACTTCACCAATTAAGCCCCCTCAACTGTAGAGGCAAAAAGTTAAAACAAAGTGGTTTCAAGTTGGTTGTCTTATTGTATGACTCAATCTAACTTTGTTCTCTTTTTCTGCTCAGTTCACTCTAAAATAAAAACAACTTCCACTGACTGTCTTCCTCAAGGTCTTCTGTAATGGAGCATTTTGTGCATTATGGCTGAGCCTTCGGGCTAAAGGAAAAATAAACGCACATGCATGTTGTTGTTGTGTGGCAGTTAAACAAAAACCTACCATGCCATTACAGCAGGATAATGGAGAAACAAATTCATCCATAATGTTAAAGTCAGGCTCATTTCCATATACTTTATTTGTCAGTGCCAAGCCTCCGCTGTGGCCTTGTGTGCAGCTAAATGCAACTGTCAGTCCTCATACACTTGGTCTCTGCTGCATCAAAGCTTTTATTTCCCGTGTGTGTGGGGCGGTGTGGAGCATGTTTTTGTAAGAGGTGTTAATTTGTGCATACCACATATACATCAGAGGAAATGTGTGCAACATTTAAGGTTAATTGCCTATTAGAGTCACAGGAGGCCATTTTTAAGAAGCAATTAAGTATTTTCTAATATAATAAGTATGTATGAATCATATAGCTTAAACACGTGCAATATGGGGTCTGGTATGCGCCAGATATTAGCAACATTTAATTTAACTTTTAATTTTATTGTCAGAAATGTACTATTACTTATATAACAGAACATTCACTCTTATAAAAAGAGTTTTCCATCTTCCTATTGTCATCATATGGATGTGACAGAGGAGCAGTAACATGACAGTAGCTGGGGTTGAGCTTAATGAATGTGCTGTTCAATATAGACAGAGATAGGCTCTGAGAGACAAGGACAATTGTAAACAAGAAAGTCACAACATGCTCTACATCAGTTCTTAACAGAGCATTCGCAGATAAATTCACTCAATACTGTACAGCTGCCATGTGAAGAGAACTTTGCTCCAGAAACCAATGTCTATTTTTGTCTGTTTATTTCATCTGTACCTAATCCATAATTTGGCTTTTGATTAGACTAATGCTTTGAAATTCTTTGTTTTGCAGTTCAGTCTGTGCGTGCAAATACTGTTGTGTTAGCAGACAAGATATGCACACACATCAAATGAAGTTGTAATTTGTTGCGATAGCTCCAGGCACCACATAACCTCCGTTTGATTAGATTTTCGCGCCAGTACACTGTTTGCTACAGAATGTGAAGCTTCGCCGAGGTGGTCGTGCCATTGTATCGTAGTGTTTGTGGAGAAATGTTTGATGGCAGCAGCAGGCTCTGAGAGGTAAGCTCGGAGCCGGAGGGTAGATGCTGATATAACAGTCTGGCATTATCAACTGCCACTCAGCATTAGTTGGCCCCTTACCCTCACTCCATGTCCGCACCCCCGCACTGACTCACACTCCCGCCTGCTTGGCCACTCACATATTAACACTGGTACGCCGTGCTTGCATTTAATGGAAAAAACACTGGAGAACACACTAATAGTTCACCCTCTGCCACTCTTTGTCTTTCGCACTGACACCAACACACTTCCCTTCTCCTACTGTACATTACACACGAATGAACCTTTGGAGAAGGTTGCGGCTGTGCATGGCTCCCCGTTCAAACTGCTAAAACACGATGTTGTGGCGATATGCGGGTGGCTTTTTATTCCATTTAATTAACCTTGTGTTTTTGCACCATTGGTGTTAGACAGAGCAAGGCTGTGGGGTTGTGAGACAAAGCTGAGAAAGTGACATGCTTCAAACAGGGGGGTAGAGAGGGTATGATGAATTTCCTGGCTTCTGCTGACATATTGGCCACAATTATGATAATGCATGCTGGGAATCTTTCAGCAAGTGTGCTAATGCAGTCCCCCTGCACAGAAAAAGTGTCCCTACCTTGAAGTGATAAAATAGAGCTCATGATTAACAGAAGCTTTTCCACCACCCACGCCACTTTGCCAGGGGAGGGAAGGACAAGTAATTGCACCATAAGGTTTCTACAATACAATGCCTAGCTTCTTGATGATGTGTGCAGGACCCCAGCGCCCACACTGTAACCTGTGGTTTCCTATTTCTAAAGCCTTTTGCAAAGTAACAGTTTGGCTTTTATGCTGCTACATTAACCTTCATAGATTTATCATCCTCATGCATTTACATTTTTGGCAGAATCCACCCGTTCACCATAAATAAGTCACAAGACTGTTAAAAATTGATTAATACTAAGTGTTAGTACCATTTGTTTAAAAAAAAAAGTGTAATAGGTGAAATGTCTTTCTATTTAACACACACTTATCGAGTGCTCCACTGGGGAGACTTTTGTTTCCCTGTAAAACAGTGTTTTGTGACTAATTAACTGTAGTTACATGTTGAGTGTAGGTAAGCAGCATGTTTCCATTCTGAACCTTTCACTATAACCAGTATATTAAAGTCCTTCAAACAAGTTTAAACTGAAACAGGCCTTAACATCACACATTTCTACTTGTTCCAGTTTCCCAGATTAATATAAACCCTTTATCTTTGCAGCAAAAAATAATGTCTCCCGGCACCGACTGTACAGCACTTCAAGTGAAAACCCCCTCTAGATAAGTAATCTATAATAAGATAACACCTCCACTTTGATAAATAGCTGTTAAAAATATTACTTGAACCTCGAACAGCCTCTACATGCCAAATAAATTGGAGCCATGAGAAGAGTTATAGTGAGAGCACATGGACCTCTCTTGATGGTCTGCTGTGTGAATAATGTTAGCACACTGTGGTGATTGTTGTTCCACTCCTGCATTGTCTGCAGCTCAGAAATGATTGCCTCTTTGAATATTAGCAGTAAAATGTGCATAGCAACCTTTGGGAAACTGGTGGCGTCAGTGACGGATGGCGTTGGAAACCAGAAGCAGGCAATGAATTTGAGGTTGATGAGGCGACTCATATCAGAGAGCGCGACATCAGCGCTCACCATCAATCTCTTCCCCTCTCTCCTGTCGACATCTGGCACATGCATCACCAAACACACTGCTGAAAGTGAATCCAACCAAATGCTGGCAAATACAGAGCCAATGCTGCACAAGGCCTCATGACAAGAAATTGAGCCTCAGCCAGTTTCTATAATGCACTACAGTAGTACCTAGCATGAGACTATATTAGAATAATAGTTTTTATCCACAGCATTTATAATCACTGCATCATAGTGCACAGATGGCAAAGCCACGGACTGCAGATGTAATGGTTGGGAAGCCATGCTTTTGCAGACCTTCACTGTAATGTGCCAAATTCAAATTCAATGTGTCCCAATAGATTGATGAAAGTGCAAGCCACATTCCTTATGTCATGAAAGTACTGGTTTTGGATGCCAGTGCAGTTTTTATTGTCTTGGAGAAGACATGGTAATTGATCAGTAGAGAGATTATATTTAATGCTTGTTTAATTATTTTTCTACACACTAAAGAACTGGCAGCATGGTGGCACAGTGGTTAACACTGTTGCCTCACAGCAAGAAGGTCCACAGTTTGATGGGGCCTTATTTTGTGGAGTTTGCATCTTCTCCCTGTGCTGGGGTGTGCTAGGGCACCCCCTGGTGGTGGCTGCCGACAATGAATTTCCCCACATATTAATATTACACAGTTTAAATAAATAAATCTGCAGGACCTGTGACCTCACAAGATGGCTGCATGCCCTGTCACCCAGGGATACATAGGATCAGGTTTATTTTTATTTATTTATTTGAAGTATACTGACAGTACATATTAGATCAAGATCAGAGGGGTGCAAACATTTGCTTTTGTCATATAATTGTTTAGCTTATGTAGAGTTTATTTCTAGATTACAAAAAACAAGTAATAGGCTTCTAGATTAACACGTGGGAATCACATCACAAACATATTACAAAGACCATTTTAAATTGATTTGAATAAACAACAGGCTTCTTTCTCTTCAGTTATGCTTATTGGGCCAGGCTTTGCTGATTTTAATGACAATATGCCTTCTGACTCCATCTGCATCAGTTTATAGGGACAGCCTGAATATTTTCAATAATGGTTTGTCAGCTTTAGTGAGACTTTTTATGTGCAAAGATTTAATAGGTTTTCCCTAAAGTGTTTTGGCACTTGTGTGTTAATAAAGAAATCAGAGATAGTTCTGGTATCAACAGCCGCAGGGTCAACAAGTGCGAGATGATGAGGAAAAGCCTTGTTGTCCATGAGCTGTTGTTCCCAAACATGACTGTCTCTTAAGGATTTCAATGTAATGGCACATCAGGCCTACTGTACACATACTAATGCACATCAGCTATACCTTGAGGCAAACAAACAGAAGGAAAGATGAGTCCTCTAAAACTCCTTGTTGAAATGAAAACTGTTATCGGTTATCAGCGCACCACCCGACTGGAAGGGAAGTAATTTGAAAGCTGTTTGAAATGCGGTAATTTGCCGGTGTGACTCATCGCCAACACCTACAGCGACAAAACCTCTGATCCTCCAAAGCAAGAACAGAGTAGCAAACTCTATCGTGCATGTGTCTATGGGAGCACAGGCTGCTGTTTGAGCTTTAAAGATAGTAAGCGATGGGACAATATGTTGATTCAAACATATAATTATAGAGCATACTTTTAATTAGTTCCTGATGCAATTTTCATTTACTAACCATTCATTAAAATATTACAAAATTGAGAGCTACATCTTGATACTCTTTTTAGTCACACACATCTTAACATGTTCATTCACAGCTCAGCCAGTCTACATTTGTCTATTGTAACAGATAAGACCGAAATAGAAAGATGGAGGTTTCTGTGCACCTAGATACAGAAATACTAAAGATACTAAAAGACAGAAAAAAACTCGTATCAGACAGGAAAACGGAGTCTGGTTAATACAATTTGATAGAGACCTGATTGTATCACAGCAAAATAGGATGAGCTTTCTTGAGGTGCCAGGGTGAGAGAAATTATCATGATTAATGGAAGGGTTACGACAAGCCAGCAATGTAATCAGTGGCTCACTTGTTAATCATTATCTGTCTCTGATTAGGTTTGGCTCCAGATTTAAAATAAGATATCAAGCATCATTGTGCGAAGCAAACACGTCAGCTACAAGACTCAACCATTGATCCCTTTAAAAAAAACAAAATAAAACATCAGTCAAACAAGCTGTGTTTCTGTGAGGCAGTTAGAAGCTTGAGTGTTATAATAATTATGCCACATTTATAAAAGACTCATACAACTAAATCGTTTAAGGGCCAGAAGTGGCACATTAAGATTAACTTCATTAACTAATAGTTTACACAGAGCCCAAAATTATTTTTAACCTGCACAAATAAAAGGACATGACTGGCTTAATTGATTGGTCACATGACAGGCCTCTGATGTCACCTGAGTGGACTTCCCAGTCATTTTAGCTTTGCTGTTGGTTAGTGTTGACCATCACAATGGTATGAGTAGTCAGACACTGGTTTTAGGAGAAAAAAACACATGTGTGACTCATGAAACTAGTAATGGTGATGACACACTGTAGGCTACACGGTAAAAGGAAACAGACGTGTCTTGGAGATGTTTGGAGATGATTCAGAACTAAGTGTGGAACTGACAACATGTCTCTTTTTGTTGGTTTCTGGAAAACTTTTAAGCAGTCTTTGAATGTTCAAGGCCAATTGTCAAAAAATTTACAAAAATGCAATGAACTGTCTCTGGCTCTGGCTCAATCTCAACATTTTAAGAAAGCCCCAACAATCCCAATGAATGACACAAATAAATAAAAGCCCCTTTAAGAAACTCATTTGTATTTGTTGATTAAAGGTCTGACCACGTGTGTGTCTCTGTGGTGCTCTATTAGTGAACATCTGAAGAGAGGTGGCAGTGTTCCAACTGTGGGCTGGATGGATAGAGTTTAGTTTTTTGTTGTTTTTATCCATAAATGTCACAGTGTAAATACACACATATGTTAATAATAAGACTCAAATTATGTAAAATCAAAATGTAAAATAACCTGTGATTATTGAATCCCAGTTTTGGCACAAAGAGTCTGAATGTCAAGCTATAAACTGCTTATGGTGTCCATATTTGTTTGTGGTATCTACACTGACGTTATTAATCATATTAAAGTGTGTGGTGTAATCTGCGCATCCTAAACCTTACACTGTATTAAATCAAAAAATTGAGCAGCAGTTGGTAAAAGCAAGGGTTTATAAGGCAAAAGTGAGTGGGTAACCTATTTTAAGTTTAATCCTGTGTTATTACATAAAGAACATGACAGATGAACGCAGCAATATGGTGTACAAATATACCTAACAGAAGTGAATAACATGAAAAGGATGTATCTAAAGAAAACAGAATACGGCAGGAGAAAAAACACATTCTTGCAGATAGCAGCAAACAATACCAATTCCCATTTCTTTATCTGTCATTTGGGCCAATCCAGACACTGAGCTCCTTGAAACAATGCTGTGTTTTGTACATGTAAGTGAAAGCCATTACACTTCCCTTGTCTCGTCTGTATCATCTGCACTCATCAGCTCCTCTATTATGGCTGCATTCTTTATAATTTCTCCTTTGCTTCTTTCTCCTTCACTGGTGCATATGGTCTGTTCCACTGAATGTGCTTATCGCTGTGTGTCTGGCTGTATGCTTGACAAACACCACACCGGCTGACAGTGGGGGAAATTAAACAGGGGATAGCTGCTATATTTGTTGTCACTCATAATAAATACCTAGAAGTCTCCATGAGCCATAAATAAATTCAAAGAGCATCATTGTAGTCAGTTTGTTATTTAGAGAAAACAAAAGACAACAATTATAATGCAAACAGGCCTAAAAACAGTTTGGTGTTGTATTTGTATATGGGTTCATACTGTTGTGAATGTCTGTAGAAACAACTCCAACTGAGAAAAACGCTCTGTTTTACTTTTTTAGGTTGTTGACACCTCTGCTGCAGTTTAAAGGTTGATGCGTGCTACTGACTATAAATATTGCCTTTGGTCAGCTGTCTTTGTCACAGACCTGATGCCTACAAGCACCTTGATGATGTATTTAGTGCTTTAACACAGTGAAAGTATCAGGTTCGATTTAAATGGACACATTTTATCTTGTGCTGTTCCTGCTGATCCAGACGTGTCCTGCTGATGAACTGGCATAGTCAGATCTTTTATTTGACCAGAGCACAAGTCACTTTTAAAAACAGTTCTTCACATTTATTATAAAACAATATCAGAGCAGTATTACATAAAGTAAAAGAGCATTTCCAAATGCCAACCTTGCCTTCTCAAAAACATCAATGAGCCTTAACTGACTGAGAAATGTCAAATCACTTGAATGGGGCCAGATGAAGAACAGCTTGTTAAGCAAAGTGAATGTCAGCACCAACTTATTAATTCATTTTAATAAGTAATAATAAAAAGAAATCTTCAACAGGCTGTTAAGACCAAAACATTTTTTTCAAATTTGGTTACTCATAAATGACCAAAAAAACAATTGAAATAATCTCATAACAGAATATCTGCACTTGACTTTAGATCAGTCAAAAACCACTGACCCACTGGCGTTAATGAGACAACACACCCTTTGGCTTCAACAACTATAGACCTTTACAGGTAAGATGCAAACTAAATGTAGCCATTACAAGTAAAAAAAAAAAAGTGAAAAATGTACTTGAAAACTTTAACTTTGGGTTTTTATGTTAAAACGCCTGTAAAAACGTTTACTGCATGTTAGCTTACTTTTCTTTAGCTGCCTTCCCAGTTACTTCTCTGTTAAATTATATCTCTTACTGACAGTTAATGTGTCAACGTGGATGTAACTAATTAGTTTTAAATAATCATTTGGGAATTATTACGCATAATATGTTATTTACATTCCCACTATTAGCCTTCAAGTGCCTTGTGTTGTGCTGCAAGTTACTGCAGATGTAAAAAGGAGCAGAATTAAAGGCTAATTGGGTAAGAAATTCTTGTGTCAGTGTAGTAAGCTGGTTGTGAAGATGTAGCAGCTTTTCTACACAAACTCAGGTAAGAAGAGTGTTTTCCAATGCAATTAATAGAAACATGGAAACTGATCTATTGACATTTTAATGAGTCTGGAGAGACATGGCTGGTTTTTACAGTCTATGAAACTAATCTCTTGTAATGTGAGTTTGCATTCATTTTGTGACTGTAGCAAAAAGGTATTTGTGGTATTAACAAACATCAAATAGTCTACCACTGGGAAGCTTCTCTTTTAAACTCTTATGAGTGTGTAATATTCAAATGGCATTAAAACATGGTCACATCAAAAATAACATGAGCAAAAGTTTTATTTTTATTTTTATTTCTCATACAAATACACAATAATAAACAACTACTACTGTTGTTATTTAAGATAAAGGTCAAATAAGGATTGCCTGCACCAACAGCAGTCCCCACAAACAACAGCTGCTTCTAGACGCAACATGGTATGACAGTCAGTGCCCAAGGAAGACAACAAAGGTCACTGCTCATATTCAACAAACAACGTAAAGAAGTACTAGAGTTTAATAGTGTAACAGGGATGCAACATAAAAGAGGATGAGAGTATGTGAATAGTTCAGTTAATAAGTCATTTTAGCTGGTCAGAAGAAAACATGCTCAGTGTGTCTTGAAAGACCACTCTGGACACTGCTTACCTCGTGTAGACTGAGGATTATCCTCACAAATCCTACATGACTACATGAACACAGGTACAGATCATGTGTATCTTAGATATACCTTCATATTCTTTAAAAATAAATGTATTTTTCTTTTTCTTTCCCCTAACTGAATGGGACTGGGGAATCGGGGTTTTGCTGAATTTAATAATGGTGGGACAGTTTTGGATGTGGTTGAATGTGCTTTACTTTTGATGTGGTGCTACTTAGCCCCCTCAGGCAAACTTTACTTTCTGTTTGACCAGCTCCCTCTTTATTTCTATTTAAGAAATTACAGTATGTTGATGCATCCAGGGCTTGGTTTTAAATGGTCTGACAACAATGTCAAGCCCATGTCAAATCTTAAAATGCTGGTAACACAGCTGTTTATATTTCTACTGGCATCTTACAGAGATTGAGATACTTGTTGATCACTTAAGTCTCCTGTCTCACTGCAAGAAGGTCCTGGGTTCAGTTCTCAACCAGAGCAGGGCCTTTCTGTGTCGAGTTTTACTCTAGTTTCACCTACCACTAAAGACATAGCCGCCCTCCCTCTGGGCCACGTCATCATTGTAAATGAAAACTGGCTCTCAATTGACCTACCTGGTTAAATAAATAGTGTCCCATTGTTTGCTGTAACCTTACTATGGGAGGACTTGTTCACAGTTGTTAGTCTGATTTAAGCAGATGCTGAGCTGTAATATTTGGCCCAGAGCATTGTCACAGTTTACTGTAATATGCCATTAAGTCTTGGATCTGCAATAACAAGCTGGCAGTCTGTCTTTTGATTAATTTTTACTTTAGTGAGTTTTAGTTTAGTTGAAATTATTGTGACTTTTAGGATGTAAACATTGCACCTTTCAAATACTTATAGTCTTGTTCATATAGAGTTGGAGGAAGAAGAAAGACTGAAAGTTGAAATGTAAAGGGGCCCCAAAGGCTCAGAACAATTCTTAACAGAAGATAATAATGTAATTGTATTACTTGAATCTTCTCATGAGACATCAAATATTAATAGCTCTTTCCACTCACGTATTTGCTGCTTTGTGTTTGCAAAGCTACTTTAAGCGGAAGCAGACAGATATATTAGGAAATTAGGCTATGTAGGCTAGAAGCAATAATTTGAATCCCACACAAAGATATTATCGCCAACCATCGGATTTGTATGCATAATTTTCATTGTGAGCATACTTTTTATGAAGTCTGCTTGAGGGTGTATTGTTCTGTTTTGTCCGGATGTAAGGGCTAAGTACAGTTTTAAATACTCTACACTATAAGCTTGCCATTAATTACAACTTTACCTCCTGTTCTATAGCGAGGTAGACAAATAACACAATAGACCTTAAGAAGGGGCGGGATCTAAGAAGAAAAGCCAAGATGCTGCTATGGTCAAATGTATGGGTTTACACAAGACAAATTATAAATTTTGTTTGAGCGTGTAAGCATGAAAACCTACTCCATTAAACTAAAATACTGGATCAATTAATAAGCAGAATGTGCAAATAAAAAAAACGTATGACATCCGTGAGCAGAAGAACTCTAAGTATCATAGTCAGCTCAGAGGATAACAGGGCATTATCCTCTCTGTCGGCCTGAAACAACTAATGCCCAGTACAAAAACTATTGCACTCAAAATATAATATTTCATCAGACAGCTTTGGTGAAGGCTCTCCTGAGAATAAAACATGTATCAGGGACAGAGGCATATTGGCATACATCCGCTTAGCCACATGTTTTGTGTAACTAATTGGATAACCACACCGAGTAAAACACAAAATTGCCTTTTTTCTTATCCCTCCTGCAGCACTAAATGCAACCCTCTCTGCAGGGCGTTGGTGGGGCACACAGGCGCACACATTTATGAGTCATACATTTAATATGCACTCCCTTCCTACTTGTATCATAAACACTGCGAGAGATGAAAAGGAAACATCCCCTTTCTCCTCTTTGAACGCAACAGCAACTTTGTGAGTGTTCCTAGCACTCTGGTGTCCCCTAACTCTTTGTCATTGCTTTGTCTCTTGTACTTCTTCTCTGACTCTCAAAAATGCTGGCACGATTCCCTGAGTGCATGCTTTAAATCTCATTTGTGTGCAGCACGTGACTGTCGGAGGTGCATGCTCGTGTGTTCGGCAAAGACGATAAGAGATTAGCATGAGTCAGATAATGATTCAGGATGTCAGGTGGCAAATGCCTCAAATCAAGCTCTGGCTCTCATTCCTCTTCTGCTCAGGTCTGTCCATAAGTCTCCCCACGACTGTGTAAAACCTAATAACCCACGGTGCACGGGTGGGCATGGAGAGGTGAACAGGGCAGATAAAGAGGGTAGAGACAGATGGCGGGGGTGTCGTAAAGAGAGGCGGAGACAGAGACAGTCAGATGCAGGGATATAAGCGGGTGTAGTGCGTTGTATTGAGCTGAAAATTGAGCACAAATATCAAGAAGTGTGTAGGGAAAAGAAGCGACTACTTGTATCATGCGCATGCTGGAGGTGGGGGGAGAGAGGAATGGTGGGGAGTTTAAAAAGAGTGGGACATAGGAATGTGTAGAGGGTTATAGAGAGCCGTGTAGAGGTGTATGGAGGCAGGGATAGAGCGATAGAAGGAGGGGTGGTGATCCTGGGGGCCTGATGACTCATGGCTGTGCAGCGGTTTGTGCGTCACTGGCGCTGGCTGGAGGAGGAGATAGTGGAGAGGTCTACGCATTTAATTACAGCCTTCCAATTTAGACACACTGTACACACACGCACACGGAATGATATCACAAATAATTGTCTTACAAGTATACTAATTTGTAACGCACACATACACGTTAGACTGACTCTCTGAACACTCCAAGATGTTCCGTTGCTCTTTCTAAAATGAGTGTTTCTCCTCTTTGTCTGTGTTAATTTTTAGCCACAACACTGTGGTCATGAGCACGGTCGTCCTGCATGTGCAGCCATCCCATCCCAGACAGACCTTGAGGCACAAAACTTATCAAGCCACAAAAAATTCCAAATACCAAATTGTACCCTTTGAGCTATTGCACCACGCGCTTTGTGACTAGAATATGAAATAGAGACAGAGACATACAGAAAGACGTGCAAGACATGCTTTGATGACGCAGTGAGACAGAAAAAAAATCTGATCATAGTACAGACTTTTCACAATGTAGTCCGTCATGTGATGTTGACGTCATACCGCTGGTTAAAGGTCATCCTTGTAAGACCTGGATTTATGCATCACCTGTCACGTATGTTTTCATTACTTACACTTGTATTGCTTTAAAAGAAATGCAGAAAGCTTGCATTTAAAAATAGCACATTTGAGGGATTTTAGAAGCTTAGACAGAACTGTGAAAGTATCATCATATTATCACTTTATCAATGTTGGTTGTAATGTTACTTTGCTCCTTTAGAAACCCCACCTCAAGTTGAGTCAGAAATATTTGAAAGAAAGTTCAAGTGCAAATTAAAAATTGACAGTAAGGAAACAAAAACATTATTCCCAGCACTAGTCCCTGTCATATACTGCCTATCAACAATATTGCAGGAGAATTTCCCTCTGAATTAAAGTTAAATAGAATTCTTGACACATGAAATACTGCATTTATTGTGGTAAAATTGTCAATAATATACATTGTGTGCATAGAATTATTGCTATAATGAAAAAAAACTGCTCCAGCTATTAAATGAAAAAATATGTAAAATTATACCAGATATAGCATATCAACATATTTGAAGTACAATATTCAAAATAATCCAAAGGCATGTTTGTTTCTTATATGATTTAATGTTCATCATTAAAGTAATAAGTAAATGGCTAGAAAAAAAATATTTATTGAACTAGAAAAGAAACATATCCAACAAGGGCTTCCTTCTCCTTTTTAGGATCTGTTTATTTGTAGTTTTATGCATAATGCGAAGTCGAAGAGGATGAACATGTGTCACAGCGCATTCAATGAGTCATTGTTTGTAAAAAAGTGTGGATCTTTAGGCCAATTAAACAAGCAAACTAAACATAACATAAAAAACACTTTATATCATGTGTATAGCTGCTTGATTTTAGCTTGTTGTTTTTACCACAGTGACAAATGTTTCATTTTGTATTGAATCGACCCTCACCCTACATTAGCCCTCTTCCACCTTTTCTTTTAATTCCTCGATCTGTGACTTGTCTTTTCCAGTCCAAACACATTACCCTCCTTGTGTGCCAATTATCCCCAAAGAGGCTGCTAGGCCTTACTCTTAAACAATAGGAGCAATCAGTCCCCTACACATCAAACTCAGTCTTTGCCCCTTCACTCCACTCTCTTTTCTAGCAGAGAGTGTACAGGAAGGATAATTTTTCCAAACAACAGCTTTTGAAAGAAAATGGTAAGGGGGAAGGGGGTAATGAGAGACAGAAAGAGATAAAGAAAAAATGTCTGGCTGTTGGCCAGGTCACATTGGTCAAAAGACCAACACATGTAGGAAAAATACACACACTTTCAGGCCATTGAGAAGACGATCCTTCAGCTAATACAAAAAAAACACATAGGGCCGAGTCTATTTTCAAAAACAACAAATTAAACCCTGAAGAGTTAATTAATTTAAATCACAGTTCACTCTTTAAATTGTTTTAAAAATGTAATGTTTTGTATAAAAATAAAATAAACTTTTAGTAGGCCGAATCAGATATTTGCTTGACCTGGCACATTTTCTTTGTGTAAATTCAAATAAAAACACTAAATGATCAATATAAAGAAACTAAAATTAAAAGCATAAAGATAAAATAAATAGATTTTTTACATATTATATATATATTTATTCTTGACAAATTATTTTCTTAAACGTCTTTCCTGTATCATTTAGTGGTGTGTTTTTCTCTGGTGGGTGCCCAGGTTTTTCAATTTAACGCCTATTTCCCTTTCCATTCATGTCTACCATCATAAACTGTCAGTGGCCCCGTCCCTGGGGAGGGAAATCCCAGCTGCCACTAAATAACTTTTCAGATCACACCAATAAAGCTAATGTCGACGAACACTAAAGGCCACAGAGTCCATTTAACATCCCCTTAACGCTTGAGCACACAAGGGACGCACACACCCACAGACCCGCACAGATTGTTGTGGATTACTCTAACCAGGCTAATGATCTCTTCAATGGGGCGACTGGGACTCTTCTGAGACCGTCTTCAGCCTGGGGCCCCACTGGGACTTGCAGAGGGGCCCTGGGGTAATTACAATGTAAATGCTGTCAGTGTGTGTGTGGGTGGGTGTGGGTGTGTGCGCCTGCAAGTCCAAGATTAGACTAATCTACCATCTCTCTTTTTTCAAGCAAATTCTGATGATTCCCAAAAAGATTTACACTTGCAAAATCTATATCTGTTATCAGCACAAAATAAGTACATCATATTGCCTTTTACCAGCTTTTGAGTGAGACGCATAAAGGCAGTATGTAGTCTTTCTGTTTTTATATCGCAAGCCAACTTATGCCAGCAGACTTTTGTACTAGTCTCAACAATTTACATTTTCATTACATTTTTATGACTTATAATATCTTTAAACAAACCAAACGAACCATCCATTTTTTAAAAGGACATTTTTTAAATATTAACTTATATGGGGACGCCAGATTTAGAGCAGAGCTACACAAGATTAAAAACACAAGGAATATTTTTATAGTTTATTATTATAATAAAATTAACTTTTTCAACAAAAATGTTTTTAGGGTGAAAAACATCTGATTTGTCAAATTATATTGTGTTACTACCTGCTGCACACTAATAGTTTTTACAATTCACTTGTATTTTCTTGATATTGCAATCAAAATAATCTTTTTATTAACTGTGCAGCCCAGACTACAAAAACCCAACTTTGAATCATGTATTGCATTGTCTCGTATGTGTTTAAATTTCATAATATAGTCTGTCAGTCATAGAAAAAGACTCTTATAACCAGAGACCTTTCCAGATTAAACTAGCAGCTCAATTGGTTATTGTTCTGTAAACGTTCGTGTTTGTCAACAAGGCAATATTTCAATCCACTCGTGAAACAATATGAACGGCGATATTGAATGTGACGCTGGGACTGCTCGCAGGACAAGAAATGGAGGAGGGTTGTAATTGAGAGAGAGAGGGACGGGGTAAATGAATGTATGATTGATGCGAGTTTGAAAGACGGGGGGCAGCCTCACGTTTTTTTTCCTGTGCCTTTGTTTCGGCTCATGGCCCCTCATCATCACCCTCATCATCATCATTATTTCTATCTCCCTTTTCTTTCTCTCTGTCCCAGCCCTCTTCCCGCCCCTCTGTGTGACGCTTACCATGCCAATCAGATCGTAACATGACATTATGGCTCATTATACCTGGGCTGGATGATCAGAAAAAAACAGGAAACCACCTCAATATGTAAATGCTAGTGAGTCTTTTTATACATTGCATTTCATTGTTGTTATGTCCAAAGAAAACATATGAGATATGGCCTTATGTAATTTGTTTATTGTTACGCCTAAAGAAAGCACTAATGACTAGAGATACCACAAGGATGCATAAACAATTTAAATGGCAAAGATTTAAGATAAGAATGCAGGTTTAAAATAAGGGTCACAGCAGAAGAAAAGGCAGAGAGCTATGAAGGCTTAAGCAGCAAAAAAAAAAAAAAAAACATTGTGGTCATCTGCAGTGCGATGAGTCACCTGTCGGCAATACACACTCACTCGCACATCGACACATACATGGATACACACAAGAGGTTGAGCTTTGCAATCACAGCCCACAGCTGTTCTAGCATGCCATAAACTCCCATACAAGGCGTTAAAAACCTGACCAAAAGTCTGGCATTGTGCAAAACAGAACACAATCTTCCAAAAACCAAGTGCAACTAAAATGTAAGGATTCAAAAATCAAAGGCCCTGTTACATCTGAGGCAAGAAAGATGTAAAAGTATAAGTGCCAACATGATGTTACTTCATATGTAACTGTTAACATAAAATCTGGAGATAGAATGAACCATCTGCCCCATGTACACATAATTCCTTCTGCTTCCCGTCTGTTCCTTTTCTGTTTCAATCAAACTCAATCTGCTCAACATAGCATGTTTTATAAGTTTTATTACAGACCTGAAATTTTGCAATAATTGCATTATCGTGTCATTTTATTTGAAATATATATTTAGTATCAGTAGCACATCTTAAGTTGTGTGGCAAAAAATGTATTTACTGAATAATAACTCTGTAATAACTGTACTGTAAAAGTTTGACTTATTATTTAGCTCACACTTCCCTGCGTCCCCACTCTGCCCTCCTCTTGCCCTCCTCCTGCCCTCCCACCCAGGTCACATGCATCTTTTTTCATCAACACAGTCCCTAACAAATTCCACCATCACTTTTGTGTCTCTGAACAGATTCATTTAGCTGATTAGTATTAGTAGGAGCTGCTTTTCCTCTTTTAGGGTCTCAGACTGAAGTTGTAATAAAAAAAAATCTAAAAATCAGTATCTTATCTTGGGTCTATGCCTTTAGAGTCTTCCTGTGTCTGTGAAAGCAGCTGGATGCCGGTGCACAAGTTCATAGAAATTATTGTTAGGCACTCTGGTATTCATGCACATGTGCGCCTTTTAAAGCATTTCATTTTGGGAACAAGTGCTTTATGCAACATTACAGGTGTTAAAGACCTCTAAGTGCTTATTATGGATTTGCTGTGTTGCCATGGCAGCACCAGTGCAAGTCATATTGATTATTAAAATTACACGTACAGACTTAAAAAAATATATTATTAAGAACGCATTGGAAAATAAACGTTTCTCTCCTAGTCTGTCTGATACAGCACCAAACCTAACAACCATTTTATACGGTTTGTGGGTTTGGTCACATATTTGTCGCGCTGTTTAAACACAGTGTTAAACACAGACAAACATTCATGAAGGACTAAATGTCATATTGGATTACTCATTATTTTGTAAAATTCATTTTACTGTCACTTAAATTGTTCTAAAATAAAGAACGTTATTGATGTTAAAACTAAAGCTGCTTGGACTTTTGATTTTTTGTGCTCAAACAGATAGAAATCTGGATCTAGGATCAAGAAACATCACATAATGTTTTCAGGCCCAAACTTCAGACAGAGTTTCAGAAGAGGGGAAGGAACTTAGAATTTCTGTCTAAGATGAAGCAAGAAACCTGCAGTTTGCCTTTCAAAAGGTACATGCAGCAGAAATGCCTGTAAACTGAGTCTGTGTTTAGTGTAGTATGTAATATAGAAATCTTTTGATTTGATTATTGATTATTTTAAACTACTTTAATAGAGGGTTTGTAAGGCTGCCACGTGTAATGGGCCTAGTGTGATGTAGGTTAGTCCAGGTGCTGGCCTCCTTGTATAAGGCTACTGTCAGTTGATACATCGTCCGCTTCACTGGCTCAGACGAGGGGAGAACAAAGCCCCTAAGGGAGACGTTGAAAGTGAGAGAAACAGGTTGCCTTCACTTCAAGGTCATTCAGCTGACACAGTCAATGAGCCTCTTCAGTCTAAGTCAACAAAGGCCAGAATCACTTTCAAGCATGACTTTGTCATACATACAGCTCTAACAAAAGCACCCATATCTATTTGTAATCATCTCATGAGGTTAATTGTATGGAGGGAAGCTTTTCAATTGAATAGATGTATGATGATGCTTGGTTTTGACCATATGAGTGGTCATGACACCCTTTGGTGCTGTTTGTTTGTATTTACCTTTGCAGCTCTGTAAAGGGACAGAGTGCTGCATTGTTTCAGAGGCTGGGTGAGTCATGAAACACAATTTGAGGGTAGTGGCATTGGAGAAGGCTCCTCTGTTGCATTAGAGCAATGCTATTAGATCAATGCAGGGATAATGCATTCCCATGATGCCTGTTTTAGCTGGTCAGACAAGAAATTCATTAAGGTGTAATCCAACCTAATTAACTGAGAGACTTGCAATCACACAGTTTTACAACTGTAATTTGTTTTTGAGGCTTTTTGGCTTTAGAGCAGCTTTGTCTGTAAACGTCTGTAACAAAAATATGAAGTCTTCCAAAACAGCATCATCTAAAAAAGATCAAACCACATTTATAGCTCCTGATACACAACATTTGAGTGCAGCATTGCTCTGACAAGTAAATACTATATGAGTCACCATAGAGATTCAAAAGCTCATACATCATCAAAAGAGCAGACAGGCATTTTTCCTGTGCTTTAGTCATGGCTGAATAACTTCATATCTTTTTTTGGAGTGATGAACATTTTCTTTAGTTATTTGTTCCTGACAAAATGTATCATAGTCCAGTCAGGTCTCAAATTCAAATGAAGTACTTGATATTAAATAGCTGTAGGTGAAAATTTGGCTAGAAATATGAGAATCTCATTCACTTTTTATCACTTTCATAGAATTATCCAGAGTAGGCTTTGATTTTTTTTACATCTGTTCTAAAAATGGAAAAATTGCAGAAAATTGCTAACAGACAATAGTGGCTAAGGATACATCCTTTTCATTTTTTGCTTTAAGCACGTCTTATCTGTTCATTATAATGATATTTAGGTGATGGACTGGGGATTTTATTCCTATGTGCTCCTTTTTCCACCTCTTTGTGTCTCGCTTGCTGCCTCTCACACACTGCCAACACGAGATAGACATGTCCACCGCATGTGTCGTGTGATAAACTGTGCGTATATTTGCCACGAGCCAGTGGTTTTAGGGTTCCGTGAGAACCTACTTATTATTGTTATCATTTCAGTCATCATCATTATCAACTGGAGCAGACGCCACGGGTCCCTCTGCGTCATTGTTTCCCTCTCGCCCAAGCCCCAAAGCTCTCACAGAGAAATTTACCCTCAACAGAAGCAACAAAGGAGGAAAGAGAAGATGGCGAGAACCACCCTGGCACTTTTTCAATGTCTTTCTCTCTTTCTTGTCTCATCCTTGGCTTGTACCCCATCTCTCATCTTTTGTCTCACCTGGTCTCTCCTGTTCAATTGAGCTCTATCTTTCTGCATGCACATAATGCCCTTGCTCTCCGGCCGCCATTATCTAAACCTCCTATCTGCTCACCTTCCCCTTTATTCCCCTCTCTAATAGTCCAGACTAAATCCCAACCTACACATACAGATAAATTCACACCCCAATGGTGTGTAAATACTCGGTCCCCTCCCAAAACCTCTCCACTTTCTACTCTCTCCAAATGCTACCCCCCACCCTAATCCCCATCACACCACAGCCACCGTCATCAGCCCTTATCTCACTCCACCAAATCTGCTGTGACTCAAAACAATTTCCTCTCATTTGCAATTTTTTTTTTTTTTACTGCCTGCCCCCGCATCATACACCTCTGTCAACACACCTACCCCCTCCAGTAAACCCTCTCAACCTCCTCAATACCACATTACTACCCATCCGGTGCAAACCCCACACATGCACACAAGCACAAACACATATACAAATGCACTCACACTCTGAACGGTCGCCATTAAGAATGACGGTTCATCATGTGTAAGCGGCGACTTGCCACTGTCATCCAGTGGAGCCCGAGAAGAACTGCAGTGTGACGCCATGGCGGACGACGACTATGCTGGTTGGTGGAGCATATTTACGTGTGTGTGATTCTGTGCATATGGATGGAATTGGGGGAGCCGGGGGAGTACAATTTGGTGGGTGGGTGGACCCGGTGGGCCTTGCTGCATCACTGAACAAGGGAAATGAATGAACGCCTACGTTAGGTGTCACCCCATTTTTCTCCAGTTGGTTTATTTTTGCCTTTCTTGTGTTTTTACTTTTATGCTTTTCTTTCTGTTTGGCCACTGAGAAAAGTTTTTTTGGGAAAGTTAGAATATTATGAATGAATACAGTGTTCAACAAGATGCTTTATACTGTTATTACGTATTAGTGGTTAGTGACTTGAGTCAGATGAAGAAGCAAGAAATGTACATCTCAGGTAATTAAACGATTTGAAATCCATTCAAAGTTTATTGAACCAGTTCTGTGTGCCAGAAATCTGATACAGTGTTAAGATTAGAGCAAAACAGCTCCACCCGGTGGATGTCTTAATGGGCCACAGTCACACAAAGTAGCATCTAAATGAAAGCTGCAACTATATTATATTGTTTGATGGGACATGTAGGTAGTGTTTGCTCCACATTAAAACATATATTGATTTACTTAGCTAGGGCTAGAAAAAAACGTGTTTGTGTTAAGGGAAGGAAGCGGGCCAAAACTAGGGGCAATTTATATTCACTAGGCATGGCTAGAATGGTGACAGAGCCTTTTCATTTTGATCAACGTGTCAACTTATCAGTGTTTTTTACGACAAGTAATGGACAGCAGCTCATTTTGTGCTTTTGGAGTGTAGAAGGTCGGTTGTGTGAAGTTGCAAAGCAGTTCAAACTGTAACCAGACTTGTACAGTAATTGTACATATTCAGTCTCACGAGGCAGGTCTAAATGCCTCACCTACTGATTATTATCCAAATAATTGGGTATTGATTACACAGTAAACATTTCTCATCTGTCTGAGGAAAATTGCACTGTACTGATAACATGTCCTGTTTCTTGTTTTCTGTTCAAACAGCATCATTGCATGGACAAAGAGCCTTCTCCCTCAGCTCACAATGTAGAGTCATGCTGCAGCTCCTGCTTAAAAAACATCCGATGGATTCTGATGGTTTACAAGAATGAAATGATGCAGATTTTTACGTTGATAGGAATTTTTGGTAAATTCAAGCTAAGTGCACAACACTGTTCCTTTTTAGGATTTAATGTCTGTCTCTGACACTTTTACTCAGTTCGAAAATCAATGAGGTACAAGGTAGAAACCTGAAAACCAACATCATCCTGCTGACTTCATTCATGGGACAGACCTACACTGTGTATAATGAGGACATTTAGTTTCTTTTATGCAAACCTGTAAAGACGTGTAAAGACGTTGAAGAAACACAAAAGAACTACAGGAAAAGCACAGCATAACAAAAGTCAGCTGCCAGCTCAATTAAGAACTTTTCGCACAGAGCCTTTTGAAATGAATAAGCGCTTGATCCGGTGCCGTGCGAGGAGTTTTGTATGTCAATCATGTTTGCCGAGGTACATTTATATTTTCATATTTATGAAATGGGGAGAACATAGATTTTTTTTTAGCTCATTTCACAGTTGACGAGCTTCCTGATCAGCTTCATCAGCATGGTGTTTTGCGGTCACCTGGGGAAAACTGAGCGTGCAAGTGTGGCATTAGAAATAGCTGTAAGACCAGACTACTGATTCTGTTTATATTGACAGACTACTTTGGAATAAAATTTAACATTTACTAAGAGCAAGTATAGTAACTCATTTTGGACTGTCGTTTAAAATGACAGGTCAACCTTTTCCCTGTCCTCTTGTATTGCAACATGCTCTTTTCTGATCCAAAAATACAAAGAATCATCTACAGCCCATAGAAAATGCTGCGTCACAAGTGCTGACAAAGACCAAGAGGGATACACATTGCACATTTTGAAATCATTTCACTGGCTGCCTGTTGGCTGATTTAAATTTTTTTTAAATAAATTATTTTGATTTATAAAGCTCTACATGGACTTGCTCCATATTATCTAAGAGATATGCTTTTATCTCTACAAACCCACAAAGGCCCCTCAGATACACTGGCACCTGACTTTTAGCAGAGGTAAAACATTTGGTGAGGCGCCCCATGAATGTAGAACAGCCTTGGGCCACCATGATCCATAATGTGTGGGCGAAATAATTCAATAATATTAATCAATGCTTCGCAGCTATAAAATGTGCATAATATGTGCTTCTCCGAGTAATTCAATAAGAAATTTAGCTCTTATTCACATCTTCATGCCTGCTCTGCCTGTGAGTTTAGCTTCCTTTTTGAAGCAGATGGGATCTATTTTAGTATCTGGTTCTACTATACATTGCACTGAGTATTCTGCTGTGACGCACTATGGATCTAATTAATGCTATTCATCGTCTTTTGTTGTGAATTTCTGCAGGCTGCCTTCATGTACCAGCTGCTGGGAAGGTATCTTCAGAATCAGGTGGGTTTATTGAGTTTAGTGTACAGTATAAAACTGCAGTGATGATGTTATATGGGGAGCTTCATGAAAAGTGTCTGTGAAAGTTGATTGTATTCTTGGACACTGGGGTCATCACGTACTATATTGTCCTTAAAGTTCTGGACCTGGGACTATTTTTAAATGTTTCTCAGTGTTACTAAGAACTAAAAATCCATAAAGAACCCCAAAATATAATAAAATGTATGGAACACCACAAACATAGCACAGAAAAGTGGTTCAGGTCCGGATGGACTTAAGGAGGCCCCACCCACAAAGTCAGGTTTGACAGCCAGCACCAGTAAAGAAAAAACAAACAGTTTAGTTCAAACAAATATCAAAAACAAACTATGTGTATGTTGCATTAATGTGTGATTATTTATGTATGTGCATTGTGTTTATGTGTTGAAAGTAATGAATGAATACAACAAAATAAAAAGTGGGTTCTGGCTAACCACCATTTTGTCTCTGGCAAGGGCAGCCATCACACTAATCTCTTAAGTAAGAACATAGTGTGACCAATGAGCAAAACAATAAAGACCTGGTCTAGAATTCAGTGATTTCACAAATCTGAATCCCATAATAAACATGCTGACATTAAAATAAAAACATTGTGTTTTGTGTACAACCCAAGCTCAAGCATGTCTAAAGAACTCTAAATTACAATTTATGGTTGTGCTCTGGAACAATCTCCGGGAAATCTGCCGCCACTGCTCATGACCCCATCCAGTGGCACAATAATATAACAAGCCGTCCAGGGCAATCTCATCTGATAAATTAAATCAATGTACATTTTCATAAAATTATTCAAAGTGCTTCCTCTCATTAATTTTGCAATGTACGTGTAGCCTTATCTCTTCTGTGTGTATACTTTGTTAGAACATTATAAAATATTTGTAATATTTGTATTTGCCTTGTTAAATGTGCTTTCCAGTTGTTCTCGCTTGTCATTGGTGCTTGTATGGGAGTTTCCAAGGTCGGGATTACTTACATTTTTACCTCAGAGAAGTATTTAACACTGATTTGTTAGCTTTTTACCATTTGATTTGTTCAAATACTTTCCTAATAGTAAAGTTTCCAACATTCATTTGACTATAACTGCATACCCAAGTGTATATTCAGCATAGTGAGCAGCAAATGTTACTGACTGTTATTCACTGATGTATATTTTGTATGGAAAAAAGCGTTGCAGATGTGACAAAGATATAGTATGCTTTCATTCACGTTGCTGAAGCCTTTGCTGTGACTGACCTTTGTTAATCAAAACAATGTTGGACAATGTCTTTCATATGTTTTTCCGTCTGTAGGGTGTGATGGCAGGATAGTCATGGGATCAGGGAAGCGAAAAGTTTGGCACCATTTTTTACGTCTTTGTTGGGGTTCCTGTTGCCGTATACTTGATGTTTCTGATTAAAATAAGCATATCAGCAAACAATAAAGTCAATTTGATAACAATCAGACTTTCTAAAGGTGCTAATGAATTCATATTTCCATTATTTATGCAGGTCTGTGGTCTGGGTTTTTAATTAGTGCCGCATGACAATCTGTAATTCTAGTCGTTTATTTTTCTCAACTCAACTGACAGAAAGCCATGGAAGATGTAAGAAATAATAAAAATACTAATAAATATTAATTCTCTCATGTTTATGTCTTCAAATAGGAGTCCGCACAGAGGAGAGCACAGTTGTTGTGACAGGGAAAAAAGGGTAACCTCTAAACTTTGAAAATAAAAGCCTGACTGCAATAAGTAAGTTTTGTCACAAACAAACAGTTCAAATTAAATTATGTTCAAGTTTAATTAAAGGTGAATTGGTAAATCTAATGAATGGGAGAGTCAAGTTTTTGTGTATAACTGGCCATTGTCCACGGTGTACCCCGGCTGAGGAAAAGGTGATTCAGACACTCACAACCCCCTAACAGGAATAAGCAGTAGCAGATTAATAAATGAATGAAAAGTTTCAAACTTAGTAGACTGAATTAACTTAATAACATTCTTGTTACAATTACAGATTTATTTTGTTATAATTACAGATTTATTTTGTGGTTGTTACTACTATTTAGGACAGGGGTCTCAAACTCGCGGCCCGGGGGCCAACTGCGGCCCACAAGACGATATTTTGTGGCCCGCAGGACGATATAAAAGTTGCTTCCTGCGAGTTTTATATGAATGGCACGTTACCACGTTGTGTGTGGAAGGTTCCTTTTTGTGCAAGCTGGAACTGAACCAACCTACCATCACAGTGGAGTATATGGCTCCTGGGGGCGGGCCCGTGTAACATCACATAGCCGTCATAAAATTACTGCTTCTTACTGTGTTTGAAATGAGCATGTTTGACCTTGAGCTGGAATAATTCAATGTTACCGGCATTGGATCATTTGAAATTGGCTGATTTGTTTAAAAGTTGATGGCAATTTGATCGCCACTATCCATGCGGATTTGTTATGACAAATCTGCAAATTAACGCCGATGTTATGTTGACAATATCACCGAGGGGAGTGGACATCCAATGGGGCCACTCAGCCAGCTTATTTATGTTCTTCAATATCCATTTAAGTTCAGGATAGCTCAGGCTCAGAAGAACCCATTGAAGTTAAAGAACTGTTAGTAATGACGTTTGAGAGGATTTAACAAAGCTTTTTTTGTGGAATACCTGATCCGTCCCAGCCTCACCCAGACTCTGCCTCCTGCGGCCCCCAAGTAATTTGAGTTTGAGACCCCTGATTTAGGACATCTGTAATTCTCTGATAAAGTCCCGCTGACATTTGTTTGTCCTAGACTCAGACTGCAGTGTTACACAGGACAAAGTCAAAATCATTTTCTCACAGGCCACAGAGGGAAAGCCGGAGGTGTCCAGTGCTGGTCAACAGACGTCAGATGTTGCAGCTCTGTCAGTCAAACAGCTGGTGGTACGACGTGGCCTGTTCATTGTTCTCACTGCAGGAGTCGTCATCAGTGAGCTACTCATCAGAGCACTTCACTTATTCAAGTGACCATTATTGCACCAGATGTCAGCAACTTGATATGCCTGTCTTAAAGCTCAATTAAACACACACAACTCTTTGTAGACAGATTTTCCACAGCAAGTGCTTCCTTGTCCAGGTGTTTGAAATTAAAATTATTTGGACTAAAAGCATTCATTGTGCAAAGCTTCTTGAATCAGACAAAGCTTAATTTGTTCTGAAACCTTTCAGACCCATTTATCTCATACTGATGATGAGAAATGTATTAGAACAGCGGGTAATTACTTGTCATTAAGTTAAAATGTCCTGCAAGTGTACCAGACAAATGGTCGTCAGGACACGTTACCCAAAGTGTAAAATATTTGTATATTTTGCTCATGTTATCAGGGCAGTATTAAAAAAATTGTACTGAAAAGGACAATTTGATGAGCAGTCACTACTTTTAAAGCTTATGTTTTAGCTTTACAATATAAAAATAAAAGAATAAAATATTAGGCTCTTAGTTATGTATTTCAAACACAATGTGTCAGTAGCAATAGTATTTTCTATTTATGCAACATTTTGATCCAGTGGACACTATGGATACAAATAGCATGATTAAATGATAAAAATAGTCCCCAGTTCATCCGTTGATGTGTGTTTTAATCATCAAAGACTGGAGAGCTGCTTTATTCTGTTATTTATTTTTCTTTGCTTTGATCTGTCTTGCCATATTTGATGATAATAAAAGGTCTACGCTCACAGTGCAAATGCTGACTGTATGAGAACATATCAAACTGAGCAAATCAACCACCTGCTCTCTCTGGCGTTCTGTCTCCAGGAGCAGGTTACTGGATGGCTCGTCCGGAAGCAGTAGAAATATGCTTCTCATAATAATAGATACATAAATACAGTTCATTTGCAATTTGTTAAACCTTTGAATCAATATAATACAATTTTCCAATGGGGATGTTTTCCAGTTTAAGTCCTTGCTCCTTTCATCTGATTGATTTATTTATAATTTATTGATATGCAAAGAGCAAAAACCTGGCTTGTGTAACACCACTACACTCAGTTAAAGTTTTGCTACTATTGAGAAGATGGTACATTTTAAAATACCAATGGAGTTTAGCCACAGTAAAAGCTTTCCTAAATAAATCCAATCCAATGTGCGCTGTTGTTATTGCAGTGCATCTTTACTTCATATACGAGTTAACTTGTACATTTCATGTCTTCCCAAAGCCTCCAGAAGCTACTGCCACTCTAGAAAGTGACATAAGTGCAAACAGATTGATGTCTGTTGGAGTCCTCTGAAATCCTGCATATTAATTTATCATTATTCATCATTTAAATAAGGCTTGAA
Organism: Perccottus glenii; assembly: GCA_024416835.2. Lineage (NCBI taxonomy): Eukaryota > Metazoa > Chordata > Actinopteri > Gobiiformes > Odontobutidae > Perccottus > Perccottus glenii. The sequence continues at coordinate 18,760,008 of CM044561.2, read as the reverse complement.
TCATAGGTGGTTACATCATTGTCTGAGTTCATCAGCAGAGACAGTGAAACAGGCCCCTTACAGAGTCTGTAATCCTACCTCCACAGACTGCAATCAGTAACATGCTGGGACATCATTAACGAGTGACTGTTCAAATATTGTTGTCAGCATTGTACGACTATAACTTGTGATGCCATGTTCATTGGTTCTATCTGCTCATTAAGACGGATATGCTACCCAAAATATGATTAACCTTTTTGTTAAATAATTAAAATAGCAAATGTTTTGGCATTTATCAGACAGTTAAACAATAGTTAAAGAGGTTTAGAGAGATTAATTAATTGATGTAGAGGCAATGGATTGAACCCAGGTCCCTCCAGAATATATTACTCAAGCTTAAGCAGGTGAACCACTGAGAAACCTCAATGAGAGTTTGTATCATTGGAAAGGACAGGCAAGCAGTGTTGATATATTCTCTCACTGAACTGCCATCTAGTGTTGGTGAATGGACACTAGATTTGCAGTATATGCAGAGGTGAGTAGCCAAAATCTATATTAAAGTAAAACATGTTTCAGAAATTTAATTGTATACTAATTATTGAAAAATGTATTAAATGTCACACTATTTTGAGAAAAAGAAAATTACAGTGCTGTGTTGCACCATTATGCTCTTCATTCCCTCCTGTTGCTCTCACCTGGGTCCTCCTCTATTACACCCCACCTCTGCAGGCTCCAGATTGTTTTTGTGCTAGTCCTGTATTTGTTTGTCTTCTTGTTAAAAAATTAGCATGTTTTTTTCTTTCTTACAGGAAAGCTTAATCCATCCATAACCAGTTTTCCCCCATCCCATTCTGTTTAAACTGGCTGTTATTAACACGTTTTGCACCTGGTTCCCAGTTTCCTGTTCCCCTGCTGTGTCCCAGTGGTTATGGACATGCTGCCTACCTGGCTCATCCACACAAACTGCACTCATGGTCCTGGTTGTTGTGCAATTTTTTCTTGGTGTCCATCTGTGGACAGGACTGCATCAATGCACTAATAACACTATTATACCCTGAATTTTAGGAATAAGCTTGCATTTGGAGTCTAATAATAGTGTATAGATTATTGGTATAGTATAGCTTCTGTAAAGAGCCTGTTCTGCCACAGAGACCATGAGATATCATCTTAGTGTCTTTTTTAAACACCAAAGTCTTAGCTAAACAAATGAAAATAGGTTTGGTAGTGTTTACACTGATAACAGTTTTTAACCCAGATGGGGCTGTCTCTTTCTTCTGCTGGTGAAAAGACAGAAGGATGTGTCAAGATGAAGTCCTGTTTTTCCCACAATTTTCATGTAAGAAACATTAATATTAAAATATCTGTTCTACATGTTGCAGTTAGTGGTGTCTTGAAAATGTATTTATTGATCATGATGTTTCACTCAAATAAAATACAAATATTGTCTGATCAAATTAATTCAGTAAAAATAATTATACTTATAGTAAATTATCTATTTCTGTAGTCATACATTTATCACATATTTACATATACATTTTACAGCAAATATATACAGTCGAGAATAGAAAAGTAATAGCATTACAAGTGATTTCAGATGATGCAATAATGTAACATAAATCAGGTTTTAAAAACTATCTGTGGAAAAACATCTGCATCTGCCTGATGCCCACATGTCCCTGTGGTGAGGGATTTGTAAATGTTTCTTGTAGTCCCAGCTGAGCGCCTCTCACTGAGCTGGTGAAAACAGGATCTTTGTAGCAAATGCTTTGATTCTCCCAGTCTCGCTCTTCTCCTTGACACTTTGGGTTTTCTGTGGACTTCAGCCGTGCACACTAGAGCTCCCTTTAGCATCTAATTCTGGACATTCTTCACAGGCAGCAACATTGGCTTAAAAGTGAGTGGGGAGTTCCAGCGGTGTAGGAGTTGTCTCATTGGCCCAGTTCAGAGTAAAGTTGACTCTTGAGTAAGCACCAAACTTTGGTGCTGGAAAAGCAATGTAAAAAACGATGCCTATCATCAACATGAGCGCTAAAACCAGGAGTGTGAATCCTCTGCGTATTATCAGCTGAGTGACAGAAAGTAGGGCTTCTTGTTTGGAGTGTGAAGTGTCTTTGCTGTTTCCGGTTTCCTTATGTGCCTTATTGTTGGCCTTAGGCTCACAAACAGTTTTCAGCTCCCGATCCTGAGTGTTGACAGGACAGTAGCCATCACTTTTAGAGGCTTCCTCATTGTCCATCTTTGCCTGTTTAAAAAAAATATTGGACATAAATAATTTTTTACAAATGATCATATTTCTATTCTGAGGGTTATAATAATATTGTTTTCAAAGAGGCACAAATTAAAGCCCCCTGTGTAACTTTTAATGCAACAAGACCCTATCCCGGGTTAGGTACGTTACATTGGAGGTTTCTGTGCAGTTGAGGGTACTGTGTTAATGAGATATGCATAATTCTACTGATCTCAGGTCTTAGAACCATCAAAGTGATTTGGAGAACATCATTTTTTAAATATATTTTTATTTCATTCTTTAAATCCTATGAAAGGGACAACAATCTTTTCATATTGTTTAAGGGACGGAGTGGCTCAGTGGTAGAGCCGTCGTCCTATAACCGGAAGGTTGGCGGTTCGATTCCCGCTCTGCCCTGTTCATACTGTCGTTGTGTCCTTGGGCAAGACACTTAACCCACCTTGCCTCCAGTGTCTGTAGCACTGGTGTATGAATGTGAGTGACTGTAGAGGTGTGTTTGGTGGTGGTCGGAGAAGGTTGAGCGCCGTTTGTATGGCAGCCCCCCTCTCTGTCTGCCCCGTGTGTGAATGTGTGTGAATGTGTGTGAATGGGGTGAGTGGAAGCACGATGTAAAGCGCTTTGGGTGCCCAGGTTGCAAAAAAGCGCTATTTAAATGCATGCCATTTACCATTTACCATATCCAAAACCTGGAAAAATATGGCAAAGCAATAGTTTTGGCAGTGCCACCAAGTCAACCCCGTTCATTGTTTTAGTACCTCATAGACAGACCAAATTAGCTGACTGCTCGCTGATTCAGTGCCTGCTAAAAGCTTTTCAATGCAGCTGGCTGCTGCTTTTTCATAAGTGAGCACAACCTTACATGCTGAACCTCGGTATTTGAAGGACATATTCTGAGTAAATCACCCGTCATCAAAGGGCTTCTTAAATTTTAAATGAAACTATAGTCATAAGGTCTATACACTCCCAGAGTAGACTAGACTTTCCTTTTGGATCCTAAAGTTGTTTTCCCGGTCAGTTGTGGGAGATTCTGATGTGAACAGGTGCCAATAGATCAAAGCACAGTCCGAACGGACATGACAGTTACTCTCATCATAATATTACAAAAACAATTTCCATTTGTCTTAAAGGTAGTTGCACTCACTGTGAATTCACTGACCTCATGAGGTCAACAGAGGAATTGCATTTGAATCTTGGGGTCACATGATACATGACAACGCAAGCTTCAAGCTTTATTAAATCGGACTACGGGTCGGGCTGTGACTGGCTCTGACATGACTAGATCTGCCCTTACCAGTGAGCCATCACGAAAATCAAGCACCATTGCTTCTGGCAGCACTGTGCTTGCACGTTGATTGCATGTCACCAGCATTTTCTTTCCGGCTCGGTGAAGTGCCTGCAGCATTACAAAGAAGTCTGTCAACCTTTTTGTATGCATGACTCAAAACTCAAATGACAGAAGGTATAACAGACCGCCATAAATTATTGTGAACATTGTGAGCTTCTGGATGATATAAAATCTCAAAAAACTCAAAATCCCACTCTTTTACATTATATAATCCCCGTCTCAGATTTTGGTCTTAAAAATATAAAGTCAGCCTACCTTTTGTGTCACCTTCTTCCAGTTCAATTTAAAGATCAGAACAAGAAAGAATCCCACCTCAAGCAGAACGCAAATCAAGAGGCCCAGCCATAAACCTACAAGAGGTGCACAATATAAAATATAAATGAGAATATAAAACTGGTCAGCGCAAATATTTAACAATCATATCTAAAGTATGATCATCCTATAGCAATAATTTAGGAAAAATCAAGGAGTAGCACCAAAGCTTTAAAAGAATTGCAGATTTTTTGGGTTCTAAATTTTTAACAGTGTCACTAGTGACCAACATTTTACTTGGATCCCTAAAGTAAAAACAGATAAATGTCAAACTTTACAAAGTCAAAGCTCAAACATTTGCGGCTCACTCAATAGTGGACAGTAAAGTGCTTTTCTCTGGCAGGGGGTAAATGGTGGACTGCAGGGAAGAAATTAAGGGATATTTGGTGCAGCTGGACTCAGTGGGTTTGTAAGCTAAATGAATGAACATGGATTTAGATTTAGTTTCTCTCTCCCAATACAAATGTAATGCTCAAAACACATTAGAGTCACTGGACGAGCTTACTATATCTTAGCCTCTTTTTAGAAAATATACACAGAAAGAAATGGATGGAAATATCACCTAATATTCTGAGTTCTGCAGCAAACATCAGAGCAATTCCTACAGGCAGACCAATGAAGTAGTAGCCCACCAAGTTGGACACTGCTGCAATTTTCTGCATCCCAGATCCAACAAGAATTCCTGAGCATACACACTGAAAATTCACAAAAGAACAAAAGAATCAACAACCAACCTGCTGCAGTACTCAACTCAAGGTTACGGGCAAATCAAGATAAGAGCATATGTTTTTTTCGTGTGGAAACAGACCAGAAGAGCATCGAAGAACTGTACAAATATGTAGACTGTGAGGTTGTGTGAGACAATGTCCACAATGTTCCTGTTGGCAGTTGAAATAAAATAGTAAAGAGAAAGCTATGGACAGAGATGATTGTGTGTTGGTGTGAAACTCACTCATCTGTGGTGAATATGAAGCCAATAACAGATTTGGACCCTGCAAGTACAATACCCTGGAGCACAGCGAGAAGTCCTATAACAAATAACAAATGGTTAAACACATAATACAAACACTAAAAGTAACCCATAAAACATAGGTTAAAGGACCGCTCCCACTGTCTCAAATGATTATATAAATACCTGATAGAACCAGGGCTACTTTACAGGTCACTATGGCCTGGGCAGTGTCTCCAGCCCCCAGTGCATTACCGACACGCACACAGGCCGCTGCATTGACACCGAGAGGGAACTGTAAGCATCCCGAATTTTAGTGTCAGTTTCAACAGTTTCAAACGTTTACATACCCCATTTGTGTGAAAATACAAAATAAAACCAGAAATAAAACCAAAATAATAAAACAAGTAAATACAACTGCCATTTTTTTAAAAATCTTTACCATGTATGTTATGGCTCCTATCTCCACCAGCACATGTTGAGCAGCAAGGTCCACCTCACCAAGGACACCTGAAACATTCAAATTAAACATCATTTATTTACCTTTATCATGAGTCACGTATTATTAAAATCATGAGCATTTAAGTAGGTTTAAGTACGTATAGGGGCTGTAGCCCCCAGTCTATCAAACAATTGCAAACAACAATATTTATTATGTATATATCACAACCCATTAGATACAATTAAGTTTTTAGAAAAATAAATAATATTAATATTTTAGGTAATAATAATTGTCACTTACCAGCAAGGAAACCTCCAATCTCCCAGATCCACCATTCAAAGCAAACCATGAATGCACTGGGAATTGCCAGTTTCATATACGAACCCCATTCCTGCAGACAGTCAGTGGACCAGCCTGCCAACACAGTTCACTGCTGTAAAGCAAACCATGCTGATTTGACGCTCATTAAAATACCTTGTGTAGTGCATGTCCTGGTTCTCACCTCCCCATGTCCGCTCATGGAGCTTTTTCCATCTGATGTAGCCAAACAACAGAAGGCAGATAATGACTTGAGAAAGAGCATTGGCAATTGCGGACCCACTGTGAATGCAAATAACAAAACCCTTTATATGGAAACAGACAATTTTGACAATAGATAAATAAGTGTAGTCTTTTCTAATCACTTTATTTGCTTGGATGAACAGGTTATTGTTTATTTAGCATGTTGTACTAGCATAGCAGATGGCAGAAGAGGTTCATGGCAGGTCTCAACATCAGTGTATGAAATGTTTGTCCAGCTGCATCAGGGTCAAAGCCAGTTCTGCTCTGATGTTCTCTGACGTTTTATTATTGTTTTTAGAGAGCGGCGCGGTGTATGTATGATATGTTGGTTTGAATGTCCTCTCAGACATCAGTCCAGTGAGTTGAGGAGACAGGATTCACACTTCAAGTGATAGAGATAATATTTAAGGCATGAAAATGTAAAGGCTTTTAAAATCTAGTATCTTGATTTACGGTAGAAAAAAGAAACTCTGACTGAAATGTGATGAGGAGAAAGTATCACACTTACACAACACCCAACTTGAGGGTGAAGATTAAGACGTAGTTGATCCCCAAGTTGAAAATGTTTGCTAGAGCTGCTGTGTACATCTGCGGCAGAATGATGCCCTGAGGTACAGAGAACATTTTTACACCTTTTAGGTTACATGATAGGCTACTTGCATCATGTCACTTAATACATTTATTAACAAGTAATTTGTTATTTTACTGCAGTTATTTTACTGATGATGACCTTACTTGATTCTGTAAGTAGGAAACTTGCAGCTGGTGCATCAACATGGCCTATTGCAGGAAAACAGCACATATTTTGACAGATTAACCACTAAACTCTACAGACTGACCTTTAATAACAGCAACTAAACACAAATGCTTTCTTACTGATGTTTACTTTGACTGACTGTGGATTAATACTCCACACATAAGAAGGCAATGGCCAGCCTGTCAGGAAATTAAATATTACAGCTACATGTCGTCGTTATTACAGATCATTTGATGGACTTTATTTTCCTATTACAAACAAATGAGAGTGATTTCTTATTCTATAAACGTTCCTGTGCGTATTGTTCTTACACAATACGGTGACATCTACTGTTGATAAAGAGATTTACTTCAAATATAGAAAAAAGCATTTCATTAGTGTTGTCAGTGTTGTTTTAATGTATTTTTATTGGTGGTCTGTAGATTTACTGATTTAGACTTACTGGGACAGCTGGTAAAAAGGTCATCACATAGAGATGGGCTATTCTGAGAAAGAAAAGGAACAGAAACAAAGCAAACCTGTTTACAATTTTGTTTGTGTACGACAAAATTAAAATGTGTTTACTTTGTGTCTTAAAACAGCATACATTAAACTATATTCACTCTGACCCATTATGAGTTTTATTAATTGCACTGTTTACCTGGCTACCTCCTCTTCTTGGTGCAATAGGATTAACAAGTTGTATGAGTTAATGAGGAGAGCCCAGCATGGCAGACAGAACAGCAGCAAAATGAATGAACTCCTCTGAAGAATGACCCCAACTCGCTTCATATTCTTACCGCCAAATGTCTGTGCAATACAAATTAAAATGAGATGGGTGTTTGGAGATCTACACATTACATAGTTTATTGTTGCACCTGAGATATGAGTGTGTCACAGGCCAATGCAAGGCCATAGCCTGTTGCAGATGTGGTCACGTTGATGGTCTGAAAGGAAGGAACAGAAATGACAGCTTTTATGTTGAATTAAAGCTTGCAGCTAGCTTGTTTATAATCTACCACTTTGTGCAATAAGTGTAAATACTATCAATCAATATGGGTAATAGAAAGGTTTGTTAAGCAGACAGGTTATTGTTAATGAAAAACTAGTACAATGAGAGCAAGAGCAGAGAAGAGGAAAAAGGTCAGTGTAGTTCAAAGATTGAAATAAAATGACTTGAATAAAAAATAAACCAGATATGGTTTGTTTTTTATATCCATTTATATGAAATCTCCACCGGTTTGTAGAAATATAATTTGTGAAAGTGCACACACTGTACCAAACATAACCTTAATGTAAATTAGGTTTGCAGCCAAAGTGGTGCCTTCACTGTGCAACACTTTAATTGTATTGATTCTGTTTTCTGAGGACAAACCCTTTGTGAACTTTCCTGATGATGTCTTAGAAATTTCAATTTAAGGATGCTTTGACAATACAGTGTAATCTAGGTTGCTTGTTGCCTACATCAATCTAAATTATGATTTGCAACACAATCATTGCAAAAATGGTTAGGTACAGAGTGTTACCAGTGAAAGAAGCAAGTGACGCAGCAACCGCAGTTATATAAGTGCATAAGAAACAGTATGCTTTATGAGTTTATTAGAAAATCTTTAAGAGAAAGTACCGCTGAGGCCAGTGCATATCCAGCCAGCTCTGCATTGCCAATGTGACCAGAGAAAATGGTGGTAACAAACGGCAATAAGAAATAGAGAATCCGAGACAGCAGCTGGAATAGACAAAAGAAAAGTCCTTTTTTTTTTTTTTAGAAAATATATAGACAATAATTAACCTTCATTTTGCAGAGAACTGCTTATACAAATTTCTCTGCAAAGCACAATTTTCCCACTGTTTGTGGTGCAGTATGCGATGAATCAATTGTACCCATCACTAACAACTTTCCCCTACTCACCAGTGGACCTGTGAGCCACAAGACATGGTAAAGTTCTTCTCTGTAGGCCAGTGTTAGCCAGTGCCTGACGCTCGCACACCAAAACAGTTTGTTGCTGACTGCATACGCTGCTTCTTCTCCCTCAACCCCTTTAGTCTTAGCAACTGAGACCCCAGCATCTGGACCTGCACCCTGTAAGGGCTCTGCAGGATCCGGAGAGCCCCGCTTCTCCATTCAAACACACAAAATAGCACAGAAAAGCACAGAGAGAGGGACGCAAGCCAAAGGACGAAGGAGGGAGGGACGGAGAGCAAGGGGTAAAAGGGGTAGAGGGAATGAATACTGTTAGGACTGACAGAAGGAGGCAGGAATACAAACTTGTTTATGGATTAAGAGTCAACTCAGTGTTGATAATGTATTCAAATGGTCAGAACAACATCTCTACAGGTTTGTAGGTGCTGTATAGAAACAAAGGGCCCTGTTTTGAGTGTGTGTGTTTGTGTGGTCTCTCTCGGCTCAGTAGTAATCTGATGAGGAATGCCTCTTGGCAAAAAGTAAACAAATAGCATTACTCAGCAACATTTTCATGAATGAAACATTGGAGGGGGTACATTTATTATATTGACATAACTAATTTTGTGCCTTTTTGCATTTGTACCAAATTTCAAAAAGAATATAAACATATCACACTATTAACATTTATAGATAGTATGGATGACCTATTTTGTCTTCACCAGTGTACTAAAAAGCATTTCCCATTATTTTAGCAGCAGCAGGAAAAGTTGCACAAATAATAATGATAATAATAATAATAATAATAATAACACAGTCTTTGATTTATTTAAAATATAACGCTTTCACGGTGCTCAAAACACTTTATTTATTACATTATTCATTCACTCCACTGTCACACACACTGGTAAACTACTTTTTTGTAGCCACAGCTGCCCTGGGGCAGACCTCCGAATACACTCACACACATTTATACACCACTGTCACAGTTGGACCACCACTGGAGGCCAGGTGGGTTAAGTGTCTTGCACAAGGACACAACAACAGTATGTACTTTGGAGAGCGGGAGTCGAACCGCTCTACCACTGAGCCACTGTGCTCCTAAACTGTGAGTCACAGTCTGAATGATCCTATATATTTTTTGTAACTTGAAACACCTTGGATTAAAGTAAAATATATACAGGTGCCTACTTCCACACTATTTCACCTTAGCTGAAAAAAAAGAACAGACCTCTGTCCTGGCACTACTTTCACTGCTGACTTACTTTTGTTTGATCCTTTGCACATTGGTGTGTACTTTGCTCTCAACTTTACTTTAAACTTGCTCTTTTTGTCAGTCCCACTCCAACATAAACAAACTGCTTGCTTTATTACTGACATGGCTTCATATTACTTCAACATTTATTCACCAGTGTTAATGAATGACTGAGCAGCATCATTGATTTATTTGTTGATTCACTGTTGATTCACTCAAGAATGAGGAGTCACAAGCACGGCGAGTGAGTCTGTTTGTGCTACAAGGATTAAGCAGCATGAATGTGTCTGTGCAGCTGTTATATGGGTTACCAGGTTGTGCAACTCAACTCAAAGAGCAATTTCTTCTTACCCAACCATGTTGCAACTCACCTTTGAACGATTCTGTGAATTGGTCACCATGCAACCCTAAATTTAAAACACAATCATTCATATTAGTCAAGACTTTTTCATTTCAGTTATGCCTGAAACATATAAACTATTTACACATTTACATCACAAATATTGTGTGGTTTAAGTTCATTTAGACCCTGTCTATAAGCCTCAAACCTTAAAGCTCGTGAATTTTTCTCTTGACCAATGCTTTTCTCTTGTGGATAGATGAGTATTACATGCAGGTTTTCCTATCTATAACAGCACATTCTCTTAAATACTCAGTAACTACAGTGTGTTGCCTTGTCTACACTAATCTGACTTAAATTATTCTTGTGGCTTGTTACAAATCTCCAGACTGAAGGATTTCCAAGAAGTCAGCAACAGCGAATAGGCACATATCTTGCCTAAATGAGCTTAGATGTTTCTCTTAAACATTGAATTCCTAATTTCCAGAGCCTACAAGATTTTAGTGGTAACATAAAGACAAGAGCCAATAAAATGACTTGTATAAAACAAATCTGGGAACACAGACACATCAGCACAACGATGACAAAGACAGTGACGGAAAGTTGTAAATGTCTACTCTTCTCATTTGCATGTGGACCATAAAACAAAGACTGAGGGTTTGTCCTCTTCATGCTTATTATTCCGCACATATCACATCTGAAGGACAGCAGAGCCACTATCTTTATCTCGTAAGTAAATTTTCACATACTATACTGTTTAAATACTGAATCCATTGTTGACATAAAAAAGCCTTGACATCCCTCTGTTCTCAAGGTTTACAAGAATCTTTAAAATGAAGATTATGTTGATATCAGCACTTTTTATTTGGCTTCTCTATTGTGCAACACAGGGATCAGGTAAGTGTAGCCCTGGTTAAAAATACATTTTAATTTTTTTTATCATTTTAACCTTTCGAGCTCAACTTGTCTCTAACAAGGCGTCACCATTGAGGCGACTCCAGCAGCAAATTTAGATGGATTTATTCATTCAGAACTTGAGAAGACCATCTCCCTGACCTGCAAACATGAAACCCCCTCCGAGGTTGAGGCTGATAATGAGTTGGTCTGGCTCAGGAATGATTCTCCAGTCGTGCTTAAGGAGGGAAATAAAAAGGGGCAAAGCAGAATTTGTATTTCACCTGTCATCCCCGAAGACAAACAAGCCAAATTTACCTGCCACCTTCAGAGTAACGCCTCGGACAGGGCCTCTGTCATTCTTAATGTCACATGTGAGTCCCTTAATTAAACAACAATTTAAAGCTACACTATGTAATTTTTTTTACCAGAAAATAAAGTCTCAAAATAATTGAAAAGTGAAACCTCAATGTAATTTTCAAGGTTTACTAACATAAAAAAATAGCATCTTTTTAACATAACTTAAGTTTGCAGCAGTACAAAATTGCCTAGTGTTGCTTTAAATCCCAGCGCAAAATGAGTTCCATAGTAAACATTCATGTTCTACATTTTGTTATTCTCATTCAATTGTTCTCAGTTATTTAAAATTTTTTTGTATAAATAATTATTGTTTAAAATGAAACAAGTAACTAACCAGTCTTTAATGGAAAAGGTTAGAGCATGCTACTTTGAGTAAACACAAGCCAGTCACATCAACACAACTTTATGTAACAAATTAAAGTTTATTTATTGAAGGGTAACAATCCTCGTTGAATTTGCAGTAACATTGTCTCCTTTGGCGTATACATCATGAAACGTTACATTGTGTTACTTTATAGTGGATGGCAAAAGGAGTGTTAAATGAAAAATAATGAATGAAAGTCATGACATTCAAAAACGTTAACGATTACGTTTCTTATTAGATCCACCACCATTGTCGGAATCAGAGGATGTTACTGTGGAAGAAGAATCTACCCTTGTCCTGCAGTGTAATATTCTAGCCAGTCCACCTGTGTCATCAGTGTCATGGGCCCTCAATGGGAGTGAAGTTGATCTGTTAACAGGTCTCTTTACACTCACCAATGACGGCTCCACCAGCAGGCTGAGCAATGGTAAAGTGCAGAGGAGCTTGCATGAAGGCACATACCGATGCACAGCAGAGTCACCTTTCTACGGACAACGGAGCAAGGAGTTCAGGGTCTCTGTCACAGGTTTGTTCATACATACACACAAGTCACATCTTAGTAATATTTATCATGATTTAATAGTTTCTGTTTCCATTTTTAGACAAGACCATAAAGTTTCCTGTATTGCCCATGATAGCTGGGCTGGTGGTGGTGTGCCTCACTTCAATTCTTGCTGTTGTTTCACGTTGGAGGAAAATTGTAAAGGTACAGTCAAAACCCACAAACCCGCATATTCCTCTGAAATATTAGCCTTCTAACTACCATATTTATTTATCTTTTTGACAGTGCTGCAAGTAACATACTTCTCCAAATTAAGGAAGCTATGCAAAACTTATTTTTGTATGAAGGATACTCTATGTGACAATATGTGCTGCTTTTCTTATTTGTGTGTTAAACTATAACTAAATGAGACCATTAGGCCACTTTCAACTGTGTATTTTGACTTTTGGGTTCTTAATTGTGGTATGGACATCTAATTTATTTTTATATGCTGATATTTTGTATTGGAAAAGTGACTTGCAATACGTATGCTTCGTAAAGTTGTCCACAGTTTAGCTTATATAAAATAAAAATGCCATTGTTTCATATTTTTGGGGTTCTGAATCAGAATCTCAATCCATTTCATTTCCCATATTTGAACTTTAACTTCTGACTCAACAATATAATCAAAGCTTGTTAAATTTTTGTTATACATTTACTCTTAATGAGTCAAAAGAACAGGCTTTGCCTTAGCGCAAAGGTCAAGGGATAGTCAAGATGTTCTAACCAATAAACTCTTTATATGTTCAAATAAAACTGTTAAATACTGACTGAGGAACATGTTCATCAAGGGACACTGATCACCATGTTATTGCTGAGTTCAGTCATGCTATAAAGTTATTCATTTCTCAGAAGTTTGTGTCATTATGGTTTGTGGATCATTTTCATCCCTCTGTAAAAAACATCACCATATTCTTATAGTATTTATTAAACCTATATGAACAATGTCTGTTAAAGAATAACAAGTGGGTTTGGGGCCTGATGGGCAACACTGAATAATAGTGCTGACATCTGCTGGTCACTTTAACATCCTAAATACCAAACGTTGAAGTAATAATTTGAAAGGAACTAATTTCAGTAAAATGACAAAGGATTTTTATTTTGTTATTTTTTATGTTTTGCGAAATTTTCACTGCAGACATTTGGATATGTACAGTATTTGTACTAACAAATGCAGGTGTTTAATTTAGTAACCGGATAATGGGATTTCAAGGTATATTACATTCTGTACATATATAGGAGTGTACAGGCCATTATCATAGGCCCTTGGAGTTAGGCCTAATGGGCCTGGGCCTGAAATAAAGGCCTATATAAAGAAAAAAGACTGCCATTCAGTATTTAAATTATACTGTCAAAAATCTAACCAAATGTTTATTTTAATTAGTCTCATGGTTGAAATGTCTAGTTTGTCATTTATATTACATAGGCCTACATTACATTTTTTTTAGCCAGCTACTTGCCATCGGCTATTGTACAAATCGCGCATGCCCAATCCGTGGTCTGTTTGCGTAATGACGTCATGTGCCTGAACTGGCGTAAAGGGCGTGGTGTTGTGTTCTGTGTGCAGTCCACCGCCAAATTCAAACAGAGAATAAAACAACCGTGGAGAAGGAGGGAGTGCGTTTCGTAAAGATTTTATCCAAGGTAATTGCCGCTAAGTTTAATTACATTAGGACGGCTGGTTGCCTTTTTGCTGAATTCGTTCATGTCTTCCTGTGAAGGCTGCAATAAATAAACTTACGTAACCTAACGATCTTAACGCTGTTAACCGAAGTGTGCATGCGCATGTAAGCACACCCCTGTTATCTGACCCTATTGTTAAGTGTGCTCTTTTACATGGGTTAATGGAGCTCATAATGTTTTGTGAAATGTATTTTAAAAGACATTAATAGAAAAATACTATCTTTGATTCAGAAAATCTAACAACTATACTTTCACTAACTCAATTGTCCGCTTCTCCATTGTTGTGTTGGCATATTGACCTATTCATAAATTCTTTGTATACGTTTTATCTTAATAAACTGTTAATTGGCTTTAGTTTCAGAGTTATTTCATGTTGTCTGACTATGTTTTTCTTATTAGCTTTTTATTAACTTGCTGTATGAGTATGTAATTGTTTGGAGCATGATCTCCTTCAGTTGTTACTGAGGGGGTGTTCGAAGTTAAAGCTGCACAATAGATCACAGAGGCTGTTGTCAGCTCCAGCTGTGCCATCTCTATAAACATTGTCTCTATAAATCACAGCAAGCTTGGATCAGATGCTTAGTTACAAGAAATAGTTTGTTAATTTTACCACAACTCGTACACAAATTTTGATTATGTTATGCCTTACCTCTTATTCTGTAGTTCAAAAAGTCCCCCTCAATGATGGATGGTGTCGGTAAAGCTATGGTGGGTGTCTGGCGGGCACACACAGTTCTGGATGAGTCTGATGCAGAGTGCTCCCCAGAAGCGCCTGACCATTTCCGCAAGCAGCGTTCCTCATCCTCCCTCAACAGTTTTCGAATGTCTTTGAGGAAGCGTCTCCCACTGCGCACAGTTCAGGCAAACTCGCTTCCTGAAAATCCAACCTGGGAAAATTTAAAAGACCAACCAAAACCCAGCAAGATTTATAAACTTACTCGCAGTGCACGGAACTCCATCAATGAGGTCTATCAGGTAATGAATCTCCTCATACATGGGCATTATACTTGGATTAGCATAATAATCAATAAAAACAATAAGTACAATTTCTTGTATGTTTAAATGGTAAGAATAGTCAAATATTTTTGGTACAACATGTGAATATTATAATACATAATGCTCAAGCATAGCAATGTGTAATGTGTTTAACTCCCAGAAATTTCAGAGAACCAGAGAGTTTTCACGTGAGGAGTGTTTGGTTGCAACCCCTGGGCGGATCTGTGAAGATGAAGAACCTTGCCCTTCAGTGTCTTGCACTCCAAAGCGTACGCCACGTAGAGCAACCACACCCAGACGCACCCCAAGGGCTACTACACCAGGACGCACCCCGGGTTCTAGAGTACGGGGGACACCTGAGGCAAGCATACGTGGTGTGAAAACTGGAGGTGGGAGGAGGCAGTTGGTCCGCATGGCCGCCCTACGGAGCCCATTTGCATCCCCCAACACACAGAACCAGAGGCTGTAAGTTGCAATATAAAACATTTTTATCACCCGTTTTTACTGGAAATGTCATAACTTTTATAGAAAATAGTGCACAAAAAAACATTATTACAGTGATACTGAAGTATTGTCAGTAAGTATGTGTGTTTAACTCCCATATCCCTCTGCTGCAACAGTAAGTTTGACAGAGATCTAGAGTCAGTCTCCAGTGGACTAAGGAAACTAAAACATCTGTCCAAGGCTTTCGATGAGCTCGTCGGCAGAGATGACAAGTAAGACCATCCTCACATCACTGCACGGACTCTTTTGGTTTTTTATGGACACCATAAAATAATGAAAGTTGTGCATATTTTATTTATTTAAGTGATCTGCACAGTAAGGAGGCACATGACTTCCGTAGTCCTCAGTAGTGGGTGGCCCCCTCAAAGAATCCCAGTTCTGTTGAGCAATCTGCCTCCCCCTCCCCCGCATTCTTCCCGCCCTGGTTTGAAACTGGGTCTGTTTCTGGCATTTGGTTAAGGGGGAGTCGAGCAGACACTAGGGACAGTATGGTTGTGGGAATTTGGGCCACATAATATGACAAGTATGCCATAGATACGGCTCAGTGTAGAGACTTGTTTACTTCCAGAAATGCTAAATTATTCTCAAAGTGACCATGACTCTTATCAGTAAGCATTACAAAGCACACTGTAGTCTCCCCTCAAATGGTCATTTTAACCACAAGAATGTGCTTCCTTTATGACAGGCGGTTCCACTATTCTCTAATGGAATAACAGTAGAAGGTAACTTATGAACAATGCTACCACAAACAGACTGAGTATGGGAGCATGTAACATAAAATTGCATGACAAACCTAGCTTGTGTAAAGTACGTTGCTGCATGGACTAATATGTGTATGAACTTTCTGGCAACCACTGACCTGTAATGACCAGTGAATAACTTGAATTTTCAGTGCTCTGTCTGATCAGTGTTACACTGCTTATGCCCCCTATTACATCTTTATCGCTGTCTCTTGTTTACCATGTATTTTTATATACCACAACATAAGGATATTCAATAAAACAAAATTTAAGAAAGTATTACAGCTCTTTTTATCAGGCTATCATGTGCATTTGTGTTTTTGTCTTAACAGAACTGGTAACGGAACAAAGAAACGTGGGGGAGCCATGATGAGAAAATTGGACCCCAGTGGTAAACTTAGTTGCTCGAATCTCACGCGTCGAGCAGCAAATCTCTCAAACACATTGGGAGACATGGCACACACCGCTGTGAACACTATCCGTAAACCCAACTAAAGAAGACGTGTATGTCAAACAGGACCATTGTAGCAGTGTTTCATATTTGTTACAGGGGAGTTAATGTTACTTTATGGACACTAATATGGCTTGTTTGTTCTACTTTAGCTGTTTGTATTCAGCAGTCCTGTCTATGTATTTTATGTGTTTACATGGTTTAGCTAGATGTGGTTAAAATTACCCCATAGTGGCTACCAAAGAGAGATATATTTTTTATTTACACTTTGCTATTATCTTTTAGTTACTTTAATAATCATAGATAACATTGCACAAAACCAAAATATACAAACACTACTAATATTTTTACTGTTACTTCATTTGTACACCATAATGTTACTAATAAGGTTACTAATATTTGTTAAAGTACAAAATATGTATTTACTGTGAAGGGGGTTATGCAACATAAGTATTCAGGTGGGATTTTTATTTTTAGACATTTTGATTTACTTTCAACATTTGTAATGGCCTGTGGACAATTCATCTGTCATAAATCATTTGATTATGTTTTGAGGGAGATTTAGTGGATTATAGCAAATGCCACAATGAACACGTTGTTAGTCTTAAACTACAGTTTAAAAAGTAAATGTGTTTTTTTATTTATTTTTTTTATTGTTTTTATTTGGAGATTTGTTGGTACGGCATTGTTTGCATTCCAGTAATTAGGGAAAGTGTCAAGAGTAAAAAATATCTACTCAATGCAAAAGTTTGTAATCTTTGTAATAAAAAAAAATCGTTTGGAATAAGGCATATGCAATAGGGAAAGGTTTTTCTATTCTGTTATACCTATTTTGTTACATTAATAAACACATTGCAAGTATGGACACGAGTATGGAATTTATTACAAATCATTAATGGGGAAGAGTGCAGATAAAATAATTTCACTGTGTATGGATTTGTTTACCCCTCTTTTTTGTGGAAAAGAGTTCCCTCCAGTGGGGTTTCCGAGCAAAACAAGAATGACAGAAATAGGAGTCTTGAAGGTTTGTCCCTTGTCAGTAGCCGTAGCAGAGCCTCCGATCTACTGAAGTTGCTCCTCCTCCGTCTCTCCGGCTTTGTACCCTGCGCAGTACCCACGCCGCGGCTATCTTCTCCAGGATAACGGGGCTGCTATACATCGCAAAATGGCTCTTCACGTACCTAAAGCGCCGGGTTTTGCCCAAATGTTGAAAGATGGTGCCAAGGTGAGATTAAGTTGCCGTGTTCAGATGAAGTTGTATTTTTGAGCAAGGGATCTATGAGTTAGCATGCTAGCTGCCATTAGCTTGAGCTAGCACATCCATTCACCGTCATGTGGGAGAGTTCTAGAAGAAAGCAGGGCCCGCAGCGGCATGACTCAAGGCAACAAAATGCTAAATTCCTCTCAATTTACCTTTGTTTTAGCCTGTGATAATAACACAATAGCTTTAATCTTCAAGGATGGTTTTGTTAGAAGAGTAAGGCACGCCCTATTAGCATCCACGGTCAATGTTGAGTGAAGTTTGGTTGTCACTGAGACCTAAGAGAAATGCTTCCTCTAAAGTGACTTGCTGTCTCAGGATGCTAATTGTCTTTATTCCTCAAAATATGGAGCCTAAATAAAATAATCCATCATTCATTTTAATAATTCCTAGACATGAAACAGGTTGATAGATAATACACAGTGGCTCATGTTATGTGTTGTATATCCCGACGGAGCCTGCCATATCAACCCAATAACCCAATAAAATTAAAGAGAATTTTTGAAACCGTGTTTGCAGTACCATTTGTCTCCTTTAGTGGGTACACCTTGAACATTTTTAATTGGTTGACAGGAAAGGTTTAGTCCACGTTAAGTGATGTTCGTGAACATGTGTTTATATCTGACTAATTGTGAGACAATGAGGTTGTATCTGTTCATTGTAATCTACAAATTACTAGGAAATGTATCAGAATTGCATAAATATTTTTGTCTTTATTGTATACACTTGTCTACAAATTCTTTTTTATTTTGTTGTAGCACTATTCTGGACTTGAAGAAGCAGTATTTCGTAACATCAGAGCCTGTAAGGAGCTGTCCCAGACCACACGTACTGCCTATGGGCCAAACGGTAAGCATGCTTATCTTTTAAAAAGATGATTATTAATGCTGCTGTAAATGTTTTTTTTTCCAGAAATCACTAAAAAGAAAATATGTGTACTTGAATTGCCTTAGGTATGAATAAAATGGTGATCAATCACTTGGAAAAGTTGTTCGTCACCAATGATGCTGCAACTATCATCAGAGAGCTTGAAGTAAGACTCTTAGTAGTGAAATAATCATGTTTTTTTGTTTTTTTATTAATTCTGGATGGGTGACTGTTTTGTTGTGCAGGTGCAACATCCAGCAGCAAAAATGATTGTGATGGCATCTCACATGCAAGAGCAGGAGGTTGGTGATGGTACAAACTTTGTCTTGGTTTTTGCTGGAGCGCTTTTAGAGGTGGCCGAAGAGCTGCTGAGGATGGGCCTGTCTGTGTCAGAGGTACATTTAATACGTTAATTTTCATTTTACTGTTACAACCTACGTAACAATGTCCTCAACATCTAAGTTGTTATATTTGATCAGGGCCTTGTTTTCCTCTTTGTGGTAGGTAATTGAAGGTTATGAAATGGCATGTAAGAAGGCTCTGGAGATTTTGCCTGATTGCGTGTGTTCATCAGCTAAGAACCTCCATGATATTAAAGAGGTCACATCTCTTATTCGTACCTCAGTCATGAGCAAACAGTATGGCAATGAGGACTTTATCGCTAAGCTCATTGCTGAGGCCTGTGGTGAGTGGACAGTTAAAAGTTAGAGATTGGAAAAGATAGTGTTTATTTAAATGTTCAGCTCTCTGTATCTAACCTCTGATTCTCTTTTTAAAAATCTGTTCTGGTTTATTATACAGTGTCCATCTTCCCTGAATCTGGCAATTTCAATGTTGATAATGTCAGAGTTTGCAAAATTCTGGTAAGTGTTATTGTAAATGTAAATAGTAATATGTCTATTTCTGTTGTTTGACATTAATACAATGTCTCTGGTGTTTCCAGGGGTGTGGGGTGGCTGCGTCGACCATGCTGCATGGTATGGTTTTTAAGAAGGAAGCAGAGGGAGACGTCTCATCAGTTAAAGACGCCAAGCTTGCCGTCTTCTCCTGCCCCTTTGACTGCATGGTGACGGAGACTAAGGTTAGGGGAGTTGATTATGTTGCTTGATAATTATTTGCATGTCATGTTATTACATATTTTTGTTTGTTCTCTAAAGGGAACAGTCCTGATCAATAATGCAAAAGAGCTTATGGACTTCAGCAGGGGAGAGGAGGATATGATGGAGGCTCAGGTGAAGGCCATCAAAGAGGCTGGTGCCAATGTGGTGGTAGCAGGAGGAAAGGTGGCTGATATGGCACTGCACTATGCTAACAAGCACAAACTCATGGTTGTTAGGTAACGCAGACTCTTTTAAACAACTGTTTGTAGAAAGTGTCTCAAATGTTTTAGATAAATAAATAAAGGTACATTATAATAAATTTGTTTTATTTCATACTCGACTTTCTCTTAGGCTCAACTCCAAATGGGACCTTAGGAGATTATGCAAGACTGTGGGAGCTGTAGCGCTGCCAAAGATTGTAAATACTTCTTTTTTTGTTGTTGTTTCCAAGCTCTAAAGATTTCAATGTTGACTATATTTGTAAGACTTTTTTGTTTTGTAGACTGCACCAACACCAGATGAGATAGGCCACTGTGACAATGTGTACTTGTCAGAGGTGGGGGACACCCAGGTGGTTGTCTTCAAGCATGGTATACATCTAAAGATGGCCCTTTCTAAAATAAAAAGGTTAATTGTGAAGATGCATAAAGTTCAGTAATATTTCTTCTGCAATGCAGAAAAAGAAGATGGTTCCATTTCAACAATAGTGATCAGAGGCTCCACTGACAACCTGATGGACGACATTGAGAGGGCTGTTGATGATGGAGTCAACACCTTTAAGGTTTTGGTCAGGGTAAGTCTGAATTAAAATAATTTGAAGTTGTTTATAAATTAAATGATGTATGCTCTCACAGTACCAGTGTTCAATGTTGCATAGCAGTGGGCAATCAGTTTTATTTTTTATTTTATTTTTATCTTTTCCCCCACTTTTTTAAGGACAAACGACTGCTACCTGGTGCAGGAGCCACTGAAATTGAGCTAGCTAAGCAGATTGCATTATATGGAGAGGTAAGTCAAAAGTTTTATTTCAGACTTATAATCTCCAAAGACTTATAATGTTTTCAATGTATATGTACAGCTCTGGAAAAAAATTAAGAGACCACTGCAAAATTATCAGTTTCTCTGGTTTTACTATGTGTTTGGGTAAAATTATCATTATCATCATTTTTGTTTTATTCTATAAACTACTGACATTTTTCCCAAAATCCAAATAAAAGTATTGTAATTTAGAGCATTTATTTGCAAGAGGATAGTGATGACCGCAGTGTTTTTTTTTTTTTTTTTTTAAATACTTTTCCTTATTAAATAAGATTTGGTTCAGGTGATCACCTAATCAGCCTGTGTTGGGATTCAACAGACTTTGGAATGGAATGGTTTCCATACTAGAAAAAATTAAGTTTTCCTGAGTTGTATTTTAAAACCTTTTGCTTTGCTTTTTAATCATATTTTTCTTTTCTGCAGTCCTGCCCTGGTTTGGAGCAGTATGCCATTAAAAAGTTTGCTGAAGCCTTTGAGGCATTTCCACGCACTCTGGCAGAAAACTCTGGTGTAAAAGGGAGTGAGCTGATCTCCAAATTGTATTCCACACATCACGAGGGAAACAAAAACATGGGCTTTGACATTGAGGTGTGTTGGAATGGCTTTACATTTTCTTTACTCCAGGTTGAATGCTTTTTGTGTTGGAAACTCCTGGAATTTCATTGCTTCGTTATTGTCCTTAGGGAGAGGGTCCCGCTGTCAAAGACATGCTTGAAGCTGGCATTCTGGAGCCATACCTGGTAAAGCACTGGGCCATCAAACTGGCTACAGATGCTGCCATTACTGTACTGAGAGTTGACCAGGTTTGTACAATTTGTATCTTTCTAACTATTTATTTATTCTTAACTTTTCAACATCAAGGTATAGATGGTGAGACAGAAATTGCCCATTCGTTTTTCCTGTCCTAAACATAAGGACAAAGACCTATTATGTAAATGATTGCATAAAGGTTATAGGTGTTTGCCTTCAGATAGTGACTCAAGTTTGTGTGTAAAATGTGTGCGGTTCAGATCATCATGGCTAAACCTGCAGGGGGACCCAAAACTCCCCAGCAGAGAGGCCACTGGGACAAAGATGACTGGGACGAGGCGCCTGATAAATTTGAAACTCATCATTAGAAGGCACTCACATGCCTTCAATCAGTAGGTTATGAAAAGGCTTTGTGTGTTACTCTGCACGGTTTTCACTCACTGGATATGAAGTTTCTTGCCTGTCACGACTAACACTGGTGTGACCTAGAATGAAAATGTGTCAAACATGCAGGGTAAAGTTAAAATGACAAACTTCATGGTGTATTTTTTTTTCTAAAGTGTGCCACTTAAAACCAACTGAACCCCTTGAGCACCTAATATTGTGTGATAGCATGGAGCACTTATTACCTTGTCTTCCTTACAGCTGAAAGGTTATTGCACAAAACAAATTAAAGGTTAAGACAGAAGTTATTTGATCTAAAACATAGCATCTGTGTTTTTATGACCTTTATACATTTTTAATCACCATAAAAGGCCTTTTTTTTCTTTGACGTTAGTAAACAGAATTTGTGATAAGTTATTTGTTTGTACTGTGATTGCAATTTATAATTTCTCTATAAATACCAACGTCCTTTACAGTCTTTAACCAATGTATTCTAGTCTTTGAGTAGATAATCCCTTTGACCTGTCTGCTGCACGACTCCGCATCAAAGCCTACTTTCCTGCCAGGAAAGGCGTAACTATTGTCTGTCCTTCTCACAGATCATCATGGCCAAACCAGCAGGGGGACCCAAACCACCACAGGGCAAGAAGGACTTTGATGACGATGACTGAATGCGATTCTCTTTGCCTGATATTCCTCTTGGCCTTCAACGCTCTTACTCAAATTCACCAACCCTTTCAAACGTGTTTATTTAAAGCTCTGTTTATTTTGTAGAAACATGTTGATTGAAAAAAATATGTGAAAGTTACAACCATATGGATGGCACTGTTGCTTTTTATGTCCCTAATAAAAGCCACTTGCGCTGTCATCTTTGTCTTTTAATTTAACAGTATCTCTGAACTTTTTGGTGTTTAGGTTGAAAAGTGTCTTTAACTCCTAGATTATGCACGGTTCAGAAATACATTAAATTTAGGTTTTTAACCGCCAGTAAACAGCAGGGAGCGCTAAAGATTAGTTTTCCTTCATTGGATGTAGCAAAGATGGGGCGGATTTGCGCTGACGTTGCCTATATTGGGATTAACTTGTTTTGTTTTTTAGTCGCCATATCTGACATTTAGCACCACACCAATGTAGTTAAGCGCGTGAATGAGGGTTTTTGTTTTGGCCTTTGACGACTTCTGTTTGCAGTGAGACTAGCAGGGCAGTCCTGAAGCCTGTGCGCACTACAATGATTAGAATGGATGCAGAGCACGTATATCGTACTATGAGGCGCTGATGTCCTGTCACGCAGATGGGGGCCGACGCCAGTAAAAACAAGGTGAGTTCAGAGAATCCCTGGTTGCTAAGGTGTGACGCATGAAGAGGGGGTTCCCTGTTTCCATGGCGATTTGGTACCCAAAACCAGCATAGAGTTATTAGGTTACAATCATGCTTCGACCAGTCGCAAAACTGAATAGTTCCTAATACGTTGGCCTACTGTCAAAATGTCATTAATTTGATTAATTAAGCTATTTTGATTCAAGGGAACAATCTCATGCGTCTTGTTTGGGGTTTAGTGGTTAGAGCGTTATGTCCAGGAAAATATTAGTTGATATCAAACTTGTCCACATTAAATCCTAGCATTGGACAGTGAGCTGTCGGTTGCCAGGCGGAAAGCGGGGGCAGTACTTTGTGCTGAATGTCATATGCGTGTTCCTGAATTAGACTCTATTATAATAACATCCTGCATGGCTGATTACACACATCTTGCACCACAGAGCACAAATCTGCCTTGCAGTCATGAGGGTTAGGAGAAGCAAGGTTGGAGGGCAGTTGTGACAGAAAATACTGCACATTTTCTATGCAGCAACTTCAAGATGCTTAGACCTAAATGGAGATGTAAAAATAATAATACTGCACATTTGCCTGCAAAAGGAAAACAAAAAACAATAAACAAAAACACATTTCTTAAACATTAAGATTCAAGGTCTTAGAAAAGAGCATTGGATTTGTTCTTCATAAAAATTGTAAAGTCTAATTTCACATGTGAATTTATTTTTATTCTGCAACAGCTGGCTACTACCTCAGCACTTATATAGTATTTAAGGAGACGTATAGATCTTGCATAATGCAAAATATCCTTATACAGTTTGAAAACTCTAAAATCTGTGCTTTTTAATTTTACATTGTAATTAAATGACTGTAATCTAACACAAGCAGCGTTCACCAAACTGATCCTGATTACACAAAGCCAATGAACTATTTTTACAAGTCTGTGCCATTCATATTTTTAAAATGTGAAGCTTGTTTCTTGGAGCGCTGTCTTTTATTAACCATTAACCTTCCATTGCTTGTTCGATAACTGTTCTCCTGCAGAGGCCAGCTGAAGTTGAAGAGGATGAGCACTTCACATCTGGTTGGCGGGGGTTCCTCTCCAGTGTGGGTCTGTCCCTCCCTGCCAGCCTATGTCGTCTGGCCCCACCTGCCCTGCACCTGGGCCAGCGGCGAATACTCCAAGGCAAAGCCCCCGACATCCCAGAGCATGTCCTGAGATTGGCAGGAGTTGGCCCACACAAGCTGAGAGCTGAATGGGGCCTACCAGGTTTTATTACCATGTTCCTGCCTGAGTTCCCCCACAGAACTTTGCCTAGACAGGAGCAATTTCAGGTAGCTTGAACTGTCTCTAGTCTTGTGGCTAAATCCTGTTCCTATCCCAAATGCCTTAATAGTGTGTATTTTTGTTTCAGGTTATGGGTTATATTGCCAAAGGTTCATTTGGACCCATTTTGAAAGTGAAGGACAAAGCCAAGCAGAAAACCTACGCTGTTAAAGTAAGTAATTTATACTGGTGTGTAATGTAACTATCTTTCATACAGTATATTGCCAGTTTTTCTAGGATTATGGAAACTTTTTAAATTTGTTAGAGGGCTGTTAACCTGGGTCACTTGGTTGTGTCTTAGCGGTGGTTTAAAGTAAATTTGGGATGTAGGATGCCAAGTTTTAAGATATGAAATTAGTGCAAAAACACATTTTGTGCATAGTATACTAGCTAAGGTCAAGTCATGGCAATGAAAATGGTGCTCCTGAATGTGGAACAAATTCATTTCAGCATTGTTGTTGTTTAACAGGTTATACCTAAATCAGAAATCCTTAGACATGGTGTGTTGGAGCAGTCAAAGGAGGAAGTTATTGTCCAGGTGGGTGCTATCAGCAGATTTTCTTCACAGGAAAAAGAATGACCTAATTCACCACAACTAAAGTGACCCGTTTTTCCAGTTTTTTGACCTGGGCTTTCAACAATTTCCACAACTATTTGTAACTCTGTCATAAATAAAAAGTGCTTGACATTAAATGAAATCTAACTGCCAAAACAATAAACCTATAAAGCTTTGAGCAAATGCTTTATAGAGTTTTATCTTCATAATACAAAAGCACTATTACTGTATGCTGACGGTCTGCTGTGATTCTTTTTGTGCTTGCGATAAATGTTTAATAATCAGAGATATCAAAAACACTTTTTCACAATTATTTATATAGTGTTAGTGGCCTATCTTTTTTTTCTTTCATCACTGGCTAGAATTAAAAACCTTTAGGCTGACCTTTGACCTTTGTCTACAGCGTCAGGTTCACCACCCATTTGTCCATGACCTGCAGGATTGCTGGCAGACTCAGCGTCACCTCTACATTAGTGAGTTAGCCAGAGTCAAGTAACTAGTGCCCAACCTCAACCTTAATCAACTTTCCAAAACCCCTCACTCACCTTTCTCTTCCCTAAATCAGTAGCACCTTAACCTCCAACCCAACACCTAAATTATATGCCTATATCTCTGTAGAGTATACAAGGTTCAAGTTCCCCCTTCCTATGTGGTCTGCCAACGCTTGTTCCTCCTGTAGATGCTACTGCCCTCTTATTTTATACCAGAGCATTTTCTTTTTTTTTTCCCTTTTTTAAAATCAGCCACTGACTCAGAAAGTGTGACCCAGTTTGTTTGCATCCCCACCCCCCGTGAAAAGAAATTGTGTTAGCCTGGAGACCAGATGTTGAATGCTGCAGCAGCTTAACAAAAACACACATCAACTTACAGTATGTCAAAACATCACATCATCACTGATTTACAAATTTGGTCTTTTATCCCATTATATCATGATGGTTTTAATTGCTGTAATTAAATTGTTTTGTACCTCATGCACCTCTGCTCAACCGTATGGCTCTTTGACACACTTACCTGTGTTGTGGCTAAATACTTTCTCACCGTCCTCACACTTAAACAATCTTTCCTCAACCCAATGCCACATTTATTTGTTACAGCTCCGTTGCATTTCAGCACAGATTATGTTTTAATGTTTTATTCTATCCCTCCACAGTGTGCGACTACTGCAGCACTGGGGACCTTTACACTTACTGGCAAATGAGTGGCCAGTTTTCAGAGGATACTGTACGAGTGTTTGCAGCAGAGCTGGGATGTGCTCTGGGTGAGCTCCTCACAGAAATATAATCAAATTTGTTATCGTTTATGTATGATGATTACATGCTCTTTATGTCAGACTAAAGAAACTAGTGGGTCAGATTTATTTTTACATGAAATGATAATAAATCATTGAGTTCTTCAGTGTGTTAAAAGAAGTTGGTTCTCATGGAGTGAGATATTTCTAGCATAAGTCCTCACGGCAACACCAATGGACAGTGACTAAAGCACTCCTTTGAGTTAATTACAGTTTATATGTTTTAGGTTTCTTGCACGACATTGGGGTTATCCACCGAGATGTGAAGGTAAGAGAAAAGTTAATAAGTATTGACCTGTAAGAGATATATAAAATATGTGACTGAAAGTTTATTATAAATGTGACACATTTGTGATGCTTATCAGCTTACTAGTGCGTGTTATATTGTATTCACACAGATTAATAAATACGTTTAATTTTTATTCTGCTAAATGTATATATTTCTAATTCATACTTCTTTTGTAGATGGAAAATATCCTGTTGACAGACAACGGTGAGTAAAAGAGTGTCCAGCAGAGAGCAGCAGAGCTTTCCAGAGCATAGCATGAACACTGCTGTCAGTCAATAAACACTAATACAAATTGCACATCTGTTACCACAACAGCCTGTATCCAAAGATATTATAAAGAGTAGATTAGACTGTTGAAGCATTAATCTGTCAAGCTGTTAAGCTGTGTGTAATAATAATAAGTTTTATTTATATAGCGCCTTTCCAGAGCTCAAGGACACTTTACAATAAACAAACAACAATAAAGACAAAGAGAGCAGACAGAACAGCAATAGGCAAATGAGAGTGCAAGTACAGTAAGTGAAAAAAACCACTAAGAACTATAACATTCAGAAAATAGGTGTGTTTTGAGCATGGATTTGAATTCAGAGATAGTGTTAACAAAACGGAGTGATAGGGGGAGAGAGTTCCACATTTTGGGCGCAATAACACTGAACGATTTGCCCCCCATTGAAGCAAGGCGATGCCGAGGGACAACGAGCAGAGACTTAAAAGCGAGAAGGAGAATTTTGAATTTAATACGGTAAGCCACAGGAAGCCAGTGAAGATCATGCAGAATTGGGGAAATATGTGCAGAACGCTTGGTGTGTGTGAGTAGTCTGGCAGCAGAGTTTTGAATGTATTGTAATTTCGAAATGGAGCTAGCTGGTAGGCCAATGAAAAGTGCATTGCAGTAATCAAGAGGTGAGGTGACAAATGCATGGATGACAGTTTCAGCATCTGAGATACTGATAAAGGGACAGAGCTGAGCGATACGACGTAGATGAAAGAATGGCAATTTAGTGATGGAATTGATGTGAGAGTGGAAAGATAGAGAGGAATCAAAAATTACACCAAGATTTTTAACAGTAATAGATGGTTTGATGAGAGAGCCGGCGATCTCACAGGTGAAGTTGGTAGGAATTTTATTAGTGAGTGATGAAGGTCCAGTGAAAATAATCTCAGTTTTGTCCATGTTAAGTTTTAGAAAATTTGAATGAAGCCAATCTTTTATTTCATGCACACAAGCAGAGATTTTGTCAGTTGTGAAAGATAAAGTTGATGTACAGGTAGTATATAATTGAATGTCGTCAGCGTAAAAATGATAATTGAAACCATGACGGCGGAAAATGTTCTTAGCAATGTTTAAAATTGTCTGTTCTAGGACACCTCCGCTTAGCTGATTTTGGTTTGTCCCGTCGCCTGGAGCGAGGAGGTAGAGCCTTCACCATTTGTGGGACTATCCAATATATGGGTAAGAAATCGTCTGCAGCTGCTACAACAGCTATTCTATTTAAAATCATATTTGTATAATAAGGATAAAAATCTGATAACAGGCAGTAATTATAGTATTATAAACATGCTCTATCCTTACTGCAGCTCCAGAAGTGCTGAGTGGTGGACCCTATAACCATGCAGCTGATTGGTGGTCTTTGGGAATACTGCTTTTCTCATTGGTTACTGGAAAGGTGAGACATTAGTGGGCAGTTTAGTGGCATCACGTGCAAGTTAACTGTACCAAGAGGGTAAAATTAATATTTGTGCATTATATCAGTGAAATAAGTTAATTTTGTATTTGCTTGACACTTAAATTAGACAATTAAAATTTTGTTTAATTAAAAAAATTAAACATCTTAATTGTCTTGTCTTAATTTACTTAGTTTCCTGTGACTCCAGAACCTGATCACTGTAGTATGTTAAGAAAAGTGAGAAATTTTCCCTATGAAATGCCTCTCAGCTTCAGCCCTCCACTGGCATTGCTAATCACTGAGGTATTTTTGAAAAATAAATGCATTATCATATAGAAAATGTATATTAATACATATAATGAGCCATACAACTTTATCTGTGCAGTTGCTCTGCAAGACTCCTACTCGCAGACTAAGAACTCTTGATCGATATAAACGACAAGCCTTTTTCCGTGGGATAACGTTTGACCTTGCTCTGATGCAACGCAAGCCTGTCGAGGTAGAAGATGAATAAAAAATAATCTAGTATTGTTTGTAGATATAACTAAACCACATGTCACATTAATGCGAATATATTCCAATCTGACTTTCAAGGTGATCTTAAAGCTGAAGGAGAGACCCGACAGAGCGGCTAAAGCACGTCGAGGCCTCACATTGTCTCTGCAGCCTCTCAAGGGCTTTGACTATGACTCGCTGCTCAGCCCCCCTGCCACACCGGACACACAGCTGGACAGCAGGACACAAACCCACGCAGCTGTACCTTTGCCTGGACCCTCACTCCCACTGCAGCCTACTCAGGAAAAAGGTCCCCGCAAAGAAGTCTTTGTATAACGCACTTTGAGTATGCCATAAGAATACTAAATCACATAAAGAAATGGCCTGCCTACTTATGGGTTACTGAACACATTTTCCCTATTAATGATTATTTATCTGAGAAACCGTCTGAACAATAGTTTTAAAATACTTTTTAAAATGAGAAAATTATATCAACACTACCTAACTTTAAATACTAGGTTTATTTGAATTTCCGTAATGCACTAAGCTAAGTTTTTGTTCTGTTTGCCTCCCTCCATGGAGCACTTTTTCACATCCTCTCTTCTATTTGCTCACTCTTGTGCAAGGTATATTGCACCATCTTCTATCGCTTTCCCAGAGATTGGTCATGGTTGCCCTTTTTTTTTGCCCTTTTTTTTCAAAATGTATGAAAATTATCAGCTGTTTGAAAACATTGCACTGTATTTTTGTTACGCCACACAAATGTCATTGTCTGCACTTGCCTGGGTACATTTCTTAACTTCTTTTGTCTTATTTTTCATGAATTATAAAACAGTATTAGTAAGTGTTTTCCACTTTATCTTGTCTTTAAAGTTGTTTTTTTAAACTTCTGTACTTTTATTTATGCTGTGATGTCCTTTACCTAACCTTTGCTGACATGACACAGCAGAAACGCTCTCTCTCTTTTATTTATTTATTTGTTAATCATTGCAAGAATCACATAATGAGATTTTTTTGCCTTCACTTTACTCGTTTTAAGCCGTTGTAACCATTTATTTTAGATACTTTCCATAGTTTCTTTACTGGCCTTGTTTTTATTTTCATGTGGCAGAATGCTGTGATCCCAGGGCTATAAATATGTACCTCAATTTGTCATTTTGATAGATCCGGGGCATTTTCCTGTTGTAACTCGCGTACCTTAAGCCCATAAATACACCTTTATGCACTTACCTAATCATCACAATATGATTTCCTAAAGTATGGCCACAATGCCTATAATGTGTGATCCTGTCACAAATGATTTATCAACTCATATAAATGTAAATGACTAAATGTATATTAATGTGTTTTATGCTGTGTTTACTTTTGTAAATACCTGTATCACACAAATAAACCTATTATTAAATGTCTATACATTGTTCTACTTGTGAATGTTCTCAATGAACTTCAAGTAAACATGTCTACTTTTACACTTTCTAATGTTAATGTAGAAATAAACCCCCAAACGAAATAGCTTTACAAGGCAAAAACTATGTTCAATACTAAATCTTCATGCAAACGTGCATAATAGCAAATACATAAATAATAATTTTAAGTTATACATTTTAATTTGAATTGAGTACAGTTAAAGCATTCTTGAACAAATGTGATTATTTATTTAGTTGAAACTGACCTTCAGAATTTGTAACATTCCTATTTTTATTCATAGATATTTTTAAATGTTTACTGAAAGATGCACACTCATGCTGCGCCTAAGTGATGCTGTGCCGCGCATGCGCAGTAGGTGAATGACGCGGCTGAGGCTCCTCCCCCCGGGGTTTTGTTAAGGGTCACGTTGCGTTGCAGCAGGGAAACAGGAGACTTCGGCATCCATACCGCACAGCCCATACCTTTACGCTCTGCTTTGAAACCCATCAACAGGTAAGAAATAAACCACGGTATTTCATCAGGTTATCTACTGATTTTTATTGTAAAAATTATAATGTATGGTTTAAAACTGGATGTGATGTTGCGCCACATCCTCTACAACTAATGTTTTAACGGTTAGCTCTAAATAGCTTAATTCAGCAGATACCTGTCGCCTTTTTCCTTTTAAGGGAGTTTAAACTAATATACTTCTTAAATATTTTGCGTCAGTAGAGGCTGATATTGCTCCGTGGTCGAAATGTGCGTCATTGAGGAAATGCCTTCATGACCTTCAAGGATGAGCAAAGGGTACAAAGGCCTGCTGCACATACGCCTGGTTTACGTTATTATACGTTTTAATTGACAAACCATCACCTTGAAAATGTAAAAGTCTTTTATAAATTGTATTTGACAGCAGCTAGCTTTCAATGAAGGAGGGTGGTGTCGTGTCTGGTGCGTATCCTTTCCTGAGCACGTAGCCCTCTCCGATGTGAAGGCGGAGCATAGACCGGAGGTACAATTAAATGTTTCGTGCGAAAAATAAAAGGATAGCAGTATATATTTAGCTTCACAGATGCGTGTAGTCTATCGTTTGTAAATTTTAATTTATAGAGTTTACCATTTAAGAAAATATACAATTTTGGATTAATGAAATAGGCTGCCTGAAATTATTTGAAGAACTAAGTTTCAAAAAAAGAGGAAAGGATTATAGCTTTATCTTTTTGAACTGATTGAAAAAACAATCATTGTGTATCAAAATTCTAAACGTTGAATCACAACATTTAGCTATTGTTTAAGATAATAATACAATAATCCGCACACATAAGTGTCACCTTTTTCTTTTAATTGCGTCAAATGCAGTTGTGACATCTCATTAGACTCTGAGCTACTCAGTGCCACTGCTAGCGCTGTTGAATCAAAGTCAGAAAATGGAAACTGCTTAAGTACAGGAGGTTGAGTCAGTGCCAAGGCCGGCACTTCATCTGGTTACAACCACTGAAAGCACGCGACCGTTCTTAACATTTTTTCTAATATGCTTTAGTAAAGGCTTGCTGCAGAGGTGAAAACCCCTATGAGTCATCCTGTGCCTTCTAAGGTTAAAGATGAAAGTAGATGGAGCAACAGTGGTAGTGCTGATTGTTCTGCAAGTCCTCCTCCGACATCCTCTATATATGACACAACAGCTGGGCTAGTTATTCAGTCTTGGTGTCGCAGTGCAGAAGAGGTGTTTGTCTTGTGAATGATGGTGCGTAGGGTGGCCTTGAGGGGGATTTTTTGATTTATTTTTATTGCACACTAAAAAGTGAAAATTTGTGATCCTGGAGCAAGACGTTGTACACTAAACTAGAAACTAGTGGTGTCCTCTGGGTTCATTAAATTACATTATAGAATCTCCTGACATTCAAGTCTGCCTGAATTGTTTTTGTAAAAAATATTTCAGGTTGTAGCTACATTACATTATAAATCTGATGTTCTATGTTTAATACTTTGCTTGGTTCTTTTATCTTTATACTTTATGCTATTTAGTAAGGTTTTATCTGTTGAAGTTGTGGTTTTAAATTCATTAAAGGTAATGTCAACAGGAATGTATTGTTATGGCTCTACAAAAGATAACTGGTATTTGAGTGTGAGCTTTGTCTGTTCTCTCCGAGCGTTTATTCATCCAGACAAAAGCATTAAACTCTTGTTTTTTTTTTTTATGTGACGCACCTAATATGTTTGCCCCCTATGCAGACTTTAACTGTAAGCAATCAGTTTTATGAAACTTGATCACTGCACACTGTTTTCTTTATACTGTCTCTCTGTGTATACTAACTCACAAAGCTACTCTGAAGGTGGTTAGCCTCTAGCTCTAAGCTAGGATTAACACAGAGGATGCACAACATGTGCTACAACAGCAAACTGTCAATCCCAATCATCTGAATTTGGTTTAGACCTGGGGCACAGGCCTCTACATTTTGATTGCAGAACATAGCCTTTCCACTGCTTTCAGGGCGCAGCTTGGAAACATAAATGGATGACAACAAGTCACAGCTCGGTCCCTGGCACAGTTTGCGTTGGTGGGTGTTTCTAGGATGTGCAAAAAATTGACAGCAGGAGCATTGCACATTTTAAAAAGAGGCTACAGTACTAATATTATTTATTATTATTATTATTATTGGCCAATGGACTCAACAGGCCATTACTTATTCGCGCATCAATAATGGCCTGGGGCAGACTGACAGACCTGGCAGCCATTTTGCGCCTATTCTCACATATTCATCCCCGACTTCCCCTCTCCGCAATATATACAAAAAGCACCATACAAGTTGCATTTTTAAATTGGAGTCATGCAAACATTTATGGGTAAATGCAGACATTTAGCACAGTTCTCCAAGTGAGGTATAATAAAACCCAAGAGGAGGCAGAGTGTTGCCGTGGAGAGTAAAACAGCTCAGGATGCATTTATTCCTTCAGCTATAATTGAGAGAGGCAGTGTATAGGACAGCTGTTGCGTAACCACTCCCTCGCTGTTGCCTGTGCGTCAGATGGAGGGAGGGGTTATGTAACTGCAGTGGAGTGAAGATGGAAAAGGGAACAAAATAATCTGGAATGAGTCCTGTGTGTGAATGTCTGGACGTAGTGACGCACAAGCGAGATCAGACAATGAGATTCAATTCTCCTTCTAAATTAACATGTTTTTGAAAACAAAAAGGATTAAATGCATTTTTCTGGGAGACTGCAACTTTGTATTGTATAATCTATAGCACAAAACAATATTGTGGTATTTTATTTTTTTCTGAAAAGAGCTGGGCGCTGTAGCAAGGCAGCCATGTTATAGACCATAGCGGACTGAAAATGAGGCCCAGACTTGGCACTCATCCAGGTCACGCTCCGTGAAACAATGTCACCTTCTCATTGTGGTGCTAATTTAATTTTATTATTTTTTTCCAGCCACCATGACTCACCAGTATCCTGCATTGACTCCTGCACAGAAGAAGGAGCTACAGGATATTGCTCAAAGGATAGTAGCCCCTGGAAAGGGTATCCTCGCAGCTGATGAATCCACCGGTATGCATGTGTACACAATCGTTGAGAAATCTCATGTGAAGTGATAGCCCTTCTCCTTCACATGTCATTAGTCAAATGAAGTTTGCATTTACTAGAACAAAATATAATTGCACGTTTTTATATTTAGACTGCTTTCAACCAGTCACAAAGTGTATAACTGACTGCCAGGATTTTGGTCTGATATTTAAATGAATGGTTTTGTTGACTCTAGGCAGCATGGCGAAGCGTCTGAACCCTATTGGAGTTGAGAACACAGAGGAGCACAGGCGCCGGTACCGCCAGCTGCTCTTTACTGCTGACGAGCGCATTGACAATTGTATTGGAGGAGTCATCTTCTTCCATGAAACCCTCTATCAGACCACAGACGATGGCACTCCATTTGCAAAGCTCATTAAAGACCGTGGCATTATTGTTGGCATCAAGGTACACACCGAGTTGTTGCATTTTATCTAGACTTTAATGTTTTCTGGGCCTAACCTTCAGAAATGATCAGCCATTTTCAGTTCCGCAAACAGAAACCCCTTGTGCTTGAGCTCTTACTGTGTAGTATATGAAAACGCTGCCTCTTGTCAACCTATTTAGCCATACTCTGACCTATTGGTTTAAGCTCTGTCGACCTACTCTGTTAAAAAAACAGTTTTACTGTTTTACTTATACATGTAATCTCTATAATATTGTCATCATATTAGGTAAAAATCTCTGTTTAAAATTTAATTTTTTTTTTTTTTTTTATATAGGTTGACAAAGGTGTTGTGCCCCTGGCCGGAACAAATGGAGAGACCACCACTCAGGGTACAAAACACCATGAGACATCAAACATTCCGTCATTGATTTTGATTGCTAATTTAGTGTATTTGCTGGAGTAGGTCTGGATGGACTGTCTGAGCGCTGCGCCCAGTACAAGAAAGATGGAGCAGACTTTGCAAAGTGGCGCTGTGTGCTAAAGATTTCTGACACCACACCATCTGAGTTGGCCATCTATGAGAATGCCAATGTTCTGGCAAGATATGCTAGCATCTGCCAGCAGGTTGGTACATTAAATATGCATATTAATGCATTTGTTATCTACAGTATGGTTAGTGTTGTCATGTCTCCTAGAATGGTATTGTTCCTATTGTGGAGCCTGAGATCCTTCCTGATGGGGAACATGACCTCAAGCGTTGCCAGTATGTCACTGAGAAGGTAGTGTTCAATATTATTTGAATAACACAAGCTGTTCATGAAAACATCCTCTATAGCAAGGCTTTGAGCTCTCTCTTTGCAATCTCTAGGTTTTAGCTGCATGTTACAAAGCTCTGTCAGACCACCATGTGTACTTGGAGGGAACACTGCTGAAACCCAACATGGTGACTGCTGGACACTCCTGCCCCACCAAATACAACAGTGAAGAAATTGCCATGGCAACTGTCACTGCTCTCCGCCGCACTGTCCCTCCTGCTGTCACAGGTTTGAAGATAGATTTTTCCATGTATCATTATTTTGCTTTTTGATACTTGATGTATTTACTTGTGGTTTCTGTGTCTGACTCTATTCTCAGGGGTGACATTCTTGTCAGGTGGACAGTCTGAGGAGGAGGCTAGTGTGAATCTTAATGCCATCAACAACTGCCCACTCCCCAGACCCTGGGCTTTGACTTTCTCCTATGGCCGTGCTCTTCAGGCTTCTGCCCTGAATGCATGGAGAGGAGAGCTGAACAATGAGAAGGCAGCCACTGAGGAGTTCATCAAACGTGCTGAGGTCAGACATGCTCGGTAACTTCCTCCTTTCCTCATTTCTTTTGGTATAAATCTTAATGCGTTATTTTTCTTGTCTTGTTTAGGCAAATAGTCTGGCTGCTCTTGGAAAATATGAATCTTCTGGAATTGCCGGCGCTGCAGGACAGTCCCTCTACGTCGCAAATCACGCCTATTAAACATCAAAGTACCACATTCAGTTGTGACCTACCAATAGTCTTATACTGTATTCACTCAGCTATTTCCCCTCACTACTCCATCATTTACAGGCCTACTGTACTGTCTACTGTACTTTAGAGTTGTAAGATTCAAAATTATATTAGATGTATGTATTTAACATCCTAATATAACATTACTGTACTAAAGCAAAAAGGCTTAATTTATTTATTGGATCAATCAAATTAAAAACGTTTGACAATGTTTTGCTTCAAGATAAAAATGTCCAAGAATGACCAATTTTTAACTGTAAACCATCTTAATCTGTGTTCATTTTATGCTTTCCCAGGCTGTGTACCTTTCCACTTTTTTTCTGTCTCCAAATATTGGGTCATTCCAAAGTAGGCCAGATTTAGCATAATGTGTGTGTTGGTGTATTGCTTCTGTAAGAATGCAGTGTTGGCTCATCTTAAAAAATGTGCTTTACTAATACATCCCTGACTTGGGACCAAGTGATCTTGAGCAGCAGCATATTCATAAAAGGCCAGCATGAAATGATGCAAAGTATTGAAATCTCATACAGAAATTGTTTTGAACATAAGTATGCAGTGCTAATTGTACTGTTGGACTGCTATAGCCCATAGACTTGCGGTAAACGATCCACTGCATCATAATGTTTCTGTTAACATGCTTCTGAACACCAGTAATTGAAGAAAGGTCTCCTCAACTATACCATTTGCTTTTTAAATTAGTGTTGAGTTGTGTGATGTTACTGTATTATCTGATGCCTGTGTGTCCCCCTTATCGTGCTTCCCTCTGCCAGACCCACAGGAAGCTTAGAAGACGGTTTCTATTGCTGTACCAATGTGATGGACCAAGTCAAGGGGTGGGCTAAAGGGGAAACGGTCACAGCTGTGTTGGACTAGTGTGATATTTGTGATGTTAAAACACTTGGTGTCTATCAAATAGTAAATAAAATAAACAAAACTAGAATAACTGTCTCCATGATTCGCTCTGTGAAATTGATGATCATTAAACACTATTACTTTTGCAAAAAGTATAATTATGACTTACATGACCATAAACAATATATATTATTTACTTGCCATTGCAGTAGACCTGGCAGTAAACTTCACAGAAATAGTGGTGAGAGAATGCCCTTTTAATGCAATGTGCATATATTCATCTGGAGGCACGGGCACAGTTGCAACGTCGATGGTTGTAGAAATTGTGAGAAATATAAATATAAAAACGTTTCTTAATTCAAAAAATGTAAAAAAATCAAGGTATGGATGAGTAAAGAAGTGGTATCCAATGACTACATGACCACGTGACATTGGATTGTTCCGGTTAAATTTATCAAACGCACCTATTTCAGACAGCAATGGCTACTACGGAAGTGGGTGAGTAGATAGATGAAAGCAATATATACATAGTTGTGTATAAATAAACAATTTTACATTTTCAATGCATTTTGAGAGTATAATAAATCTAAAAAACGCCGCAGTATTAAAGTGTGAGCACTCAGTTTGCCGGTTAATAACACTTTAAAGCTAACGGCTAGCAAGCAAAACCGGTTTCATCAATAATGCTCTTCCTCCAACAGACCTGCACGTTAATGATAAAGAGTTTTACAATTAACTTTACTCATCTTTTGTCTCTTATTGCTATACTGGTTTAAAATATACTATCTCCGTATTAAACATGCTAAGTACCACAAGTACACTTTCATACTAAAAGGATTATGACTGCAATAAAAAAGCTGTTTGGTTTCTTCTGTTTTCCTGTCTATGCTACAAGTAGCTAACGAAGTAGCATAGACAGTAATGTTGTAGTAATGTTGACCTCAAAATAATATTTTAATATCGGCTGTGTCTAGAGCGAAGGCGAGGCAAGTTGGCTGCTCTGTCAATAGCAGCAGTGGTCATCATTGTGGGAGTCCCCTTGTGGTGGCGAACAACTGCAACATACCGTGCCTGGTTACCTGTCAGCCAAATACAAGAGCTAGCTAATCTGCAGGTTTGTTTTTCATTCTCTGATTCCTCAAAAATAGTTCCTCAAAAAAGTTTCTGTATGTAATTTGCATTGCATTTGTTTCCAGCTTCAGTTAAGCGCTGATGTGGAAATAGTGTTTGCACGTGGAACTGTTACACCAGAGCAGCAGAAAAAGGTCCCACTGACGCAGACAAAAGATGAGGAGCACATAGTAGATGGTGAATTTTTGTATATTTCTTTACTGTAGCTACAAATAGAACTTAGGGTCATTCTCATATTAATCAGTATATTTCATACAGAAAGCACATCTTTGAGGTACAGGTATGAGACAAGGTACCGCACAGCCACCATTATGGAGGAAGATGCTCTTAACCAGCCCACTGCTGCAGGTAAGAACTTGGCTGTCAATAGAGCCATCTTTTAGCACCAAACATCTAAATGTTGAGCTTGTTTTTAAGTCCACTGTTTTGTAACATCTTTTTATTCTTGTTCTGTTTAGAAGCAGACCTTTCACTGCATACGCTCAGCGAAAGTCCTTGTGGCTCTATAGTTGTTTATATTATCCCAGAGTCATCACTGTTGCTTCCAGAGGTAAAAACAGCTTTTCGGTTACATTTTGCATATACATATTTTATATTTGCATATGCATATTTTTCAAGTTTAAAATTAATTTTCTTTCTTTCAGAATGTGGATGTATATATTGGTCAGCGTCGGACTGCCTTGCTGCGCACTGGTGCTCAGATGAGAGTAGGGAAGACACTGGACCAACTGTTGACTCTCCTCGAGCCTCAGATCAGGCAGGTGCTACAGGTGATGTCCTTCAGTCACACTGACACCACT
The DNA here is from genome assembly GCA_024416835.2 of Perccottus glenii. Lineage (NCBI taxonomy): Eukaryota > Metazoa > Chordata > Actinopteri > Gobiiformes > Odontobutidae > Perccottus > Perccottus glenii. The sequence goes on along the minus strand of CM044561.2, from coordinate 18,721,394 downwards.
GCTGCCCTCAGTGACAGAGTCCGTCTCAGCCCTGGCAACAAAGAGAGCATTGCTGACAGTATGAGGGCCTATAAATCGAGCCCAGGTTGGTTTTAGATTTAACCAATGTCAATAGACTCTTCATTTTTATTCTTGAAAGTGTTTTATTCATGTTCTGTGCTTATTTCTCTTTAGGTTATGAGATAACCTTTAGTCTGTTAAACCCAGACCCAAAATCACACAGGCTGCATTGGGACATAGAGGGTGCTGTGGAAACCTACATTCAGCCATTGCTTTCCAAAATTGCTCCTGTGGCCAACTTAAGTATTGACTCTCAGGTAAAGTTTAGTATTTATAAATGTGTATATACTTTTTGTTTTTGAAAAAAATCAGCTACTGTATGTCAATTTTTGTATTTTATTTATAGATCTTGTACTATGCCATGCTTGGTGTCAACCCTCGTTTTGACAGCAGCCGTAATTCCTACACACTCAGTGCTGATAGTCTTGCACATGTCATTAACCCTGTCGAAGCTAGACTAGGTAGGGAGCTACTCATTCATGTTTGATTTAAAACAATGATTTATTAAGGATTTTAAAGCAGTTCTTTGTGCTTTTGCTTTTCAGGCTCCAACGCAGCATCTTCCAACCCAGTGCTGAATTTTCTTTTATATGTTCCTGATGCCAACCATTCACCTCTTTACATCCAGGACCACACGAAAGAAGAAGTGCCTTCGAATGCATTTCACTCGCCACGCTGGGGCGGTATTATGGTATCATGACATTTCTTATTTGTTAGTGTGTATATTATGAATATTGTAATGTTAGTGTTGTACTTCAATATAGTGTATTTTGTTTGATACTAACTGAACAATACTGTTTATTATGTCATTAGGTCTATAATGTAAATGGTTTTTATGAACCGGATGTAATTTTCCCTGTTGATATCAACATCGACATGGCCAAAGTCATGGGAGTATTTCTCGCACAGCTTCGGTAAGTTTTGTCTACAGTTAAACACAGTCCTCTTTCATTTATTTATTTATTTTATTTTATTTTTTTCCATTGTGTTCTCATGAAGTAAACTTCCTGTACACTTTCAGATTGTTGCTGGGTGTGCAGTCTTCCACCCCTCCCACTGGTTTTCTGGTGGCCCCATGCAACAGTTTTGGACTGGCTGACTGGGAGCTAGACCGTCTCATGTGGAGTAGGAGTGTGGAAAATGTTGCAACCGCAACCACCACAATTACTTCTTTGGCACAATTGCTTGACCAGATTGGAAACATTGTTATCAATGACAACATTGCCCAACAGGTAAGATTAGCTGCATCTATTTCATATTATATTTTTGTTGAAACAAGACTTTTGTAATCAAAACACACATTACAGAAGACTATTGTTTTGGCTGCTCATCAGAACAAACTCATTAGAAATGACTTGCTCTATATCTGTATATCCATACTAAAAAAAAAAACATTTTGATTTTTTGTTTTTTATTGAGCCTTTTTATTCCTCCTCCTCTAAGGTGTCCAGTGCTGTTACTTCTCTGCAGTTGGCTGTAGCAGAGTTGGAGGCTGGGAATCTTGGTTTTGCACTGCAGTACAGTAAAGAGGCCATCCTGGCTTCAGAAAAAGCATTTTTTGACCCATCACTTCTCCATCTCCTCTACTTTCCTGATGATCAGAAGTTTGCCATTTACATTCCACTATTTCTGCCTATGTGTGTGCCAATTCTTCTGTCTCTTCTCAAGATATTGTCAGAGGTTAGACAGCGGCGCAAAGAAAAGCTAGCCAAAAAGGACTGAAAACATTGGACATTGACTAAATGCCACATATCAATGTCTCAATTTTAGGAATGTAAGGTAAAATTTAAAAAGACACTGGTTTTAAGTGAGCTCCTGTTTTTTTTTTTACTTAATGCTGTATGTGAATGTTTTTTTTTCAGTTTTTTTTTTTATGTATTTTATATTTCAATACCACTTGGTGTTAAATTATTTAAAAAGTTTATTTGTATGAATATTTTTTTTTTTCATAAACCAATGTCTACATGAAATTAAACAAATAAAAAAATTTACACTTTATGATTTCCACTAGGAGAAGGAAACAATACCGCCAGTGCCAGTATTATTTTTTTGGATTTGTATGATATATAAGTAGCTATAAGAAGCTTTGTTCTACTTGTCTCTTTAGGTAAGTCTTCATAATCAGTTTGTTCTAGACTTTCGGAAGATATAACGTTAAACATGTTTTGAGTCATTTAGCGCCATTTTCCTAGTTCTTAGCTTTTTTAACCCTAAAGTTCCGCACTAGCCCCGGCGCTAAATAAAGTTTCCCTGTGTCTCTGGACCACCACGATCTGGAGGTTTAAAGAAGGAAAATTCACACACTACGCATGCACATGCATGATCAGATTGGGTCAGACATTTTATTTTTTATATTTTTTGGTCTTTATTTTTACAATTATAGAGACAAAATTGACAAATTAGAATAACACAAACAGGACAATCACAATCACAGGTAATGCAATTTTCAGATATGTACAGTTACACAATAAAACAAACTCAGACAAATCATATTACATTAATTCTCACATGGTGGTTCATTAAGCAATTTAACCAAACCTTTATTCATAATCCTTCCCAATAGTTTTTTTTTTTTTTTGTTTTAATCTGGACCATCACTTTTTAATAACTCTTTTCTTTCTCAGAATCTATCACATACTCCTACTACTCTATTTTATTGTAATACTCCAAAATATGTAGAAACCCACACATAGTCATAGAATTTGTGTTTTTAGAAATAAAAATAAACCTTTAATCTAAAAGAATAATCAGGTTTATTTAATACATTATTTTCAAAGTCTCTAAATGACCCTAAAATATCTGACGGGAGGCAAAGTTGGTACATTAAAATTCATATCACCAAACATTTGCTGTATATCCCCTCAAAAAGCAGCTACCACATGACAGTACCAAAATAAATGATCAGTAAATTCTGGTTCTGAGAGACAATAACAACATTTATCTGATTGTACGCGACCCCAGGTTTATAACATTTTGTTTGTAGGTAAGAAGTTGTAAATTATATTAATCTGGAAGAATCTTTTCTGTGAATCTATTGCAGTTTTATAGATTGTCTTAAATACGTTCTCCCATGGAATTGGTTGATCAACGAGGTCTTCACATTTTTATAAGTTCTATAAGGAATAGTTGTTAGTAATTTATGGTGGACAAAGTCTAATAATTTTCAACCATTTATTATTCTTTATATGGGGCTGACATACAAGTAGCTTTGTAGTACCACTATTAATTTTATGTTTCCAATTCCTTCCAAAAGGAGTAGTAGATGATTGTATGAAAGGGGGGAGCAGATATTTCCATATGTTCCAAAAATATGTTTATATTCCATCAACCCACTTATCATTCCTTACTGTGTCATTTATGAATACAATTCCACTTTCAATGGCCCTTTCCCAAATGAATGGTTTCACTTTCAGGCATGAAAACGGGTCAGGGGTGAAAAAGGTGAGAAAGATATTACCCCTCTAGGGGGGTCCGGGGGCATGCTCCCCTGGAAGAAAATTTTAAATATTCCCTATTTTAAAACATCAATCTGATGCATTTAGAGATGCATTTTTTGCCAACCTGGGGAGAGGCATTAAAACATAACTTCAGCCATGAGTCAAAAATATTATGGCCTTCTTACTAAGTATTATGCAAGCCATTTTATGCCAGCCTGTCACTGGGTCTAAAATGTCCAGTATATGTGAGGCACAATGTGGTATAAGGGCAACACAAATGGCTGAATGCATAAACCCCACAAGAGATGGTAGACATGCTATAGCTTAACTTGTCTTCTCTTCCATCATGATTGGAACAATGACAGACAATACAATGTTACGCAATTCAGATTTTAACACATTTTATTGGCAAAGATAACAATTTACATTATAGTTTGTTCGTAATACTCTTAGAAGCAGATCTCATTTTTTCTTCTTTGCCTGGACCACCAGTGTCTCCATGGCCCGCTTTCGCTGTTTTGCCACATGTCACGGTGGAACACTTCACTTTACCTTCAGCCTTGTCAGTCCCCTCACCTCAAAATCAGTGCACAGTACACGTCCTGGAAAAACGAGTTGTAGATATTTAAGAAAGAAGCACTAACATTAACAGTGTTTCTTTTTTTGTGATTTACCGTCAGCTATAAAAGCTAGCAGGTAACTTTAGTAACGATATCATGTTAATGTTAGACTTACGTTAACGGTAGCGTTAGCTAACATTAAGAATTTGCCACCGGAGCTTTACGTTAGCTGGCTAACGTTGCGTTCTCTCCTGCTGTGTTTAATGACTCAATTCATCAAGTTGGAGCTAACGTTAGCTACCTTATGTCAACAGAGCTCCTAGGTAACTAACATAGATATACCAGAAAATATTAAAAGAAACCATCACTCACCAAATTCAGTCAGGTAAAATCTCAGAGGACAGATGTGCTTCTTCAGCTTCTGATAGTGGTCCGCACTCCTTGGTGTGCACGCTCTGGTAAGCACGAACCTGGCTGGCACGCGCGAATGCAATCTGCTTGTAAACCAATCAGGTAATGGTACTCCCCTACCTTCCCAGAGAAACAAACTGGTGAAGCAAGGCCATTCGTGCTATTTACGTGCTATTTCCATGCACTCGTGGTCCCTTCTGGCACGCGCTATGTTTATATTCCATCAACCCACTTATCATTCCTTACTGTGTCATTTATGAATACAATTCCACTTTCAATGGCCCTTTCCCAAATGAATGGTTTCACTTTAATTAGTATATTTGAGTTAGACCTTATAATTTGTTGTAAAACCTCTTCACAGCTTTTTGGTGGACTAAATTGGAAATATAGCCAACACTCCAGAGCTTCCCTAAAAGCCAATGAACCCTCCTTTATGACTTTGTTCAAATGAGACATATGAACAATGAACAGTCCTTTCAAAAGCAAAACATGATTTTGGTGTAATAGAGCTGTTGTATACCATTTTGGATTATCATGTATTTTCTGAGTCGGAGAGGCTTTTAAAGAAAGACACAATGGCTATAAATTTAATCATTTAAATTCTCCCACTTAATATTTGTTGTATAAAATTTCTCTTTTTTATCTTGTCCGGTTTGTTTTCCAGATAAATTCAAATATTTTTTTATATATATCTTAAAGAGGTTCTGTGAGGGAATAGGAAGAGACATGTCCGGATGTAATCACCATCTTTTTGCCCTGACTTTGAGGCTATTTCGGCAAATAGGGGCCGAATATGCGGATTACATCCATTTTTATTTACAATCTATGGAAGAGACATAAAAAGGTAAACAAATTGGAGCACTATTATAAGGTTAGTGATGTACCTTTTCATGGATGTAATATTTTTTCTTTCTTTTTTTAATTCATATTTAGGTCTAAACGTTTCTCCGGAATTCTAATACCCAAAACGTTGACAGGGCCATTCCAATGTGATACATTAGTTTGTATTTTAAAATTTGTTCCTTTTATACTCCCATTTCTTAATTGAATTTATCATAATTCAATTTTAAACCTGAGTGAGTGGAGAAGATAAAGATACATTCTAAAGCTCTAAATAAACATGGAGAGTGGAGGCTTTTGGGCTTTTAAGAGCTTGTAATGTCTGCGTAGATTTTTTTTGCATTTTTGCTTCCACGTTTCCTATTTTTAACCCTTCTTTTTTTATGACCAATATTTTCATTGCTACTATAAACAAGTCAGTTGACAGAGGACAACCCTGTTTAACCCCTTTTGTTACTGACATAGAATTTGACATGTAACCATTATTTATTATCTTGCATTTTGTATAATTGTATAGTACTTTTACCCAGTTAATCAATAACTTTCCAGTTTATTGAAAATGTCATCATTTGAATGTTTGACCATTGCTTAATGTTAATTTAGACATATTTTTCTTAACGTTACTTCTTTGGCACAATTGCGTGTTCTAAATAATAATCTAATCCCTGTTAAGGCCAAGGACCGGAGAATAGCAATGAGCCAATCCAATAGATCCAATAGCAGTATTTACTCTTAAAATGAAATTGTATTTGCTGGTGGCTTATAAAAAAACGTGTGTGTGACTAAGGAAAAAGTTGACTATGAGACAGACCCTTGAAATGTTGCTTCAGTTTTTCTTTGCATGTGTCAGGTCATCTCTTTCTTTGGGAAATAACGGAAACCATTAACCTAATTAATTACGTGCCTTATCATCAGTATCTGGCACCAGGTTGATTTCGGTACCCAAGATAGATCATTCTGGTCAAAAGCTGTTCCACTGTCACATTTGCTAAATATGTTTGACGTAAAAACTGTTAGGAACATATGGCAGCTCTGTAAAACCACCATTTAGTTGAACAGAGTCAATCTTGTTGCGCTATTGCTGAAAAAAGACCTGTGTCAATTAAATATTTAATTTAAGTCACAGCTGAACTTAAGGTAAATTATTTTATATCGATACCTCTTTCCAGCACCAGACCCTCACCCAGAGGGTGGTGCTAATGCACAATAAAGCCATCATACAGGAAGCGGAACTTCAGAAGGAGCAGTGAAGAAGAAGAGGACCTCGCTGAATTTATGTCGAGTCCGCGTCGCTTTTGGTGCACTTCACGGTTAATCTATTCTATATCAGATTTTATTTGAGCTTCTCTCTAAAACGCGTAGACCATTTTCTCGTTTTGTTTTAAATTGTTAATAAAAACTTGACCTGCAAGTAAAAGGATATTCGTTTTCTTTGTAAGTCGATTGATAGCTTACACGCTAACTCGACGCTAGCTCACGTTTCGCGCTAACTCCTTGTCCGTGCTAGCAATGGCAGGTATTGTCCGTGGACCTGCAGGCAGCAACGACTGTCGGATTTACGTGGGAAATCTCCCTCCGGACATTCGTTCAAAGGATGTGGAAGATCTTTTTTACAAGTATGGAGTCATTCGTGATATTGACCTCAAAAACCGAAGAGGAGGACCACCATTTGCCTTCGTTCAGTTTGAGGACCCAAGGTAAGTAATTTTAACTTCCCGATGTTATCCGTCTTGGTAATACTTCCCTTTTCAACAGTAAAAATATAGTGTGCTTTAAAGACGACGTATGCTATAGAAGTTCTTTTGGTCATTCCTAGGTGGAAATAAACCGCGTTTTTAGTAGGCCCGAGTTAGCAATAGGCCCCCTACAGGATATAAAAAGTGTTAAGAATAAATTGCCACAGTATGTTCGAGTCTTTTTTAAAGTGAAATTATAATTTATTCAACAAGAAACTTATCAGTGGGGGAGGGGGAAATTAAACCAAACTGTTTTGAACAAAACTGAAACAATCGGCACAAACCAACAGCTTAAAAAGTGCGGGAAAAATGCCATGGACGATATTCATTTAATGCTCAACGTTTCATTTCTTAATACCGCAGGCACCTGATATTTATTATTAGCAAGGCCCTTAATTTAATTGCCTTATGCTAACTACCTTTGCGATCACTGTTGATATGTGCTATCACCTTTTGTATAACATTATACCTGTATCACAGGGATGCTGAGGATGCTGTATATGCCCGAGATGGTTACGACTACGACGGATACCGCCTGCGTGTGGAGTTTCCTAGAAGCGGGCGTGGAGGAGGAGGTGGTGGAGGAGGTGGTGGAGGTGGTGGTGGTGGTGGTGGAGGATCATCAGGGCCCCCCAGAGGAAGGTTTGGACCCCCGTCCCGGCGCTCAGAGTACAGAGTTATGGTGTCAGGTAGGCTGTGTTTACTGACTACAAGTTTTTCATATGTTTGTTTGTTGAAGCTGGTTTCTTATTGCCATCTATGCTTCTAGGGCTTCCCCCAAGTGGAAGCTGGCAGGACTTGAAGGATCATATGAGAGAGGCAGGTGATGTATGTTATGCTGATGTTTATCGTGATGGCACTGGAGTGGTGGAGTTCGTACGCAAAGAAGACATGACCTATGCTGTCCGCAAGCTGGATAACACCAAATTTCGCTCTCATGAGGTATGTAAAGTACTAATTAAATGGTGGAGGGGGAAAAAAGAGTAATAGGGAAGAGTGTGACTTGATTGATGATAAAATAGTTTAATAATTTAACCAGAATCCGCAATGTAAAATGTTGGGTAAAAAAACAAATCCTGGAAGTTTTGTCTTTTTTTTGGATTTAGCCAGAAGACGACAGTGGTATTTTAAAATGTCTTCTAATGTAAATCTGTATCTGTGTCCAGGGAGAGACGGCTTACATTCGTGTGAAGATGGATGGTCCTGGCAGCCCCAGTTATGGGCGCTCACCCTCTCGCAGTCGCAGCCGAAGCCGTAGTCGCAGCCGAAGCAGGAGCGCCTCCCGCAGCTATTCCCCACGTCGTGGCAGAGGGTCTCCCCATTATTCCCCCCGTCGATCCCGTTCCCGCTCACGCTCTCGCACCTAGGTTCCCCTGACCTGTGGTGTAACTAAGACCTCAAGAGGAAGGCTTCACATTACTTAGACAAATTCTGCAGTTCTCACGGACCATGTGATTGTGTATTACCAGCTAACACTCTTCTTTGTCCTCATTCTTTAAGTTTTGTTGCATCTTGCATTTTAGTTTTTATTTTTGTAATTTTTTTTTTTTTACACATTAACATGGTTCTGCTAACCATCTATTCCCCTTCCTCATACTTCCTTTTCTCATTTCTACCTTGCTTTATTGTTGTATGGATAGTTTTTTATACAGTTTTAAGCACATACTATTGTACCATGACCTTCTTGTGTGTGTCTCTCTGTACAGTTCAGAGGAACAGGATAGGATGGGAAGAGAGGATACAGTTCAATTTAGGATTAACAGGAGGAGGAGTCAAATATGGCACCAATGGTATGATGGCTGTGCCTTGTCAACTGTGAACACTGCATTCTAGGGCTCTTGAGTTACTTTCTCTTAACGAAACACTCTAAGAGTTTTGTAATATCCAAAGTTCTTTTTTCTAATTTATCTTAGCTGGCATCCCACACAATTTTCAGTAATTCCTTCCTAGAAACTTAATGACATTGAATCATTTGTGAAGGTGTGATTCTAACTTGCCTCCTTCTCTTTGGTTTTACTGGTATTCTTAAGGTTTGGACTGGGCTCTTTGTCTGACCATTTCGGAGCTGGATTAGGATTAGGAATCAGGATGGATGCATGGAGCAGGAGCACGGGAACAGTTTACCCGGGAGAGGATCCCGACCCCAGGCCCTGTCCGCATATCCCCATCAAACTGGAGATAAAATAGGAAAAATATATAAACACAATTGGCTTTTTTACCGCCCCGCTATTTTCAATAGGACCCAGAGACATGATCACATGCAATGGTGAGGATTTATTTTTTTCAGATTTTTCTTTTTCATTTAAAGAAGAGGAAAGCTTGGATCAAACCAGGAGGGCTGGGAAGTGCAGGATGGATCCACACGCATAAGGAGTGGTAATTTGTGGGTAACTGACAAGATGGAGAAGGAAGGGAGGGGGGGAGTGGGAGGCAACGAGGGAATGTGACCTTTTTTTTGGTTTTGTTTTATTGCTTTCTTAGGCCAGTCTCTTTCTGAAATTTATTAGTTCTAACTTTGAGTATGCCATAGCTTTATTCTCTTTTAAATAAACATTTGTAATAAAAAAAAAAGTGTTTGGTTTTATTTGCCACTGTCTCAGAATGAAATGCTGTCACAAAGTGTAATCAAATATAGGTAAATTGTATTTGCACAAACTAGTGTCCTCTATATCCCATAGGAAAAAAACATTTTGGAGATGTTTGAGTTTGTCAAAGTACCCAACTTTTTTATGTAATTTCATATTCAGTGAGAAAATGGTAGGTCCTGGCATCCTTTTAGTCCACACAGACATGGGTATTTTTATAACTGGAGTTTTTCCTCCTGCGTTTAATAAAAATAAAAATCTTTAAAAATTTATTACCAAGGGAATGTTCATGAATGTTCTGTTCTGGGATTTCAAGATGTCTTGGACGCAAAGAAACCTGGCCTAACTGTCCATCTTTCAGTCATCTCACATCTCTGTGCCCAGTAACTGGTTAAAGCCAAAGTCAACTCTTGAATGAACTAAAGTTGCTATTGTGAGGTGAACATACCACTGGCTCTAGACTCAAAACCCACCCATGACCGTGAAATACGGACAGTTTGGCGCAGTGTTTTAAAAATACTACTCCCACATTTAACCGTGAGGAGAAAGGCTTGTATCAGACCCCAAAGGTCAGCTGGGATGAGCAAGACGGATCTAAACAAGTAAGGAGACTGGACATTATGAGGGAGGGAGCCACCAAAGAAATCATAAGTATATTCATATTAAATATAAATGTGCAAAATGTCTTCTGTGAAGGTTATGAGTAATTATAAAGCCGTTTTGTTCTTGCAGCAAAAGGTCACAATATTACACGATGCTATCATTCAAATAAACTACCAAGTTTCTTCATTTATGTCTCTAGCGTTATTCATTTTCGGATATATTCATTCGTTACAAGTTCAGAAAACAAATCAAAAAAGTTAAAGGGTGTTAAGACAATAACAAAAAATATTCAGTGCACTGAACATGTACAAATCTATTCAATAATATGCCATAGTGATGACAGCGGTGCATTGTGGGCCGAAATAAGTTGCAGAGGCTGTCCGCAAGTAAAAAACGCCGGTGGTCCGACGTAGCATTCACCTCGGCCAATGAAGCATGTCATGTGATGTAGAGGGCGGGTCAAAGACGCAGGTTTTGTCTTTCATAAATTAGCTAACACCTTTCCTGAATCCTTTGGCAACCTGCGTTTTCAGATATAGCTAAACTTCTGCAAAATACGGTAAGATGAAGTGCATGAGTGCATGTCCAAGCCTGCCTACTTAAGAAATTAATATTAGCTAGACTGGCTCATGAACTAAAACCATGTGCTCGTTGCTTCTTTGGGCTTCAAGCTGACTGTGGAATGTATTAAATTTCTTAATTTCTTGTCCAGAATCTTCCCTACATATCATAAGACGAATAGAGCAAGTCCAAAACATTGTAAACGTTTTAATTTCTTTTTGTGATTATTGTTGTACCCATGCATACATTAAGTCAATTGTGTTTTGTTTGGCTGATGTTTTTTGCCTCTTTGTCAGTTCACTGGCATATTCCCAAGGTATGGGAATGATTCCAGTTTTAAATGTTAATTGTGCATTCATTGTAAACTTTTTTTTTCTCCGGCTTTGGTCAAAGGTCATCATGTCAGAAAAGAAGGCAGTAATAAAGAATGCCGATATGTCTGATGAAATGCAACAAGATGCTGTGGACTGTGCCATGCAAGCAATGGAAAAATACAACATTGAGAAAGACATTGCTGCCTATGTTAAAAAGGTATGAGTGGATTTTCAATTGACACTTTCTATAAGTTCACAATTTTTTGCTAATCTGCATCTTCTCCACTGCAGGAGTTTGACAAGAAATACAACCCCACGTGGCACTGTATTGTTGGAAGAAACTTCGGGAGCTATGTGACGCATGAGACTAAGCACTTTATCTACTTCTACCTTGGTCAAGTGGCCATTTTGCTCTTCAAGTCGGGCTGAAAAGTGAATATGTACAACCAGGCTTTAACCCTGTGTGCCATTTGTACATTCTTCACTACGTCTGCAGATGTGCCTACATAATAAACTTCAACCTCACTATGACTATTGCTAGGTAGTGCTGCGTCTAGACTGAACCGGGATCTCAAATGTGCTCATCTTTTATTGAGACTTCCAAGTCATTTTGCTGTACATGATTTCATGTTGTTAAATAACTTATTTTGATGGCATGTAAGCAACAGGGAGTGTTTTTGTTGAAATGCCTTTTTGGTATCACTTGAATGGACTTGTAAAGACTGTTGCTTTTATACAAACTGCAGTCTGTGATTTTTGTATATGTACATGTAAAACATTCCTGTTAAGTTGTCAAAAGACTAATAATGTAGCTGCTTGAATCTAAGTTGGTGTGCCATCCTGTTTTGTAAAGTTTCATGCTGCAGATTAAAAGTTAATTAATACAGATTCTAATACTACTTTTTTAACATCACTTGAATTTAGAAAAAGCAAAACTTAATCCTGCAGACTGACTGCTTCAAACCCATTCTAATGTCTCCATAGTTTGAAGGGAGTGTGGGGTTTATAAGGCAAAGCTATTCTCTTGAGATGTCACAATTGATTAAATTGTGGACTAGGCCTTTGCAATGTCAAAAAGACTAAACTTGCCAGCAGTGCTTGATGTGTGGAGGTGGGGGAACACAGAAGATTAATTATTCCCCCCAGCATCAAGGAACAAAAGGTCAAGGAACATATGTTATGAAAAGCGCATTATAGATTTTTGTATCTAAAGTATGCCTTTTTAACAAACCGATGGGCAATTTCTACAGGATAAGATATAAATCAGGGTTGAAAATGTTTAAAAACCGACCATATTTTTCAGAAACACCTAAAAAGAGGTGCTGGATCCAGTCAAACCGGTCCCGATTTAGGAGGTGGGGAAATATATTCCCCGTGATTCCTCACAAATTAAGTACTGCTTGGCGGAGAACCTTGAAAATGACGTTGTGGCTTCATATGTTCAATGGTTTTGATGCTGTGCAATTTATAGTTGCGTCTCTAACTACTGAACCTTTGCTCCATACCTTTTAGGGAGCAGCAGTAATGTCAAGTGTGCTGTGTAAAATTTTATGACATCTCCAGGCAGTTTAGAATAACGTTTCTGATGAAGACAATTATTTTAAGTATGTATGTGCCCAGAGAGTTGTCCAACTACGCGCCGACTTTTCATTTTTTGTCACTGTAGAGGGCAGTGTTGGATCTAACGTAGCTTATGAATATTGAGCAACAAATCTACTACTACTTCCGGTTTCTGAAACATGGCGGTGCAAGCTGCGTTTTCCACACCGGCAGCGGTTTTTATGAGCTCTCAAGATGTCCCTACTTTACCTGCGGGGTCTTTGTCCGCGGAGGCCGTACCGTTCACTCCCCGGGGCTCGTCTGACGCTGACAAACAGTTTTCTCACTGCTACGCAAAGCTGCGAGGGCTGCGGTCCGACTCTGTCCAACTCAGAGAGGAACTCAATCTGCTTTTTGACAAACTTCTCTCCGAAAACTACAACAAAACCTTTAATCCCAACATCACCGTTCGCCCAGAGGTATAACGCTACTGCCCTCTCTGTACGACTTTACATCTGGGTTTGCTGCGAACTTTCAGAAACGCCCGCTGTTGTGATGGCAACCCGCCAATCTGAATTGCGTAATAACTTGTGTTTATAATACGTCTTCATTTATTCAGTAATTTTACCGAAGTAGACATCTTGTCTTAAGTTAGTGATTATATATTTATTTTTTTAATGGAAGCCTTTCATGGTATACGTTCAAGGAAATAGGAAATTATGGAACTAGTTCGGTCTATCAAATGTTTAGTGTGTAGTTACAGTACAAAAGGAAAATACAATTATTACTCTTTTAGGCCGTATCCTAACAAAGTAACTTCATGGCACTGAAATGCCCCCTGTCGAGTAAAGTAAAAGTAAACATTGCCTTATTGATTTGTGTTTCAGGATGTGTGTAGTCTGTTAAAACTTGCCAGTTCACTTGTGCCATTTAATCAGGAACATTTAGTCATCAAATTCTGCCAGCTCATACACCATCTACTGAACCAGCTGAAGGTACAAACAAGCAATCTATTTTTTCCCATCTTATAATGTGTTATATTGAAAGTAAACCTGCACTGTTTGCTCTAACATACTTGAAGGTAATAATGGATGAGCGGACATTGGATGTTTTGATAAACTATTCTGCCTGTGCTCTCAAAGAGTGCAGTACATGGACACACTCAGACATCCTCTTGGCTCTGTCCACAATAGTTTATGGGAATGGACCTCAGTGCAACCAGGTAAAACCTGCTATGCTACATTAATTGATGTAAGATGTGTAATGCTAGTCAATGTTAATATTTTGGATTTCTTTTCTTTGTAGCGCCTCAGCAACTTACTTGGTGAAGGTGGAGTCCTTTTGCTCTATAGCGCTCCTTCTCAGCCAGATATGGAGTTGCGCCGTGTTGCTCTGAACTGTATGGCTAACATATGTCTCAGGTATTTCACTATGCTAACGATGAATGTAGTTTTTTTGTATTGTAAATAAGAGTACAACATCAAACATCTTTTAAAGTGTAGTAGCCTTTGCTGAATGTGTTGTTTATTTCTAGAATTCCTGGTCAGCCACCCTTAGATGATCAATACAGAGCGGCATGTTTCAGAGTTTTTCTGAAAACACTGCAGTCACCCAAACCTCCAAACACAGATGAGCTCTTCAACTGCATGGTATAGACAGTTGTTATTATTTAATGTATTAGTGTTAAAAACCCTATAATGGCAGATTACTCTATATATTATGTGCTTGTGTCTTGTCTGAAGGTGAACCAGTCTGCTCTAAAAGGACTTCAGTGTTGCCTCTCCGGGGGAAATGGAAGTTTAGTGGAGGGGAGGAGCTAGGCTCTGTTCTTGCCACACTTAAGGTAATATCTTAATTTAATCTCAAATTATTACAGTTCTTGTAAATGATTTCCATGTACATCCTCATTAATAATCACTGATATGTTTTTATGTATATTGCAGCAACTAATGTTCCAGGGATCTCCAGGTGTGAGTGTTGAATGGCCCCCTGTGCTTTATCCAGCGCCTCTTCCACAGTATGAAGGACCTTCTTCTCCAAAGCCCTCTGACAGACAAAAAACACCTGATGCACCAAAAACTGCTACTGTCAATGGCAAATCCTCTGCAGTAAGTCGAGCTGTGTTATTTCCAGTTCTAAAAGTCTTAAATCCTAATCTAACCCTATTTTATTTAATCTTCCAAGAACAAAAAGAAAATCCAGAGGCAAAGGGAAGAAGATTGCTGCAGAGGAGAGCAAAGGCCATGAAGGAGATGACGATGTAGATGTAAATAATGCTGCTGTGTCCCAGAAAAGTACAGAGGCCATAAAGGATGGAGGTCCAGGTGAAGCGGAGGGTGTGTCTAAACCTTCTGCTCCAAATCTTTATCCTATGTGGAAACGGAGCAGTTCAGACTCAGAGTTTTCAGATCCAGAAGGTGGTGCTCAGAGCAAACTGAGGTAAACATCCCACTAAACAACTGTCAAATATCTCTTGCCATGTAATTTATGAATTCATTTTTGTCTCTCTCAGATTGTATTATGGTCGCGTGCGCCAGGGAGCTCTGCACTGTCTGCTGGCAGTGGTCAAAGGTGTCGAAAAGCGAACACTGTATGGCTACTGGTCATCCTTCATTCCTGATTCTCCAATAGGAGGACCACCACCTCTCACCCTCCTGACAATCATATTAAAGGACGCCTCACCTAAGGTACAGCGCACTGCATTAATATTATTTTTGTATATTATAATAATATAATAATATTATTATATTTTTTAATATTAACTATCTGTCTTAAATAAGTGTACAATTTAAAACTGACAACAAACCTTGCCTACTTAGCTATCTTCCAACCTCAATCTACGTACTATGTAATAAACTACAACGGATACATATTCTGCCATTGTTCAGAACCCAGCAAAGACAATCTGCTAATGTCTCCTTTCTGATTGGACAGAAAGAGGACAGGATATTATAAAATGTCTTAACAATATAAAACAGTGATGGCTGTCTGAATTAAAGTGGTATTTAATCCAGCTTTTGTGAATACCATGTACCCCTTCCTCTTGCCATAGGTGCGTGCATGTGCTCTCCAGGTGTTGTCTGCCATGCTGGATGGCTCTCGACAGTTTCTGGGAGTGGCTGAAGATCTCACTTCTTCTCGAACATCTTATACGCCATTCTCCTTTTCCCTGGCAACTGCCATCAGAGAGCTGCACCGTTCCCTCAGCCTGGCTTTGTTGGCTGAAATCTCTCCTCAGACCCTCACACAGATCATTAAGGTTCGCTAACATGTAATTACATTTAATAATTAAATGTTGACAGTCTGTCCTTTTGCACTGTGATTTTGACTTAGCTCCTTTGCTGTGAATTAGTGTCTGGCTTATTTGGTGACTAACGCTCCGTATCACCGTCTCAAACCTGGCCTGCTCAGTCCACTCTGGAGGCAGATGCGTCCTTATGTGCGTCACAGAGGTTTGTATATTCATCAAAGCAAATAAATGGAAGATACCATAAGACGACCAATGCAATAATGTGCTACTAATAAAATTACATTGACCTATAGATCATAATATAACTGCTAATATTATGGTTGTCAATATTTTAAACTAAGAGGTAATTTTACAAATAGCCCTCACTTCATGGAAACGCATGACAATACTAAAATGGTGATGTGTTGTTTTAGATGTGAATGTACGTGTATCAGCTTTGACGCTCTATGGCGCTCTGGTGACCACTCAGGCTCCTCTTTCTGAAGTTCAGCTTCTTCTACGACAACCAGAGACCAGCAGCAGTGGGTCTTTTACGCCGCAGGACTCCACTCTTAGCTGGAGACAAAGGGACGGAGTATCTTCACCATGTCGTACATCAGCTGCACACAGCTCTCAAACACACTCACCACTTAGTTCTTATACACCAAAGGAAGAGGACAGCTCCCCTCCCTGGCTGCTACAGCTGTGTGTATCACTGGTAACCCAAACACGAGAGAACCATTCAGATAGTGAAGAGATAGGAGCTGCTGTCCTAGAGCCTGCTCCTGTTCGCCTTGAAGCTTTACAGGTAACTATTAAGCAAGAAATCAAAAGAAGAAGAAGAAACGTAAAGCACATATACTTAAATGTGTTTTATTTCTTTTTTTTTAGGTTCTGTCCCATTTGGTGCGTGGCTACTTCTCTTTATGTCAGTCATATCTGCATGAGATAGGTCAAGTGAGTGCTCGCTGTCTTGGGGAGACAGAACCCTCTATCCAGCTCCATGGAGCAAAGGTAATACTTACCCTACCGGTATGTTTCTGTGTCTGTTTTAAAAAAATAAAATAAAAAATATTTGCCTTAATTTAGAGGCACTCTGCAGGATTTTCACCTTAACATAACAGCTTTGGAGTCATTGTGATGTGTTAATGGCTAATTTTGTGGTAAATGGGGTCTGTCCCAAACCCTCCTCGCCTCTTAGTGGAAAAACCAGCCTTTGGCCAGCGACCCGCCAAACCTTGGATTGAAAAAGTCTTGAGGGAGTCTCGGGTCTCATGAGAAACGAATTGGTTTATGCCACTACACACACAAACACTCGCCCCAGTTAGTCTCAGACAATGATCATGGGAGAGCCGGGAAAAAGGAAAATAAAGCAGAGAACACCGTTGCTCATGGTCACACGGGGGAAAAAGGTCAGGGAGACACTTGTAGCCAGTGTGTGTTTTTTAACATTACACCAAAGCTGTAGGGGGAGGTCTATCGGGAAAAATCTGAACGAAAGAACAACAAAGAAACTGTCAGACCTGCAAAGTGTCGCTTTAAAGTTAATCTGAAATTACTGTGTCATGAAATAAAAGTTGTACATATGTATTTAAATTACTTCTCTCACACATAACTGACTGTGATTGTCTTTATCTAGTTACTAGAAGAGTTGGGGACTGGAATAATTCAACAGTACAGGTCAGAAAACAACATACCTGAAAGTCAAAGAATTCCCATTAGCCAGGTATGTATTTTGTTTACTATCAAATTGTGATTATTATGTAATAGACCTCTAAAGAAAACTAACATAGTAAAGCAGTTATTGTGCTGAAGCCTGTTAAATTGCATTGTAACAACAATAACAATGTTTTTTTTTCATGCTTTTAATGTAGGTGGTGAAGTTTTGGTCAGACGTCTTGAGTGGGCCATTAAATGCAGCTCTACAGAATGAACAGCATCCCACACTGCAGACAAGTGCCTGTGACACACTCTCATCCATCCTTCCTCAGGCCTTTGCACAGCTGCCAGTGAGTAACACATTTATGTGGAACAGTTGTTATCCCACATGAAGCTTATACATGTTATCTTAACAAATCTTGTTTCAGGACAAGACTCAGCTTATGTGCATTACTGTGCTGCTGGGGCTGACCTACAGTGAAAACTATCTGGTGAAGACTGCAGCAGTCAGAGCTCTTGGAATCTACATTCTGTTTCCCTCTCTGCGAGAGGTATGATGCTATACATTTATATTAGTTTTGTCAGTATCTGCTTTTGTATAGTTGTGATTGCTATATATATTTTAACCTTTTTACACATTTTGCTTTTGAACAGGATGTAATGTTTGTGGCTGATACTGCTAACACAATTCTGGCTGCCCTTGAAGATCGGTCTCCAAATGTTCGTGCCAAAGCTGCCTGGTCTTTAGGAAACCTCACAGACACACTAACTGTTAATATGTAAGGATGGGAAATGACTGCTGTAAATGCACTTTCCCCCTTTTTTAGTAATTGGGCGGTTGGATTGCTGGATTTATTTTGTATTTTCTTCTCAGGGAAAGTGTTGGTGTGGACTTTCAAGAGGAGCTATCAGACATGTTGCTGCTTAAGATGTTGCAGGCTGCTACCCGCGCATCAGCCGACAAAGACCGGGTAAGACAATTCAACAATATGGCATAAATTAAACAAAACAGATATCAGTCATTAAAACCTCCGGTCCTAGTCTTGATTCTTCTTGATTTTATTGTCTACTTTTATATTTGTCAGGTGAAGTCTAATGCAGTGCGAGCTTTAGGAAATCTGCTGCACTTTCTGCGTCAGAGTCAGCTGACGCGGTCTGTCTTTCAACAACCTCTGGAAGACGCGGTCCGTGGCTTGGTGAAAACTGTCCAGTCAGAGGCCACAATGAAAGTCAGGTGGAATGCCTGTTATGCCTTGGGAAATGCTTTCAGAAACCCTGCTCTGCCACTTGGTAACTTATTTACCCTAATAATATTTCTTCTTTGGCTTGTTCCAGTTCACCAACAGCTCTACAGAGATCTAAATACATGCAAACTAAGTCACTTCCAAATAACCTTCTAAAAGGGCATTTAGATTCAAAAAGCTATATTGCAGTAAGAACACATGTTCCTTTACCTTTTTTTCCTTCTTGTTGCTGGGGGATACTTCTAAATATTCTCTCGGTGTTCCTCCATCTCAAGCTTTACACATTAAAGACTGAAGACTGAAGACTGTATTTGTCAGAAACTGTGTGTAATGCTGTCATCTTGGCCAGGTCACTCTTGAAAAGGAGATTTTTTAATCTTATCACAATGAGGATATCACCTGGTTAAATAAAGGATATAATGAAGAATAAAAAATAATTTCACATTTTGCAATAACGCTGGCCCCCTGAGATCTGATTATTGTCCCGAATTGGAAGGCAAGGTCTATAAGGGACCAACGGTTAACTAATTGTGATATTGGTTTGAGGCCTTTTGCTTGTTGACAAGAATTGACAAGAAGTCTTGATGTTTTATTACCAATGACAATTTTCTTGCTGGAAGAATGTCATTTGTTTTATTTTTTTTTTCTTTCAGAGTCTGCCTCATGGTCTCATGATGCCTTCTCTGCCCTCTGCAATGTGGTTACTTCTTGCAAAAACTTTAAGGTGCGAATCAAATCTGCCGCGGCTCTAGCAGTTCCAGAAAGGCGTGCCTGTTATGGGGAGACAAAGCGATTCATCTGCGTGTGGCATGCTCTGGCCACTGCACTCGAGAACAGTGAAGACACAAATGACTTCCTAGAGTACCGCTACAGTGCTAGTCTCCGACACACACTTTCACAAGCCCTCTTACATCTGCTTAGTCTCTGCCAGGCTCAGGACATGCCTGTGCTTGCCACATCTCTGTCTGGGGTAGAGGGAATGGGTGTTAGAGAGCACTTGGTGAAATATCTCAGAGCAGAAGAAGCAGGAGCAGAAGGGACAGAAGAAGAGAAATCTGGAGATAGTCTTAGCCCTCAGCAGAGAGTCAAAACTCTGCAGCAGACTGTGATCAAACTGAAGGGATTCGAGGCTGATGAAAACAAACTGATTGTAATAGCCTTTCTAGAAGATTTGCTGAAGAGCTGTGAAGACCCTTAGATGTGACATTGTCTCTGTTATACTGAAATTATACTAGAGCTAGAAGCTAGAAGAGCTTTCCAATAATATTAATGACTTAAAGCCATTAATAGATTTGATCTTAACAATACAACAAAGCCTCCAAGGAATAACTTTGCCATTCTTTTATTTAACCTGGTCTCACACATTAAAATTAATGTATGAAATACTCAGATGTCAAATGCACAATAATTGCAAGGCTTTATTTAGGACAAGCATTTTGATTGATTAATTTTCATTGATTTGTTTGTAATTTCTGTTCTCACTTTGACATGTAAGAAGAAAATACCCCTAGCACCTTTTACATTTACATTTACATTTATTCATTTAGCTGACGCTTTTATCCAAAGCGACTTACCGCCTACCTTCCGGTTGAAAGACGACCGCTCTACCACTGAGCTACTGCCGCCCCTTTTTTGTAAAGTGTACTAATGTTTACTGTATTGATGTAAAAAAAATTATGGGTTTAGCTTTAAGACATCAAAATGACAAAATAAAAATCTATACACAGATGAATAATGTATTCTAGCAGTGAGATTGACTTCACTTCACACACGGCAAACTCGGGGCTTGTGTTCAGAAAGTAACCATGCAGTTCTTTCAGCAGTGGCCTCTGGGCAGTTGTGGAAACATTAACATAAAACTCAATGTCCCGTGGCCCAGTTTTTACATAAAGCATGTGTTTTTCCCGGTTTAACAATCATATTTATCATGTGATGCTTTTGTGTGCCTCGGACTGGATGAAAAATTGCACAAAAAGAAACAAATTGTCGGAAAGTATTCTTTCATTTTGGCTTCGAGCTCCTTTAAAAGTCCAGTTTTGGTTGGTTACTGGTACATTTACAACATTCAAAGTCTACATTTTCAGAGAGATATTTATTTTCTCACACTGTTGAATTATTGTTTTGACTGATGTGTTCAATGGGGATTATTTCTATACTACAAAAGTTGTAACTACACAATGTACCTTTTAATATTTTTGCTTGCATGTCTCGCAAAAACAGGGTAAAAAGGTTGGAAAACAAATGTCAAAATGATTCATATTCAATAATGAATGAATTTTTATTCTTTGTCATTTGAGTTTGTCAAATGACGCCGCTGCTGTAGTTGATGCAGCCACACAGCAGAGGGCGCTCTAGTTTAATGTCGGTGTTGGATGAAGCAGATGTTGATTATTGATGCCTGTTCCGGACACAACACACCACGCTGCCGATTCTGTTTCTGTCTCAGGATGGACGCTTATGACTTGTTTCGAAAACTTGGAGCTGGAGCTAAATTTAACCTAAAAAGATTTGGTCAGGACGCCGCAAGGTTCAAGGTAATTTGTAGCTGTGCTTTTTATGAAGTTAAATAAAGAGCAGACGGTCCTTAGACCTCCTGGGAATGAGTGTTTTCGGTTGTTGGAGCTGATTTAAGGATATTGTGCTCCCCAGTAATCTATCAAACCTTTACTCTGCTGGTGTTGGTGTACTATAACATAAATGCTTGCTTTAACAATTATTTCTTTAGACACACAAACCCAAGGGAGGAGATGCCTTAGAGCCGCTTTCTGCTATCGACTACTTTGGCTCAACTCGTGCCAAACAGCAGCAGAAATGGAACTATAAGGAAGATAAGGTTTTGAGTGACAGCGGAGAAAGTGATCCCGAAGGCAAAAGGAAGCGAAAGGATGATGATGATGTCAAGGCATTTAAAAAGAAGAAAAAGACAAAACCTGAAGTAGCAGGTATATTATGTTAAATATAGATATTTGATAATATAGTACATATTACATATACATATACATATTGGGCCTTTAATATATATATATATATATTGTTGCTTATATTCTCTGCCCTCTCATGCTTTATTTTATTCTTATTCTTGATTTCTGCCTGAAGCTGAAAATGAACCAAAAAATGTTGCCAGTAGAGAGGGCATCACTTGGACCTCTGACTTGGACAAAAAGATTCAGAACCTGCAAAGTGGAGATAAGGAAACAAACTCCATGAAAAGACTAAAGCATCTTCATCAGGAGAAGGTGCTCACAAAAACATATCCTAATTTTATGCCAGCTTCTGTATGTGCGATTGTATTAAATCAAGCAGAAGTTAAACAGCCCTTTTTTTTTCTTTTAGGTGAATCGCATTCGCTCTCAGCACCGTATAAATGTGCATGGCTGTGACGTTCCCGATCCGGTGTGTACCTTTGAGGAGCTTCACTCTGAGTATCGTCTGCATTCACAAGTCCTTCAAAATCTCAAAGATGCAGGACTAAACTCTCCAACACCTATTCAGATGCAGGCAATACCGCTGATGATGCATGTGAGTAAAGTTGCACATTCATTTACATTAGTTGTCTCTGCACAGGAATTATACTAAGTGTTTGTTTTTTTTTTTTTTTTTTTGCTTTAAGGGTCGAGAACTCCTGGCATGTGCCCCCACAGGTTCAGGAAAGACTTTGGCTTTCTGTCTGCCTCTGCTTACTCACCTGCAGCATCCAGCCAATTTAGGCTTTAGGGCTGTGATCATCTCTCCAACCAGAGAGTTGGCCAGTCAGGTAAAGTAAAAGCCTCCAAAGGCTTGTACATGCATCGTTATGACTGCTTCTTAACATTATAACCTCTGATTGTTACCAATGTAGAGCACATAACACTTTTTGCATGATCTACTTACATATACAGATCAATCATCATGTTTGTCTTTTTAGACTCACAGAGAGCTACTTCGCCTGTCAGAGGGAGTAGGGTTTAGAGTCCACATTATCGACAAAGCTTCTCTGGCAGCTAAAAAATATGGACCACATTCCAACAAAAAATATGGTATTTGCATTTTTATATACATTTTCAGTGAAGACAGTCCTGGCTGCAGAGACAAAGCTATTTCCTTTTATCTTTTTTATTACTTTTGCAGACATACTTGTCAGTACACCAAACAGACTTGTCTACCTCTTAAAGCAAGATCCTCCAGCTCTGGACCTCAGCAGGTAATATTTCATTTGTAGAAGTTTGTGTTTTCAGTTAAAACAAACAATCAACATAATCTTCTATACATTTTATGTTTCTTATACGATTTTCTCTATTTAGTGTGGAGTGGCTTGTTGTAGATGAGTCAGACAAACTGTTTGAGGATGGTAAGACTGGATTCAGGGATCAGCTTGCTACTATTTTTCTGGCCTGCTCCAGTCCAAAGGTGCGCAGAGCTTTCTTTAGCGCAACCTGTACTTCAGATGTTGAGCAGTGGAGTCATCTGAACCTTGACAACTTGGTGTCTGTCAACATTGGACACAGGTTGAGTACTGTTTCTTACTGATCAGGAATTGTTGTCATTTACCACAATTAAAGATTTGACTCTTGATTGATCAGGAATACAGCTGTGGAGACGGTGGAGCAGGAGCTGCTGTTTGTTGGGAGTGAGGATGGAAAATTAGTGGCAATGAGAGAAATTGTCAAAAAGGTATCGAAAAGCTGAGCAAATTAATTCAAAGATAATTGGAATGCTGTTATTATATAGCTGCGCTTGAATTGTGTGTTTTAGGGTTTCTTGCCTCCCATGCTGGTGTTTGTCCAGTCTATAGATCGAGCGAGGGAGTTGTTTCATGAGTTGGTGTACGAGGGCATAAATGTTGATGTCATTCATGCAGATCGCACCCAGCAGCAGGTAAATTAAGTCACCTTGCGCCACCTGTGCCCTTAACAATGTGAGAAATATACTCATCTGTAGCTGCTTCTTGACAGAGAGACAATGTAGTGAACAGTTTTCGCTCTGGTCACATCTGGGTGCTGATCTGTACAGCTCTGCTCGCCAGAGGAATCGACTTCAAAGGAGTAAACCTGGTGCTGAACTATGACTTTCCAACGAGCGCTGTGGAGTACATCCATAGAATAGGTGAGTTTCTAATAGACTTTTAACAATGTGATTATGATTCAAGGCATTGATTACAGAGAGGCCTTTAGTGTTTTACTTTTTTTAAACACATTCACACTTTAGCATACATGCTGTTTCTGCTACAGCATAAAGTTGGATTTTATTTTAACTTTGCTATTTGTTGTTCTCAGGTCGTACAGGCAGAGCTGGACATCAGGGAAAAGCTATCACATTCTTTACAGAGAATGATAAGCCTCTCCTACGCAGGTATTTGGTTGTATTAGACTTCATCTAACTAAAATCCATTATTTAATCTCAGTGTTTTTTTTGTTGTTTTTTTTCTACAGCATTGCAAATGTTATAAAACAAGCTGGCTGTCCTATACCTGACTATATGATTGGCTTTAAGAAAATACACAGGTAAGATTTTAGCTTCACAAAAAGAAAACATTTTCTCTTTTAAATTAAGTTTTAGATATACATTTTATGCTTAAATTATTCTGTATTTCTTAGCAAAGTGAAGAGGCAGCTTGAGAAGAAACCTCCAAAGAGAAGCACTATCTGCACAACTCCTCGCTTTTTAATGAAGAAAAAGTCAAAACCCTTTCAGAAAGTAAAGAAAGGGACAGTAGGTGAAGAGCAGAAAAGTGAAGGTGATTCTCAAACAGCAGTGGAGCAGAAGAAAACAAAAAAACTAACTAAGAAACGACAAATAAAAAGAAATCGAACACAGAAAGAAGGATTGCCAGAAAACGAATTCAAGAAAGGCTCAAAAAAATGGGATCCAAATCATCTGGAGCAAAAAAAAGTATGGATACTGGGTATTAGGATGACAAATAATGAGAATGTATTAGAATGTATTAACCATGTTCAGTGTCAAGTTATGTAAAGTACTGAAAGTTTTTGTTATAAAAGGGCATGCTTGTTATTAAAACAAGGGGCAAGGTGCTCTTAGATATTATTCTAAAATCATTTCAAACTAACAAAAAATATTAAAAGTCTCCATTAGAAATAAGGCAAAGAAGCCGGAGGTGTTGTAGAGGTTTGTGTTACAGCTTGGCTGCTGTGGATATCACAGACTTCCAGATTAAAATGTTTTTGAATTTTCCATTGTATATAGACGAATATGAAATAAACTGTGTTAATCTGATTAGGTGTTTTTGTTGTTTTTGCACATGTACATCATTATAATGCAAATGCAATAAACAGTGTTGCTGATACAGCCAATCTTTGCACTGTTCTGGGTTCTGTGGCCCATAATGTTATAGCTAGTTCAAAGCTGCCATGAGAATTGTAACTAAATGCATCTCAATGTAGGTACTGCCATGTTCCTAATGAACTAGTAAATCCATTTCAATTTTACACAAAATTTACTAATACATATAGTATAAACTGCTTTGTGATTAAAACATGTATCCTATTAAATACTGTAGGTCATTAAATATATGATGCATTAAATCAGGATCAGATGTGCCGTTCTCATTTTTTTGGGTTATCGCGATATGTCGGAGATCTCGCCCATGCATTATACTGCATGAAACCCCGTCCAATCTTCCTTTCTCAACATGGCACCGAAGGTGAAGAAGGAAGGTTTGTAAATCTTCAAAATTTTGAATGAATAAAGCATAGAAGACATCGCATTTACTTCATAAAAGTCATTAATACAGATTCGAGAGGAAGACTACAGCTCATAAGTACTTAATTAAACTAAACACAGAATTGCCATCGAGCAGTTAAACGCTGAACGTGTGTCCGGCATGTATCTGAGAACGTGATGCTAGGCAAATGTTGGCGTGTTCGCGGCGGGCCAAAAATGCTGTTTAATTACAACCACAAGTGACTTTAATTCTGGATATGTTGTTATGCATGTACAACGTTAGATCAAATTCCTTCTCGTGGTGGATAAGATTTCTCTTTGTGAAATGGCTCATTTGTTTTTTCGATAGCTGTAGCATTTGCCTAGCCGAAGGCTTTTGAGACACGTGAAAGATTGAAAGTGTTCTATTATTGCTTATCCATACGTGAGATCCATTTAAAGTGCAGACGACTTCAGATGTATTTTCTTTATTGTGTCACCATATCGACAGTTTTTCTTCAAATTGTTTAAGTGATGTTTGAATCTATAAGCTACTAGGGCTTCATAATAAACAGCGCTTCAAAAGCGATCTAAATTGTAGAAAGTAAAAGGTAACTTAATTTCTGCGGGTATGGTTGTCAATGAATATACCAAATACTATTCTACCATTAATCCTAAATTTATGATTTTGCTTCTTTTCAGCTGTCCCTGCCAAGACGGAGGCCAAGTCAAAGGCTCTGAAGGCCAAAAAGGCTGTACTCAAAGGTGTACACAGCCAAAGGAAGAAGAAAATCAGGACTTCTCCCACCTTCCGTCGCCCAAAACCCTCCGTCTCCGTAGACAGCCCAAGTATCCCCGCAAGAGTGCTCCACGAAGAAACAAGTAAGCCTTAAACTCGGATAACCAATAGTTAGGAGAAATTTATGCAAATGATGGTATAAAGCGATCAAAGTATGAAGAAATTGATTCCAACTCCATATTGTACTGATGCCCCTCTCTTCTAGTCTCAGTGGATCTTGTCAATTTATATGACATCTAACACCCTGTGTATTTTATCAGGTTGGACCACTATGCCATCATCAAGTTCCCCTTGACAACAGAGTCCGCTATGAAGAAGATTGAAGACAACAACACACTTGTGTTTATTGTGGACGTCAAGGCAAACAAACACCAGATCAAACACGCTGTTAAGAAGCTGTATGACATCGATGTGGCCAAAGTCAACACACTCATCAGGTAGGAACTCAAATTTGGAAATACTACACTGACTAAAAATAATTAAACTGAAACTTGTATTGGGTTATTATATTAATAGTAAAAACGGTCTTTTTAGTAAAAAAGACTATCAATTCAGAATTTATTAAGTCTCTTGGAATTAGAGACAAAACGTCTTCACCTTGAAAACTGAGTCCAGATGCTTTTACTTTTTTTTCCAAGATGTCCTGGACGATTGAGAACCTTCAGATGTATTAATAGTACAGCTTAGGTCAAATAATTATTGTACAAAGTGATTTGTTTGTTCTAATGCTAATTTTGTGCTTAGGCCTGACGGTGAGAAGAAGGCATATGTTCGTCTTGCACCAGATTACGATGCGTTGGATGTTGCAAACAAGGTGAGTCCCTTTTGCATTTTCAGCAACCAAGTGAAATAGAAAATGTAGAATGGTGTTTAAGTAACTTGGTTTGCTGATGTGCTTGATAAAATGTTCATTGTCACAACTGGGCAATCTAAAACTGGGTACATTTATGTAACGGTGGGAAAGTCAAATGTGCAAATGATGTAAACTTTAATGTGTCTGAATATCTGTGATGCATTCAAAGGAACCACTGATGCCACAAAATGCAGATGATATATTCAGTTTGTCGATGAATATTGTGTAATTTTTTTAAAACTTTTTTTACAGATTGGCATCATCTAAACTGTGGCTCAAGATGTGGAATAAAATATTTGTATAAACCAAAGTTGATGTTTTATCTTGTATAATTTGAAGTTATGAAGGGGCATGAAGCTGGGAATCAATTTGGTTAACAGGTATACTATTCAGTACCACATGTATATTAGGTCTGAAGGAAATACTTACCAGAATAAATTACACCATAAGGCAATTACAAATTTATAGAAACTTGGGCAAGGTTTAATGCTTTTTCTCATGTAACATTCAATATATTGCACTAGTGATATATAGCATTCTAACCTAATTTTGACAATGCAGTATGGGAATTTACCTGTACACTATATTTTGACAGGGCTTGTCAGATTTATCCATGATAGTTATGAAAAACCCTTAACCCCAAATAAGCCAGTTTAGCATAGACATTTGTCACAAATGTTAGCATCAAGTAAAAAGTCAGTTTTTAATAAAATATACATTGTACATTCAACTGGCTGAAAAATGAAACTAGAGCCTTATGAGAGGAAGGTTCTGACTGTGCCTTTAACCAGGCCTCTGCAGATTGGGCACTTGCGCAGTGAAGGTGCACATTCTTTGCACACCACCAGGTGTCCACATGGGATGAAGACTATGTTGACCTCTTTATCCATGCACACCTTACAGGTACGCTCTTCTTGCAAACGCCGAAGCTGTTCCTCCATGGGAAGGTCTGCAAAGAATTTAATGTTCAGCCATCTATTAAAGATTACTAGCATTTAAGGATATAAAGTTATCTTAATCTGGTTGCAGCTTTTATTTTCACAATACTAAAATACTGCTGATAGTCTGTATATGGCTTTACCTGACAGGTCTTGGCTTGGTGATACAGCTTCATTAGATTGAGCTAAAAGTGAAAGATTATATTAGAATGTTAAATTTGTGTAATTGAAACCCTACACAGTACTTTGTAACGAATCAATAAGAAAACTTCAAAAGCAGAGGATGGGTGGATGACAAACCCATGAGATCTCTGAGCAGATGGACATCATTTTTCTGAATCCAGTTGCGGAAAACCTCAGCTGCAGCATTGCCTTTAGTAAGGACCAGCTCTATGAGCCTGGCGGTTTGCTGTTGTGCTGAAGTCTGAGCTTGGAGACCACTATATTCCTCAGCAGCTGCAAGATTAAAAGATGTAAAAACTACACTGGAAAATTCCGGGTATTTTTGCTCAATGTTGAGTTTTAATTTTCTAAAATAATACAATGTTGCTACTACTTACAGAGAACATTTTGCTCTCTTAAATGCTCCAAGACTGGTTCAACACTCTTTAAACGCTGGACCAGTGCAGCCTGGTGCCTCTTAACAAAAGTGAATCCATCTGAAATATAGTGACATTACAGAAATAACAGGTTTATAACAGAAAACCACTTACATGTCTAAAATTAAAAAAGAATTAACATGCTAAAGAGCGCAACCTGATGCCATGGCCTCTGCTAACATCTCACGCTCCTCCTCTCTTTTCTGGTCCTCAGCACTCAGCAGGTCAGACACCAGCTCTTGTACTGTTCGATAGTTTTCACCACTGGTCAAAATCTTGCTCTGGACTGTCTGTTTGACCAGATTGCGTTCAAAGCCCATCTCCAAAGCAGATTTAATCACAGGAGTGTTCATCATGACAGCATCTTCAGAGCGTTCTTCTCCTGGGCCAAGGTGAACCACTGTTGGAGATAAGGGGATGAATCAGATTCATTCATGTATTGAAGTAGATCTTATTTATTTGGAGGAACGCTACGTGGGTTATTTATTTAACTCACCAGGTGGATCCACAAACTCCCTGGAGCCATCTCCATTTGTTAAAAGCTTTGAAGAGGAAAACAAATAATTTAATGTATTATTAAAAAAATGACAAACAGTATTTTGGTCAATTCTAACCTGTTCGAATAGTCGAGGAAAGCGAGCCTGGATTTGGTGGACAAATTCTTGACCCTTTTCCTGAAGCAAATATTCACATCTGCAGAAATATAATTATAGTCACATCAGACGCATGGTAAAAGAGTTGAGTGCCATTTGTCAATAAGATTCATCTGCACGGAACATGTTAGTCTGATCTGAAACTATCAGACCTAATTTGATTTGGAAATTTCCGTTCAATCTTAAAAAATAGAGAACTGAGCGTATTGGTGCCTGTGTTTTTGAAATGTTACAGTGTTCTCACTGATGTACAAACTAGCATGCACTTTATATTAACACACTTTAACCTGTCTAATTAGTTTTTTTCTTTGTGCAAGTTGTAGTAACTTATTTATTATTGTTGTTGTATTTATAAATGACGTGTGCTGCAGACTGCTTGGCCAGTTCACCCTTGTAAAAGAGATCTTCATCTCAGTGTGTTCCTATCTGGTTAAATAAAGGTTAAATAAAAAGTGCATTTACCGAGGAAACCATTTGGCATGTTCCACCCAAGGATCATCTCCAGACTCCCAGCAACGCAGGCCTCCATCACAGCAGAAACACTTGACATCGTCATTGCGACCTGAAAATGTAAAAACTCATGACAATTCGTCTTGACAATCACATTTCAGAAAACTTTAAAAAGATCTAGTCGGTCTTAGAAACTACTCTCTTCAAGCTTCATACCAACATAGTAGAAGCCAGCTTTAGCTAGCTGGTCAGGGCGGACAGGAATACGAGAGGGCCAGTTTACAAAGGTGAGCTGTCTCTCCTCACTTTGCTGCATAGCAGGGTTTGACACATTACTGAGAGCTGCAGCTCCAGCAGACAGCTGCTGGGTGACAGCTCCAGATCCAGCTACTGTGGCACCAGACAGTGACACATTGTCAGCTCTGTCTCCTCGGACAAACCGGCAGTTTGGGTAATGCCTTTGGTGTTCGGATACAGCTCGATCACCTGGTTCCCAGTTACTGAGCTGCAAAAGATGGATGATCATAAAAAAGTGACCCCTTTTACACAAAACTAGTCATGCTTCCCAGAATGCCATTTTTAAATACAAAAAAGAAATTTTGAATTTCAAAAGACCAACAAACATAATTACTTTTTAATGTTTAAGATATGTACATTGAACAATAATCTTTATCCTTAATAATATTAAATTAAGATTTGTGTACAATCATATTTAATTCATAAAGCATTGGCTGAAATGCACAACCCAGACAATTAGCTGGTTCTAGGGTCTAACCAAAGAAAATCTAAATAGGTGTAAAATTCACACCTGTCCTCCGCAGCTGAAGCAGGCCACTCTGTCCCCCTGACCAAGGCAATAGAAGCCTGCTTTTGCGAGCTCAGCAGGAGTGATGATGGTGAGAGTCCAGGAGTGAAAAGACTCCAGGCGGTCCTGCTCTCTGCGCATGCTGGGGTTGTGGCACGTCGGTCTTTGGTGGGACATGTCTTCCACGCCGCGAGAGCTAAGTGGGCTAGAAGGCGGTAGAGCTGAGAAGCCCATATTCAAATAGCCCACTGGCTCTTCAGCTTGGCTTCCTGATGGGTTTGGACAAGCTGGTCCTGGCCCAGAAAGCTGGATTTAAAACAAAAATACAAGTTACCAGATAGCGTGACACTGTATTAAGTAATTTAATTAATTTTGAACAATTTTGACACTAGCTGTATTTTGGACACACTTTACAACAAAAAAATAACTAAATATACATCTTCAAATGTTTACTGAGCTGTATGGTTGAAATTATGCTTCAAAAATGCTGTATACAGGTTCTGTACAGTGAATATTTTGTACTGGCTCTTACGGGGAGAGTTGGGGCAATGCGCAGAGGGGAGAAGGCTGAGTGAGAGGACGACAGTAGGTTGGCAGTCGGTGGGAGGCTCTGGATAAAGGAGCAGGACGGCGAGAGCTGCCTGTGTTTCTCTGTTGGACAGTCTCCAGGTTGCCAGCCTTCTGCCGTTACATTACATCTGAAACACTGCACGCGGTCACCCACACCGGTATAAAACCAACCCGCTCGTGCCAAACTGCGTTCAGTGACTCCTGAAGCCGGGAAACGGGCAAAACTGGAGATGCGGAAGAGCTCTGGAGACACATTTGCATTTTTAGATTCTAAAATACTTAAAGTACAACAGATTAAGTGAAGATCCAAAGACTCATACCTGAGGAGTTGTCATATTGCAATTCAGGTGGCGGCCCATTGCGACACAGACTCATCAGAAATTGGTTGTTTTTGAGTTGAAGAAGCGTTTCCATTAATAGAGTAAAACTGAGTAAAAGGGATGTCCATAAAAAGGGAGAAAGGTTTGAGAATATCCAGGTCTCACTCACTCACACGAAGAACTGAAAGTAAAGCACTAAAACTGATGAGGTTTGACGAGAAATTTTAATCCACGTCAGTTTGCGAATGAAAGGTCTTATCTAAAGAAACAAAACTGCCCACTCAACCAATACTTAGACCATGTGAACATCCAACCACCTGTTTGCCATTTGTTCCATCTTCAAAACGACACCAACATTTGCAAACTGAAACTAACAACACTCAGTCCTCATAGTTAAGAGACTCTTATGTCACCTTCACTACCTCAGCCTGGATCAGTATACACTTTAATACAACTTAAAATAAACATTTTAAACATATTATAAGCGCATTTGAACTTCAACTTATGTGTGATTAAACTTAACATGTCTAATAATGCGTAGAAAATTAAATTCCCAAGACTCCACTACACCCTCAGACCATGGGATATATGCTCTCAAACCCCTCCCCCCCCCACCAGGACATCCCTTTTGAAGGTGTCTAAGCCTCCATAATGAAACTGTATAACACCAAGAAGAAAATATGTAGTTCCTTTGGTGGAGATAGTGGGAGTATTGTTAATTCAGCTGGATCTGTAGATAAAATAAAGAATTATGTCAGTGGAAGACGAAAGAAAATACAACTACTTAAGAGAAATCCTTTAAATGTACAATATTCTAGATTTCCATGGCATTATATGTAAATAAAACTCAACTTTTGTGAGCTGTGGGTAAAAATGTCCCTTTAAAAATACATTAACACTTTATAAACAGGAGGGTTGTAGACAAGAGATCATTGTAAATTATAATATAAAATGCCACAAGGGGAAAATTTGGTTGTTTTTTCCTTCCGATATATAGGTACTTTCCAGGTGCTTCTCGCAAAAGATTACTCGATGCTTTTATTCAGCACTCCCTCTCTATGACTTATTTGTTTTATGATTGAGACAACCTCGTTTAACAATTAACACAAATTTATTAAAATAATACAATTACAACCTTAACCACAAACGACGAAATATGGTAGTTCACCACAGCGACACTACAGCTCCTCTATTAGCAACAGCTAGCGTTAGCGGAAGACTGGTAGCTGTCACTGGTCAGTCCGGGTTGTTAATATACATCAATTTTGAATTAGTGCGTCAGAAAAGTACGAAACATTAATATTTTTCTTTCTGTGTCATTTGAGTCTCACCAAAACGTAATGTCTGGATGTAGGCGGAAAGTCCCGTGTCTCATAGACGCCCCCAGCACTTCCGTTTCCGGTTACAATTAAAGCTAAAACGAAACGTATTACAAGTTATTAAAAATTCCGAGGGATATGTCATCTTCTGTTATAAGTGTTTTGTCCGTAATGCCTTTATGCCCGCAAGTCGCTTTTTAGAGAACTACACAGACTAATGACAGCTTTTGTTGCTGAGTAAATTAGACTGGGCTGACGCAGAAAATGGGGTGTTTTAACAGACAGTGCTATTACGATATTTATAACCATTCACATGCATCCTATTAGTCAGGTTTATTTCTGAAGTACATTTAAAACAGCCTCGATTGACTAAAGGGCTGAACAAGATATGTAAGATCAAATAAAATACAAAAAGGAAAAATAAGATTAAGAATCTTAAAAAAACAACCCTTTTAGTAAGACTTGGCAAGTCAAAAGTCTTTATAATGTGACACTATACACAACCTAATGACACACAATCACTAACATTTTCTTGTCGTAGACCCAATACATATGTTTAACTTTATATAGGGTTGTACTGTCAATGGGTTTCACTACAGCACAATAGTAACAAAGAATTCAAATAAACATAAGTTAAGTCAGTTAAGTCAATATAAAATACTCACAGAAAGGCTGTGGTGAACACAAGACAGCTATAACAGATTCATGTTGAAAAAAGACTTTTGAAGTTGGCCGAGTGGTATTTATAGGGATTTCCCAGCTGTGTAACACACCCCTTCGACAAGAAAAGTCCCCATTTTCTCAACACATAAGACAGAAACCATACATCATCACTAGTTCAGTTAGTTTTTGTTTGTTCTCCAGATATACATTCTTGTTTGCTTTTTGTACGTTTAATGTGTAAAAGCTGTACCAATTATTTTATTCTGTGCATAACCCAAGTCCTTGGTATTTGAAAATTTTAAAAAGTTCAAAATAACACACACACAACCTCAACTTTAGAGGTGTGTTTTATGTTTATTAAACAGAAACTCAAAAATGATTATTGTGAGAGTGGGAAGAAAATGATTCATATAAAGCACATGCATAAAAAAGGTACAAAACCGTTCCGATTGCCTCCCAACTCTGCATATACAATATTACACATCATTATACTGTATGTAACATACAAAGCGAGTGTCACACATGCTTACAGGATAAATAAAGGGCTAGGTAGTGTTTGCATCTGTGTGTGAGCCGGAACTCTCTCCAGGACCACAGTATATTTAAATGCAATAATCTGTATTTTTGGGTATTTTTACCTTTTACACAATGTATACAAAAATAAGCTCATTGAAGAAATGCTCTCACTAACTGGGCTACAAAGAACTTAAAGTCCATACATATATTTTAAACTATTGAAAAAAAAAAAAAAATAAAACACACACACACTGCAGAAAACATCCCAGTGGAAACATTGATTATATAGTTTCAACATACTGTGTTTGTCTGAATAAACAAAATATCTTCATTAAAAAAGGCACAACTGGCTCCTGTTAAATGCTCATGTCTTTTGCTAAAGGACTTTTCCTGACAGTTTAAGAGGAAGATTTCCTGAGCTAAAATATTTCAGGAAAATGTTAAAGAAGCTGGCCAAATCATGTTAGATACCAAAATACATTATAAATGAATTTCATTTTATTCACATTTGGTACATGTAAATGTAAAAATATTTTTATACACAAACTGCATGTGTAGATTTGTCATAAAAGCAACTGGATTGTACTTCTATGCCTCATAATTTTAAAAGCGCAATTAAGGGACTTACATTTTATTATTTAAAAAAATGCATGTGCATTTATGTCTAGGAGAATATAATCCTTAAAGCATTTATTAATTTGTTTTGGTAATCTGGTCAAATATCAAAATGAGGAATGTATTAAGCCAATAGTAAAGCATTGAGAAAAATAATGATTTTTGGAGCAACGATAAAGTCAAATGGTATTTATGTTTATGTTTGTTATGTCTAAACAACACAATAAAATGATTAAAGCATAAGCATGCTCAATAAATCTAATAAATGCTACCTCTTTGACACTCAGTTTTGGAAATACTAAATTACAAGAGCAATGACACAATCCAATATTACAATATTATAATACAAGAGTGAGTAATAATGTCTTAGCCATTGTATAGATTTAAACACTGTTTTAGATTTAAACTGGCTAAAATCATTAAACACCTTCAGGGAATAATATGTTAAGGCACATTTCACATAGAAAAGGACACTAATGTATGTGGCTAGCTTATTATTATGAGACCAGATGCATCTGGATGAAAATCCTCTTCATTGGTGTTTATTACAGGAGTTTTTTTTTGTTTTGTTTTCTATAAAGGGGGAGCCCTACAACAGTACTTTCTTTTTTCAATTTCTTTAGTTCAATAGATAATAGAGTCATCAATCTTGTTCTCAAAGCTCAATAGGTTCATCACAAGAGTGCACACTCATAGCAGTTTACACCAATGGTAACATGAGTGCACTTTAAGATAAAGAACATTTTGCTCTACTGTAGTGTCCAGAAATGTAACCCAACATCACAAAAATTTTGTCATGAAGAGGAGATAACTGAATTTATACACATGTAGTGTTTCTTTACAGAAATCACTGTTCATAATGACATAGCTTTTTGACCAACTAGAGACCTTTTCTGTTACTTATTAGCAACATAAAACAAAAAAACGCGGTTATAGTAAAGCTGCTTTGCTGATATCAGGCATATTTTTGACTTGACCTTATTGCTATCTTCTCCACATAAATAGTTTGCTGGTGGGAATGGTAATAAAAATATGTAAAATTCACCGCAGCACAATCAGAAGCTAAAAAAAGACTGTCAAAACAAAGTGTGTATGCCTTATATTCCTGTGTATTTAGGCCCCAAATGGGGAAAATACCTGCAGCTTACCTCCTCCCACGACAGTCCCATCACCTCTTTCCTCTGGGTGCGTTTAGTGTTACTTATCCATCACAACAATAGTGTATTTTCTCAATGCAGTGTTGTTCCGTACCACTTCTGAAACCCCCCAAAAATCTCTGTCATGTTGCAAAGACTTGATCTCAAACTCGTTAAAGGAGATGTTTGGGCATGTGACGCGTCTATAGCCAGGTGAGCAGGCTGTCTCTGTCCATGTGTGATCCAGAGAGAACAGTCTCCATGTCCATCAGAAGGTCTGAACTCAGACCCTCAGGGATGCAGGGCATTAACTCATCATTTTCGGACAATGGCAGCACAGACATAGACTCTTGTAAGGACAGCGAAGAGCTCTCACTAGGATCACCTGAACATATACAAAAAAATCATGTATCTGTTTTCAATGCAAAATACAAAAATATAATAGGAAAAATGTATCTCAATAGAAGATGAAGATCTTAGCTACTAAATTGACATTGATAAACTATTGAGTCACAGGCCACTGAACTAATACTTTTGTAGAATGTTTTATACACTATTACCCGTCAATTGATTTATTAATTAGTTAATATCTGTAGTCCATACAAGTCCATAAAACCCCTTTGCATCTGGCATTTCAGCATACATGTCACATTTAAAAGCTTCTATTAAAATGTGGTGAATAGAAGGGCTTTATCACTTTGAGGCAAGTTTTTTTTTGTTTCTTTATCAAATAGGAGTTACAGGATGTATTCTCCAGTGGCCTTGGGTCCATATTTGTAACTTTTGTTTTGCATTCATGCATTACCAGTATCCATGTGATCCACTGGACTAAGCATGTGGTCTGTTGTTCGGGGTAAGCTGCTGACACTTAAGCCACTGTCAGTGCTCTCGTTGCGAGAGTGAGCCCTGTTTAAAACAAAAATATACACAAAGACAATACAAGTTAACAGGCAGTATATCAAAATAAGAATTGTATTAAATTAGTAGATATGGGCTAGATGGTAGAGTGATGCATGTACAGCTAGATGGATGGAAATTGAGATGGGGGATTTTCAATCTATACAGTGCAGAATCTTTTACTATTGTATTGAATTTCCTCTAAATAAGGTGGTTCAATCATGTTTTTGATGCAATGTATCTTTTAAACATTGTTTTTGTTTTAAGTACCTGAACATGAGCAGCACTTACCCGTTCAGTGTTGGTTCATGGTTTGAGGCTCTGATCCTGACATCCAAAGCAGGCACAAGTGTCTGTGCGTTTCTGTCATGGTCCATCCCACTAGGCATCTGGCTCCGTCCTCCTGTGTCCTGTAACACAAACATGTGATTTTAAAGTTAGCAGTTGAGTTTCTAGTTCAACGGGTTCCAAGAGTAACATATTTTGACCTCTGACCTGTGATGTGAATTGCGGAGGGAGACCCTGCTGTTTACATCTGAGCCTTTCATTTTCCTGCCTTTGCTGTATTGCCATACTCAGGATGCCTGGGTTCATCTTCTGAGCTGCAAAAACAATTAAGCCACCGATAAGAGTCTTACATCAATTTAGATCAAAATAAGGAATACTTTGCCACACTTTGCGATGCTTGTTATTGTTGTTGCCAAAGACAGCAACTTGTGATTGTGGACTATGGAATAAAACGTTTCTCATTGATAAACAATAACTAACAGATCTTCAGACATAAATTTGATAGTGTGCTACCTAGACGCGGGTCGACCCATGAGGTGATCTTATTTATGTGATCGATGTAGTACACCTCTCCATCTGCAGTGGCAGCCTGCTCCCAGCCTTCAGGCAGTGGACCTGAACAGCAGTGAAAGTACACAGTGAGTTTGTGAATGGTGCATGGTAGTGCATGGAGTGTTAAGTGTTAAAAGTTGAATCAGGCCCACGTCCTCTCCTGTATGTCTGTGCATCCGATACTACAGTGTACTGTTCTCACCTATCGCAAATGAGAGTGCAGCCTGTAAGCAGTGTGCTCAGAGAAAGACAACTCAGGAAATAAATTGGGTACAGGATTGAGGGGATGAAGAAACTGCATTGGTGAAAACCAGTGGAGCTTAATGAAAAATATTATAATATGCTGTCAGTTAAAATGATAATATTACACTAAATATATAATTAATGATAATCTAAAAACAAGTGTTGATAGGATTCATTTATCCAAAACAACTGCAATTAATCCTGTAAGTTACAATAAAATTTGCTATTATTTTATGGTCTAAAATTCTAATGTATAAGTTTTTTTAAATTATTGCTATTTTGAGAATGTATTAGCCCAGTAAAAGATGAATAGCTGTGGTTTCATGACAAATACCTGTCTCTGGGTTGATGTTTTGTGGTTGTGCAGTGGGAGCTGGAGCTGGGTTGCTGAGGGAGTGGGCATGGACAGGAGGACCAGAGATGGGATGCTGAGCTGCAGCCGATTGAAGCTGTGTAAGACGAGGGTCGTGCCAAGTTGTAGTCTTTTCCAGGTGACTGCAAACATACACGACAAGTCTCAACATATCTGGATGTGTAAAAACCACTGGAACCTGACGCATAAGAAGTGAATGAGACACACTGTGTGTCAACCGGCTTTACCTGTACTACCAGATGTGCATGTATATTGACACGCACGAGACACATGGTGAAGTAGCCTTTGACAACCAGGCCATTTGTCACACTGGTTTTCAAACTAGTTTGGGGCTTTTTATATGCATAAAACCATAAACCATAAATTCTAGTGTCTTTATATTGATTACATTTTACAAACCTGCATGTAGAATATTAGTGTAGGTATTAAAGCTCAATATCTTTTATATAAAGTTAGGATAGAGCTTTGTTCAACTCATGTGTTCTTTGAGATATAAAGGTAATCCTTGTTGCCTTGAAAACTACATCACATTACAGATGAGCAGCAGTCAAATCTTACTTGAGGAAATATCGTTGACCCGTTGGTGTTTTAGCCATTTCCCAGCCAGGGGGGAGGGGCATATCGTCTGGTATGATTGGCGTGGCCGCTACATCCGGTGCCTGAGTGGAGAGCGAGTTGACTGGCAAGGAGGCAGGGGAGGAATGGGCACGGACGTGATGAGGAGTGAGGGAGCCGCACACACCTCCATCTGAACTGGCCTGACGAGAAAACGAGCAGGGTTAGCAACTGACATGAAATCTACACCGTTCACTGACACGACCGGAAACACTTGGATGGATCTTTAACAACTTTAAAAGGACAAAATTGTTGGCACAAAGAGGATTTTTGCATAGATTTCTGGGACACTATAGTTAAAATAGCATTGATTTAGGGGTAACACATACTGGACTATACTTAAAACATACTCACTACATTTATCTGTTCACAAATCCATATTAGTGAGCATTTCATATTTGTAAAAGTAATCCTTGCATGTGGCAGGAGAGCCATCTCAAGAAGCTGATTAATAAGCATTATAATAGGACACTTTTTATTTTCCTGGTCAAGTCTCCAAAACTCACATCATTATTAAGTGCAATTGTGCTTAAATCAAGATTTTATAATACCTTACCAAATGCATATGTTGTTGAGGGCTAAATGGGATACATTATTGCCATGATATTCATTGTTTTATTTCTAAAAACTTATACAGTCAACCATGTTTTTTATGTAAGAAAAACTTTCACATTTCCAACAGCTTGGGTCTAACAGTAGCATTATCCTTGAGTCTGCAACATTGAAATAGTGTGCTTTGGCATTAGCAACCTGTCTGATACACATTACCACAAGTGAAAAAGTGCAGCTCCTGAATAAGTGTCACCTCAAAATCAAAGGAAGTGGAAACTAAAGATGGCACAATAATGACATAGGCTGAATCAGCAAAAAAAAAAAAAACTTTTAAGTTGAATAGAAATAACACAATAAGCTTTGGACAACAAATGGGTATTAAAGTTTACATTGGTGCCAAAAGTAGTTATATCTTGTACATTTGACCCTTACATACATAATATTGGAATAAATGTATACTTTTTGTTAAGTTCATGTGAACAATAGGTGCTTATGGCTATTTATTAATTTTATGTTTCAAGCACAGGCTGTAATATAATAAATATCTTTAGGAAGAGGTCACATCAAAAACGTTCCTGCAACAAATCTGCTGGTCCTTGTTTAGAGTAACCCTGGGTTTAGTCCTTGGTTTAGTCCTGGGTATAGTAATGTTAATATTAATGATATTATTGTAAAAATGTAAGGGCCCATTACAACTCAACACATGTCCTGATTTAAACCTACACATTAAAATAAGGAACAATATCAAGTAATATTAGAAAGTGACTCACTTTTAACTAGGTAGATTTTACTGGACAATGTTTGAATATAAAGTCCTTTAGAAACTTTAAACAACATTTTGTTCATTTTTTGGGTAGTTAGCCTACTTCACTTGGACGTTGACAATATGCTGTAAATGTAAGTTATTGTCCATGTGTAAGCCATTGTCATTAGTGGTTGAAGATATTCCCATATGAAGTAAAAGTGGCCAGGATTTATGTCACAACAAAGACATAAATAATAACGCACTATAATAATATATAATAACACACTGTCGTTTACAGTAAGAAGTTTGAAATAGACCATAGCTTAGCCCCCATAAACTACTAATACTGATTAAAAAAAACAATTAAAAAAAGGATAAAATTGACAAAACGATGCCTTAGGTCAGAAGGGTGAACTGTGTGAATCACTGCAGTAGCCTGGTGTGGGTTTGAGAGCAGGTCTTACTTGTCTGGAGTGGCCCCGTGGATCGGGTTGTCTGAAGAACGAGTCCGGGAGTTTCCTCATCCTCATGGGCACCGGGGCCGGGTGTCGCTGCGCCTTGCTGGGGTTCATCACGGCGCTGAACAGGGCCTCCAGCTCCGTCTGCGAGTCCCCGCGGACGTGCACAATTTGCTGGCCAGCCGGAGGCGCGCCGTGATGCGCGTCCATGTTGACAAAAGTTTAGCGTGTCGAGTCAAATCTATCAAAAAAAAGTCCCATCGCACAACAAAACAGTTAAAAGAAGGTTTAGATAACTACCAACACATGCGGGCTTTGGATAAGATGATCGGATTGTTTACACTTTCGCCCCCCCCCCACCCCAGTTGAACTTTTTTGCGTCGTTGTGAGTCTATTTCAAGCCGCAACACTTCGGAAGTCAGTCAGCTGTAAAACCCAAAGTCAAATCTCGACGAAAAAGTCGAAAAGTTGCGTTCGGAGCGGCGGATGGCGGAGCAAAATAAATCTGAACAGAGTATAACATGTTACATGCCTCCCACATACCTTCAAGCAGACAGAGCGTTTTCCCCCTTCTCCTCCTCTGTCCGTCTGTCCCACCGCAGGAAAAAAAAAAACTGGGCAAATCACAGCCGCTCACAGCACACGCGAGGCCCGGTGCAAAATCCACGCAAAAAGCAGACGACATGCGCAATCATAACGAACTGACTGGAAAAGTGACTCCAGTGAAACCTCCACAAACTTTTTTCTTTCTTGCTCTCATCAACTGTGAGTCCAGATTCATGTGATAGCACGGAGGGGCGGGGTTGAGTGTTTAAAGCTGCCGCAGTTGCAGGGCAAATATTTCACTGAGGGCAGACTAAACTCAACCCAGACGCATGGTGGGTCTTAATCTACACTCACTGAGACTTTTAGAAGCGTTTGGACAAATATGGAGGATTCGATCAC
Organism: Perccottus glenii; assembly: GCA_024416835.2. NCBI lineage: Eukaryota > Metazoa > Chordata > Actinopteri > Gobiiformes > Odontobutidae > Perccottus > Perccottus glenii. Next base: position 18,680,076 of record CM044561.2, on the reverse strand, counting down.
TTGGACTGTCTGCTGTATCCAGATTGTGGGGCTTTAATTGTAAAGACTGAGAAAGGCCAGAGGTGACAAACACAAGCGCACATTCTACACTCGAGGAGCTGCAGAGTCTACAGGCATTTTTCTGGGGCTAGGAGTGTGTCGGTGTGGGCCTGCTCTGGATTTGGGGGTGGGGTGGGGATACTGGAAGTTGCTTTGAGAAAACAGCCGCCCCTGATGAGGCCAAACTGGAGCCACAGCCACAGAGTGCTGCCTCCTGGTGGAAAACACGCACACTGCTGCTCAGCTGGTCAGCACATTGTTCAGACCACAGAGAAGTAAAAGTTAATGTTGTATGACCGCCCGGACGACTGCTATTTCACAAATCCTTACCACACAAAATATTAGAATCGTTGAAGAAAACGTTAAAGCAAAAGCATCTGGACTCAATTTTCAAGGTGATGACGTTTTTTCTCTAATTCAAAGAGACTTTATCAATTCTGAGATCATTTAGAGAGCTGAGCTTTATCTTTAGAGGGAGGAGTTTGACCTGAAACTAAACCTGATTGGACCAGGCTGTTCTGGTCTCATAGTCTTTCGCTATGAAAGGACAGTGTGACTCCTGATGTGAGAGTCGTTAAAGGCTCAGGTGAGTTGTTAGTGACACTGTTCCAATCACGTGTTGTTCTAGAGTGAAACTGTTTTGTTTTAGGTTTCAGAACACTGTTACAAACACTAGGCAACATGAATCTGAGGCCACCTCCTCTGTTCAAAGAGGGCTTTTCCATTTGAACAAAATGGCTTCCTTCACCCCTCTCTCTAACCATCTGGCCTCTCTGGCCAAAATTCAGACATTGCCCGAATGAAATGTCCTTTCTCTTTGAGGTGGAGGTGGACTGCAGACTCAGGTCCTCCAGGATTGGCTCTTCTGTGCTGATACATCCTCTTGTGAAGCTGTTGTTTCGTTTCTCCAACATTACTCACAACATTGCACTCTTCACAAAACTGAACTGCATAAACAACATTACTCTGTTTGTGGTAACCCTAATTTTAGTATGTTAAAGTGCAGCACTGTTTGTATAATGTACTATTGAAACATACTGTAATGTCATTGGATTGTGTTGTATCACATTTACCACCTGCTGCATCACATTCTCTAACTTTCTAACTCACATCACAAAGACAATCACTTTAGATTAATACTCTGAAAAACCAGTTACCTCCTGCATTTTAACAATTAATCAATCATTTGTTTTATTACATTTTATATAATTTACCACTGTTTTTTCTGTATGTGTACTTGCTATAGTATAGTATCCTAGACATTGACATACTCTAGCACTCTAGCACTCTACTGTAGCATGTCAATGTGTAGGATGTGTATCCGTAAAGCCTACTTGTGTAGATTTGAGAAATTATTTGTATCAGGAAAGTATCAGAAAAAAGCATTTAGTACATTACATTTTATAATAGTAGTTGCTCAGTTGTCATTCTCTCTCTTTCAGTCTTTACTTCCTGTCCATCAATAATTCTAAAATGCCTGAAATAAATCTGTAATAGTTCCAAGTTCCAAGTGACTTTAGCTAATAAACAATCTCCTCAAAGCTGTATCTGTTTGTAAGTCTGCAACACATGTGACTCTGCTCACGTGAAGTCAAGTTCATTTACGTAAGAAGAAGGTGAAGGTTTCATGTCTCATAACACTTGATAATTAGATTGTGACACTTTCAGTGTCAGTTGTCTGTCTTTCAGCCAAGATACAGTACAATGTATGTGTTGCACAACAGTTGTTGTTTTAGTCAATGCACTCCCCTGTTGTTGCTTCCCAAAAGAACAAAAATGAAAAAAGCAAGTGCAGTGTTAATTGGTGAGTCTCCACCAAGTCTGTCTGATGTTTCCACTCCACTCGTGTTTACCACAGTGTGGCTGATAAACGGCTATAGGCGCCCTTGACACAGTTGCATAAGCTGAGGGTGAAGAAAAGGGCAGCAGAGATTTTTAGCAACCCTGCCTTGAATACAGCCATCACTTTAAGAAAGTATCCTCTATGAAGCCTTACAGCTACACTAAGACTTGTTACACGTGGCTTATTTTCTTTATCTGAATGTTCTACAAAGCTATATGCTATATACTGTATAATTTTTGTTTGTTAGATATCCCTCTATGTTTGTTAAATAACTGTTTGTTAGATCCAATGTAGAAATATTATTACTATGACACAGTAGGCACATTAGGGACATCATTTTTAAAAGCTAAATGAAATTACTTAATTATTTTATTCTGTTTTAATGTTAAATATTCAGGGGGCCAGAAAATGCAAATGTAGCTCTTTCAGATAAAATAGCTCTGTGATTGAACAGTTTTCTAATTAGATGTGGAAATCATAGCTATTAATCATATTAATTTAAGCAAATAATGTAGACTAAAGACCAATTATTGTTTTAATGTATGTATTAGTATTAAAAGTTGCTTGAACTGGAAATTGAAAGACCTTGAGAGTCCTTGACTGTAACAACAATGACATAGCAGCAGGAGGCGCCATCATAATTTTATTTTTCATTAAAAGTATATTTTTGCCTAGTTTTGAGCAGCTGTTTCAATAAAGTGAATAAAGAACACAAAAATATAATATATATATATATATATATAAATAAATATTTCACAATTCTTTAAGGTTTAAAGAAAAAAATAATTACACGTAATTATAAACTTATACTTAAAGTTTTAATTGAAGATTGACTGCTAAGTGAGTATTTGAATATTGAAATTAACTGAAAAGTATTTTTCTACTTTATAGTGCAATTTAACACTGACACTGTACTTACTTTGGACATTGTCAAATATAAAAAACAAATGTTGTATGTAGTGTCACAACTTTACAAGACCATATAACACTATACAGATGTAGGGGCCCTATAACTGCAGCACCAGGCTTTTCACATTCCTCTTACTGACCAGGGCTGTAAACCTATGCAGGTTCAGGACAACACGAAATCTTTTCTTTAGCACCCACAGCAAAGTTTTCCCAAGGAAGCGACAGGCCGGACCCTGGCTGGAATGTGGCGCAGCTTTCTAAGGCTTTTCTCTTTTCTATTGGTGCCTAACTGCCCAGTTAACAAGAGTAATTAGTCTGATTCTTTAGGAGGCTGCTTTGAGAAGCATGAGTCAGTGTGTAACATGAGCAGACGACACAAAGATATGCTGCATTTCCTTCACCGTCTACTGCGGCTTCCCACAAAGACACAAGAGAAAGTTTTTTCTATTAAAACAAGCTGTTGCACTTCCACATCTGGTTTGCATGTTGCTGCCAGGATGTAACCTGTAAAGCAACAGTAAAAAAGGAAGGGTAATCATTTTTTACCACAAAAATGGGATCTGCACTTTCAGCTGCTAAATGTAGTTTCACTTTTATCGCTAAATCTTCTATAAACACAAAGCTTACCCCCATTACAGGAGATGATTCATGGAAATTTATGAGAAATAGTAGGAGGGACTGCTGTAGGTGGGGAGTGAAGGGTGAAAACAGCTGAGTGAGAACAAGAAGAGACTTGGCTGATTAAAGAGAAGAAGTATGGTTTTGTGAGACCCGTTTGGAGCTCTTTGGAATAGAGGTAGTAAATGTAGAGGTGACGGCCAGCGTAGATCACAGTTGACTGGACAGAAATGATGTGGACCACGTCTTTCATCCTACTTCTTTTGACTCATCTGCTCTCCTCCACAGTATGTATATATGGTTTTATGTGATTAATGCAAGGCCATATTCACTTGGACGTAAACATGCTTTTTCTGTGTTATATAGCTATAACAGATGTTTTCTTCGGACACCTACATTTACTCCTGCTAACAACTTTAAAGACTTGTTTTTACTGTCAATAGTTCCTACCTCATACTTTAATGTGTAGTATCACAAAGATATCAAGAGATTTGTGAGATATGTTTGGAATTGTTCGTTCTAAAAAGTTGTTCATGTTGACTCCACTAGCTGCTATTTTCTGAAAAACTTTCTAATGCTGTGCAGTTTAACATAGTCTGAAAAACATTATATCTAAAGTGTTTCTGTGAATATTCCCTTTGTTTGGCCAGGGTTTAGAAAATAGTAGCTCCTTTAACCAGTCAGAAACGCTGAATGATGAAATTCCTGTCAAAGCCTCAAAGTCTGGTGGCAGTGCTAAAGGCTGGGACACATGCTCCATCCCATGTGACATCACTGTCAAACTTCTACGAGACGAGAAACATTCAATTTGTGGTAAGAAGGACTTCTGTTTTTTGAAAAGATGAAATAAATAAATAAAAAAACACCCAGTAGTTGACATCAATTGTTACTTACCAAATTAGATATATGTGTGGTCAGGGCAGTTACAGCAGTCTCTGTTGGCGTTTGGGCGTAGCACTCGAAAACTGATGAGAGACGTCATGGAAGAGCAGCAGAGGGCACTGGATATTCTCAGTGCTCAGGTAAAGCCCAAGATCTAAAAATAAAAAATGATGTGTTTGGACAGTTGTTTGAAATAAATGTCTCACTTTTAGGTCACAGAGCTGATGACCAAAGTGCAAATGCTCAGCTCAGAAGTCCAGAGGAGCAACACTGAGATGTACGCCATCAAACCAGTGCAGTCACACGGTAACTTCCTGTTAAACATACCTTAATCACAATGTCATGAACTGAAACCACAAAAGAAAAAGAAGACGTATATATCCTTAAACATAGGATTTTGCTTCATAAAAACTACCTGAACTAAAAAGAGCGGTTTTGATTAGGACGTGACTGCAGTGACATTAAGGACAGTCTAATGTCCGTCGTCCCCAAGATCCCCAGTGGTATTTACATCATCCACCCAGAAAATACTGACTCTGCATTTGAGGTAAAAATAAACTTTTTTTTTTAAGAGCATGTGTCTCTTCTGTAATAAAGACAAACACACCTCTGCCGCAGGTTTTCTGTGAGATGGATTACATGGGAGGTGGATGGACAGTGATGCAGAGACGAACAGACGGATTAACAGATTTTAAACGACCCTGGGCTGATTACAGTGATGGATTTGGAAATCTTGCAGGTTAAACTATGTCAAAGTAACCCAACAGAAAAGTCTAATTCACTTTTTAGTTTAAACCAGGTGCAGGTGTGTGAGATGTCTGTGTTTGTTGCAGGAGAGCACTGGCTGGGTCTGAAGAAGGTCTTTCAGATAGTGAGCCAGAAGGACACTCGTTTCCAGCTTCACATTGCTCTTGTCTCAAAAGATGATGTCACTTCATACGCGTCATACGATGATTTCCACTTGGGCAATGAAACCCTGTTCTTCAGTATACACTTGGGTCGATATGCAGGCAGCGCAGGTATGTCCTAAAACCTCAAGAAACTCACAATAGTGTCTTTACTGTACCTCTATGGCGTTTAAGCACAACATAATTAGGAAATTCCTTAGGAAATTCATTGCCAAACTAATATTTGACTGACTAAATTGACCTTTTATTTCTGTTTGAGTACTTTTTTATTTTAAAGGGTCACTATGCAGTTTACCTTAACTATTCTTTCTGTTATTAATGTCTTAAAATGATCATCTAGAGTCACTGTGACAAATGTAATGGTGTACCTTGTGTATGTGCGTTTACAGGTGATGCATTTCGTGGCTATGACCAAGACCAGAACCAGGACACAGCTCCGTTCAGTGCCACAGATGTGGACAACGATGGCTGTAACCCGTCCTGCTCCATGAATAACACCACAGTGGAGAGTTGTAGCGCTGCACAACCAAACGGGATGGTGGTTCAACCATTGCGGCCTGGCAAACCTGAACGGCTGCCCTGAAGATGCAGACTTAAACCAACAGCAGAGGACACAAATCCTGTGGGACACCTGGAGACAGAAAGGAGTCCCTCATGCCATTAAATCTGTGACAATGAAAATCAGGAGGATTGCAACCAATAACTGACCACCTCCACAGAGATTATTAAGAGAGACACCAGTGAGAACTAAACATGCTGCATTTTGTTTAACCAGATCTTTAATTAATAAAGATATTGACAGGGATTGTTGTAACTGTAACCACAAAACACTGAAAATGTGAAAATGTCTTCTGCAACACTTCTCACGGGTTTACAATGAGTCTGTTTGCAGTACACTACAGTATCATTTATTGTATTTTTGGTGGTATTCATTTAATATGTTTTAACATATATTATTAACTTAAGACACTACGAGGCGCACAAAGCATTAATATTATTAATAATAAAATATCAGTAGTTCAGTTAAAGTTAGTGGGCTGCCATAGTCTTTAGTCCAAAAATATTAACAGTAAATCTGGAGTCGTTAACAAAATAGTCTGGAACAAGACAGAGTTTAGCCCACATTACCTTCACATTGTTTAATTACTTGGGCTGAGGGCAAATATAAGGAATGAATGGCTACAGTAATAAAACAGAAACTTTATTACTAACTCAAAATCAAACGGCATTGTTAGGCTAATATAACTCTTAGCTAACAGTAGGACAATAAAACAGGGCACAGGCCTTGGTTGCCTACATACATACTTACATGTTCAAAGTGCCCCGACCATGGTAAGTAGCTTTTTATAAAAATCTAAATATATTTTACTTTACCTTTTTCCTTTCTTATTCTCGGGTTTTGGTGCTCAACTGTCTGGCTAACACAGGATTGCTATGAATTTAACTTTTGTTGAATTAAGTTAGCCTAAGCGCCCAATTTCAAATCTGTGTTTAGATCTGAAATAAAACTATGGATATATATTTCGATAATATTACGAATTTTATATGAAACTACGAATTATACCGAGACATTTGTAGCTATATTTATCCAAAAATCAGAGCAACAGCAGTTAGTTTTCGGAAGGGGCCACTAGGTGGTGCTGCTGTGCATCTTCCCAACAGTTGTGTAAACAGCTGCAGCGCTTATAAACCCATCTTTGTGAGGACTATTTAGTTCATTAACAGGACACATAAATAAAATTAATAAGTTTTGATTAAGGTTTGTAGGTGATAAATGCACTAATGAATTAGTCAAAATTCAAATAAAAAAATGTATAGCCTTTATCTCTATAATGACAGACTTAAAGTAACATGACCTCACAAGATGATAACGTGCCTTTACACTGATCTGGAAAGTATTATTGTTTTTATGAGCAATCAATATTACTTAGTTTAATGATTTTAAGGCTATATGTTTTATGCGTAGACAGTGTTGCTTTAATGACACAAACTCACAAAAAAAAAAAAAAATTCTTTCTGTGCCCTTAGTGATAGCACCAACTGTGTGTATGCTCCATAGACAGTGTTTACATCCACTGGATAGGTCTATTTGGTCTGGAGGAGAAGATCTAACAAAAAGTTAAAAAGTTCATGCTTTTCTTCCCTCCTCACCATCTACCTCATAAAATATGATGCTGTTGCACCATGAAAACACCATGAAAGTAACTAATCTTCAGCAATCCGGCCCTTAAAAGGCAATTCTCACAAGGCACAATCAGACATCAGTTATCTGCTTGATCAGAATTCATTCATGAGCTGGCAGTGAACCCCAGTTACTTGTGTCTGAATACGTTTATGTATTTGTGTTTGCAGAGAGGAACGTCATTTTCCCACAGTGGACAAGCAGTAGAGAGTAGGAGCCTACAGGAAATAATGTCTACTGGGAATTTAGACCCTGAGGAATCTCATCTGCTGTTCATCAGACATCAGTCACCCACTGAAATGCACACACTGACAAATCTCAGCATGTACTATAAACACGGCAGCCTTAAATAGCATTTTACAGCATAACCTATAAAACAATAGACGACCTTTTGATGTGTCACTTAAAGGAGAAGTAAGTGATATATTTTTGAAAAGACAAGGGTTAAATTGTTTTTAACAGACATCATTGTGGCATAGTCTTTATTTATTAGCACATGTGTTTCAGTCCCAAACCAATGAAGAGAACACAGTCCTCTTTTCTATGATCAGAAGAGAGAACAGCCCTGTCCTGTCTGCAGTCTAAGTTTTCAAACAATGGTAGCGCATCTGAAAAGTAGCACCAGGTAAGCCACATCTGACTCTAAAGTAGCCATGTAGACATTTACTAACTCATGAGGTTAGTTTTGTTTCTCAGTGTTTAGTTTTTAGTGAATGTATTTGTTTGAGGGAAATGAGCAACTTCTCTCTTACTCCGACAAATCAAAACTGACTGGGCCATTTATGTCATTAATTGTTTTGACTGAAAGACAAAAACTCAACAGAAACAGAAAAGGTACATAGTACAGACAATGCATCATATATACTCAGTGATAACTCAGTGCTGCCCTACACGTCAGTGACATTGATGTCATGTAAATAAAAGTATAGTTGGACCCAGAAGGATGCATTCTTTCTCAAGGACAGTGGGAGGAGAGAGACAGGACTGGGAATCAACGCGGAGAGAGAGTCCACTTGATTACAGGACTGGGACATGCCTTGGTGTTGTGGATTACTTCCAGGATGAACCACAGATCACTCGCAGCTCACCACAACAGTAGGCCTGCAGGTCACACTGACGGCCGCCGGGCCAGGAGCCGAGACAACCTGCTCCTGAACGATGACTATGGAGATGAAAACTGCTATGTTGGACGCTGCCTTGGGTCAGTCTTTTATCTATATATCTCTCTTCTAGCTGAAGTAATCTTAAATGATCTGGAAGAATATTCAATAGCCAAATTACGCTCACTACAAATGTGAGGCGTTTTTACGGAAACGTGAAATTATTATTCATTTAATGGATTCAGAATCTTATATGAGCAATACGCCAGGTCCACACTAATGTTTATTGAGCTTAAAAATGTCTGCATCAATAACTTTGATCAAAAATAATCAAAGTTGTGTTTTAGTATGCTAATTATTAACAGAATCAGGAAAAATACAATTTATTTTATGTAATTAATAATTTGAAACCAGGAAAATAAAACCAAGAAAGACAACATGAACATGACTATAGTTACTTAAAATGTATAAGATTACATAGTTACATTTATTAAAACCATGTTTTTAGCTCTACCAAATAAAAATATCAAGCACCTGCTACAACTGTGCTGACATGTCACCACATCTTGTCAAGTAAAATGCACCTGCTACAACTGTGCTGACATGTCACCACATCTTGTCAAGTAAAATCATTAGTTATTCACTTATTCAACAGATTTGTTATCATCAGGATATTTTGCTAGTTATGTAACCCAGCTGGGGCCAGTATGCTGTTATCTGATCAATTACAAACATCTAAGTAATTAGTAGCATTTGTATTTGAATATCAATTCAAATTTGCTCTTTATGTCTTTATGACTGTTCTGGCAGCCCCAGCAGCTCTGAGAGACAGCTCATGGCTCGTCTCACTGCTGTCAAGAGACGGCAGGCTCTTCGTGGTCCTGTCTACATGTTTTCTGCCCCTTCGATCAGCCTGTCTGAGGTGGAGCAGCGCTTTCTGGAGGCAGCTGAGTATGGAAACATTCCCGAGGTGCGGCGTATGCTGCTCCACGTGCCAAACCTGAATGTCAATGCAGTGGACTACATGGGCCAAAATGCACTACAGCTGGCCGTGGCCAACGAGCACCTGGAGGTCACAGAACTGCTTCTGGGGAGAGCAGACCTGGCTAGAGTTGGGGACGCCCTACTTTTAGCCATCAGTAAGATGTTTGTGTGCTTTTAGAGGAACATTGTTATTGTTTACAAAAAAGTTCAAACCAATGTGATAAGACGGCACTAAAAATATGTTTACACTTGCTTCAAATGTCCCAGAGCAAATTTCTTCATGTCAGAAAGAATAGACATAACCCCATGAATCTGATTCTCCTTTTTGACCCAAGGTGTACATGTCTTATGTTAAAAAGTGATATGAAAGCCTCTAGAGAACATTTCAAGTACCTCTTTCAAACATCTGGCCCTTGTGTTTTGTGTGCTGTAGGTAAAGGTTATGTTCGTATCACTGAGGCCCTGCTGGGTCACCCCTCTTTTAAAGATGCCCATCGACTGACAGCGAGCCCCGCGCAGGCCGACATGTTGGATGACTTTTATGCTTATGATGAAGATGGGACCAGGTAAGATTAGCTTTGAGTAGCTCCTTACTTTTTATGTGCTGTGATAACATCTTAACATCCGAGCTGGGGCAGTAAATACCAGCAACAGGAGGGGGCCCAGTATGACCCTCTCTGTTTTAAAGGCTGCATGGTGCTTTTTATAGTTTAGAGTTAAGATACATTTATGTGACGTTACCAGTGTTAGAGTGAAGAAAACAAAAGATATAAAAAACTCCTTTAACCAAACCCTTTTTAAACCTTTTTTCTAAATAATTATTTGTGTTTTAAGATTCTCTCATGATGTCACCCCATTGATCCTTGCCGCTCACTGCCAGGAATACGAGATTGTTCACACTCTGCTCAGTAAAGGGGCTCGCATTGATCCTCCTCACGACTATTTCTGCGGCTGTGACTCCTGTAACTACCAGCAGCAGTTTGACTCTTTCAGCCACTCAAGATCTAGAATTAATGCCTACCGAGGACTGGCTAGTCCCTCTTACCTCTCCTTGTACAACGAAGACCCAGTTTTGGCCGCACTGGAGCTCAGCAACGAACTGGCCATGCTGGCTAACATTGAGAAAGAGTTTAAGGTAACTGAAAACCATCGACAATACTCTGTGTCCACAAAACAACCAGTTATTTCAAGTGCACAGATAAAACACTGCTTGTAAAGGTTGTCGGTCCAAAGTGCATGTTAGGATCCTTCAAGCATTATTTATTGAATCTAGGCACAGACACCTTTTTATTTTTTTTATCTTTATTCTAAGCTGGTTATGACAGAGTTGTGATAGGTTTAGTCTGTAAAAAGGCAATGTGAAAATGTTTAATCCCAGAGTAACAGTTTGATCGTGAATATTTTCATCATGCTTTCTGCAGAATGACTACTGTCGCCTTTCAAGCCAATGTAAAGACTATGTGGTGGGCTTGCTGGACCTGTGTCGCAGCACAGAGGAGGTGGAGGCCATAATGAGTGGCGAAACTGAGGCCGAAGAGAGCTATGAGCTCCCAGCACGCCCCTCCCTCACGAGACTCAAACTGGCCATCAAATATGAGCTCAAAAAGGTAAGACTAAACAGGGTCTAAGCAGCCAATAAAAAGAGGGTAGAGAAACATCTGTACTCAAGCAAGAGTAGTCTTATTATAACATAAAACTCAAGTGAGTATGAGTAACAAAGCATTAACTGAAACGATAACTTAGGTTATAAATTTAATTTGATTTATTGGACTGGAAAATAGTGCAACATAACCAGTCTGGATAACAGAAGCCTGAGCCTGAACCTGTTTTTTGGACTAAATCATTTGCAAATACTCAACCAGGTCAGGAAGAGAACCATAAACCCAGCCCCACCAAAGCCACTGTAAAGACCAATCTGCCTCTTTGTTGAAATCTCAGAGAGCATGAGACAGAAGGGAAGGTTATTAAGCAAATGTAATGTTGTAAACTTAACTAGTTCTCATGTCTGTATCAGTCACACTATTTTCTTATTAACAAACTGTGCTATGTTTATTGATTTCTCTGTCTTCCTCTTTAGTTTGTGGCTCATCCAAACTGCCAGCAGCAGTTGTTGAGTATCTGGTATGAGAATTTGCCCGGACTAAGACAACAGACCACTGCTATGAAACTGCTGGTGGTGTTGGGTGTGGCTGTGGGACTTCCTGTTTTAGCTCTGGCTTACTGGATCACTCCCTGCAGCAGAGTATATTATAAACTTTACTAATATATATATATATATATTTTTTTATAAACAAAAGATTTTCCTTTTTCTGTACAAGAACCCCTGTACAGCTCTTCTCTCACCCTCTGCGTGTCCTGGTGCATTTTAGGCTGGGAAAGTCATGCGAAGCCCTTTCATGAAGTTTGTGGCCCATGCATCTTCCTTTACAATCTTCCTGGGGCTTCTCATCCTGAATGCTGCTGACCGCTTTGGAGGAACAACTCTGTTGCCCAACATGACCCATCATCAGCACCCAGAGGGACGTTTCAGCTCCAACCCTTTGCTCTTGTACCGTATGACCACCACGCCCTTCACATGGATGGAAATCCTCATATTGTCATGGGTCATGGGTAAGAGCAGTAGACACATTAACAGACACATTAACAACTGTGCGTGTGAATGGTTCGATTGTGTGGTAGTTTTCACTGTTGTTCTTTTTTTATTAGTCCCTACACTTGTGTACAATTATAGTGTATGTCTTGGCCTGTGTTTGGCTGCAGGTATGATCTGGGCGGAGGTGAAGGAGATCTGGAGCCAGGGACCCGGGGAGTACCTGGTCGAGCCGTGGAACTTCCTGGACTTTGGGATGCTGGCAATCTTTCTGGCTTCCTTCAGTTGCCGTGTCTCTGCTTTGAGACACGCTGACTTAGCCCAGTCTTATGTATACAAACATTACACAACACTGATTAATGTCACGCTGCCTCCTGAGATACACTACTTTACACTGGGTAAGCCACCGTCACACTATACAGTGTGTCCTCTGTTTCCTCTGTCTATAAACAGAACAGTTTTTAACAAGGGTTCAGCAGAACTACTCCCATTTGGGCGAGATATACAGCGATACCAATATAAACACAGTTAATTTAGATCGATGGCAGTACAAAGTAGAAGTAAAACAATTATATAGACTACTATATACAATTATATAGTCCTATAGTTATGGTAAGGATGATAGAAAAAAGTTCACTGTACCCCTTTGTTCCATTTAGAATGTACAAATCCACAATTTCAAGTAAAAGCCCTATTGTTTTTTAACTCACAATCTTTACTTTTAGCACGACTCTATTGGCTGCCGTCGGACCCTCAGCTAGTGTCTGAGGGTCTGTACGCAGTGGCTGTGGTGCTAAGCTTCTCTCGTATTGCTTACATCCTCCCGGCCAACGAGAGCTTCGGTCCACTTCAGATCTCTTTGGGGAGGACGGTCAAAGACATCTTCAAGTTCATGGTTATCTTCATCCTGGTGTTTCTGGCATTTATGATCGGCATGTTTAACCTGTACTCCTACTATCTGGGCGCCAAGCAGAACGATGCTTTTACCACGTGAGGCATTTACTGTTCTTACAGGGTCAAACACTATTAGTAGGATGTCTATGTATTCTGTGAACTGTTATGTTAACATGAGCTAGTTTTCTCCTATAATGGAAATTTTCTAACCTTTTTCAAATATTGTGAACAGCTGTTTGGAAGCTGAAAATCCCATGTGTGGTTTAATCTTTTAAATATTTTGATGAGGAATGTAAACAAAGACATAAACAGACTCACTAGACCATCAGTGAAAAGTAAACTTCACAGAAGTTTACAAAAGTGGTTTCTGTTGGTCAGCATTTCTACTTTAATAATTAATATGTATCATCTTTCTGTGTGTGTCCTGGTCCAGGCTTGAGGAGAGCTTCAAAACATTGTTCTGGGCTATTTTTGGACTTTCAGAGGTCAAGTCTGTGATAATTAATAATGGACATAAATTCATCGAAAACATTGGCTACGTGCTGTATGGGGTCTACAACGTTACCATGGTGATAGTGCTCCTCAACATGCTCATTGCGATGATCAACAGCTCTTTCCAAGAGATTGAGGTGTGTCTGCAGCTTTAGATGAACTCCTTGATAAGTTCATACAATGACCATGAAATTACAGTCGGATCTTTTTAATCTTTTGTAGGATGATGCTGATGTCGAGTGGAAATTTGCCCGAGCCAGACTGTGGTTCTCCTACTTCGAAGAGGGAAGGACGCTGCCTGTGCCTTTTAATCTGGTTCCCAGTCCAAAGTCAATGCTGGGCATGGTCACAGCTGTGAGGTCTCTGGTCTTACAGCGTGTTAGGAAACAGTGAGGAGAAATCTGAGACACAGCTCAACCAGGTACCTCACAGTTCATATTCCAGAGGCGCTGTCTGGAAGACCTTAATGGTTTTATAAATGTGTCTTGGAAAAGCCCTTTGTTTTAGACTGGTCTAAATTTTAACTTGAAACAGTCTAACAAAATTTAAACCTAATTTTTAGTTGTTTGGAATTAAAGTGTAACTATGTACTCAGATTTCTGTCATAGATGTAATTAAAGTGGCTTATATGCAGCATTTACTTTGTTAATGGTTTAGTTATCTTCAATGAAGATAACTAAACCATCTTCACCAAATGACAACAAAGACATTGGTAACTTTGCTGTTAATGGAAAACTATATAATTTAGTGTTTACACAATACATGCCAAAACTAGTAACACAAACTTATCTTAACCACCCTGGTGAAACAGGCCCCAAACGTCTTCAGAACCTGAGCACCTCCCAGTGGTTTGGTTGGTAAAATTTCCCTGTGACAAATGAATATAGACTTCACTTTTCACTTCCAGCTTGGAGAGAGCAAATCTTCACAATATAATAATGGTTCTTCCTCGAGCCGAACACGTTACCAGGTATGTACAAATTTCCTTAACGTCTCTGAATAATATAGTTTAACCTTATGATGTTGTCTGTATTATACCTCTAGTCACTATTACAGCATTGTTTTAATCCCCTCCTTTTACAGAAAATTATGAAGAGACTGATAAAACGCTACATCATCAAAGCCCAAGCCGACAGAGAAAGCGATGAGATCACTGAAGGTAGTAATATGGGACAATTTTCATACATAAATAAAAGCACATGACACTTACCAACCTAATAAATTTTCTGGTTGTATAAATGTGATTGTTCAGGTGAGCTTAAAGAGATCAAGCAGGACATCTCAAGTCTGAGATACGAGCTGTTAGAGGAGAAATCCCAGAACATGGAAAACCTGGACGGATTGCTCAAAAGACTGTCAGATGTTGGCACAAAATCAGACTAGTGCATTTTTACAAGGAGAACAGAAGATGTCCTTATTATCAATGAATGTGAAGCTTAACCTTAAACTATATACTGTAATAATGTGAATGTAAATGTAAAAGCTGCTTTTACAAGTAAATGTATTATTTCATTTATAAATTGTAATAAATAATATGAAAAAATGAATTGTATTAAGACTAGCTTAATTTATAGCTACTGTAAATACTATTGAGCAGACTTTAACTCAAGATTGCTCAAGACAGAACTGAGCAGCATTATTGTGTTATCCTAATTCTTTTTTTCAACACAAAGCCCACAGTAAAGTTTGAGTTTACTTTTGTTGTGAGATTGAACGTGTAATGTTGAATTTCTTTGCATTTCTTTCCCTAACATATTTTCTCATGTCTACGATGGCCTTGATTAAAGCGGTGCTGACTACAGACAAAATCAGTGATTTTGAACATTCAAACCAGCTTCAAGATGTATATAGTTATTTATTTGGGCAGCAGGAAAAATGACAGTTTTAACGGCATGCTTAAAACAACTAAGTTTCATTTAATCCCAGACACATATCTCTGGTTGTCAATGTGGTAATTTTATGAAAACAGAAATTACAAAGTTATACAAAAATTAGTATTTGAAAATGTTCAAATTCAATTCACCTTCCTGCAGCTAACTCACAGCAGAATCATTTCATAAAGTTTCATGTTTTCACAGTCTGTCTTAAAAATAAAAAATGTAGTGTTTGAAATTCAGGACACTGTTAAGACACATTACACTTTAAAAGAAAGTCAATCTAGTGAGTTACATTTAGGCTATGTTTGCATAATTCAGATATACATACAAATTAGTATATACATTATATTTACATTAAATATATATTGTCTACAATCAGCAGCTCGGTTTAGCTTTGTTACATGTTTGAAATTATTCTGTGGAGAAAATGAGGATTAGGTCAGTCAAATGTAAGTGATGTAGTTTTCAGGGACGAGGCCGGTTCTGCCTTTGTAAGAGGCCTGAAGCCATCCTGGTTCCACCGATGGATACACTGCAAACACAAAGACCTCAGGTTAAGTCAAGAGCCCTAATGCAAAATATAAACACACAGGAAGTCAAAGCAAACTGTGAGTTAAGATCCCACAATCACTTGGCTTACCATTTTTGAACAGCGCCCCCTGTGGGAAACTGAGCTCATGGCTGTGCTCTGCTTCACAGGAATAAAGAGCTTTAGCGTCCCTAAAAATAACAAATAAGAGCTCTGTTAATTGTATTAATGTGTTAAACTGATCTAAATCATGTTTATTTTGAAGTTAGCCTACCTTCCTGAAATGTCCAATGCTGAAGAAAACACTGAACTCTCCCGCTGCGGGACTCTGACTGATGACCTACAATACATCCAAATGTCCTTCTTTTAGCTGATAGATTGAGCTTCTTTTTTGACAACACACAAATACCACAAATAAAACTAGGATCTGAGCCTTCATGGTTTTAGATTAAGCTGTGTGTCTCTGAGCAGACACAATGACATTTCCGCTTTGACAAATTGAGTCTAATAATAACTACAAGTGACGAGCTTTAAACAAAATCATCTGACAATTTAAGATATTAATGATATTTAACAGATACTTACAATGATCCAGGACTCTGGTATCCATTACTGGAAGTGGCCACAGTCTGTTTGCTGCTAATATCAGACGCACAGCGCATGTGTGAAGGTTTACGTCGCTTCCTGTCGGTTCAGAGACATGAGACTCTGCACTGAGCCGTGACAGCTTTTGTAATCTTTGGACAAAACAAAACAAAAGTAAAGGTTTATTACAATAAATAGGTGGTTGAAAAAAAAAATACCATTTTGCATAAGGACTGCACAGCATTATTCCAAATGTATTATTATCTTAACATTAACAATCACAAATAAATGATGTGATCCATTGATGGCATTGTTGTTTCCACTAGAAGCTTTGCATTTCTTCTTTGCATTATTTATTTTAATTACCTTCAACTTTTATCACGCTATAGGGACATTCAAACAGTGCAAGGCATATCATTATCTCAATATTCAACATAGTTTTAGCAGATTTTCCTGGTTTTGTGCAGCCCTGTTTTGCATTAGTAAGACTGATGTTTCTGTGTCTGTACCCTCTGAGATGTGAAGGGATGTGAGAGAGGACGATGTGGATAGATGGTATGGGAACAAAGAGGAAGATGACGATGAGGAGGAAGAGGCCATCCTGTAAGTCTTGTGCGGTCGAGTTAAACATGTGGCGTCTGTTACTTTGGTTTCTGCAATGACAGAGTTAGGTGTATCCACCGAGTGAGTGTTCTTTAAGGCACAGGAAGAGAACACTTTATGCATGCCTGGACCCTCTTTTAAAGTGGAGCAGCGCTCCACTGACAAGTTCTGGAGCGAGGCAGTTGATAAAGACACCCTCGAGGGGGACCTGGACTCTTTCACTGACGACAAAGACACAGTGGAGTCGCCTTTGGCTGAAAGAGTCCTGTCAGTCGTTGAGAGCAAAGAGGATGTGGAGGATGACACTGAGGGGGTCTGCTGGGTCAGGCTGAGCTTGGAGGACGTCCAGGAAGAAGAGGAGATTTGAGGGGAGGCTTCTGGACAGGGATTTTGATCTTTGTCGTTTGTGGAACAAGAGGAAGCATCCAGAGGGGACGAGCCAGACTCAGCAGCGGGAGAGGAAAGTGGAGACGTCTGGCATTGGCCATTTTTCTCAGAGGAATGAGAGGACAAAGACTCCTGGCTGCCCATTGGAGTTGTACTGGGGCTGCTGCTAAAAGTGTCACCTGGTACACAAAATAAAATAAAAGTGAGTCAGTTATGGATCAATATAACTTTTGTGTTCGATTTTAAAAATGCAGTATAAGTGGAAAAACAATCTTTTTACATTGTGTACAAAGATTATATATGTTTGTAAAGATTTGTTACGTGAGAGAACATTCTTACTTCTATTGACCAAACAAACAGGTTCATGACATACACAGGTGATAAATACTGGGCACTTGATGATTTAAAGAAAGACATACTGTCGTTGTCCGCCAGGCACAGGGCTGGAGGGTAAAGGCGGGCTTTTCTCTTTCCAGACGACAGACAGATGGCTTTGTTTCTTCGAGGAGTCGACCGAGAGGATGGTGCCGGAGGTAACGGCACTGACAGGTCGGGAGGCTCACCAAAGATCTGAGGGACAGTGTGTGAATATGTTCATTTATCTGTGTAATATTTGTTTCAATGTGTTTTTGTGGACTCACTTTGTTGCAGTTTTCAATGATAATTTCCACCACAATGTTCTGAAATTTGATGTTCATCATGGCGGCGACTGTCTCCTCCTGTGACCTCATCAGTGTTGGACCAAATATCATTCCCAGGTTGGACACTGTCATCATGTTCTGGCTATTGTGAGAGGAAACTCTGCGAACATGCCACTTCATAATTAAACCAATCACCTCAGTTTTTACAAATACATGGATTCACAGATTTCTAGTGTTCATGTCTTACCTAAGAAGGTGCTTGGCTAAGATCTCCAACATTGTTCTGTTTTTCTCTGGTAGTTTGTAAATAAGTGCATGTACGGCTCTCACTCTGTGTTTCTGTTCGTCATACTCTGTCAAATTAGAGTTGAGTGATATAGTTTCGATCAAATAATTCAATCAGACATTAATATTCTAGAGCATTCACAGTGTCCTCGCTTTCTTTGATTTCAACAAACATTCAGATTAGCCCAGGATTTGGATTAGGAGGTTAGGTTATTGGTCAAATCAAAAAAACTTTCCTTAAATATGCTGTGAATCCTTAACTATTGTTAATCAAAAAGGTATCTTACTTGCAGCTTTGATGAAGTCTTTATGTAGTTTATAAGTCAGTAGAGGCTCTGCCAGACACCTGTTAAATTAAAATTATAATACAAGCTCATAACTCTGCAATGTGTTGTTCAAAACTCCTCCTCCCCTGACTCCCCTCTGTATCACCTGAAGTAATTCTTCAGTCCACTAGTGATGGTTTTATTGTCCCAAGTGTCTGCGTCCAGCTGCAGTTCTGAGGTAGCTGTGGATGCTGTGGAAAAGAAGTTACTTAATAATTCATGTGATGGATTGTCTATGTTTTAAGACAGATTCTTCATCATATTAGGCTTTATGTCAAAGAAAGTGCAGACATTTCTTACAAAAAACACTGGTCATGAGTCGTTGTACTTTAGAGTTAACGCCTCCGGTTCTGTACAGGCCCAGGGTGGTAATGCCTTCAACAAAATAAAAATGTACATTCATTAATTTTTCTATTTTTATTTTTATTTTTTTTATGGGTTAAGGTGACTCAATTCTTTAAAGCCCAACTACCTCTGGTTTCTACCAACTCAATACACCTTTTCACAAAGTTGAAGCCAGTCTCATTGAGAAATGCTGAAAAACCACAAGACACATTTAAACTGGTGCAACAACAGAGATGCTGTTGTTCTTATAATTATAAAAAAGATAATGACTTACTCTCCTCCTTTTTGCTGAGCAGAGAAGGCAGAGTGTAGATCTAAGAGAATAAAGGAGAACTTCAATATATGACACATGGAAAATAACAGAGAATAATTGCCTTGAATGAAGTTTTTATGCTCATACAGGCTCTTTTCCATCCATTGCTTCCATCCACAGACGTCTGTTTGCTTCAGAGAGTGCTTGCAGGGTAATGACACCATGTCTGCAAAAAATACAATCCTTTATTATATTTAGACCCACAAAAAACATATTATATTGTATACACTTGCTCTACTAGCGGTATTCTGCCACTTTATGTATCCTGTGCAATATCTTTAGCTCGGCTCATACACAAACCTTTTTATGCCATTGTTAGAGCGTATTTATTGGTGTGTGTTCACTGTACTATTGTTTATTTACATGTATATGAATTAATATTTTTTTGTACTCTTTTAACCTTTAAATTATATAGCTAACTGAGAATTGTATGGTGGAATGATGATTGTTTATGAAATAAGTGTTATTCATAAGCCAAGTAGAGCTTTGTTGTACACCTCTAATGACAATAAAGATTTTATTCTATTCTTCTTCTTACCTCTCCACCACTTCAATATCAAAACAGAAACGCTTGTCGATTGAATCGGTTTTCCTCCTGACACATGAGCGTAGCCTGAACATCTCTGGAGTCCCATTGACTACACCGTTCTGTTGTAGGACAAGGAACATTAAGCATCATTCTTATACAATCCACTGGGATACTGTGCTATATTTTAAAAGGCCTCCATGTTACCTGTCTGTTGGCTGGTCTTGCATCTAGGTTACTCATGGTGAACATTTTGGAGTTTCTCTCATACGTACAGTAGTATCTGGTCCATACACTTCCCAACGGACCTACAAATACAGCAGACAGAAAGAGAAATGTGGTTTATGTCGTTTCACTTATAGTTTTGTCTTTGAAGTGCATCTTACGTTTTTCTTGAATATACAAGTATCCCTCCATAGTGTAGCAAGTAGGTGCCTTGAAGTCTTCCTCTGCAGAACGGATCCTCTTCATGAGCTTCTCCACCTCTGCACGAGTACTTTCAAAGTTGTTGCGGGCCTTAAGAGTAAAAAATACAAATGTTAACTATTTTGATTCAGTCTGTAAAAAAGAAAACGTTTATTAGGTTTATTGATTCACTCACATTCTGCAGGTTGAACTGGAGCTGCTGCTTGTACGGTTCAAACTCACTGGCCAGCTCGTAGCCCTCATGGTAAAACGTGAACAAGCCTTGAAGGAAAGCCAACAACTGAAGCGCAAACAGAGAAATGTAGGTTTAATGGAAGGACTGAATGTTTGTCACTCATTTAAATCAATTCAATCAGACAAAGTACAAAATGAAAACGCGCCGGACTCTGTTAATTGGTTTTGCACACTTGTTTATTCTGCAACAAAGATTTCTGCTCTCTCTCATGCCGACGAGCTCTTCCAGCAGGAAGAGCAGCTACAGAAACAGGAAGTGGAATTTACTGATATCTATCATTAAAATATTTTTATCACTGGCCAAACAGTAAGTATAATCTGTGTTTTTCAGAACCTGGTGAAGCAGTGTTTCTGCCGTCGTGTCTGAACATGCTCAGTTATTACTTCCCTGGCTACAATTATCATTTAAAAGTCAAATCATTGTTTACACGCGGCACAGAATACACTTCAGTCTCACCACAAGACAGTTCACTTCTGCAACAGCTGCTACAAAGTAATGATATTTGCACTCACCGGCTCCACAAACTCAAACTTCTTTCTCTCTTGAACCTCTTGGATTTTAAAGACATACTGCAGCGATGCATCATAAAAAACCTGCCTGTCTTTACTCATTTGTGAATCCGCCTGCAATCAAAGACACACAAATGTAATGTGCTTCTTTTGGAGCATGTGAACCTGGGTGTGTTTTTTATTTTTTTGCAAAGTTTACCTCATGTAGCTGTGATTCTTTCTTTTTGGATGATAGGCTCAAGTGCTTTTCTAAAACAGAGTAGTACCTCTCTGTCTCCTTGTCAAACTGTTTCTTTTCCTCCTGTGAGAAAAGACAAAAGTCAATTATACATTTTTTAATGATGCTGAATTATCATTTATAAGAAAAAGAATTAAAGACATTATAAGTGAGATAATTGATTATTAAAAAAGTTACATTTGTAAAAAGAAAAACTTTTATAGCTTTATAATTTATATTAAGTTTTGACTAATGTTTAACTAATGGGTTCTTATTATAAACCATTTGTTTTTAATGTAAACACATTGGTGTATATGGTATTTCTGTGGTTTATTTTTACTGAACTATTTCCGGTGCAGTTTTTTCATTAGATTTTTTGTCATGAGTCATATTGCTGGGAAGGGATTGTGGGTATAACTCACGTACATTTAGGGTTTCAAAGCAACAATGAACAGACAAGGAACTATTAATAACCTTAATAAAGAGACAAAATATTTGTGAAAAAAGTTTTTCCCTAAACAGCTGCTGCCTCTACGCTCACAGTGCAAGTTGCTCGTCAGGCTGTGCTGCTCACACACTCCTGCTACATTCTGCAAGTCGCCTCCGTCATCACGGTGCAATTTCACTTTTCTATTTTTGTAACTCTTTGTGCTGCATGACGCTGCTATCTCTGCTTGATTTTTTGGCAGAAAAAGAGCACAGAAATTTGTTTAAACTGATTTGCCACAGCTGCTGAAACCAGACACCAGACCAACTTTGTGTTTATACTGCTCCAGTGAGTGCAGCTATCTGTCTGTCTGTGATGTGCTTCTGTCTTCCCATTCCCATGACCTTGCAACACAGACTGCAATGTGACCCATGTCTTTTTTGCACAAATTTAATTCTTTGCCAAGTGAAAATGGACGGCAATCTCTTGAAGTGTTAGTTTCTGTTCACATTTTTAAATTCTTCTTCACAGCCTTAAGCATATTCATTTCCTGGTTCATTTCCTGGTTTACCTTTACTGCTCCAATCTGTTCCTTACGAAACCTTTCAAGTGGGGAAATCAACACGTCATCAGCATTTTGGATCTGAAAACAAAACAGAAAACTCAGTGTGTCATATCAACAAATCAACATAAGGCTTAGGATGACGTTCATTGTTGATTTGACCTAGATGTACGTTTTCTGTGTTCAGGAATGGGTATGGACACACTAAATGGAGACAAAGTTGCTGCAGTGAATCAGTGTTAAAGGCCTTTTTGTTTTCTTTCTTTTTTTTCTTCATACATTTTATTTTTTCATACCAAAGCTGCAGCCAGATGAAGCATTTGCCTCCAAAAGATTACAATCCCCACAGCTGCTTTAAATGACTTCAGGCAGTAGAAGAGGAGTTTTACTTAAGATTTTGTGATGTCACAAATGACTCAAACCCAGGCTGTCACAGACCAGAGAGAAAGAAACTAACATAAAGTGTTTTTAAACTGAGGCAAGTCAACATTTTCAAAGATCTCATTAGAAACAGTTAATTTAAGTCAAATTTACAGGAAACAATTGTATCCCAAACAGATGTCAGTAAGTATGGGAAACATGCAGTTGATGTTAAGTCAAGCTTTCAAAAAAAGCTCTCTGCAGTTATCAGACCTCTGGTGTTTATATTAGGTCACAAGGAGACTATATATATTCAAGACTTGGTCACGTCTGTCTTTGTTCTGTCTAAGTTTGAGCTTTAGACTTTAAATAACTTTCCAGCTCTGCTCCAAGACTTTCTCACCAGATTTGCCTTTATACACTACATTCTTTTCTCAAAGCATTTTAGTTTTCCTGGGTACAATTTCCGGAGTAGAAATTTAAATCAAATCCACAGAGACTGAAGGGCATTGTCTCACCTTAATAATAGACCTTTCAGGTTGAACAGGTAGGTATGTTTATAGAGGAACTAATTACCTGGAAATGCCCTTGAACTCAATAATGGCAGCATTTTAAGGTGTTGAGACAAATAAGCACTACTTCAAGTGGAAAAGGGAAGAGAGAAAAACACACACTAGGACCCATTTACAGGCTTTCCCAGGCAGTCAAAGCTCAAAGTCTCACAAGGGAATCAACAGAATAGGTTCCACATGGTTCCTCTGTAACCAGACCATGCATACGGGCCACAGTGTGCGCACACACATCAACACACTGCAGCAGAGTAATGTATATATGTGGTATAGTGGCTCCCCTAAAAGCAGACTGTGCCAGACTCCGGTTACTCCCACACAAATGTCTCGGCTCAACTGAGGGGCTTTAAGTCGAAGGCATTTTTTTCCAAATCACCATGGAGCCCTTGTTGCTGTAGGCATGCCACTTTCACTCTAAAAGTGTGAATCAGACTTGTGGGAAAACCACAGTAAGATTAAGGAAATTACTGGTGCATTCACTAGAGTTTTCTGATAAAAATGTTGCCTGTTTATTTTCTTTTACCACAAGAAGGAACAATTAAATAGTGCTCTGCCCCCAAGCCAATCCTGTTTAACTTGATCACATTTTGTTTAGGAGGTAACAGAGGCAAGAATTATTTTGTAACATTTGTTTTAAACAGCATAGACACATAGATAAATAATAATAATAACAATAATGGATTGGATTTATATTGCGCTTTTCTCCCGAGGGACCAAGGGACTCAAAGCGCTTACAGTCCGTCCATTATTCATTCATACACAGTCATACTGGTGATGGTAAGCTACAACTGTAGCCACAGGTGCCCTGGGGCAGACTGACAGAGACGTGGCAGCCATTTTGCGCCTACGGCCTCTCTGACCATCACCACATACATTCACTCAACATTCATACACATTCATACACATTCATACGAGGCAAGGTGGGTTAAGTGTCTTGCCCAAGGACACAACGACAGTATGAATTGTGGGGAGAGCGGGAATCGAACCCACTACCTTCCGGTTGAAAGACGACTGCTCTACCACTGAGCCACTGCCTCCCCCAGATAAACATAGATAAATACTCATAACTTAAAGTGTAGTTGGTAGAACTAGCTTTATTGTCATAAGCTGCATTAAAGAACAAATGGACACAAAATAGCTCCTAGGCTTGCTTGTCATGTGCCTTTACTTCTTTAGGTTAGCTGACCTAGTTAGAAGCAGCCTTTGACTCATAGTCACTTGTGAAAATCTGTTTTGGTTATTAAAATAATATGCTTACCATGCGTTTTCTCTCCTCTTCCACTGTGCTCAAGAGCTGAGAGAACTCCTTCAAGGACTGAGCTGCAAACACAGGAATATAACAGCTCAAACTAAGAGTCATAATGAATCATTAAGATGATCTATGGCTATACTTGGGACCTCACCTATATTGACTTCATCATCGGTCTCAGCATCTCCAATACACTCAAACTGAAACTCCTGGAGAGACTGGGAAAACCGCTGCACAGCAAGAGACAGACCTATAAGAAAAGAAAGAAATGTTAATGTCATTTTTAACACAATTTGTAACCATTAGTTCAATACAGTGCCCACCACTGAACCACAACAGGCTACAGGCTCAAATCTGTAGGTGGATCATTTGTAGGGGGACAAGCATGCTACCATCTTAACTGTCAAAAAATGCTTTCAGGGAACACTGTATCGGGACACACAAGTGGCTCTAGACTGAAAATCAGACAGTAAAAATATACACGTTTAGATGAAAATATGCAACATTGATGTAGTCTCTGAAACTGTAAAGTACACATGAATACCAAATAAAAACTGTATGAGTAATAAAGTAGTAATACTGCTATACAGAGAGAGACTGGCGATACACATTGTCTTTGAGTTTTAATTAGTTTTAGGCTGTAAAGAAAAGAAGAGGTCATGTTAAACTGTTGATAGTTATATCTGAGAAAGCAAACCTTAGTATTACTATAATTTTAAAAGCACATGAACACACTAAATTTGCATAAAGGGCATCTAAATTTGGAAGCTGCGACCATCTGAGGAGCACATAAATGCAGCATTAGCCTTTGTGAAAATAGTTTTTATGTATAAAACAAAGTAGAGACACATCCACGCAGTCCGGAAAACTGGATATTATAAAATTATGACTTTACATTAACTGTGTTTGTAAAGCAAGACGCCTGTCAAGAATGAGAGGTTACTAATGAGCAGCGCTGGTTACTGAAGCATAAACATTGATACTGACTGCAAATGAATACTTTAAAATGCCAAACAATGACGTAAACCCAAAATATGTGTAAAAGCAGACACACTGTGCCCTTTCATGGTGGTATTCTGGACTGATAAATATTTGTGGTCGAGTGTCTACAAACTTTTATATGTTGTGCTATATTTATGCTTGGTCTGATTGAAGACTCCACAAGCAAACTAGGAATAGCACATAATATATTAGCAGTATAATGCAGTAATACCATATATTATTATAAAAGGGATAATCCTCAGTTTTTGTCTTATTTCTGACAATTACTTGACATTATTCACACTAACACAAACAAGCATAGAGTGGAAAATTGCACTTTAAGGAAACACAAAGCCACCACCTTTTTGTCTTTATAAGGCAGTAGTATAAAGCCATTTGGGTAAGTATCACCACAACAGACCTAGCAAATTAAATGAGTTTCAGGTACAGAAAAAGTGATACCCAGCAAGCATCATTAAAACCAATAAAAACCTAAGAGAGTCTGAGGGGCGTGGAGTTCATTATAATGTTTTGGCAATGTTCATAGACTATATCATAATATGACTACTGTCACTTTCTTTTCTTTATGTCCTGTGTGTTGTGGTTTAGTCCCAAGCTGAGTGCCAGTCTCAATCCCGATTTAAAACAAAAACCTCTAAAGGGATAGCAATGTCTGTCTACCTATGGAATATCTGAGAGGGACAAATACGGGGTGTTTATGTGTCCCTCTCATTGTTCAGGTCTTTGGCACAAATACATAATTTTTAACCATTTCTAGGTCACATGTTCATGTGCTTTTATCTGCAATATAACTGAATGAACTGGGAAAGACAAAAACAAGAGTATATTCTTGCCCCTACAAATCAATATTTAATGAATAAAACTGTAAATGCTTACCTGAATATCAAAAATAGCACAATGTCACAAACACTGTCTTTAAATGTGTCATAACTCTGGCTGCTGTGTTTTATGGCCCTGGTGACCTTTGTATAAAACTATGCAACAGTTGATAAACTAAAAACAAAGCCTGCTTCGCGAACAAAACATTAGTGTTCAGAATACTTACCTCGAAGGGCAGATATGAGCGTGTTTCCATCTTTAATAAGGTCCTTTATGAATCTGTTCGTCCTCTCCAGCTCTATTTCATGGCACTGTAGCCTATCTCTAAACTCCGGACTGTCTAAAAAAGAGTCACTAAACTCCAGCGTCGGCAGACCCATCGATGAATAAACGCACACTGCTTAACTATTCAAATAACTCAAAAGCTTGTGTTGATTCCCTCACAAACACGACAGAAGATAGAGTTTTGGTGTGCTCGGAGAAAAGTGGTCAACTCTTTTTCATGCCTTTTCTTTTTTCCTTCGGAACTTCCGGGCACTAGTTCAACACAGCAGCGCTACTTTCAGAGTTTAGTTATAACTTGCTATAGCTACTTGCTATAGCTACTTAACTTGATTTGCTTTCCGTTCAAATCTAATACTGTAAGTTTAGTCCTTCCAGTTGCATTTGTAATTGAGAGAAGATGTGAGTTGAAAAGTAGGCGACAAGGCAGAGTTACGTACGATTCAAAGCTCTGGCCATAGACAGTGACGCTAACTCCACTCACGGCTCTCAGAGCGGTTACTATGGGGACGAGAGACTCCTACTGGCGCCCGTAGAAATCAATCGAGCCTAATTTAGCTTAACCGGCTAATTCATCAGCTATAACCACATAAGTCATATAAAAGTATGTCTATATAAGGCTTCATTCACAGTACATTTTAGCACTTTTAGAGAAAGCCGAGATAGCCTTATGATTACAGAAAAGTCACACGGATTCTTGGCTCGTTTATACTTTACTGCAAATCAGATCATTGTTTGTGGAAATGATCTGAATCAACGTTGTTTGTTTACACTGACATAAAAAAAAAAAAAAAAAAAAAAAAAACGATCTGAATAAATCTGGTTTGATCTTTTGCAGTTGTGGGCCCGGTGTGAACCAAGGCTAAGAACAGTCTAAAAAGTAGTTAAACATCAACAACTTAAAATGAACAACGGAAATATTCGTTTTTTCACAACTGTTATAAACATTGTAGGCTATTCAATAATTAACATAATAGGCTATAACTATAGTCAGCTATAGGCTATGCACAAAAGCACAAGAACAATAATGCAATAGTAGCCCATGCACATTTGAATAAAAGTTTTTTATTTTTATTTTTTCATTGTTAAAATGTGAAATGTACATAAAAAATGAGCTAACTTGAGAATTAGGTATAAAGAAGCTCAATTCATCACTATTAGCATTCAGCATTAGGGTATTTTTATGTTACTACCAAATACATTGTATGTGAGTGGCCTATAGCTACTAGTAAATTGGCTACCTTAAATATTTTGGTAAAAGAATTATACAGTTTATAAAATCCCTAGGCTAACTAACATGCTATAACATGTCTAAAATACAACATATAGCTGGGAAAATGCCAGCTGAACATTTAGAGACAGTACATTGCTGAGTGCAGGCCAAATGCTCCAGGGTAACCACTGCACAGGGAGCATGTATTCTTTCTTTGGTTTGTGACTTGATTTGTGACCCACTTCAAATGATTTTGCCCAACCAGTTCAGAAGATAGCCGAGGTGTTTTAATGAAGGTGAGAAGCCAATATAGCTCAATCCAGTAACTTATGTAGGCAGTCTTCAAAACTACTGACTACAGTGACTACTGCATCTGTCACTCACAGGAGAAGAATAAAACACCATGGCAACAGCAATAAACATGCATGGGTATATCCTGGCACACACAGTTTACAACAATGACAGTAGCTATAGGCCAGGCATAACTGCAGAACTGTGACACAGTTTGTTTTCTAACTACTCTCAGGTAAGAAGTGCTGTATGTCCTTTTACTATGATCCTGAATGTTAATGTTTCTTCTGTTGAGTAAGGAATTTGGCCACTAGCTATTACTTATGTTTAATCAGTTTTATTGTGTTAAAAGAAAACCAATCAAATTATATTATGTTTCTGTGAAGTTTATGGGTGGATCAAAATTTCAAAGTTAAAGGTGATGCCATTGAATCAAGAGCAGCGGCTGGATACGAGGAACAGAATCCTCTGGGAAAATGCCACATCAGGTCACCCATTTCATCATCGAGAATTCTTGCTGCAGCGCTTTCGACCATTTAGGGGAGAACTGCCAGCAGTTGCAGGTAACAGTCTGCGCTTTTTGATAAAAATTATATTTGCAATTGTAGTCACTCGGGGGAAAAAAAGAAAGGTGTATTGAGCCACGTTGTTGTTATAGTCTATGGTTCTGATTTTACAGGGTTTCTACTGTATCCAGACAGCCCTGCAAAGATGAAAACTACTTCTCAAGAGGCATTTTGCTTCAAACCCATCCCACAACAAGACAGAAGCAAAGGTCTTCAGGCGTATCTTAATCTAATCAGTTTTCAGATTAGTTTCATGTTGTGTTTGCATAATTATGTTATTTATGGATGTGCTGTATCACACGAGTATTATTTTAAATACTTTGTACTACTTAATAATGTAATTTTCATCCAACAAAATGTGTTGAGACATTTCTAACGTTTTGATAATCAAGACTTTTCTACAAATAAGAAAGGCCGTTTTTGCTGTTCAAAGTGTAACTTTATTCCTTAGTAAAACTGTGACTTTTTAACAGGACACCAGACTGTCCATAATACACAACAGCATTATACTATGTTATCAAGGCAAGACAAAAGAAATGACAGCAGGGGAAGAAAAACAGAAGAAGAGCAGAAAGACAACCAAAGTGAGACATCATCAGTGTCAAATAAACCAAACCAAGAGGCAACAGAAATGCAGTCTCAGTATCAGAAGGATTTCCCTCCTCCATTGTCCTGCTGTCGGAGAAGAACACCTGCCCTCCCACAGCCAGACAATATAGGCATCAACCCAGCTTTTATGTAAGAGAGTTTCATAAAATGATTGTGCAAGTGTTGTGGTTACAGTCATACTAAGTATGTGCACATGTTGGTTTACAGGATTGACTTCAGCACAGTCCAAAGAGAGACATTTCTTTCTCGGCCCATTGAAAATCCCATGTTCAACAAGTTGACAGCTGCATCCCATGGACAACAAAAAAACTTCTGATAGTTTGGCACACAGATGATTCTAACACCATAATATGAACAAATTTTATTTTAAAATGATGTCTGATTTTAACAAAAGGTTTGTCTATTCATTTTTTCATTCCTTTTTTAATGTTCAAATTATATTGCATAGACCCTCCTTTATATTCTGGTTTGCAAGCAAATTCCCAAAGTCTGAAAAAAGTTATTTTGTCTTACTGTCAAACTGTATAAGCAATGCGTTTAAAGTCTAAGTCTTGATGCTCATCTCTGTGACAATAAACTACTCTTAAGACTGTTACATAACTGTTCAGTGCCTTTTTAGTGAGCAAGTGGCCCATTTCTGAGAAAAAACATCATGAGCTAATGGATAAGCCATGTGTATACACAGATTGAGCAGACTGGTGCGGAAAGCAGTGCAATGAAGTAATGCCAACACCAGACATTAACATTTTTATTGGTGACTACAGACAGACACACAGCCAGTGAGGGAGAGAAAACAATCCAGCCTGTGAGTCATAGCTGCAACTTGATGCTGTTACTGGCAGGGAATAAAACACAGCAACAGACTTAACAATTTAACTGCAGTGCTAAATTAAGAAAATACACAGGAATATAGTATTTACTTTAGCTGTGTTAAGAACCATTGTGTAGTATTTTGGTATTTATCTCTCTTAAAATAAATTTAGAAAGAAAATAATCAAACACTGGACTTTTTAAAATAAGGATAAGTTAAGGGGCTTTGTAGTTTTGGTCTTCAAAGTAAAGTGTCCACATTTATGTTTTGGTGTGCTGATTCAGATAAACCCAAGACCTGTATGATCAAACTGCATTGATATGGATTGCATGCTTACTAGGTACAATATTACACTGTCAATCTGGAATGTAACCCTGTCCCGTTGTACAGACGGGCTGTAAATCAAATTAAACTGAACATGAAGGGAGCATTAACTTCTACAGGAAACATGTACCTTTTGTGTGACTATAAAATACTGTCAATATAACTATTTAGTACCGACATTTTCAAATGACCCAGTCCCACGTTTGGCGCATTTGAAATCAAAAGTACAAGCTTAATAAACCCAGGAGACAGTGCGAGAATGATCGCATGTATTATCTCCTTTCTCTGTGCCTACTCCGGTCTCGATGCCAGCGGTCGTCTCTGTCATCCCTCCTGCCCTTATTACCCCATTCAGAGTCTCTTTGCCTCTCCCGGTCTGGTCTCTCTCTTGTCCCTGACCTGTCCCAGTCCCTCCCTCCCCCTCGTTCAAACGCCGGGCCAGCACTGAGGGTTATAGGTTTACGGAAAGGTCTGTCCTTGCCGCCAAACCGCAGCTGCCCAGACTCTTTCTTTCCTCCCAGACCGCCTCCAAGCCGCCGTGGGACCCAACCCTTAAGGGTCCTTTCTTGTTCCATGTCGACAAACACTTCGTGTTGGTCCACCACTAGTTTGTTTCCGTCTCGTCGAGCCCGAACTACGGACCGCTCCTCTTTGTACTCAACAAAGGCGTATCCCTTAGAGAAGCCCGTAACAATGTCCCGCACAAGCCGCAGCCTCCGGATATCCCCAAACTTAGAGAAAACCTGGTGCAGTTTCTCCTCGGTTGTCAATGGGTTTATGCGAGCCACAAAAAGGGTGAGCAGCGGGTCCCCAACAACGCCTTTGTTGGGCCTGTAGCGGGCACACATCGCCCTCCAAACAGCGCGGTCATGAGGCTCCACATCTGTTCCATCGATACTACCGGCTTTTAGCGGGTCGTACACCTTCGCTATTGGATTCCACTCACTCATATTGACCCTAAGCTATAATTAAATATACTTCCACTTAAACTATCAGAAAAGGATGAATTTTCCAGAAACAAGAAGTCACTGGGTTTAATGCAGTCTTAACATTACACTACTGCAACTGTTGTGTGCACTAATTAACAACCCCCCACTAGGAACAGGTGTTGACTTTAAAGGTTCCGGGGGTAGACTCTACTCCTGATTTACCGAATACAATTTCAATAAAATACATCAAAATAAATACATAATATATTGTATGGAGATATATGCTCATTACTTATTAAATATTATTAATTATTCTAAATCCCCCTCGGCTGTCAGGGGTCGCCACCGCTAATCCATAGCGCCATCTCCCTCCGTCTGGCCCTATTCCCTGCATTCCCTTATCACACAAAGAAAAGGTTAACGCACTTAGATTTCAAGCTGAAAAACTGAGTTGCTGAGTCTTGTCTCACAAGAACCACCTCAATATGCACATTCAAATGTAACTTTTAATTTAAAATTGCTACATTATAAATAAAATGATGCAATTACGGTCTGGTCATAGTCTTTCATATCAAATCAAACCCGGCTCAAAACCAATATATGCTGTGCACACACACACAGCTGCCACAAGTAGGCGCTGCGGTTTCCAGAGCAGAATTATCGCGACAGGTCCAGTGGATGAGACTTCCCTGCTAGGTTCAAGGCTCAGTCCATAATGTGTTGTATTCAAAATTATTAGGCAACAGAACCTTTTTTAACAAAATGTTTAATCAAACAGTGTAAAACATATTTTGCTACTAAACTAAATCAATAATTACAAAACAAACATTGCTCAACGATCACTGCTATATACTGTTACATTTGTTATGTTTTCCATCATGGTTGTTCCTCATTGTGTTTTAAAAATACCAGATAACTTGATATCATGTATCTGTCAAGGACAGTTTCCATAGTACAGTAGTACAGATTACTCTTTTACAAGTTTAAATACAGATGGTCACCTTTGCCTTATTTCTTTTGTTTCTCTGTTGTTACATATCCTCCACGCTCCATTTGTAAGCTTCCTCCTGAAGTGCTTTTTTATCTGCCATTCTCATGTAGCGTTTCTGTTCAAAACCATTTGACCTGGAAGAAAAGCATTTAAAAATGGTCCATTAACTTTTAACATTATGCAGCACAATAAACAAAAAATCCTATAAGTACATACTAAGTAGGAAAAAAAGACTGGATTATTAGTAAAAATGTAAATAATATTGTACCTGTCAACTCCATCCCAACGATATCCAGGGAGAAGATTAAAACGATTAGGAGGTGGTGCTGGCCCTTTATACCGAGGTTTTTCTGCCAGGTTAAGAGTAGAAGGGTAAAATTTTGTTGTATTCTGTTAAGTGGTATCATTCATTTTTGAAGCTGTCAGGGAAAATACATTATACCTTTAACACCCTGTGACTTTAAATTGCGATCCTTTTTCCGTCTGAGCATAGCTGCCATCGGATCTCCTTCTCTTTCCTGCTCTCTTAACATTTTGTCCAGATCTTCATCATCATGGTGACGTGCAAGCGGCTTCTGAGATTCATGCAGTGCGTCTTCAAGTCTTTGTTGATGCATCTGGTTCTGGGCCAAGCTAAAAACACACATTTACCATGAACATCTAGAATCAAAGTACCAATACAATTTGCATCATTCTTAAATACAACTTACCCTCTTCCCCACTGAGCATATTTTTCATCTTTTGCTGCTTTTTCCCCAGCTTTCTTTTTCTGTTCTTCTCTCTCAGACTCCAGATCCCGTCTTTTGCCACTCTTGTCTCGGAAAATAGTCTGTGCATTGCGGGATTCATCTACCCAGATACAATTAAGAATATATTATAAATATTACAGGACATGCAATAATCAGTGCTCACACATTCATGCAGGAAAAAGCCTTAACAAACTTTCTAGAGGTTGGTTGCTTCTGTCTCTGCGTCTGTTCTCTTCTTGCTCCTTCCTCAGGACATCCACTGATACAAGACCTGCCTTTCCACCAGAAAGCAACCTATGACTCTGAAAATATTTGTTCTTATTAATACGATATAGAATATTCTCACCCCTTCCACAATTTAATTGGATCCGTCATTAAAATGGTTGAACAATGCTCACATGTGGCTGGCCTGGTCTACGAGGAGGTGACAGATCTTTGTCTGGGTTTTTTCTACCCTGCGAACGTTTTCGGGGTGGGGACTGATCAGAATCTGAGCCTTGTCTTGCTTCTGATCGCCATCGTGGGGGTGACTGGTCAGAGTCTGAAGCTTCCTTTTTAAAATACTTTTTTCGTGGAGGCGACTGATCTGAGTCTGAATCATGTCTCTTCTGAGTCTTCTTTGCTGGTGGTGACCTGTGATGTTTAGGTGAATGTTTTTGACTGGAGCTCGTCTTCCTTCTTGTGGGGGATGACTCTAAAACAGACAACACCTTTATTAAATAGGTATAAAAGTCCTTACACATGGTTTTCATTCAGATACACATTAACTAAAATCTAAAGACTAAATATATGTGATAAAATCATATGGCACTTATCACATGCGCTCATGCTGTCTATGCATACTAAGTTCCTATGGGAAAAAATAACACACCTTTAATTTTTTCAGATTTTACTGTATGTGGCCTTTGAGGTGACAAGTCTGGTGAGTCATGGCGTACTCGTCTAGGTGGAGAAGCATCTGGGGAGTCGTGCCGACTTCGTCTTGGTGGAGAAGCATCTGGGGAGTCGTGACGGCTTCGTCTTGGTGGAGAAATGTCTGGAGAGTTGTGGCGAGACCTGCCAGATGTTGCAGCCTCTGGCTGGTCAGTGTTTTGTTCATTTCCATCCTCTCCTTCCTCAATTCCATCAGCTAAAACAAGGAGATAATGTTAAATTACAATTTTATTTACTAGTCAACATTTTCTTTCTTATTAGTATAATACCTCCAATAACTTTCCACCTGTTGCTGGTTCTAAAAGCTTCAAGTCTTTTTACTTCCTCTGGTCGTTCATCAATCACTTCAGCAATCTAAAATACCAAATAATAAGTTACTAGAGGATATACTGATAGAAGTAATAATACAATGCAAATATTTTTAGTCAAAATTACAAATGATAGAGCTAACAGTCAAATTACTAACTGAGGAAAGCTAACTTGCTAGCGTCTAATAACACGTCTTACCACTGGAGCTTCCTCGTCGTCTTCATCGTCTTTTTCTTCAGATTCTTGGACAATCTGTCTCCAGTCTAAGTCATCGTCTACTATTTTAAGCCTTAAACATAAAGATAAACACATGATTAAAAGCGGCTACACATAGCTACGAACATAGCTAACATAGCTAGCTTTACGCTTTACGCAATATAAATCGCACCAAGTGACTCACCCTGTCCCAAGCCCCTTAGGCCGTTTCTTTTTAACCGTCTTCTTGCTCTTTTTGGTGTTTTCATCGGTTGACAGATATCGTTTAAGGTAGTCAGCTTTGGATAACTCCGTTGATTTGCTGCTGCTCACAGAAGCCGCCATCGTTATTTTTGTTTAAATACTACGGAAGTTAACGAGTGTCAAAAAACATTGCGACGCTCATTTCTCCATTTGGCCACAACTGTTTTGGTGAGTGAGTTGACGCTACCACGTGTAGGGTTGAAGCCGACACCACAGAGTTTATGAAAAAATGTAATAAACTAATAATATCATAATGCATAAGTTTGACTGTGGTATTATTTGTATTTAGGTTAATCTCTTAATGCAAAGCTCACAAAAAGGTGAAAGACCTTGAGGTGTCCTTTAATTCAGCAACATAAAATATCAATTTTAGATTTGCACTGTATATTAAACATATAATAATAATAATAATAATAATAATAATAATAATAATAATAATAAACATTCATAAGCTGATTAAAACACAA
This sequence comes from Perccottus glenii, assembly GCA_024416835.2. NCBI lineage: Eukaryota > Metazoa > Chordata > Actinopteri > Gobiiformes > Odontobutidae > Perccottus > Perccottus glenii. The sequence continues at coordinate 18,644,910 of CM044561.2, read as the reverse complement.
TTACATTAGTTTAACAGCTAACCTTTATTTAGGAAATGCAACATTGCTGCAACATTTTATAGCTTAATATTACACACACATTAACATATAAGTTATATTATTATATTATTAATATTGATTATTATATTATTTATTGTATTGCATAAATTGAAATGGTTAAATTTGGGTTAAATGTAATAGACAGTTACCTCTCATATAAGTCCACTTTAATTCAAGCCACAAATAAGTTAAATAAAGCTATTTAGAAGGCGTAATATGTCTAGAAGTAGTGCACATTAACTCTGCATTGTGCTTCTACTAGAAACTGTTCACACTGCCAAAACATTACAAGAAATCAAAAGACAGGTTGTAAGGCTATTTTTCTTTTCTAATGTATAATGTGGATATGCTGTATGAGCATGAGCTTGAAGATTTTAGTAGTGTGTTTGGTGGAAAAAGATCAGCAGACCCATGAGCCAGGAACAGGAGTTCTTCACGGCTGAACATTGTAGCAGATCTGTAAAAGAAACGGTAAAGGAGTTGAAAAGACTTCTAAAAAACTTGTATTGTCTCCCACACATTCTTCATATCCTTTCTCATTCAGTACCTTTTTCTATGGTAACTGTGGCAGCATTCCCAGAGATTTTGCACATGTAGGTGGTGTTGTGTCGGAGAGTCTCCGTGAATCCGGTGAGGGTCAAGCGATAACCGTGAGGCTCTAACTCCTCAACTTTGCTTTTATCCCTAAACTGCTCTTCTGAGGCTCCACCTGAGACATTGGTGTTGATCACAACCTCTTTGTTGCCAGAGGACCATGAAAATTCATAGCTGTTAATTCGACTGGGCTTTGGCTCGACCATACAGTCAACTCTCAGGTCCTCGTCTTCTTCAATGCAAACCGAGATCAGGTCACATTGTGCTGGGATTATCAACACTAAAATAAAAACACATATGATGTAAACAGTTCAGTTTTTTTTTATTGGAGACATGTTTGTGATACCAGAAGAGCAGATTGACTTACCTCCCAGCAGTCCATAGACAAGCAGAGTTTTCAACATAATGAAACAGCTGTATGCAACTAGGAAGACAAACAGACAGCATAAGCAATGAAAACAAATTAGCAGAAGGCTCTCTTTTTAACTGGTCTCACTTTGTAGTAGTCTGATATTTGTGCACCATAATACTGTATACCCAACCACATTACCATCTATATACTCTGTATACTCTGTCTATGATGTTCCAGAACCTTTTGGTTATTATACTGTTGCAATATTTCTCCCAAGCATCACAGTAGAGTCTTACCAATCGTCAGGGCGGAAGGATGATGCAGCGTATTCCTTCTATTTTCAAGTTGCGTCATAAACAGCTGGTGCCTGTTTCAGCAGACAGCACTGCAGAGCATCATCAGTACTGAAATGATTTGGGAACAGAAACAGAGAGGCGAAGAAGCAGTGGGAGGGATGTGGCTGGACCAGAGAGCGGTGATTTGCCTTTCTCCACTGCAGCACCTAACCAACAGCAGCACAGGGCAGACTGCATGTCCGGAAACAAAATAACAGCTCATCAGTTTGACCCAAAGAGTGTTACGACCTTGTCTCAATGTCTCTCAGATATTACCTTGGTTTTGTCACCCAGGGTGTTTGACAGCATTTATAAAATCTCTCTCCTCTAAAAGCTGTAAATAAGATATAAGTAAAGAAAGACAGTAAATGTCTAGTCACTGTAATCTGCAGAAGGCATCACAACCCCGGGACACCAGGACTTGATGGAAATTTCTAGCACAGTCATACAAAACTACTGATTTTCAGTGACTCTTTGTCGCCACCTACAGGCAACTGAAAGCAATATATACAAGTTTAGGCAAGTATCCAGTTAAATGGATACTGTATAAGTGTTCTGTATTTGACCTATGTTTCGCTGACATTGGCAAAACATATTCAATGTGTATTATTATATTTTTTAAATACAGTGTTCTCTGACAGAAGCAATGTGATGATGTGAGTTTTTTTAACCTGTCTTTGGTTGGGGTTTTTGCCAGTCCAAACACCATTATTTATACTTCATCTTCACTAATTGAAATATTGAATTTATTTAGTATTTGTTTACCATAATATTTTCCCTTTTTTTTTTAGACCACACAGTCAGAGGTTAAAGTTGAGTAATGTGCAGATTGTCACTGATGATTTCATAATCTCAATCTCAGCCTCTTTTGTCCCCTGTCCAACACAAACAGGAGGTTACTTTGCAGGACCTATTAGAACATCCTGTCATTGGTGATCTGTAAACTCTATACAGTGAACCCTATTTTAGAGTTTTGTGGCACACCTGGTTGACACCTTGGTGATGTAAATGTTCTTGCTGATGCCAACAGAGCATGGGGGCCCTGCAGACTTTGGCAGCCAATTGCTTTGCTACGCCCCTGTCTGGCCATTGGCAGGGTCTATTGAGTGTGTTGTTTTAAAATAGCCTGACAGCGCCTTTTTATGTGCGGGGCAGACGGCTGACAGTTCGCTCAACTCAGCTCTCTCAGTGACAGCTAGTTGTCTGTCGGGACTGGGGGAAGGCTATCTCGGAAATAATCTGCCCACGCGTTAAGCTGCTTTATCCCAGTCAAGCCTCAGGCGGACAGGGACTGCATTTCCGTAGCGGGCCACAGGGAAGTCGGAATTAGACCTTAGGAAGAAAAAGTGATAGAGTAGCCCACTACAAGGCGCGGGGTCTCGTCACCTGTGCGCACGCAGAGAGTTTGTGAGTGCGCGAAGAGCAGTGTTTGGCGCGCCTCTTTGGAGCAGAGCGCACCCTTAGTCACGGACCTGTAGTTTATTCCACTACAAACAAAGTACACAGTGCATGGGAGTTTAATTCAAAGTAAGAAACTGGCAACGGTGGTCCGGCCATGGAAAACACTGGACTATGGATTCTCCTGATAGGGACATGTCTCGTGGCAGGTAGGCTACTGTTCTCAGTACCTAATAAATAATACGCACAGGTGAAGGGCGCTCTGTTCCCTGTTACAATTATGTTTTTAAATGCTACTTGTTATCTTTATATATCTGGGCAGCCAATAGACAATTATATTTTTAAAAGTTATCATAGTGGTCTGTATTAGGCTACTTAATATGAAAATAAATAAATTAAATGAAGGGCCAAATGTAAACAAAAGATTAGCTATGGCATTTTCAACAAAAATAACATATCTGAATAGACAGTATATAGTCGGCCTATATAGAGATAACTGTTTTGAATGCAGCCAAATTAGATGTAGCTATTGTATATCTGAGAAAAATAATAATTATGACTTGTTATTCTGCTTTATACCGTTAGAGGGAGTCATGAACTATTACCACATAAAAAAAAGAGAAATATTCCAGACTGACTGAATGTGGTTTTACAATGGTCGTTTTCTGATAAAAATGAATTATGATGAATTGTGAGCCATCTAAGGAGCAGATCCACATTGTAACATGGTAAATGGCTGTTTTTTATGGTAGTTTTTCCTGCTTCACTGTTGGTGAGCAATGCAAAGCCACCATCTGAGTTTTTGTTTGAAGGAGAACACACATTTTGAAATGATGGACCATTCTTCCCTTTATTGTTTTTGTGCACACTTTCTGTACACTGCCCTGATGTCCATTTAGATGATTTGAATTGATCCATTAGTTACAGTATGTGTTCAGAGCTGAGTGCTGTGGTGACAGATGCAGGGCATAAATCCTCTTTTTGACGTATTTGACCAGAATAATTGAGCAGGCATGGCATTCGACACAAACTGCCCTGGTCCAAGCAGGTGCGCACCAGGCCTCGGATGTGACCTCACCTTCAAATGGCACTTCCACCTCTGACCATTGTGTGATGTGTGAATGAATGGACTTACGCATGCTTTTGGTGTAACAGGTGCAGTGTAATCACCCTAAGTCCTGGCCAAAACCACAGCTGGCATCAGAGTTGTGGGAATAAAACCGAGGGGGGGCTACATATTACATAATGACAAAAACAATTGTGGCAGCATGTGGATGTGTTGAGATGTTGTGACATCTGCTGTGATTGCTTTATTCAGTCAGTAATACTTGTTCAACAGTAATTTCCCACTCTGGCCGTGTTGTAGCTGTGTGTGAGGCTGTGCCATGTGTGTAGGTTTGTCATATTGAAGGGCTGTGGATTATTGCTGCACTGGGGGCAGGAAGAGTGTAACAACATGATCACTGCCAAGCCCCAGCCTCCTCCTCCTCCTCCTTGTCACTGTCGCTCCTGTGAAATTATCTCCAGACTGAGAGCACCTCGGCACCTCAGAGCTGTCAGCGAGAGTTGGTTGGCATCAGGTTGACGGGAGCATTGTTAAAAAAGTACTGGCTGATGTGTTGTTTTCCTCTTGCAATAGTGCTATAAAATCCACCAAGAAAAAAGGCTGACTGAAACTGCCAGACAGACATTCACTTGAATTTGAGCATAATCCACAGTCCACAGCTGGAGCAAGGGGCCAAACACACAGACGCTACCATGCAGAAATAATCCAGTGGTGCACATCACAAACAAACAGCCCTTCTGTCCCGTCTAAACCCTTTGTTCGTGTCCCTTAGGAGAATTGGCCTGACATTTCAGCCTTTAATATCCCCCTCTCAGTTGATCTTCATTTATATGTTCATTTCTTTACTCCCATCTCACGAAAAACATAAATGCGGCAGCGGTCATTGTAATCTGCCTGCATGCTGAATGAACGCCAAGTGCATAGCCGACTTTTCTACAGCGGCAGAGATTACACACCCACACAAACAATAACAGATGACAATTGATTCAGAAGAAGAGAAGATGCAGTTTTGCACAGAAGCATTATAAAGGTAATGCTTGTATGGACTATTTTGTGGAGGGAGTCTTGCTTTGTTTCAAACTGCTCTGACGCACGCTCATCAATTTTCTATGAGGGACAGTTAAGTTTGTTGAGTCCCAAAATAAACGTATGCTGTTAGAGTATCTAGGCAGTAGAACTGGGGCTAAAAGGTGGAACTACACAGATTACAGTAATGATTGGTTGACAGATAATCCAATCCAAAAAAATGGTAATTGAAAGCAAACACAAATCAGCAACATTTTATTGAACAAAGCTTGTCATGTTTCTTTTTAATAAACAGCCGTATCAGATGCAGGTTTCCCGTCATACTAAGTTAGAAGTCCTGAGGCCAAAGATGGCGACAGGGTATAATCCCAGATCAATCACAGATTTAATGGTCTAAAGATTACACAGTTAATCTGCCCTCTTTCTCTCTGTGTTTTTTCATTTTCCTTCTGTTTATTTTTTTTTCTTTCGCTTCAGTGACTTTGTTCTCATTCAAAAACTATTCTAAAATAAACCAACATCAATTTAAAACAAAATACATTTGTATCTATTACTCTGATAAAACTATATTTATTTGCACATCTGAGGACATTCTCTCGTTTAACGGTTAAAATGGAAATGGAAATCACATGTATACAGCGGAGAACAATGCAGGATATCCACTGAAAAAAAGTCCCCCATCATGCAGTGATGCACTTGCTGTTCCTGCAGGTTGTCGGACAATATAGCTATTGTCCGGTTATGTTCCCATGCCCTTTTTCCTGTCCATGTGTGTTGCTATTTAAGCATTATCTTCATGTCAACCAGTGAGGTCATTTCCCATCGGCCAAACAATAGAAGAATACAGGCGTACTCAAAGAGAAAAAGAGGAAGGTGGGAGAGATACAGGCAGGATGTGTTTATCAGGCTGCTCTTTTTCGGCCCTCACCTAATGCCCCTAATCAGATCAGCAATACAGCTCAGTAAGGGGCTATCAGTGTGTTTGTCAATGTGCACCGTATTTTACATAAACAAATGAAACATGATTCACAAACAAGACTCACAAATGTTATCTTGTGAGGCTTGTTATATCACTCTGTACCAGTAGATGGTGTCACAAGGAATTACAGAAGTCATTCTCAGTCATAAACTTGGCCCATTATAATCGGTAGTCAGAACTTGAGGACTATAAATGCCACTTAAATTAAATTTTGGGATGGAAACATAAGATGATGCCAACTTGTTTGTACGTAGATTGCTGTCCTGATATTGATGTTATGGAACAATGCGATCAGTGGAGCATTGCCCACTTTGGCCTCCACATTATTTTATTACTGAGTTTACAACAAGGTTTAATATGTTCCATAGTAGAAGAAGAATACAACAAAGTAACACAACAGGAGAAAACATAATTTGTGCGCTCAGCATTCTTCAAATGTCATATTCAATTTGTAAAATGTAATCTTCTTTGAGTGACTGATTAACCTTCCTCAAAAGGACTAAGGATAAAAGTGCAATTGCACTGAATACAAATCTATAATTGTAAATACTGCTGTAGGAAATCATATGCGGGTTTGACATTTTGATCCAATTTTTACTGATTTGATGTGAGGAGTGCAGATGAGACCCAATAGACTTTGTACTTGTAAGCTCGAGTGAGTGTCTGAAAGTGATGATATTCTTTTCTGAATGGTTTGAATGTTTTAAAAAGTATAAGTAAGTACATGTTTGTATAAGTACATACATGAATACAGCATTTAGCCTTTAACTGGTTTCTAACTCCACCAACTGACCTTTTAAATGACACTTCTTTACTTTTGTGTTGCCCATTACAAGAATCACATTCAGGTTGCAACATCCATCATTTTCCATGTGCATAAAATATACTTTGTGGTGTCTGTCACATATGATTTGTGTTAAAGAGGCAGCAAAGAGATTAATCAATGCTGAGAGATTAATCAATGCTCAATCAATGCTGCACTCATAACATGAAAATATCGAATTAGATAATTTACTGCTTGTTTTTAAAAATACAATATTCCTATGGAAACCCCCTTGGCTATAGTTCATATTTACACGTTTAAGGCCAGTAGAAGGAGTCAACCCAATACTGTCAGTCGGGGTGGCTAGTATCCATGGGCTAGGTGGGCCCTGCTGTCTTTTAGGCTTTTCAATGTATTGTTAAACATTTACTAGATATGTTAACATATTATCATTTTTATATTTTGTGGAAGAAAAAGGGGCTTATTTTTTACAGCCCAAGCACAATGAAACACACAGTGACCAACGCATCATCTTCCTTGTTTGGTGATTGACAGGTGTGAAGGTCCCAGAGACCTGGATTTGATTGAAACCTACAAAGTAACAGGGAACGTTCCTGTACTTGTAAGAGAGAGTAGAGAAGAAGTGACAGAAAGAGCAGGATATTTTCATTATTCCACGTGATTGGTAGAATTATGAATATTTCAGACACAGTCTCCTCAGATGGACAGAAAACTCAGATATAAATGAATATAATTCCATGCCACCGGGACAAGCAGACCTCTCCTGAGTGACATGTTAAGCAGCTCAAACAGAGGGAGCAGAAATAGGCCAATACACTGGACCCTGGCAGATTTTTATTTGTACAAAATGCACTAAAATTACATTTCAGAAGACATGTTTTTTCTTCCAAACTTGCCAGTTCTGGATAATTTCCTCTCAAAAACAAACAACATATACCGTCTGTCGAGGGATCTGCACCATCTAGTGGCTAAAAGTTACGCAAGTGCAGCTTTAACAAAAATATTCTGTTTCCAGTCTCTCTTGAACATATTTTTGCGTCAGTCTTTAGTTGAGTAATAAGCTATAAAGCTATCATGTAGATAATTATGAAAGTGTTTGTGTGAAAGAGACATAATTCTTAGCCGTGTAGTTGAGTAAAAGTTTGTTTGATAAAGCTCAGTTTTTCTGTAACTTCATGTACCAAATGTGATTTTATTTATTAGCCCACCTACCAAATATCACCACCAGCCAATCAATCTCAATGCATCCGAATAAACTGCTTTAGATGCTATAGATAGATAGACATTTCTACAACAAATAATACAATTCACAAATAATTATTTTGTCGTTCTTTGCTGCTAGAGAGGAACTGACCGTTAATGACACAAGGTATTATTGTGCTCTGCTAGATCTGTTTGTGTTTACTGAGGCATGTGTGAGAATGAGAGCAGCCATTGTTGGGACTATTTTGACCAGAAATATCTGTGATTGTTTTCTGTTTTGAGCATAATGAAAGCTGCCATGCTGAATTAATAAATGCTCGACAGCCAAACTCACTTAGTGGTTCAGCCCAATTATGTCCAATACCCAACACAACCCAATACTTGACTTGGATTTCAAACATCGCGTTTAAGATGCCACTTTTCAAAGTTAAGCCTGCCCAACACAGGTAAACACACGTGATTGGATGCTGAGAGGTGCAAGTCAAGTGCTTATTTATACTCCCCTTTAAGCCTTCACCCCTGACCTCACCTCTCACGCTGATGAAACATATCATGTTTGACAGCTCGGCGTCCCTCGGTGATTGTAAACAGATTAGAGGGTGCCAGCCTTGCCCACACTTCAGCAACATGTCTATTGCAATAGTGCTGCATACATTATCTGTCACACACCCAAGAGACGAGACAATCCATCAGTCTGTGTCAAGCTTATCCCATTAGGTTTATTTCTTGCCTTGTGTCTTAATGTTCTTTTGTGTGATCAACTGCGTGTCTCGGCAGGGTTGGATGGCCAGACTGTGGAGATGGATGAAGATGGGAAATCAGGGCTTGTGGGCACAAAGGTTGAGCTCCGCTGTCGGTTCATCAACAGCTCCCCACCGGTCAAAATCTCCCAGGTAACTGCAACCAGAAAAAAAATGAAACGAACAAACAAAAACATAATTTACGTGGATTCAATTCCTGGCTTGGGTCAACAGCATAAAGGCTAAAAAAATACACCAAAACATGTTATGAAAATTATTTTGAACTTGTGAGAGAAATAAATAAAAAAGTCTGAGTAAAGGTGAAGTTTGTCTTTGTGAGGTTTATTTTTCTTGCAAGTAGAAGGAAGACTGTACAGAGTGTCAGTCTGTCGGAGTTCAGAGAGGGATGCAGTTCTGCTCTAATTTCTAATGAGCAGTAGGAGAGCTCTCTGAGGGGGCAGCTTCACACAGAGAGTGATCACTATGTCACTAAACAAAGGAAACATCCGACACTGTTAAATAAACAGGAGACACCCACAGAACAAAACGTTCTCAGTAGTGTGGACATTATCAAAATTCTAATTCTAATCTAATAATAAATAATATATTGCGAGTGATATAGTGAGTGGCCTTTGATATGATTATAATGTGTCCCATCATCATTTAGACTTTGAAACAAATGTCCTATAAATTACTATACCTTAGTATTTATTATAATTTAACTGAAATAACAATTTTTTTTTTTACTTTTAATATTAGGCCATAAAGTTAAATTACAAAAAACTGGACTTTGTTAGTAATGCATTATCTTTTCTCTGTTCCTAAGGTAACATGGCAGAAGCTGGTGAATGGGACAAAGCAGAACGTGGCAATTGCCAATCCGTCTTTAGGTGTATCGGTGGCTCCACTGTACCGGGACCGCGTCACTTTCAAAAATGCTGCAGTGAGGCGACGGACTCCAAATCTTGAAGATACAACCATCACCTTCTCATCGCTGCGTCTGTCAGATGAGGCTACATACATTTGTGAATACACCACATTCCCGGCAGGAAACCGAGAAAACACAGTAAACCTCAGTGTTTATGGTGAGACCAATAGTCATCTGCATTTTAATTTATGTACCTCAAAGTTTTAGAACAAATTAAGTGAGCTGTTTCTGGTGTTGAATCCCTTTCTAATTTCATGTTTATTCTCTCTTTGGGCCAACATTTTTCAAGTTTATTAGTAGTTTCTATTTCTTAATTAATCCTATACACTATTGAGATAACAAACACTCACAATCACTGTACTGCAAATATGTCCTTTGTAACTTTAATGAACAATTAAAATGTTTTAATAATAATTTTCTAAATAATTACAATGTACAGCTGTGTTTGATTTTTCTCCAAAGTATTTGCAAATAGATTGGACAAATCCAACATGGATTATTCAACACTTCATTTAACACTGTTGATCTGCTGCTTAAGCATTGGATTATCCTATATAATATCCTTACACTGCACTTATTCATTCCTTTATTTCGGTGATTTTGTCCTAGTACGACCAACAACACAGATGAGTCTGTCCACACCGACTCTGGTGGCTCGCACGTCTAATATAAAAACTCCGGTAGCCACTTGCGTTTCTGCAAATGGCAAACCTCCAGGTATCATCAGGTGTGTGCTAATGAAAACTACCTCACTCTTCTCTCTGTTTGGTACATGCAGTCTCACTATTCTCAATGTGTGCAGCTGGGAAACAAGTGTCCCAGGAGAGGCTACTAACAGAGAGTACAGGAACCCTGACGGGACGTTCACAGTTCAGAGCGACTACATCCTGGTGCCAAGCAAAGACACACACAAGGAGACACTCACCTGTGTCACTACCTACAACGAAGAGGTCTTCACTGAGAGTGTAACCCTTGACATTCAGTGTAAGACTCACTTTATTACAATAATGAATCTGCATTAAATGCTTTGCAGTAGTTAGGCTGAGTAAATAATCTGGTGGGGCTCTTTCCAGCAATAACCGGTAGCCTATGAAACTGATCTATGTAGCTACAATATTGTTTGAAAGAAGCTGAAAATATTTATCACGGTTACTCTTCCTGTTTGTCAAATAGATGAACCAGATGTTACAGTGGAGGGCTATGATGGAAACTGGTACCTGAACAGAGAGAATGTGCAGCTAAGTTGCCAGGCAGATGCCAACCCCTCTGTCTCATTATATCAATGGAAAGTGTGAGTGCAACTTCTTATTTGTTTGAATGAACATGCATGCTCCATTGTTTTCAATTAAAACTGTTGATTGTTGTCACATTTAATGCATTTTAATGGTATCAATGTGTTAATTACAGAATGAATGGCTCAATACCGGAGAATGCTGAAATCCGTGACAACATACTTATATTTAAAGGGCCGGTCACATATGAACTACAAGGCACCTATGTATGTGATGCAACCAACAGCATCGGGACACGGACTGCATCAGTGGACATCAACATTATTGGTACGCGTGCCCTTAAAGTTTGCCTGTCAAGATTAACTGTACACTGTGACTGCTCCGGTCTACTTCAGACAGATCTGCTGCAGCATTATTAAATACTGTTATTTTAATAATATTTTACAGTGTGCAGAATAAAGGACATTGTCAGAATTTAAGTGTTTTTTCAGTGGGAAACTTCTTCACATGAATGTCTTTGTGTTTTATTTTTTAGACAAGCCTTTGCCCCAGATAGCGACCAGTGATGTCATCAGTGTCATAGCTCTGTTGTTGGCTGCTGGAGTGCTGTTGGGCATCACTGTCACAGTCCTGATCCTCAAAATAAGAAGTAGAAAAGACAACTCATCGTAAGTAACATCTACTACAGTTTGACTTTTAGATTTACATTGAAGATTTTTGAATGCTCTATTTATGACTTTGTGAATATTGTTTTTGATCAGAAATGACTCCCCATCCAGAAAACTGTCCCAGCCCCTGAGAAAGAAACCAGACGATATCCAGGTGCAGGGTGTAATCTAAAATATTGGAGCTGCAATTACAAAAGCATTCACTCACACTTATTTTTTGTTGTTCCCCACAGCATTCAGGAAGATTTTATGAAGAGCTTCCTAACACAGCGGACTATGTGAGCTACAGACTGGCTTGTAACAAGGAGGACTTTCCCGAGCCATACTCACCTCCCATTAACCCCCCTCTCACGTTTTTGCCCCAACACCCCTACCACTCCTCACAGCCCAACACCGGGACGAGCAGCAGCAGCAGCAGTGGCGGCACCACATCAAAAAACACCTTCTCTCCTCCTCTAACTCACACCACCGCCATCTTTAAATACCCTTCAGTGCCGGGTCTGTCTTCTCCCCGCTCGGTATCGGGACCTACACATTCCCAAAAGAGCAGTATGTTTGAAACAATTCGACATAAACTCTTAAACTTCTCAAGTGAACTCATTTAACTCCGGACTTGGGACGGGGTCTGTGCTGTCTCTCACTGGAGGTGGGGGCCGAGGGAGAAGCCCATTTCAGGAGCACATTCTTTTATTGTTGTGTGTTTTTAAGTGTAAATATTGTTCGGCTATGTCCACACTAACATGTTTTAATTTTAAAGACATTTTTAACTTTGGTTTTGTTTTAGGTAATGTCTACACTTGTCTTTAATACTGCTTTAAAGACTCCATTACATCTACAGTTGGAAACTAGCAATTTGACCCAAAACTAGATATTGCAGTGCAGCCACAATACTGTTTATGTAATCATTATTGATATGCACATGCTCATTAACAAAACAACACTTTTTGTTCACAAACTGAACTGCGACATCACCGAATTGCAGAAAATGTCATTTCTTCTGTCTACATGAAAATGCTGTAAACAGATTCCTGAACAGATTTTTTAATTGCATTTTGTTGTGCATGTGTACAAAAGGCTAAAATGAACATAAATGCACAAGAAAACAGTGTAGATGAGAATCACACACATTTACACATACCACTTTCTTGGTCTCAGCTTAGGCAAGGCAATTTTATTTATATAGCACATATCATACGCTGGGTAACTCAAAATGGTTTACAGGAATAAAAGACAATTTACAAGATTTAGATTAAGAAACATAAGAAAAATTAAAAACATTTTAAAAAGAAGAGTGCAGATTAAAAAAAACACCTTAGCTTAGTGGACTCATTAAGTTGACTTTACGGCAAGGACCTTAACCAATGGTCATTGTGATTGGATGGAAAATCTTGGAAATGAAAATCTTAAAATGCAGCCACGTGAGAATCTTTACTAAGTCATTGTAGGAACCTAATTAAAATCGGTAGTTGGTGCGGACATATGATAATTAAATTAAAACACATTAGTGTGGATGTAGCCATGTTCTTTGTCTTTAAAATAAGATAATAATACACAGACACTGGAAGAGATCTGAATATTGCAATATGTTTCTTTTGTGTTACATTTGATTGAATAATTCAATCCTTTACCTGGTCCTCTTTTTGATCTTTTTGGTATTAAAGGTTCTGTGGAAGGAGCAATCCCTGTTGTAAACGCTGAATATGTTGTTTCATTGTTCTTGGACAAACTATCAGTGCTGTTCTATACATGCAGTCTTCCACATAATGTTATGAAAAAAAAAGCACATTTCTAGTTAAAATACACTCTCCTGCATGACCTTACTGTGTTTTTAAGCTACAAAGGTGACATTTATATTGTGTATGTATTTTGTACTTACATTTATCTTTTGGGAAAAAATATTGTTTTTATTCACAGATAACTTGTTGGTTTTTGAAATGTGTTTTTATTCATGGTATCTGTCGTCTTTAGTCAGTGACAGTGGCTGTTTATGAACCTTCTTTTTAGCATTAAAATCATAATAATAATCATAAACATAAACTGCATGTCTGAAAGGAATAGTAGACTGATTACATATTACCACACACCACACTGGATTTAGATTAACTGATGAGAAAGTTTGTTTGACTGACTTTTGAAATACTCAGGGACAACAATACCCACTCATGGGCCACTTGTCTTGGAGCTTTCTGCTGGACAATAAAGACTAGATAGCATTTCCTCTGTTGAGTAACTAGACGCTGTTCAAATGTCAAGCTTGGCTCATTTTTGAGTCAGTGTGAACAATAAGTGCTGAAACTTTCATTAGCTCTTAACTCTTAACAAGTGCATATCATCGAATGCTGGTTGTGACAGTTGTATGATCAAGAGGCACAGTGTAAAAGAGATAAGTTACTGTTTTCCACTGAGAAAGAAATATGATTATGTAGGACTAATACCTTTATATTTTTACAATGCAATTTTAGACTGTGCCATTTTACAACAAAACCCAAAAAGATGTCTCAAGCAGCTCCGGGCAACAGAGACACAGAAAACCTTAACTAGAGCTTAAATAGGTCTTTCTGATGGGCTAAAGTTTCCAGACAATTCTTAAGGATTAATTTTTACGAGAAAACACATAGCCTTGAAATCATTAAACTATGCAACTTTAAAGTCAATGTGACTGTTCTTAGATATGGAAAAAAAGAAAAATAACCCTTCTTTTATGTCTATAGTACACCTAGGTCACAAAATACTGCCACTCGATCTGGACACTGAGACTGAGCTCTCTGCTGTTTTCAGGAAGTACACTTCCACGAGTCACTGTGATTATCTTCAATACAACCTTTATAACAATATCTCTCACATTCATAATGTAATTTATGTAATGGTAAATAATCATATCTTTTCAGACAGCAAAGAACTTCATTATAACAGCTTCACCCACAAAAAACTGATGCAAATGAGATGACCATACGTTTAAGTTTGTTTAATATACAGATTATCTAACATCAGAGAAGAGTGTATTTCTATATTTTAGTCCAGTAAACACAACAAATACGTTAAGTATGTGTTGGCTACACACACTCCTGTCTACTCGGTCCGCAGAGGAAAACTGATGCACTGTGCTGCATTCATTCATGAAAGATGAGTCCGTGTCTGGTTACCCTCCACTTACCCTCAGCCTGGGCTCATCTCTTTTGTTTATATGATCACAAGTCAAATCTTTATTATTATTGTTATTAACAAGATTCAAACACAAGAGCATAATACAGTTTTGGAATTACAATAAAACGATCAGGGATCACAGCAGCAGCATGAGGCACAGTTGTTACATTAACAGCAGACATAATAAAACAGGACATTATCAAACCTGTCGCTCACAGTGAACCTTTGGTAACAACAATAATTCTTCTTCCAGCCACAGCATTATGGGTAATTTGCAGGATGCTTTTTTAAATGAGTGTCCGGGACACAGCATGTTGAGAGGAACCTCAGAGCACCACCATGTGTTGCAAGATTTCTGAATCTATTTACTCCAAACCCAATCAGCAGAGGATAGAGTAACCAAAATAAGTAGAAGTAAAAGCTTCAATAGTCATTGAAGAGAATAGAGAAGTCATGAGATTCATTTGAGATACTTCCGAGGCCAGCATGCAACTGTCTGAATTAAAAACAACTATTTTAATCACTGTATGCTATTCTCTGATGATTTTGGTCTGAGCGTGAACAATTACAGATTACACTCAGCCAAGTCAGAAAACAAGAGCTTAGCCTCCCTTTATGGAAACCCTGCTACTCTACCCAAAGCTGCATCTGTGGAGTGGAGTTGATGGTTTTATATATTATTGCGACACTGGATGCTTGTAAAGTAGGTTAAATCTTTGTGGTCTAAAGATGCAAAAAAAAAAAAAAGGCAAACACACAAATCCATTTTAATCCCTTTTTTTCATCTGTCCATCATCATGCATTTACTCCTATACCCTTGATTCTACTGGAAAGAAAACGTATTTTAGTGATGAGGCTGCATTTCGTGGAAACAACCAACCCAGACCTGTGTTGGTCGTAACTAATAGTTACTTTACCGGTTGTGTGGAGGAATAACCTGTGCCGGTATGTGTGTGTCATTGATAATAGATGAGCGCAGTATCACTGTGGCTTTCTAAGCAGACAACAGAACGAAGCAAGGAGAGAAAGGAAAGAAAAACACATGAATAATTGAACCCAAATCAGTTTAGTGAGCCTGCGTCCCTCCTTCTCTCAGTCTAATGAAGTCAGTGCCTGCAACTGGTATCTGTGACATACGTCAAAGTCTGAGCTGGACGTCCACTGCAAACCTACAACAGTTTGTGTTTTTGCCTTTTAAAAACACATTTGACAGCGTTTTTGGGGTGAAGAGGTAGTGGGACTCTGGATCATCATGATACCATGGTGGTCTCACTGCTAGGGCTGCCCTTTCTTCTGTGCACGAGCCTGCTTCTAGTCTCCACATATGGTAAGGATGTCAAACCTTTTTCTTCTGTTTCACTTGACTCACAGTGGTTTACTTTTGTCAAAAATGCTTTTTAGTGTGTTTACAATAATGATAGATCTCTTACACAGATTATTTAGCATAATATGTAACAAAAAGACCTTTAAATTTCTTTCTAACTAATTTTAAAGCTATATAATTGATAATTGTTAACAGTAATAATAGTGAGAGGAAAAATAAAAATTTATCCCAGTATGATTATAAAGTTCTCTCTGCGTTCTGAGCTGTTTTGAGATATTAAGGTTTAAAATATGACATGTGGACCAAGTTTCTTTCAGATAAAAATACAAAAACATTGAAATAGACACATAATGTTAATAATTTATACAAAAGTAACAATTGTCTATAACTTAATAAAAGAACTGTCATATAGACCCTTATGATAAAACATAAAAAGGGCAGATTTGACTAATTTTGGTGCTCTGCTATTAAAGTGTAACTGTTTCCCTGAAAGTTTGAGTAATCCATCTTGTAACTGTACACTTGCAGGCTACATGACACCGCCTGTTTCTTTGCCGTCACACGAGCAGAAGCTTATCTACACCAATGAGGATGTGGGGTACAAAAACACCACTGTGTTTGGTGTGGTGGACAAAGCCGTGATCCTGGAATGTGGTAATGGAAAGCCTGACATCTACATTGGGGCTTCACAAAGCATGGTGCAAATGCCATGACAGTTGTGGTCTTTGATGTGGGTAAAGGGCAGCAGATGCAGACCCTTGCCCAGACTCTGGGACAGGTGACCGTCATCTCGAACAGTGCTTCTATAAGCATCGAAAAGCTGTTGCTGGCTGCAGATGGGCTATTCACTTGCCTGGCCATTTCTAACTTGCAATTGTTCATCTACTATGTATATCTGACTGTCCAAGGTAAGAAATACTTTATAAACTGTTTGCATAGTAATATTTCCAACACTATATTCTAACTTGCCAGAGGACTTCCATAGAAAGATATTACAAGGGACAGTTGTAAGTTTGTGAACTCACAAAAGCAAGAATTCAGCTGCTGCGCAAGATAAAAAAACAATACAGAGCTAAACAGAAGTGGGTTAGGTCATTTTTTACTTATGAAAAATTTGAATAGAACAAAAATAGTAAAAATTTAGAAAAAGCCACAGAGAGGGATGGCCAAAGAATATGTGTCATCATATCATACAGATAATATACATGCATCCACAAGGCAAAGGAAACGGTGGGGCCAAAAAAATATTCTTCCACAGTGAGGAAACCAAACACAGGTTATGAAAACATGAAAAGACATCATTGTGACTGCTTTATGTGCTATGTAATGACCATACAACATTATGACCTATGTGAATTTTAATCACTAAAAAACATGTGTGATTCTAGTTCCCATTAGCAAACCTTACCTTTTGGTGAGTGAGCTGTCTCCGGTGGAAGGAGGCACCATTTGGATGCGCTGCAATGTGGAAAACGGAACTGGTCCAATACATTATGTCTGGCAACATGAAACTGAAATTGGCAATGTTACAGTTTTTGCACAAAGTAACTCCAGTGTTGTCAACATGACCAATGTGAACCGCAACAACACAGGATGGTACCGTTGTCAAGCCCAAAATCCCGTCAACAGCGAACAGTCTGACAGAACATGGCTGAACATCATCTGTAAGTATAAATGAGGAGTCATTTACTCCAAAAATATCACATTGCAGAAAGTAAGCCTAATGAGCACTGGGATCAAAAGCCTTCACTCAGAGTCTGGTACACATTGTGAAATATGTGAACATAAATCTGTTTTTGGAAACATGTAAATCTGTTTCAGAGCTGTATCTTAGAGCATAATAAGAGACCTAAAATCCTACAGTTAATAATATTTCTTTTCAACACAATTGTATGTAGTCATTCGAATAGTAAGGGGTTTGAGAGTGCTTCTTTTTCTCCCCACAGTTGGCCCTGATATTCCCCAAATTGCTGTTACTCCATACACAATGACAGAGCGTGGATACTCGGCCTTGGAGAGAGAGACTGTTACTTTACAGTGTCAAGCCCAGTCCAATCCAGCTAGTCAGTATGTTTGGCTTTACAACAACTCCCAGGTCTACACTGGACCACAGTACACCATCACTAAGATCCTGCGCATGCACACTGGAGACTACGCCTGTTTGGCCCAAAACACCTACCTCAACACTCGCTCCAAAAAGACCATCAGCCTGACTGTCTACTGTGAGTGAGATCTTTGACATTTTAACTTCATAATGTCTGGAATTTTCATCATCTTTCTTTTCATCTTTAACACACCTTTCTACACTTTCCTGCTCTTTCTATTATTCCCTGTTTCCTCTGTTCATCTAAGTTGCTAAAAAGCTTTACAAAGCAGACACCTTTATAGACACATACACACTACACATACACACAGCAGAGAGGAGGATACGGCAGACCTGTTTGGACCAACGGGGGAGTTGATTTGACTCTGAAGTTGCTGGAAGGTATTGTGCTGTGAAATCACAGCCATGACAAGCCCAGTCAACTAGACAGACTGCAGCTTGTCATGTGATCTTTTCTTAAGTATACCTAATAAATCTGACAAATATTTAGTTTTTACTAATAAATCTGTATGAAAGTAAGGCTACAAATAGTCCAAAAAATAGTAAGTAGATATTTTAGTCCATATATAGTCCATTTATATATAGCTCTATATGATAAATATTCAAATAATACAGTGTTTCTGTAACATAGGCTTTACAAATCATTGTGGACAATACATTTTCTTGTGTCCTGTCTCACTAGTAAAAGCAGTCTGCACACTCACAAGTGTTTAAACACTTGCAGACCAGGTAAAATAGCAGAAGGTGAGCCATATTTAACTCTATTCAGCTGATTGGATGTTTGTTAGCTTTATTGTCTGTTGTATTTAGGTCTAGACTAAGGCCCCATTGATCCACCATATTTACAACAGCAAATGGTTTTGCATGGTTATTTGCTGAGTGCCCTGTACGAGTGTAAATGTTTTTTTTCTCCTCAGTTGGCCTGATCCTCCGCAGATAGATGTGACTCCCAACACAACGTCAGATCATGGATACTCTTCCATCGAGAGAGAAAATGTTTCTTTACTGTGTCAAGCCCAGTCCAATCCTTCCAGTCAGTATATCTGGCTTTACAACAACTCGCAGGTCTACACCGGGCCTCAGTTCACCATCACCAACATCCTGCGAAGACAAACCGGAGACTATACCTGCTTGGCCCAAAACACCTTGCTCAACACCAGCTCCACAACAAACATAAGCTTGACTGTCTACTGTGAGTGACATTTCTTTTTAAGTATTTAAGTCTCTCTCAAAGCAAAGAGCTACAATAATCTTCACTCAATTGAAAAGAAACATACCTATATATATATATATATATATATATATTTATTTATACAGAATTGTGCCAAAACTAATCCATAGAGTTGAAGGCCCATTTATGTTCAGAGTATAAATAGATGGCATTGGAATTGATAGAGAGTTGATAAAGTCATGCTGCTGTTAACAAAGCTTTACTGACACCTATACATTGAGTTTAAGTAGGGGTAATATTTAGCGTATTAGTAACTTATTCTTGATAATAATAATAAAACAATTCTTGTTGTGCAGATTGCATTTGTCTTACATTTTTGCTTGGTTAAACTTGGTTTTATTCCTGCAGACCCTCCTGTAAGTCCCCACACCTGCTCCATGGAGGCCGTCTCTAACCACACCTCTCTGAGACTGCTCTGCTTGTGGTCCGGGGGATATCCTGCTCCAACACTCAGCTGGAACGGAGACCTGAAAACTAGCCAAGAGGAGGTCGTTAAGAACCTGGAGACCAACATTGCCATCTTTGTGCCTTCAGAAAACAATACGTTAAATAACAGCTCGTTCACCTGCAGAGGCACGCACCCTGCAGTAAAACAATCAACAAAGTGCAGTGTACACACATGTAAGTGTTAAAAACAAAGAGGAACAACATTACACAAGTTAAAATGTTCAAAAAGTAGTAGATATAACTGTTACATCTCACTATATTCTCCATCAGACCTTCCTCCCGGGGAGCCGCTGTGTTTTTTCAATGTGACTGAGAAGTATGTGACGCTGTCCTGCTTCTGGGAGGAGGCCTGCCAAGGGCATTGTTGTGGTGGGATGGCCCAGGAGATCATGACAAAGCTGGGCGGGAGAGCTCCAATAACATGACCCTTCCTTATGGTACAGTTCGCAGTGAGAAGCCCTACACCTGCTATGCTAGACACCCCCTTTTGTTTCAAAGCAAGACCTGCAAAATCCCAATGGGTGGGTAAATAACGTCTGATAAAAATCCCTCTGTGCAACCAAATTAATTATGTGCAACTCTTTTTTTACAGTTGCAGTCAGTAACCCCTTCCTTGTGGTTAGTGAAGTTTCTCCAGTGGAAGGATCCACAATTGCAATGACTTGCAAGGTTAAAAATGGGACTGAACCGATCCAGTATCAGTGGCAGTATGAAGCACAGAGTGGCAACATCTTGAATGTTACACAAAGCAATGGCAGTGTGGTTATTTTAACCAGTCTCAAACAAAACCAAACAGGCTGGTACCGCTGTCTGGCCAGCAACCCAGTCAACAGCCAACAATCTGACCGAATATGGGTAGACGTCGTTTGTAAGTTCTTCAACTAAAAATATCTTAATTGCTTCTTAATCATGTTATATTTAATTTAGAATAAATAGTAAATAGTCATAATAGTCATCTAAGTAGGCTGCACGTGATCAAGGGCAATACAATAAAAAACAAAGGTGATAATTCTTGAAGAAGTTTATTGCCACATTGGACACCATCGCTTTCTTTTCCGCAGCCCCTCCGGTTGGTTCTTTATCTTGCTCCATGGAGGCCGTCTCTAACCACACCTCTCTGAGACTGCTCTGCTTGTGGCCCGGGGGATATCCCGCTCCAACACTCAGCTGGAACGGAGACCTGAAAGTCACTCAACAAGAAGCAGTCGGAACAAACCCAGTGCCAAACATTGCTATGTTTGTGCCTTCAGAAAACAATACATCAAACAACAGCTCGTTCACCTGCAGAGGCACGCACCCTGCAGTAAAACAACCAACAAAGTGCAGTGTACACACATGTAAGTGTTAAATCAAGTAGTGTTGTAGACAAGACCATCATTGAGTCAAAGTCAAGACTAATCCAATGACAAGAAATTCTAAGGCCAAATAGTGGTCTTGATACAAAATTCTCGGTTTTTAGTCTGAAACAGTAAGACAACAGTCTAAGGTCTGGTCTGGTCACAACACTGAGAACAGAGACAGCTTAGTATGGTCAATTATTCATGTACTACTGATTAATAAATGATAAGTAAACCTTTAAAAACTTATTTCAAGCTCTTTTTTCTCCATCAGACCTTCCTCCCGGGAGCCGCTGTGTTTTTTCAATGTGACTGAGAAGTATGTGACGCTGTCCTGCTTCTGGGAGGGTGGTCTGCCAAGGGCATTGGTGTGGTGGGAGGGCCCCGGAGGTCAAGGCAAAGCTGGGCAGGAGAGCTCCAATAACATGACACTTCAATATGGTGCTGTTCGCAGTGAGAAGCCCTACACCTGCTATGCTAGACATCCCCTTTTGTTTCAAAGCAAGACCTGCAAAATTACAATGGGTTAGTCAACATTGGCTAATATACTTTTACAGGTAATGATGGTAATAATATTTGCTCTTCTTCTATTAAAACACATTTTTCTTATGGTAATGTGC
Organism: Perccottus glenii; assembly: GCA_024416835.2. Lineage (NCBI taxonomy): Eukaryota > Metazoa > Chordata > Actinopteri > Gobiiformes > Odontobutidae > Perccottus > Perccottus glenii. Next base: position 18,623,359 of record CM044561.2, on the reverse strand, counting down.
AGTTCCCCTCAGCAAACCTTACCTTGTGGTGAGTACTACATCTCCACTGGAAGGATCATCTGTCTGGATGCGCTGCAATCTTCAGAATGGGACTGAACCTATTCAGTTTGTGTGGCAGTATGAAGCCCGCAGTGGGAATATCTCAATATTTGCACAAAACACCAGTGTCATCAATCTGACAGTCAAACGTAATGACACAGGCTGGTACCGGTGTCTGGTCTCAAACCCAGTTAATAAGGAAAACTCTGATCGAATCTTGGTGGAGGTTACATGTAAGTAATGAGATTATGTACACAGCATTTTAGAAGCTCATAATAGTTTGTGTTAATTTATAAATTTAAACTGAAATGTTCTTAAAGATGGACCTGAGGTTCCTCAAATTGATGTGACTCCAGACAAAGTGACAGAGCATGGCTACACAGCTTTGGAGCAAGAGATTGTTTCTTTACGGTGTCAAGCCCAATCCAAATCCGCCAAGTCAGTACGTCTGGTTCTATGACAACTCGGAGCTCTACACTGGACCAAACCTCACCATCACCAACATCTTGCGAAAACAGACCGGGGACTACACCTGCTTAGCCCAGAACACCTTCCTCAGCACCCGCTCCAAAAAGTCCATCAGCCTGACAGTCTACTGTGAGTGAGAAATTTCAGTGTCTTGCAGTCAGATTGATCTCTTTCTTGACAAATTAAATTTAAGCTATGCCTGCTACAAGATGAAAGGTTTTGAAGCCAGCACTATATTTGGAAAAAGGTCAAGGTTCAACAACAACCACAAAGTATGTTGGTCACAAAAGTTGCCATAGCTTTAACCTGTGTAGCTAGTGATGCTAAAAGCCAGTACAGTCTCAGTGAAGGTCATGAGGCGTTAGTGGAACACATTGTAGATGGTCTGGTTTGGGAAAGACCCTAACCACAGTAAAGGTAGAGTGGGGTGTAACTGAAGTGTATGTTTAAAAAGGTATGTGAGCTTTCACGTGAGGGCAAAAGATTGTTATTTGTTTCAAAATCTTGAAAATCTTGTTCAACAGACCAATAGAAAGGGCAATTAAAGAAAGTTGGCAATGGCCTTTGTTTTTAGATAAATGTAATCATCAGCCTTCGACCCGTTTATTATATAGTCTATGATTCTAACATACTTCTCCTTTTGTGTAACACTTTAGTAATTATTTTCTCCATACTCTGATTAGTCTATGCACAAACAAACCCTTTTAATTATCAAACAACTTACAATACAAGTGTTTTTCTGTGATGACCCTAAAATGCTGCGCTGATGGTCTAACAGTTTTGTTTCTCTTTTGTTATCTGCTCAGGTGAAAAGCTCAGAACTCACACACAAACAATACACACTGAAAATGACACGCAACTCTTCCCCTGTGACTCTTCATCTCTGCTTCTAACCTTCCCTTTCTTTTTATGTGTCAAAATCTGTTTAATTTAGCTGTTTTATTCACTGTACAGTCCAATGAGTACAGAGACTACACTATTTTCAATAATACTCAATGTTAAAACCCTCAACAACAAAAAAGAATTTCAATTATTTCCCACAGACCCCCCTGATGGCAATCCCTTCTGCTCTGTGGAAGCAGCTTTTAACCACACCACTCTGAGACTGCTCTGCTCCTGGCCTGGAGGATTTCCCTCTCCCAATCTCAGCTGGAGCCAAGAGGAGACGGGGATGAAGTTCAACACTGCCATCTTGCAGTATCCACAAGGCATTGTTTCTAATAACAGCTTGTTTACGTGTCAAGGCACCCACACTGTTTTAAAACAACCAACAGGGTGCACTGTACAACCATGTAAGTGTCTGACCCCCACTTAATCTGCACTTAATTCAAACAATGTACATTTTTATTTCAATTGAGGTTTTTGGATTAGCTGAATAATTTTATTAAAAACGTTAATGTCTCACTTCCTACCATTTTTGTCCCATCAGATATTCCTCCAGGGGAGCCGGTGTGCTTTGCCTATGTGAAAGTAAACAGTCTCAGTCAGTATCTTATGCTGTCCTGCTCCTGGGACGGGGGGTTGCCAAAAGTGCTGCTGTGGTGGGAGGGTCCTGGTCTCCAGGGCAAAGGTGGCCAGGAGGCCTCTAATGTCCTTACCCTTCCCTATGGGACCGCCCGCAGTGAGAGGCCCTACACTTGCTTTGCCAGGCATCCACTACTGGCTCAAACCAAGACCTGCACAGTCCCACTAGGTCAGTGTGCACTAAGATACAAACCTGGAATACAGGTTTCATTGAGGCTACATGTTATTACAAAAACATTTGTTTATGTAAGAGTTACTTTATATCAAAATATATAAATAATACATGGCTCTACACTTCTAGTACATAAAAGTGCAATTACATTAAATTAGGGACACAACTCTGCAGCTAATACTACCCCAATGTATTATTACATACTTTCCAGTGTTTAAATAATTTTAATTAATTTACTTTATACTTTGTAGAGCCTCCTGTTCTTCAGACACAGCGCCGAATGGTGACAGTGTTTGAAGGCAGCGATGTCCAACTAACCTGCAGCATGAGGGCCAACAATCTGCCTGCCAATGAAATCAGCTGGATCAACAACCATGGTATGGGTGTGCAGGACACCTCCAAGTACATGCTGCTGCGGTCAACAGCCTGGGCCAACCTAACTGTACGAGACACTGATGAGAGACAGGACAGTGGCGAGTACCGCTGCACCACTGCTAACATGGTCGGAGGAACAGAGATCAATGTCACCCTAGTGGTCAAGAGTAAGAGCCATGTTTGTCACTTTTTCTAGGACTAAAGTCTTTAGGACTAAGGCTTGAATATACCTTAAGGGAGACATAACCCTAATTATCATTAATTACCCAGGAGCAATATCAACATTGGGATAAATGAAATGCTAAATTAGGACTAAAGCAGGACTCAAGGCCAAAACAGGGAGTAACCCAAGGCAAAACCAGGCTAAAACTCTGGACTAAAGCGGGCCATAATAATGTTATAACCAGGACAAAGTGCAGGACTAAGACAAGACTAAGCTCAGCACTACATGGGACCTTAAGCCAAAGAAATATTTAAATACATGTAGGCTTGGGACTTCATGTACTTGTCATTTTTTTAGGACACCCCATGCCACCCAATGCAACCCTCATCAAAGTTATGTACAACAGCCGTCAGCGTAACCAAGTGGATCTAGAGTGGCACGTCCAGAATGAACAAGAGAATACAGGGGGCTGGACTGGTTTCCTTTTGGAGTACATGTGGGTGTCTGAACGGCGGGGCAGGAAAGGTGGTAGTAACAATACAAAGGTGGAAATCCAGAAGATTGAACCAGTCTGGTACAGTACTATGATCCAAGATCCACAGCAAAGGGCTCACATACTTGGGAGCCTGACACCAATGGCTACCTACCAGTTTCGGATCACCTCTATCAACTACCGCACTCTCGGACATCCATCTGCACCAAGAACTCCAGGTAAGGTTTGTGGAAAGGCCTTTGATAGAAAAGACCACGAGTGAGGGTAACTTATATAAACAATAGGAAAATAAAGGAATGCATTTTAAAAGGAAATGATTGATACTAGTGGCTTGCTATTGATTAATATTTGATGGCTAACATTTTCTTTTCTTTGTCATCCGCTCAGGTGAAAGATTCACACACAAGACAAACAGATTTCAGTCCATTACACTCACAAATATAGCTACACATGACTTCCTTTTCTTCTTCATATCTTTTCATCCTTATTTCTCCTCTCTGTGTGATTGTTCATATCAAATGTGAAGATAAACTGTTAATTTGGGATCAACAATTTGGTCATTATTGTTCAAAGTGCAGAAAAACTTGCAAATAAAGGTCTCTGTAGCATTGCTAATACAATACTAGCTGTTCTCAACCCATGCACTGCCAGTGTAGACACATGAGACACAAATAACATGAGATCATATTAAGTTAATGAAGAAAATTATTTACACATACTTTCAAGTGATTGTATGTATATTGTATGTGTATAAAAATATAAAAATAAAGGAGCAGCATGGGTGTAACATGGGATGAGAACCACAGGGGTAACATAAAACCCAGAAAAACTGTTACAATGAGTAACTGTAATGTGTTGCAGCGGAACCACGTTACAACTCGTACCCTGCCATCATTGGGGCAGCCATAGGTGGGATGCTTTTTGCTGCTCTACTGACTGCGCTGCTGCTCATGTACATTATCCGCAACCGCAACAACAACCCTCGTGAGTTCAATCCTACCCATATATTTTTATATATTCACTATATACAAATAATCCCGCTAATAACAAAAGCTGTAAATGTTTGCTTCTGTGCCAACAGGTCTACACGATTTGCTGTTTGGCGGGCAAGTATATGTAGTTTTATTCAGTACTGAGTAATTCACTAAAATGTGATTAAAATGTGTGTTCCTTCACTCTTCCAGGCAGCATAGTCAGTCAAGAGAAAACATAAACTTTCCAGAGGATGAGGTGGTTGGGTCCGCGGAAGGAATAGAGAACATAGATGCACCATCCAGTTCAGGTGATGAGCTCACACCAACAATGTTCATGTACAGCAAGAATCACTATGCATCAAAGTTAGTCAATTCTCCATTGGAGGCTAGAAGTAGTAAAAGTTGGTAGGGGATAGCCTATATAATTCTGTTTCAGTATGAATAGTAACTGAAATGTAAATGGAAAACGGATACAGTGACCTGATACTGAGAGAATGTTTGTGAATTTTGCAGAGACAAACAATAAGAAATAACTGACACAAACTTAATTTTCATGTTTGTAGAGTTGGAAAAATATCTAGTAATATGACAATTTATGTCAGTTGTCATCAGATAATCCCAGGCTGTTACTGTACATTTGCTTTGTAAATACTCCAATGACTGTGTGGGAATGAGAAATGCTGACATGTCTACATCTAAACTCCAGGTCCAACGATGGTTTTACCCAGAGCAGCTTCACCCCTCACTGTCACACCCCAGAGTGCCACCCACAGCACTGGCCAAGCCCCTTCCCTTGGAGATCCTGAAGAACCAGTCAATGTCACCATCACAGTAAAAGCTACATAGTCATAAACCCAACGTCATCCTTCAAATTAATTTCATGTTTTGTTGTTGGTTAACACTTTATGTTAACCAAGTGTTAAGTGTGTTGGTTGGTGTGTTAACAAGTGTGTTGGTTAACACACTTGTTAACACTTCATTAACAGAAGCGCTTGTTTGAAAACTGTAAATCATTTTCATGGATGGCTTGACATAAAAGGATGTATGTAAATGGCTTGGTCTGTTTCTATGATGATTCTACTTCGACATAACCAAACCATTTCCTTTTTTCAGCTGTGTATGTTTTACTAATAAAATCTTTGTCCTGAAATTTGAAAGGCCAGAATTGGACAATAATTTAAACAAAGATCTTTAAATTATTTTAATAAATAATTTATTCAAAACTATAAGTTGTATGCCGTATTATGTCAAACATTATCAGAACAAATCAATTTCCTCAAACCCAACGTGTAAAAACCATGTGACTAGTTTGCCAATTATACTCAAACTTGACATAATTTAGCTGTAGGTACCGTCAACAAAATGGAGACTATTTCCAGAAACAAAAAACGTTGGGTTTTGACACCAATAATAAAAACACACAAACAACATAATATTAATACAAAGTAACACTGAAATATGTACAGGTTTCTCTTCACTGTTCACATATAGTCAAGCACATACAGTGTGCTTTACTGAAAATACCAGAATCAGAGGATGGTCAGTTGATGGGCAGTAAAACCTTCTGAGTGCTGATAATGTCTCCAAGTTTATGCTTTAATCTTTACAAAGAGACGTTTAAACTCCAGTCCATCGCCCTGAAATAAATAAATAAAAAATTCATGTCAAACAAAGAAAGAAATATACTTTCAGTTATTTACCATTTCATTGCTACTTTGAGAAAAAACAAAAACAGCTTGTCTTGTAAGTTTAAGACTTAGGCAATAACAGAACACTTACCAATGGTATTGCTGCCAATCGATTTTAAAACAGTGATCAAAAGGTTTAATATAATAATCATACCTTAGACAGCCGGAAGTCCAGCAACACCCTCTGATTCATCTCCAACACATGGACTTTGAAAATTAGTTTGTTGTTGCGTTTATCCAGTGTACTCAGTGTCACCTGCCAAATTTAAGTGTGAAAAAATGTCTCTAATGTATAACAGTAAATTATAGATAAATATCTGGATTGAGTTTGTTGAACTGAAAATGTACCTGTTTGGTGCAGTTGAGTTTAAACCCAACTGCCAAACTGACACTAACGTCTTCCAGCGCAGTCAGAGAAGCCTCCGCGTCCACATTGGTAAAGAACCTTGTCATCCTCCGCACCAACCTCTGCCAGGGATTCTACAAAACAAAAAAAGTAATAAAATAACAATGAATTTTGAAATAGCTGGTCAATATTACTAGCACACATTTCCAAATAGAAGTATTTATTTTATTTTTTACCTGACTGGCACCAGGGGTACATAGTAGCTGACTTCCCAGGAGCATGTGTTCTGGTTTAATGGGCTGAGAGAAGCTAACCAGACCATTGGTTTCCCCATTGAACACTGTTTCCAAGCTTCCCAGTGCAAAATCAGGCTGAGAGCTGGAGAACTGCATCCTGTCATCACTGTAAGAAGTAAAGGTAGATGGTTAGATCACCTTTTTTTGTTTATTTTTTATTACATTGTTGTGAACTTTTACCTGTTAGCTCTAGACAAGACTGCTACGTCAGAGCGAAGACGTTTGCTCCCTGGTGATGGTTGCTTCCCACCTACAGAAACAGAGTAGTTTTAACTAGGCAATCCATAAGCTATCTAGAATTAGCTCAAGCATAATAATTTAGCTACTTGCCTTGAGTAAACCAGCGGTCATTCTTTATGTCTCCAATAGTAATACGTTTGTCAGGGTCAGGTAGAAGTAACTTGGACAATAAGCCTGAAAAGAGAATGAAAAATACAAATAAATACAGCCTCATAACATGAAGTTCATTTTTATAAAGGGTTTCTGGGACTTACTGAGAAGAATGGGTTGGATTTTTTTCCAAGGAGGCAGGTAGGTTTTCTTTTGCAGCCAATCAGAGTACTCTTGGCAACTTTCACTGGGCTGATCCCATGGTAATTCTTTAAAAAATATATATACATCAAGAAAGGCTACTAAGAAAGGCTAACTAAAATACTATTACTGCGAGTCCTGACCTAGAGATATTTTATTTTGTAAAGGGCAGGTACCAAAGTGGCTATTGTGGCGTTTTTATTTTTTATAGGTGAGACTAAGCACACAGCAGCTGTTTACAACAACAGTGAAATCATACAATAAAATGCCAGTTTAAACAATAGCTATTAAATGAGAGCAGCTAAAAGAGCTCTGTGAAAACAAAGACCATACCTCCAGCTAACATAGCAGTAAGCACTATTCCACAAGCCCAGATGTCTGCTGGCTGAGCTTTAAACTCTGTTAGGCTTAAAAGTTCTGGCGCCACATAGGGCAGAGTCCCACAGAGTCGGGACAAAAGGCGCTCTCGTCCTTTGAAGCGAAACATTGTTGCTAAACCAAAATCAGTCAGCTTCAAGTTATCTGAGGGAGCATAAAACAACCAGAACACATTTAATTATTCATTTCTTGAATATGTTACTATACACCTGGTTGTACCTTACCTTTGTCGTCAAGCAAAATATTCTCTGGTTTTATGTCTCTGTGAGTGATGCCCACACTGTGGAGGTACTCCTACAAGAGGCACATCTTTAAGTTTAGTTCAAAACAGAATCATGTGGAACCAAAATTGAACAGTCCATCTTCACTTACCACAGCTCCAATAAGTTGTTTGAAAAAACAATGAGCATCTTTTTCTGGCATTCCCACGTCAGGCTCTAAATGAAATAATTTTTGATTCAATGACCCTCAAAAAATTTTGGCTCCCAGTTTTAAAATTTATGTATCTATAAATAAAGTCAAGGCAATTAATATACATCAATTTAGCGGTGTTCAAGGTAATACCGAGGTGTTATGAGAGTTTGATTTAACATTTCATTTACTAGTAGTGCCTTACCAATTCGGTCAAAGAGCTCCCCTCCAGAGCAGTACTCCAAGAAGAGGTATGTGATGGTACCCTCAACTCGATGGCCATAAAAACGGACAATGTTTTGGTGGTTGAGAGACTAAACAAATGAAGAAACACATTAGACAAATGTTTGGATTAGAGCATTAAGTCTTGATGTGATCCAATAGAATATCCTGTGTGCAACTTAACAGCACACCTGCATTTTGTGTTGTCCCATTTACTGACCTTATGCACGCAGATCTCCTTTCCTGACATTCTCAGCACACTCTTTGGACTGACTAGTATCAATCACTTTCACTGCTACTGCCTCTTCAGTTTGTCTATTCACCAGTAACCTAACCCTAGAACAACCAATGGAGGAGAAGAACAGCCTGAGAAGTTGTTATGGTAGGAGACTAGCAGGTTAACAACACAACCCAACCTTGTGGGACAAAATATTGCTGAGTAAGCGCTATCCAAACATGCAAATAAACTGAAGACCTACTCTCCGTAAGCTCCTTCTCCAAGAGTCTGAACAACGTCCCAGTCATGCACAAAAGGCACCGCCATGCTAAAGACAGAAAAAGACACAGTAGGCATACATTTTTCAGCATTTGCATCTGCTAAAGGCTTTGAATGCAACTGTACTGGTACAAACTCATATAGGTCTCATTATAAATCGTGTAGCCTTTGTAAGATGTGTACGACTGTGTATTAGGTCTATTTTCAGACAAAGAAACAAAATATTAGAGTATATTTGACAAAGAAAACGCAAATTTACGAAAAAAAAAAACTTACGTGCTGCTTAAAGGGGCTAGTTTATTTCAGCTGCTGCTCACTTGTGCTGCACAGTCAAGTCAGTAATGTCAGCTTTACCTCGTTTTGTTTTAACTACATGTATAAGAGACACAAAGAGGACTTTATTCGCTTTGTGTCTTTCCTGCGCGACAGCTGCCAGCACTGTTTTCACAATGTCCTATCAATTTCTAGACACTTCTCGTGCGTGGTATCAAGCAGGATGCAACAGGAAAAAATTGGCGGGTTGTTGTTATATTCTAGTGACAACTTCCGGTTCTTACACTTCTTCCTTTTCTATTTTGTGCGTCACGGTTACACCACTGCCATCTTGTGGCGCCATTTCTATCCCTACTGTTTGCTTGACCCCAGATTCAGGTGGATTTCATTGAACACTCTTTCCGTAAAGGAAACCTAGGATTTTGGTTTAATGCTTAAAAATAAAATAAAATTGATACCGTCTTCAGTAAACCTTTAACTTCTGCTTCTCCAAACCTAAATCAGTTTTCCTCTTAGGTCTACTGCTTACACATTTAGCTGGCTTTACATTTAGCGTTTAGCAGACACATTTATCCAAAGCAACTAACAAAGGATTATTCATATTTACTATTGTGGCCCCTCACCACTTTTGAGTTTAACATTTCTATGTTTGACACTGCCTGCAAATTGAGTAAGCCTGAGTAATACATTAACTTCGGCCAAAAAAAATATATACAAATTAATACAGTCCTCTCACTTTATTTTGATTTACTTTTACTAAATAAAATGTAAAACTATATCTGCAAATGTTTACCTTATTCTTTTTGCCTCTTCATGACCCCAGGTGAGAGATATTAGACAGACAGCCATCCAGGCCAACATGCCTTTCATACAAACCTGACTTACCGCAGTGGATCACAATTTAGTGCAAAAGTCAAAAAGTCCATTAACATACATTCAACTGCATGATGAAGTGTAAATGTTCTGTAGGCAATCCACAAATGAAACACTCACAAAACTGCTAAATTGCTAAAACTAAACCCAGTTCTGAATGAGCATGTTGAGTATTGTTGTTGAGTATGTTGTCACAGGTAAAGAGGTTGTTAAAGGGACAAAGGGATCATGAACAGCTTTTAAGCATAAGCATGTTTTATCTTTTTGGATTGATTGGTTTCATAAATTGTTACAATAACTGGCTTCCTGTAGTGGTTTAAAAGTGAGCCATCAACAAGTTTTATGTAAAGGTTATCAATATATGTCTCAAACAATCTGCTGTAAGTAATTGGAAACATTTAGTCAATGGTACAACCACATCATTATGCTTGGATTGCTTTATCAGTGACCAAATCAGCTTGTCAATAACTATGGGAGGCTTTTGGGAAATGATGAAGCAAGTGTTTGTTTTTGTTTTAGTTGCACAATCACGTATTTTATACGACATCTGCTTTGAGTTCACATAATGTGGAAATTACCAGATCAATATTTTCTGAGTTAAGCAAACACAAATTATAATATTATATCTCGGTGTCTATAGTAAAAACAATGTAAATTCAGCCAGATATTTTACATAGGTTTTTCCTTTCCTTTCCTTAAGTTGAGGAAGAAAAAATACCAGAATTGTAAATCATTTATTTGTAATGCTGTTAATAAGTAACAGATGGAGCTTGGTTTCTCATCAGTTTAAGTATCACAACTCATTTTGAGGCACTTGGACAGCTGTGTTAAAAGTATAGAGTATAGTTCTCTTTTTCAAGAAACAAAATGATATTTTCTGTTTACTGGAGATGGTTTGCTGCACTTCTGTGTCTCTTGAACAAAGGTAAGCTAATGAAGTATATACAAATTTACATTTATTTATTTATTTAATTATATATTTATTTATTCGCTCAAATAAAGTAAAAAAAAAAAGAACACAACACCTCCATTTTAAACAAAACTTATATAAAACTTATAAAGCCGAAGTCAAAGACATAGATATAGAAATTAAATTAAATCTTTTTAATAGATTTTTTTGCAAATAAACTAAAAGTACTACCAGTCATTAGAATCAATAAAAATCAGTTGATGTTTTGGTTTGAAGTTCTGTAAATGTATTTCTTTTCAGGAGATGTAGTTTGGTGCGTCTGCACAGAAGAAAATATGCAAATTGAAGGAGGCGAATACACACTATCCAAGCAGCTGCAGGAGGGCAGCATTCTGAAATACCAATGTCCTGACGGTTTCTACCCATTCCCTCATTTAGTCCGTACATGTAGTTACGATGGCAGATGGGACCCTGCGCCCAAAAGATTTAGCCCACAAAAATGCAGAGGTAAGTTATTTGATAATACTTACCTGCTACATCTTTTTGTTTTGACTTTTATTGAAAACTGATTTTGGTTTTGTAGTGGTGGAATGTCCCGATCCAACCGTCCTGGAAAATGGAAACATTTGGCCAAATGAGCCAAAGTACTTTTTTGGAAACCAAATCACACACGAGTGCTACTCAGGTTACAAATTGTACGGCCCATTCCAACGCACCTGTTTGTCAAGTGGGAAGTGGAGTGGCCCCCATCCAGTATGTCGCCGTGACTGTAAGTCTTTAGTTTATGTCCGTAGAGGTTCTCAGTCAGTTCTCAGTCACTCAAGAAAAGATTTCAAGAAGGCATTTGAAGGGTTGAAAAGTCTTCACCTTTAAACCTACATCCACATGCCTTCTTTGAAACCTTCTCTCCTTCAAATGCAATTATTTTCTTTGTTAATGCTTTCTGTCTTGTGATTGAGCCCCTTTTTATTACAGCTGGAGATAATTGTCCCAATCCTGGTATCCCACCAGGTGGGTCTAGGACAGGTTCCCTCTTTGATATTGGAGAAAAAGTGATATACAGCTGCACAGAGCAGAACATGATTTTGATTGGCTCAGAAGAAAGAGTGTGTCAGGAAAATGGCCGGTGGAGCGGCAAAGAGCCAACATGCTACTGTAAGATTTAAACCTCCCTCTTCCTTTACAACCATCCAACTACAACTTTAACACTACAGATTTTAATTTGCTTCTTGCAGACAAACACACATACGACACACCTCAGGAGGTTTCTTATGAATTTGGTGGAGAAATCAAACACACTCTGTCTACTCTAGAAACAAGTAAGTATTGAAAATGTGAGCTTTGATAATTGTTCGCTAATTCAGTGCTTTATTGACTCACATTTCTTGTTTGTGTTTAGATGTCACACAGGAAGGAAAAGAAATCAAATTAACCAAAAGTGGAATACTTAACATCTTTATTGGGTTGGATGTCTCTGCAAGCATCAGTCAGAAACATTTTGAAAATGCCAAAACTGCGGTGCTAACACTTATTGAAAAGGTATAACCTTTATCCTACATTCAAACAATCACAGTTCAAACCAAATAAACTGAGACAAATGTGCAAAGGTAGAGTAGCCTAAAACTGTACTCAAGTAAGAGTATTTTTACTTCAAAATAAATTTACTCAAACAGAAGTGAAAAGTAGTCTTCCAAAGAATGACTTAAGAGTAATAATAATAAAATAAATTACATCTTTACAAAATGACAAAGTAAGGCACAAGAAACACAACATTCCCAATTTCACTTTTCACAACATAAAACTTTTGAAGTGTGATTGAACAGTACAGCTGTTCCTTTGCGCTTTGTGTGAGCCAAGCATGCTTTGTACACGAGACCAGGGCTGTTCATCTTCTTTAGTTTTAACAGTGGAGACAGTAGACTCTGCCAGGTTTTTATTCTGCTACACAGTGGTGTGCACAGACTTCTTCACTTAATAGGCCCTACAATTAGAAAGTGTTAGCTTTGTGTTTAATTGATGACACAATAGTGTTTAAAATTAGTTTGTTGTCTAATTATTAGATATTATTTCTACATTTTAGACTGTGGAAATCACTGCAGCTGTTCTTTAGCCCCTGCCTTCTGCCTCTCTCTTTGCTCTAATCTGACAGGAGTTATAACAGGATGGATAATATTCTCTGTAACTTGTCTGAGTTTTATTAGCCTTAATGTTGTCATAAGTCACTTACTGTTTGTGTTCTTGCTCTGAATCCACTTCTGACCTGGTCTTATTCTGACTGTAGTCTGTCTCCAGCCTCATGTCACTAACCTTTGTGTCACACAGCTGCATTAAATTATTATTTTTAGATTAGATTAATGAAGCTCAGATCACTACTATGGAGAGGGGAACGATGGAGAAACTGTAGAGGCTTTTGGGAAAAAGATCACTGGAGTTAAAAATTAAGACCAAATCAAAGCTCAGCTTGTAAAATCAACACTTTCAAACGACTTTACAGGAACACATAATAAAACATTTTATAATTTTTATCATTGGGAATGTGAGTGCAACAAGTTGTCTCATAGCAAATCCCTTCTCTCTGTGATTTTGAGGATGGCCCAATCACAAGCTGTTTGTCTGCAGCCGGTGTGGTTTGCTGGCCACGTCATACACAAGTATAAAAATGGCGGGGGCTGCTTCCGAGAGGCCTTTTATTTTTGCTCTCGCCTAGGTTTGGAATAACCAGCAAAGTATAAAAACAATAATCCTGCTCTGGTACAGGCCATGTTAACTAGTGGCGCTCACGTGGCTTACTTGTTGACATTGACAAACAGCTGTGTGTTTTTTTTTCTTTTTTCGCGTCACGTCCGGCGTTTCTCTGATTGGTTAACATTACGCACGTAAACCTTGCCCTTAAAATTAAATGGAACAAGGGACTAGACTAACATCTTTGAATAGAATAGGAAAAGACTTAGTCGCGGCAGGCCAGGATAGTTTGACAGAGGGACCAAACCATTAAAAAAGGTAGGTCTCAGATAAAAGTTCTATGAAGTTTTTTTAATTAACAAAACAAAAAAACACTAAATCATTACTTTTCATTTGTGAACAATGAACAAAACATAAGCCTTAAAATTTCTTCCACTGTCAGTCATGTGCCCTTAGAATCACCATCACACGGCATCAACAATATGACTGGGCATCATAGACTGCTCACATGCTAAATAAAAACTTGAATATCACTGTCTGAAATATAGCAGTATTTTTTTTTTTAAGTTATGCAAGTAATTGTAACAAAGTAAATGTAACTCATTACCTACCTCTGTAAATGTGTAGTATTCAAAGGGCATACTAGTTACACATGTAATTACTTGTATTTGCTAGCAGTCAGCAGTTTTGTGTTTGGACTTTTAAGCAAATGCTCGGCCAAGTTTTATGAACATCTTGCTGTTGATAAATGCTGGTGATAAATATGCTGACTAGTGGAATAACAGGCAGTACTGTAAACTGTAAGTGTGACATTTAATCAATCCTTTTGGTGTTCAAATGTGACTGATTTTGTGACTTGTTATCATAAGCACTGCATTATAACATGCAGAGACATCGCTTAGGCTGCAGGAACAGCAGTACAATACTGGAGCTTCTTGGCTCCATAGTCTGTTGTGCCAATGCACACTGTGCACACTGACAAATATTTAAATTATTCAACAAAATTGATTGACAGATCAGGTCTGTATGTGTTTAATTTCATCATCTTTATTTATCTCACACTCTTGTCCACAGATTTCATCCTTCTCTGTGAATCCAAACTATGAAGTCCTCTTCTTTTCTTCAAAACCACACGAAGCTATCGACATTTTATCATTTTTTAATGACAATAAAAAGTCCCTCGCCGATTTATTGATTCAATTGAAAAACTATAAGATCAAAAGTGAGTCAAGCTTATTATATTTTATTTATTATGACCATGTTTAACCATATGTGTTTTAATGCACAGGGCGTGACCAAGCTGGAACAAATCTCAACGACGTCTTTAGGGCCTTCTTGGAAAAAATAGCCCTTATCAAGCAACAACAAGAAAACTTTAAAGAACATCAACATGTTATCATTATTTTTACAGATGGTAGCTTCATTTAATTTCATACACTGTGTTTATTTTTTCTCTAGACAAACACATTCTTATTAAGATGATGCTACACTCTCATTAAACATCTGTCTGTGGTTCACTTCTTTGCAGGGGCTTATAACATGGGAGGTAAACCAACAAACATGAATGATCAAGTCAATGGTTTATATGAACCAAGAAATGGAAAGGCTTGAACACCTTGGTGAGCACAATTGAGTTACTTTGATTTTAACTGAATCATTTACCCTATGTATTACTCAGCTCGTCATAATAATCAGTCCATTCCTGTTTTCTTTATCAAAGACATTTATATTTTTACAGATTAACTCTATTGAATTATTGGTTATTTTTTGATCACCTTTTTACCTGGTTTTTGTATTCTCTTTCCCACTTTTATTAAAGCAGATAAAAAGGTTTATCGAAGAGTTTGTAAATGTGATTTTGACCTTTAAAACTTTCAGGAGACAAAAATGTCATGATATTGTTGTGTATGTCTTGTCTATGTCAGTCATTTAATAGTCCAGGTGTTGTTCTCAGCAACAGTCGTGGTGATTTTTACAGATATGTACAACTTTCATTGAACAAATCTCTTTTTTATTCAGATGAAGACGATGTTAGGGGGTTGTGTGGTCTCTACAGGGATTTTGAAGACATGGAAATCACCGAAAACAAAAGGAAGAAGTTTCCCTGGGTCATGTCTGTTTCTGTTTTGGTAAAGTTTTTAATGTTTGGTTGTTTTATTTATGAAGAATGCAAGGCTGAACATGCAACATCAATATGATTTACTGTATATAATGTCTTATTTGTTGTTTTAGACACCTGAGAAAACATCATATTGTCTTGGCTCTCTAGTCTCTCCACGTTTTGTGTTGACAGCTGCCCATTGCTTCACTGTTGATAATTTAATTGACAAAGTCAAAGTGGAGGTGTTAAATGATCAGTTAGGTAATACAATCAAATACACTTTTATATGTATGTTATATTTGATCAGATTCAGTTAACAGTTTTGATTTGTTGTGTGCAGATGTGAAAGATATCCACATGCATCCAAACTACAATATTTCTGTCAAAAGGAATCATGGCGTAAAGGAGTTTTATGACTATGATGTGGCTCTTATTGAACTTGTAAAAGATGTACCTATCACCACTTCATTGAGGTAAGAAGGTCTGATTTACTGCACTCTCTTATTGTTGGGAAATAGCATTTTTGTTGTGACAGGTTCTCTGCCCTCTTTAAAACCCTGTTTAATATGTTATATAAAAAGTGATTTTTATTTAGAGAAACTCCAGTTAATACATGAAACATTTCTTTTTCAGACCTATTTGTATCCCCTGCACTGCGGAGACCAACGGCGCATTGAGACAGGTTTTGACCTGCACGGAGCAGGGTGAGCACACTGTCACAAAACATTATCTGTTATTGTTGGTCACGTTTATCTATTATATTATTTGAATTGATTTGTGTAACCCTCCTGTAAAATATAATGTAATTTGAATATGTTTTATCAATTACAGAACAATTCCTAATAACAAACAATGAAAGGCTAACCTTTTTGACAAAGAAAAATTTTTATGAAAAAAATGCTGTTGTGAAGCACGGGGGAAATGTAAGTTTTTATTTTCTTTTTTGTCCTCGTTTCATACTTATCAATCTGTCATAGTCACCTAAATCCCGATCATATGCCATATTTAGAGACCAGACTGCATTAGTAAAGCACTGCTAGCTCCAGGCATCGACACTACAGACGTGTCAGAGGTCGTGACAACTTCCAGGTTGACAAAATAGCATGTAAAGGTATGTCTATTATATACGTCAATATGCAAATAGAAATGTGGATACAAATATTAGACCATATTTAAATGTAACTATATGTCTTTCATAGGTGACTCTGGAGGGGCAGTGTTTAAGAACTACCAGAATCGTACTATACAGGTAAGCAGCTCCGTAGCAACACTTAGCACATACTGTGTTGATACACACAGGCCCCTACAGTAATCTAGTCAATGGCTGGTAAATATATTCTATAAATCTGTCTTTTAACAGGTTGCATTGGTCAGCTGGGGAAACAAGTTGATGGAAAACTGTGATCGGGGTGGGAATGATGTAAAGTCGGACAAAGACTCGAGAGATTTTCATTTCAATATTTTCAAAGCCGTCCCTTTTCTCAAATCCATCCTCGGGAAGGAGGATCAGTCTTATGCTCCTCTCGTATTTGTGGACTAGCAAACTTTGTCTTGCCCATGCTAAAAAAATCTGAGCAAATACAGTAATGTTATATAATAATAATAATAATAATAATAATAATAATAATAATAATAATAATAATAATAATAATAATAATAAGATTTTCTGTAATGTTTTGTTGTTTTTGACAACATCACCATGTAATACTAAATAAATATCTAAAAGTAAGTCATTGCTCGTGTCATGTGTCAGGTTTGCGCATGCTCTCAAAAATGTCCTTAAATCTTGGGACGGTTTTTTAGAGGGTTTTTCATATAAAAGGGACCTTCATACCATATAGAAGGGCATCTTTGCAGCATGGGAGCCAGTATTGGGTGTTAATTATTTTCTTTTTTGTTATTGTATTTTTTTTTATTAAATGATGTAGGCCTTTTAGCCTATAGCACCTCACAATATGTTGTACAGGGACAGTAATGTGTCAATCTTTGATCTTCTGATGTGAACCATAAAGGCAAGGGGCCGGAGGAAATAGGAGTTAGACAGAGTGAGTGCCAGGTCATTTTTTATTTAAATCTTCCATGTTTCATTTGATTTATATACATTTTTATTTGCTCGTGCCCATAAACATGGTGTGGCGCACAAACATATTCATAAATAACAGACAAATAATTCATAATTCATTGGTATAAGAACCCTTCTCAGAAAGGCACTCAGCTTACAAATTATTTGTTTTTTAGACTGAAATAACAAATAATTGGCAAATATTTTTCTTTGCTTTTTATTACTTCAGAATTTTATGCGTTTAAATAAGAGATGGAATTTATCTCCAACACAATTCCTTTCACATAAATGACAAATTCTCATATTTCCAGACCTTTGTACTGACATTGAACTTTAGGAATTCTAGAATTATTTGTTTTAATAATTGCAGATGGCCTGTTAATAGCCCGGGTTTTCACAATACGTTTGTGATAATATATTTATAATTCTGTTTCAATTCTGCATAAATATCACATAAAGTCATGTCCCTAATTTCACTTTGCCACTTTTGAATATACTGATCTTTTAGGAACTGAGAACATGGTCGGAGCAATAGAGATCAATGTCACCCTAGTGGTCAGAGTAAGAGCCATGTTTGTCACTGTTTCTAGGACTAAAGTCTTTAGGACTAAGGCTTGAATATACTTTAAGGGAGACATAACCCTAATTATCATTAATTACCCAGGAGCAATATCAACATAGGGATACATAAAACGCTATATTAGGACTAAAGCAGGACTTAAGGCCAAAACAGGGAGTAACCCAATGCAAAACCAGGCTAAAGCTCTGGACTAAAGCTGGCCATAATAATGTTATAACCAGGACAAACCCAGGCCAAAGTGCAGGACTAAGACAAGACTAAGCTCAGCACTACATGGGACCTTAAGCAAAAGAAGTATTTAAATACATGTAGGCTTGGGACTTCATGTACTTGTCATTTCTTTAGGACACCCCATGCCACCCAATGCAACCCTCATCAAAGTTATGTACAACAGCCATCAGCGTAACCAAGTGGATCTAGAGTGGCACGTCCAGAATAAAAAAGAGAATACAGGGGGCTACAGTACTATGATCCAAGATCCACAGCAAAGGGCTCACATACTTGGGAGCCTGACACCAATGGCTACCTACCAGTTTCGGATCACCTCTATCAACCACCGCACTCTCGGACATCCATCTGCACCAAGAACTCCAGGTAAGGTTTGTGGAAGGTGAAGGCCTTTGATAGAAAAGACCACGAGTGAGGGTAACTTATATAAACAATAGGAAAATAAAGAAATGCATTTTAAAAGGAAATGATTGATACTAGTGGCTTGCTATTGATTAATATTTGATGACTAACAATTTCTTTTCTTTGTCATCCGCTCAGGTGAAAGATTCACACACAAGACAAACAGATTTCAGTCCATTACACTCACAAATATAGCTACACATGACTTCCTTTTCTTCTTCATATCTTTTCATCCTTATTTCTCCTCTCTGTGTGATTGTTCATGTCAAATGTGAAGATAAACTGTTAATTTGGGATCAACAATTTGGTCATTATTGTTCAAAGTGCAAAAAAACTTGCAAATAAAGGTCTCTGTAGCATTGCTAATGCAATACTAGCTGTTCTCAACCCATGCACTGCCAGTGTAGACACATGAGACACAAATAACATGAGATCATATTAAGTTAATGAAGAAAATTATTTACACATAATTTATTTATTTATGTATATATATATATATATATATATATATATATATATATATATGGGTATATATATATATATATATATATATATATGTATATATATGTGTACGACTGTGTATTAGGTCTATTTTCAGACAAAGACACAAAATATTAGAGTATATTTGACAAAGAAAACGCAAATTTACTGAAAAAAAACTTACCTGCTGCTTAAAGGGGCTAGTTTATTTCAGCTAATGCTCACTTGTGCTGCACAGTCAAGTCAGTAATGTCAGCTTTACCTCGTTTTGTTTTAACTACATGTATAAGGGACACAAAGAGGACTTTATTCGCTTTGTGTCTTTCCTGCGCAGACAGCTGCCAGCAGTGTTTTCACAATTTACATTTAGTCGTTTAGCAGACGTATTTATCCAAAGCAACTAACAAAGAAGGAAAAACAATGGAAGCAATTTTAACAACACAAGGTAGCAAAAAGCGTGAGTGCACCAAAAACTTGTCTGTTAAAACCCAGCACAGTGTACAAAGCTAAGGATAGGAAGTTTTTTTATATAAAAAAAAAAGGAAGAGATAGAAAGGAAGTACAATTCAGTGCTTGTCAGTTAGGTGTTGACAGAAGAGATGTGTTTTCCGGCATATTTTGGATGAATCAACAGGAACGGGTTGTGCTGGTGACATGACTTGTGTTTAGCTGATCATCATTTACAATTACCACTACCAGATTTTTGGCAGTACTGTGTAATGGTTGATGGGCCTAGTTGAATGTAGAGGTTGTGTAGGTCTTTGGGTTGGCCGGAATTACAAACAGTTCTGTTTTTGCAAGTTTCAGCTGCAGGGGATGGTCCTTCATCAGAATCAGATTTACTTTTAATCATCCCCAAGGGGAAATTCTTTTTGTTACAGACATGCAACCGACCAGTAAAAGACAATAGAAGTTTTCTTTTAAAAGTAAATATAACTTAACTAGTTACTCGTCAGCCCTGCGACTAACTGGCCACTGTTCAGGGTGTACCCCGCCTCAGGCCCAAAGCTGCTGGGACAGGCTCCAGTCAGCCGTGACCCCTAACTGGACTAAGCGGTAGAAAATAAATTAATGAATGAATAACTTAACTATAGACTATGAATATCCCTAATAATCTATTTACATATTCACATAATACATATTTACATATTACATATTCATATGATGTATAGTTTACAAGTGTACAAGTTTACAAGTGGACTTAATATTGTACAGCAGGCAGAATATTGCACAGTGACTCTGCAAGAGGATTTACAGCACATCCAAAGGGAGATGTCACTCAGGCATGCTGAGATCAGGCTGAGATGCGAGCAGAGACCGTTGGATCGTCAGGTTGAAATGACAAGTGGAGCTGAGTGTCTTCCGCATAGCAGTGACAGGGAAAGCCATGCTTCTGAATGACCGAGCCGAGGGATGTCATGTATATGGAGAAGAAGCCAAGAAGTCCAAGCAGTGAGCCCTGTGGCACCCCTGTATTGAGATGTTGGGACTCAGAGACCTCGTTTCTTCAGGATATTCTGAATGACCTACACAAGAGGTAAGACTTGAACCACTGCAACGCCATTCCAGAGACACCCAGCGCACTGAGAGTTGACAGGAGAATGTGGTGATTAACAGTGTCAAAAGCAGCAGACAGATCCAGTAAGATGAGTACAGATGACTTGGATGTTGCCTTTGCCAGTCTCATGGCTTCGATGACTGAGAGCAGTGCAGTTTTGGTGGAATGACAGCTCTTGAACCCAGACTGGTTGCGGTCCAGGAGGTGGTTCCGTGTGAGAACGGAAAAGAGCTGGTTAAACACAACTTGCTCCAGAGCTTTCTGGCTTCACCGGTTTTTAAATGGACTTCGACAGGCTGTATTTAGATTTTAGCTAGATTTCCTCAGATTTTAGTTGGCTTTAAACACGTTTTAGTTGGATTTGTCACAGTCTCTGGCCCCTGAAATTATTCGTATATACTATTGTGGCCCCTCACCACTTTTGAGTTTAACACTTCTATGTTTGACACTGCCTGCAAATTGAGTAAGCCTGAGTAATACATGGTTAACTTTGGCCAAAAATAAATATACAAATTAATACAGTACTCTCACTTTATTTTGATTTACTTTTACTAAATAAAATGTAAAACTATATCTGCAAATGTTTACCTTATTCTTTTTGCCTCTTCATGACCCCAGGTGAGAGATATTAGAGAGACAGCCATCCAGTCCAACATGCCTTTCATACAAACCTGACTTACCGCAGTGGATCACAATTTAATGCAAAATGATTTATGATTCTCAGTTGAATGATTTAGTCATTAGCAAGTCCATTAGGAATCTCTTAAGACCATTAACATACATTCAACTGCATGATGAAGTGTAAATGTTCTGTAGGCAATCCACAAATGAAACACTCACAAAACTGCTAAATTGCTAAAACTAAACCCAGTTCTGAAGCATGTTGAGTATTGTTGTTGAGTATGTTGTCACAGGTAAAGAGGTTGTTAAAGGGACAAAGGGATCATGAACAGCTTTTAAGCATAAGCATGTTTTATCTTTTTGGATTGATTGGTTTCATAAATTGTGCAATAACTGGCTTCCTGTAGTGGTTTAAAAGTGAGCCATCAACAAGTTTTATGTAAAGGTTATCAATATATGTCTCAAACAATCTGCTGTAAGTAATTGGAAACATTTAGTCAATGGTACAACTACATCATTATGCTTGGATTGCTTTATCAGTGACCAAATCAGCTTGTCAATAACTATGGGAGGCTTTTGGGAAATGATGAAGCAAGTGTTTGTTTTTGTTTTAGTTGCACAATCACGTATTTTATACGACATCTGCTTTGAGTTCACATAATGTGGAAATTACCAGATCAATACGTCTTTTCTGAGTTGAGCAAACACAAATTATAATATTATATCTCGGTGTCTATAGTAAAAACAATGTAAATTCAGCCAAATATTTTACATAGGTTTTTCCTTTCCTTAAGTTGAGGAAGAAAAAATACCAGAATTGTAAATAACACAGCTTTGTTTTTCTGCAACACATTGATTTCATTTATTTGTAATGCTGTTAATAAGTAACAGATGGAGCTTGGTTTCTCGTCAGTTTAAGTATCACAACTCATTTTGAGGCACTTGGACAGCTGTGTTAAAAGTATAGAGTATAGTTCTCTTTTTCAAGAAACAAAATGATATTGTCTGTTTACTGGAGATGGTTTGCTGCACTTCTGTGTCTCTTGAGCAAAGGTAAGCTAATGCAGTATATACAAATTTACATTTATTTATTTGTTTAATTATATATTTATTTATTCGCTCAAATAAAGTAAAAAAAAGAACACAACACCTCCATTTTAAACAAAACTTATATAACCGAATGACTGAAAGCCGAAGTCAAAGACATAGATATAGAAATTAAATTGTGAATCTTTTTAATAGATTTTTTTGCAAATAAACTAAAAGTACTACCAGTCATTAGAATCAATAAAAATCATTGATGTTTTTGTTTGAAGTTCTGTAAATGTATTTCTTTTCAGGAGATGTAGTTCGGTGCGTCTGCACAGAAGAAAATATGCAAATTGAAGGAGGCGAATACACACTATCCCAGCAGCTGGAGGAGGGCAGCATACTCAAATACCAATGTCCTGACGGTTTCTACCCATTCCCTTATTTAGTCCGTACATGTAGTCACGATGGCAGATGGGACCCTGCGCCCAAACAATTTAGCCCACAAAAATGCACAGGTAAGTTATTTGATAATACTTACCTGCTACATCTTTTTGTTTTGACTTTTATTGAACACTGTTTTTGGTTTTGTAGTGGTGGAATGTCCCGATCCAAACGTCCTGGAAAATGGAAACATTTTACCAAATGAGCCAAAGTACTTTTTTGGAAACCAAATCACACACAAGTGCTACTCAGGTTACAAATTGTACGGCCCATTCCAACGCACCTGTTTGTCAAGTGGGAAGTGGAGTGGCCCCCATCCAGTATGTCGCCGTGACTGTAAGTCTTTAGTTTATGTCCGTAGAGGTTCTCAGTCAGTTCTCAGTCACTCAAGAAAAGATTTCAAGAAGGCATCTGAAGGGTCGAAAAGTCACCTTCACCTTTAAACCTACATCCACATGCCTTCTTTGAAACCTTCTCTCCTTCAAATGCAATTATTTTCTTTGTTAATGCTTTCTGTCTTGTGATTGAGCCCCTTTATTACAGCTGGAGATAATTGTCCCATCCTGGTATCCCACCAGGTGGGTCTAGGACAGGTTCCCTCTTTGATATTGGAGAAAAAGTGATATACAGCTGCACAGAGCAGAACATGATTTTGATTGGCTCAGAAGAAAGAGTGTGTCAGGAAAATGGCCGGTGGAGCGGCCATGAGCCAACATGCTACTGTAAGATTTAAACCTCCCTCTTCCTTTACAACCATCCAACTACAACTTTAACACTACAGATTTTAATTTGCTTCTTGCAGACAAACACACATACGACACACCTCAGGAGGTTTCTTATGAATTTGGTGGAGAAATCAAACACACTCTGTCTACTCTAGAAACAAGTAAGTATTGAAAATGTGAGCTTTGATAATTGTACGCTAAGTTGTTTTAGGCTGCATAATTCAGTGCTTTATTGACATTTTTTACCTTAAAGGTCACATTTCTTGTTTGTGTTTAGATCAACTCAAATTAACCAAAAGTGGAATACTTAACATCTTTATTGGGTTGGATGTCTCTTTAAGCATCAGTCAGAAACATTTTGAAAATGCCAAAACTGCGGTGCTAACACTTATTGAAAAGGTAAAACCTTTATCCTACATTCAAAAACAATCACAGTACAAACCAAATAAACTGAGACATATGTGCAAAGATAGAGTAGCCTAAAACTGTACTCAAGTAAGAGTATTGTTACTTCAAAATAACTTTACTCAAAGAATGACTTAAGAGTAAAATAATAAAATTAAATTAAAGCCGCAAGCGGCAATAAAGGCCCTCGCCTCCCTTGAGACCGCGAAGACACATGCACTCGGAGGATTGCATTTTGTGCTTTAAAGCCTAAACTTCACAGTAATGTCAAATAACTGGGCCTGTGCTACTGCTTGAAACTTCTTCTGGCTGGAGCCTTATCACCTCGGGCCTGTGCTACTGCTGGGGCCTGCTACACCACCTTGTAACTTATAGTTAAAGGTCTCCACAATCCCTGGTTTTCCTGGGAGCTGTCTGAACCTTTGAAAATAATAGATTATGCTTGGGCTAAGGCGAGAAAAACAAAGTACTGGCTTGAGATTTGAGATGACTCAGGAATCACTGCACTCCCCTGTTTAAAAAGGCAAAATGTAAATATTACTTGTCTAAATGTACTAGTTTACAAGTTCCAAAGGATTCTGAGGAGTTTTCTAAGATTCTAGCCTTGGCTCTGGAGGGGCCTCCTCTAAAGGAAGGATCCTGGCAATTGGGAAATGGCATTTATTTCCCAAAGAAATGGCTGCCTCTTCACAGACTCATTACGACCACAGCCACAAATGTATCAAAAAACAAATTGATAACTTTTTTGTTACACGTGTCTAGATGATACTCACCAAATTTGGAGCTGTTTAGATGAAAAGCCTTTAGCACAAGGGGTGTGATTTAGGTGGTCACGCATTCCAACCAACATAGTAGATTTCCTGTTGAGTTTACGGTATGGCTGTAATAAACTTTTCTGTTTGCCCTGAGGTGTCCTATGGATGTACCAAGTTTTGTATTTCTACATTTGAAAAAATTTACTTTAATTTTCCATAGGCACAATGTATTTTGACTTTTCTAGGGGTCGCCACTGAGTCATTTTTTGTAATTTCTTTTCGGGGACTTCAAATACATACATTTTTTGCCGAGCTTGAAGTCTGGGACCAATAAAAATGACTTTTCATGCATGTTCACTGGGTCAAATTTAGGATCATTTTGCAGAAAAAAAAAAATTTAAATAAATATTTATCCGAGCAAAAACAATAGGCCCTCCCGGTCATCACCGGCTCGGGCCTAATTACATCTTTACAAAATGACAAAGGCACAAGAAACACAACTTTCCCAATCTCACTTTTCACAACATAAAGCTTTTGAAGTGTGTTTGAACAGTACAGCTGTTCCTTTGCTCTGTGTGTGAGCCAAGCATGCTTTGTACACGAGGCCAGGGCTGTTCATCTTCTTTAGTTTTAACAGTGGAGACAGTAGACTCTGCCAGGTTTTTTTCCCAGGTTTTTATTCTGTCTGCCACGCAGTGGTGTGCACAGACTTCTTCACTTAATAGGCCCTACAATTAGAAAGTGTTAGCTTTGTATTTAATTGATGACACAATAATTATTAGATATTATTTCTACATTTTAGACTGTGGAAATCACTGCAGCTGTTCTTTAGCCCCTGCCTTCTGCCTCTCTCTCTGCTCTAATCTGACAGGAGTTATAACAGGACGGATAATATTCTCTGTAACTTGTCTGAGTTTTATTAGCCTTAATGTTGTCATAAGTCACTTACTATTTGTGTTCTTGCTCTGAATCCACTTCTGACCTGGTCTTATTCTGACTGTAGTCTGTCTCCAGCCTCATGTCACTAACCTTTGTGTCCCACAGCTGCATTAAATTATTATTTTTATTATGAAGCTCAGATCACTACTATGAGAGGGGAACGATGGAGAAACTGTAGAAGCTTTTGGGAAAAAAGACGACTGGAGTTAAAAATCAAGACCAAATCAAAGCTCAGCTTGTAAAATCAACACTTTCAAACGACTTTACCGGAACACATAATAAAACATTATCATTGGGAATGTGAGTGCAACAAGTTGTTTCATAGCAAATCCCTTCTCTCTGTGATTTTGAAGACGGCCCAATCACAAGCTGTTTGTCTGCAGCCGGTGTGGTTTGCTGGCCACGTCATACACAAGTATAAAAATGGCGGGGGCTGCTTCCGAGAGGCCTTTTATTTTTGCTCTCGCCTAGGTTTGGAATAACCAGCAAAGTATAAAAACAATAATCCTGCTCTGGTACAGGCCATGTTAACTAGCGGCGCTCACGTGGCTTACTTGTTGACATTGACAAACAGCTGTGTGGTTTTTCCTTTTTTCGCGTCACGTCCGGCGTTTCTCTGATTGGTTAACATTACGCACGTAAACCTTGCCCTTAAAATTAAATGGAACAAGGGACTAGACTAACATCTTTGAATAGAATAGGAAAAGATTTAGTTGCGGCAGGCCAGGATACTTTGACAGAGGGACCAAACCATTAAAAAAGGTAGGTC
This sequence comes from Perccottus glenii, assembly GCA_024416835.2. Classification (NCBI taxonomy): domain Eukaryota; kingdom Metazoa; phylum Chordata; class Actinopteri; order Gobiiformes; family Odontobutidae; genus Perccottus; species Perccottus glenii. Next base: position 18,596,947 of record CM044561.2, on the reverse strand, counting down.
TCAGATAAAAGTTCTATGAAGTTTTTTTAATTAACAAAACAAAAAAACACTAAATCATTACTTTTCATTTGTGAACAATGAACAAAACATAAGCCTTAAAATTTCTTCCCGTCAGTCATGTGCCCTTAGAATCACCATCACACGGCATCAACAATATGACTGGGCATCATAGACTGCTCACATGCTAAATAAAAGCAAACTTGAATATCACTGTCTGAAATATAGCAGTATTTTTTTTTTTAAGTTACCCAAGTAATTGTAACAAAGTAAATGTAACTCATTACCTACCTCTGTAAATGTGTAGTATTCAAAGGGCATACTAGTTACACATGTAATTACTTGTATTTGCTAGCAGTCAGCAGTTTTGTGTTTGGACTTTTAAGCAAATGCTCGGGCCAAGTTTAATGAACATCTTGCTGTTGATAAATGCTGGTGATAAATATGCTGACTAGTGGAATAACAGGCAGTACTGTAAACTGTAAGTGTGACATTTAATCAATCCTTTTGGTGTTCAAATGTGACTGATTTTGTGACTTGTTATCATAAGCACTGCATTATAACATGCAGAGACATCGCTTAGGCTGCAGGAACAGCAGTACACTACTGGAGCTTCTTGGCTCCATAGTCTGTTGTGCCAATGCACACTGTGCACACTGACAAATATTTAAATTATTCAACAAAATTGATTGACAGATCAGGTCTGTATGTGTTTAATTTCATCATCTTTATTTATCTCACACTTGTCCACAGATTTCATCCTTCTCTGTGAATCCAAACTATGAAGTCCTCTTCTTTTCTTCAAAACCACACGAAGCTATCGACATTTTATCATTTTTAATAACAATAAAAAGTCCCTTGCCGATTTATTGATTCAATTGAAAAACTATAAGATCAAAAGTGAGTCAAGCTTATTATATTTTTCTTATTTTTATTTTATTTATTATGACCATGTTTAACTATATGTGTTTTAATGCACAGGGAGTGACCAAGCTGGAACAGATCTCAACGCCGTCTTTAGGGCCTTCTTGGAAAAAATAGCCCTTATCAAGCAACAAGTAGAAAACTTTAAAGAACATCAACATGTTATCATTATTTTTACAGATGGTAGCTTCATTTAATTTCATACACTGTTTTTATTTTTTCTCTAGACAAACACATTCTTATTAAGATGATGCTACACTCTCATTAAACATCTGTCTGTGGTTCACTTCTTTGCAGGGGGTTATAACATGGGAGGTGCACCAACACAAACTGTGAATGAGATCAAGTCAGCGGTTTATATGAACCAAGAAATGGAAAGGCTTGAACACCTTGGTGAGCACAATTGAGTTCCTTTGATTTTAACTGAATCATTTACCCTATGTATTACTCAGCTCGTCATAATAATCAGTCCATTCCTGTTTTCTTTCATCAAAGACATTTATATTTTTGGCATTGGAGATCAGATCTATGATGCCGACCTCATTCCACTTACAGTTGGGACCGGTAGGAAGCATTACTTCCGACTAGAGAATCTGGAAAAACTGCATGAGACCTTTGATGAGATTATCAGTAAGTGCAACCACTTTTCAGGCTGTGGTCTTTTTTCCTAATCTTACAGATTAACTCTATTGAATTATTGGTTATTTTGTGATCACCTTTTTACCTCAACGGCAGGTTTTTGTATTGTCTTTCCCACTTTTATTAAAGCAGATAAAAAAGTTTAAGTTTGTAAATGTGATTTTGACCTTTAAAACTTTCAGGAGACAAAAATGTCATGATATTGTTGTGTATGTCTTGTCTATGTCAGTCATTTAATAGTCCAGGTGTTGTTCTCAGCAACAGTCGTGGTGATTTTTACAGATATGTACAACTTTCATTGATTCAGATGAAGAAGATGTTAGGGGGTTGTGTGGTCTCTACAGGGATTTTGAAGACATGGAAATCACCGAAAACAAAAGGAAGAAGTTTCCCTGGGTCATGTCTGTTTCTGTTGTGGTAAAGTTTTTAATGTTTGGTAGTTTATTTATGAAGATTGCAAAGCTGAACATGCAACATCAACATGATTTACTGTATATAATGTCTTATTTGTTGTTTTAGACACCTGAGAAAACATCATATTGTCTTGGCTCTCTAGTCTCTCCACGTTTTGTGTTGACAGCTGCCCACTGCTTCACTGTTGATAATTTAATTGACAAAGTCAAAGTGGAGGTGTTAAATGATCAGTTAGGTAATACAATCAAATACATGTTATATTTGATCAGATTCAGTTAACAGTTTTGATTTGTTGTGTGCAGATGTGAAAGAGATCCACATGCATCCAAACTACAATATTTCTGCCAAAAGGAATCATGGCATAAAGGAGTTTTATGACTATGATGTGGCTCTTATTGAACTTGTAAAAGATGTACCTATCACCACTTCAGTGAGGTAAGAAGGTCTGATTTACTGCACTCTCTTATTGTTGGGAAATAGCATTTTTGTTGTGACAGGTTCTCTACCCCCCTCTTTAAAACCCTGTTTAATATGTTGTATAAAAAGTGATTTTTATTTAGAGAAACTCCAGTTAATACATGAAACATTTCTTTTTCAGACCTATTTGTATCCCCTGCACTGCGGAGACCAGCGACGCATTGAGACAGGTTTTGACCTGCACGGAGCAGGGTGAGCACAACACTGTCACAAAACATTATCTGTTATTGTTGGTCACGTTTATCTATTATATTATTTGAATTGATTTGTTTAACCCTCCTGTAAAATATAATGTAATTTGAATATGTTTTATCAATTACAGAACAATTCCTAATAACAAACAATGAAAGGATAACCTTTTTGACAAAGAAAAATTTTTATGAAAAAATGCTGTTGTGAAGCACGGGGGAAATGTAAGTTTTTATTTTCTTTTTTGTCCTCGTTTCATACTTATCAATCTGTCATAGTCACCTAAATCCCGATCATATGCCATATTTAGAGACCAGACTGCATTAGTAAAGCACTGCTAGCTCCAGGCATCAACACTACAGACGTGTCAGAGGTTGTGAACGACAACTTCCTTTGCACTGGAGGTATATTTCCAGAGGTTGACAAAATAGCATGTAAAGGTATGTCTATTATATACGTCAATATGCAAATAGAAATGTGGATACAAATATTAGACCATATTTAAATGTAACTATATGTCTTTCATGTAGGTGACTCTGGAGGGGCAGTGTTTAAGAACTACCAGAATCGTTTTATACAGGTAAGCAGCTCCGTAGCAACACTTAGCACATACTGTGTTGATACACACAGGCCCCTACAGTAATCTAGTCAATGGCTGGTAAATATATTCTATAAATCTGTCTTTTAACAGGTTGCATTGGTCAGCTGGGGAAACAAGTTGATGGAAAACTGTGATCAGGATGGGAATGATGTAAAGTCGGACAAAGACTCAAGAGATTTTCATTTCAATATTTTCAAAGCCGTCCCTTTTCTCAAATCCATCCTCGGGAAGGAGGATCAGTCTTATGCTCCTCTCGTATTTGTGGACTAGCAAACTTTGTCTTGCCCATGCTTAAAAAAATCTGAGCAAATACAGTAATGTTATATAATAATAATAATAATAATAATAATAATAATAATAATAATAATAATAATAAGATTTCCTGTAATGTTTTGTTGTTTTTGACAACATCACCATGTAATACTAAATAAATATCTAAAAGTAAGTCATTGCTCGTGTCATGTGTCAGGTTTGCGCATGCTCTCAAAAATGTCCTTAAATCTTGGGACGGTTTTTTAGAGGGTTTTTCATATAAAAGGGACCTTCATACCATATAGAAGGGCATCTTTACAGCATGGGAGCCAGTATTGGGTGTTAATTATTTTCTTTTTTGTTATTGTATTTTTTTTTTATTAAATGATGTAGGCCTTTTTTAGCCTATAGCACACAGCTCTCACAATATGTTGTACAGGGACAGTAATGTGTCAATCTTTGATCTTCTGATGTGAACCATAAAGGCAAGGGGCCGGAGGAAATAGGAGTTAGACAGAGTGAGTGCCAGGTCATTTTTTATTTAAATCTTCCATGTTTCATTTGATTTATATACATTTTTATTTGCTCGTGCCCATAAACATGGTGTGGCGCACAAACATATTCATAAATAACAGACAAATTTACACTGTAAAACAATAATTCATTGGTATAAGAACCCTTCTCAGAAAGGCACTCAGCTTACAAATTATTTGTTTTTTAGACTGAAATAACAAATAATTGGCAAATATTTTTCTTTGCTTTTTATTACTTCAGAATTTGTACGTTTAAATAAGAGATGGAATTTATCTCCAACACAATTCCTTTCACATAAATGACAAATTCTCATATTTCCAGACCTTTGTACTGACATTGAACTTTAGGAATTCTAGAATTATTTGTTTTAATAATTGCAGATGGCCTGTTAATAGCCCGGGTTTTCACAATACGTTTGTGATAATATATTTATAATTCTGTTTCAATTCTGCATAAATATCACATAAAGTCATGTCCCTAATTTCACTTTGCCACTTTTGAATATACTGATCTTTTAGGAACTGAGAACATGGTCGGAGCAATAGAGATCAATGTCACCCTAGTGGTCAAGAGTAAGAGCCATGTTTGTCACTGTTTCTAGGACTAAAGTCTTTAGGACTAAGGCTTGAATATACTTTAAGGGAGACATAACCCTAATTATCATTAATTACCCAGGAGCAATATCAACATAGGGATACATAAAACGCTATATTAGGACTAAAGCAGGACTTAAGGCCAAAACAGGGAGTAACCCAATGCAAAACCAGGCTAAAGCTCTGGACTAAAGCTGGCCATAATGTTATAACCAGGACAAACCCAGGCCAAAGTGCAGGACTAAGACAAGACTAAGCTCAGCACTACATGGGACCTTAAGCAAAAGAAGTATTTAAATACATGTAGGCTTGGGACTTCATGTACTTGTCATTTCTTTAGGACACCCCATGCCACCCAATGCAACCCTCATCAAAGTTATGTACAACAGCCATCAGCGTAACCAAGTGGATCTAGAGTGGCACGTCCAGAATAAAAAAGAGAATACAGGGGGCTACAGTACTATGATCCAAGATCCACAGCAAAGGGCTCACATACTTGGGAGCCTGACACCAATGGCTACCTACCAGTTTCGGATCACCTCTATCAACCACTGCACTCTCGGACATCCATCTGCACCAAGAACTCCAGGTAAGGTTTGTGGAAGGTGAAGGCCTTTGATAGAAAAGACCACGAGTGAGGGTAACTTATATAAACAATAGGAAAATAAAGAAATGCATTTTAAAAGGAAATGATTGATACTAGTGGCTTGCTATTGATTAATATTTGATGACTAACAATTTCTTTTCTTTGTCATCCGCTCAGGTGAAAGATTCACACACAAGACAAACAGATTTCAGTCCATTACACTCACAAATATAGCTACACATGACTTCCTTTTCTTCTTCATATCTTTTCATCCTTATTTCTCCTCTCTGTGTGATTGTTCATGTCAAATGTGAAGATAAACTGTTAATTTGGGATCAACAATTTGGTCATTATTGTTCAAAGTGCAAAAAAACTTGCAAATAAAGGTCTCTGTAGCATTGCTAATGCAATACTAGCTGTTCTCAACCCATGCACTGCCAGTGTAGACACGAGACACAAATAACATGAGATCATATTAAGTTAATGAAGAAAATTATTTACACATAATTTATTTATTTATGTATATATATATATATATATATATATATATATATATATATATATATATATATATATGGGTATATATATATATATATATGTATATATATGTGTACGACTGTGTATTAGGTCTATTTTCAGACAAAGACACAAAATATTAGAGTATATTTGACAAAGAAAACGCAAATTTACGAAAAAAAAAAACTTACCTGCTGCTTAAAGGGGCTAGTTTATTTCAGCTAATGCTCACTTGTGCTGCACAGTCAAGTCAGTAATGTCAGCTTTACCTCGTTTTGTTTTAACTACATGTATAAGGGACACAAAGAGGACTTTATTCGCTTTGTGTCTTTCCTGCGCAGACAGCTGCCAGCAGTGTTTTCACAATTTACATTTAGTCGTTTAGCAGACGTATTTATCCAAAGCAACTAACAAAGAAGGAAAAACAATGGAAGCAATTTTAACAACACAAGGTAGCAAAAAGCGTGAGTGCACCAAAAACTTGTCTGTTAAAACCCAGCACAGTGTACAAAGCTAAGGATAGGAAGTTTTTTTTTATAAAAAAAAAAGGAAGAGATAGAAAGGAAGTACAATTCAGTGCTTGTCAGTTAGGTGTTGACAGAAGAGATGTGTTTTCCGGCGTATTTTGGATGAATCAACAGGAACGGGTTGTGCTGGTGACATGACTTGTGTTTAGCTGATCATCATTTACAATTACCACTACCAGATTTTTGGCAGTACTGGACGGTGTAATGGTTGATGGGCCTAGTTGAATGTAGAGGTTGTGTAGGTCTTTGGGTTGGCCGGAATTACAAACAGTTCTGTTTTTGCAAGTTTCAGCTGCAGGGGATGGTCCTTCATCAGAATCAGATTTACTTTTAATCATCCCCAAGGGGAAATTCTTTTTGTTACAGACATGCAACCGACCAGTAAAAGACAATAGAAGTTTTCTTTTTAAAAGTAAATATAACTTAACTAGTTACTCGTCAGCCCTGCGACTAACTGGCCACTGTTCAGGGTGTACCCCGCCTCAGGCCCAAAGCTGCTGGGACAGGCTCCAGTCAGCCGTGACCCCTAACTGGACTAAGCGGTAGAAAATAAATTAATGAATGAATAACTTAACTATAGACTATGAATATCCCTAATAATCTATTTACATATTCACATAATACATATTTACATATTACATATTCATATGATGTATAGTTTACAAGTGTACAAGTTTACAAGTGGACTTAATATTGTACAGCAGGCAGAATATTGCACAGTGACTCTGCAAGAGGATTTACAGCACATCCAAAGGGAGATGTCACTCAGGCATGCTGAGATCAGGCTGAGATGCGAGCAGAGACCGTTGGATCGTCAGGTTGAAATGACAAGTGGAGCTGAGTGTCTTCCGCATAGCAGTGACAGGGAAAGCCATGCTTCTGAATGACCGAGCCGAGGGATGTCATGTATATAGAAAAGAAGCCAAGAAGTCCAAGCAGTGAGCCCTGTGGCACCCCTGTATTGAGATGTTGGGACTCAGAGACCTCGTTTCTTCAGGATACTCTGAATGAACTACACAAGAGGTAAGACTTGAACCACTGCAACGCCATTCCAGAGACACCCAGAGCACTGAGAGTTGACAGGAGAATGTGGTGATTAACAGTGTCAAAAGCAGCAGACAGAGCCAGTAAGATGAGTACAGATGACTTGGATGTTGCCTTTGCCAGTCTCAGGGCTTCGATGACTGAGAGCAGTGCAGTTTTGGTGGAATGACAGCTCTTGAACCCAGACTGGTTGCGGTCCAGGAGGTGGTTCCGTGTGAGAAAGGATGAGAGCTGGTTAAACACAACTTGCTCCAGAGCTTTCTGGCTTCACCGGTTTTTAAATGGACTTCGACAGGCTGTATTTAGATTTTAGCTGGATTTCCTCAGATTTTAGTTGGCTTTAAACACGTTTTAGTTGGATTTGTCACAGTCTTTTGCCCTCTGAAATTATTTGTATATACTATTGTGGCCCCTCACCACTTTTGAGTTTAACACTTCTATGTTTGACACTGCCTGCAAATTGAGTAAGCCTGAGTAATACATGGTTAACTTTGGCCAAAAATAAATATACAAATTAATACAGTACTCTAGTACTGTACTTAACTACAGTCCTTTATTTTGATTTACTTGTACTAAATAAAATGTAAATCTATATCTGCAAATGTTTACCTTATTCTTTTTGCCTCTTCATGACCCCAGGTGAGAGATATTAGAGAGACAGCCATCCAGTCGAACATGCCTTTCAATACAAACCTGACTTACCGCAGTGGATCACAATTTAGTGCAAAATGATTTATGATTCTCAGTTGAATGATTTAGTCATTAGCAAGTCCATTAGGAATCTCTTAAGACCATTAACATACATTCAGCTGCATGATGAAGTGTAAATGTTCTGTAGGCAATCCACAAATGAAACACTCACAAAACTGCTAAATTGCTAAAACTAAACCCAGTTCTGAATGAGCATGTTGAGTATTGTTGTTGAGTATGTTGTCACAGGTAAAGAGGTTGTTAAAGGGACAAAGGGATCATGAACAGCTTTTAAGCATAAGTATGTTTTATCTTTTTGGATTGATTGGTTTCTTAAATTGTGCAATAAGTGGCTTCCTGTAGTGGTTTAAAAGTGAGCCATCAACAAGTTTTATGTAAAGGTTATCAATATATGTCTCAAACAATCTGCCGTAAGTAATTGGAAACATTTAGTCAATGGTACAACCACATCATTATGCTTGGATTGCTTTATCAGTGACCAAATCAGCTTGTCAATAACTATGGGAGGCTTTTGGGAAATGATGAAGCAAGTGTTTGAGTCTTTGAGTTCACATAATGTGGAAATTACCAGATCAATACGTCTTTTCTGAGTTGAGGAAACACAAATTATAATATTATATCTCGGTGTCTATAGTAAAAACAATGTAAATTCAGCCAGATATTTTACATAGGTTTTTCCTTTCCTTTCCTTAAGTTGAGGAAGAAAAAATACCAGAATTGTAAATAACACATAAACATAAATAGCTATGTTTTTCTGCAACACATTGATTTCATTTATTTGTAATGCTATTAATAAGTAACAGATGGAGCTTGGTTTCTCGTCAGTTTAAGTATCACAACTCATTTTGAGGCACTTGGACAGCTGTGTTAAAATCCGAGTATAGTTCTCTTTTCCAAGAAACAAAATGATATTTTCTGTTTACTGGAGATGGTTTGCTGCACTTCTGTGTCTCTTGAGCAAAGGTAAGCTAATGCAGTATATACAAATTTACATTTATTTATTTATTTATTTAATTATATATTTATTTATTCGCTCAAATAAAGTTAAAAAAAGAACACAACACCTCAATTTTAAACAAAACTTATATAACCAAATGACTGAAAGCCGAAGTCAAAGACATAGATATAGAAATTAAATTGTGAATCTTTTTAATAGATTTTTTTGCAAATAAACTAAAAGTACTACCAGTCATTAGAATCAATAAAAATCATTGATGTTTTGGTTTGAAGTTCTGTAAATGTATTTCTTTTCAGGAGATGTAGTTCGGTGCGTCTGCACAGAAGAAAATATGCAAATTGAAGGAGGCGAATACACACTATCCAAGCAGCTGGAGGAGGGCAGCATACTCAAATACCAATGTCCTGACGGTTTCTACCCATTCCCTTATTTAGTCCGTACATGTAGTTACAATGGCAGATGGGACCCTGCGCCCAAACAATTTAGCCCACAAAAATGCAGAGGTAAGTTATTTGATAATACTTACCTGCTACATCTTTTTGTTTTGACTTTTATTGAAAACTGTTTTTGGTTTCGTAGTGGTGGAATGTCCCGATCCAACCGTCCTGGAAAATGGAAACATTTGGCCAAATGAGCCAAAGTACTTTTTTGGAAACCAAATCACACACGAGTGCTATTCAGGTTACAAATTGTACGGCCCATTCCAACGCACCTGTTTGTCAAGTGGGAAGTGGAGTGGCCCCCATCCAGTATGTCGCCGTGACTGTAAGTCTTTAGCTTATGTTTGTAGAGGTTCTCAGTCAGTTCTCAGTCACTCAAGAAAAGATTTCAAGAAGGCATCTGAAGGGTCGAAAAGTCTTCACCTTTAAACCTACATCCACATGCCTTCTTTGAAACCTTCTCTCCTTCAAATGCAATTATTTTCTTTGTTTATGCTTTCTGTCTTGTGATTGAGCCCCTTTTTATTACAGCTGGAGATAATTGTCCCGATCCTGGTATCCCACCAGGTGGGTCTAGGACAGGTTCCCTCTTTGATATTGGAGAAAAAGTGACATACAGCTGCACAGAGCAGAACATGATTTTGATTGGCTCAGAAGAAAGAGTGTGTCAGGAAAATGGCCGGTGGAGCGGCCATGAGCCAACATGCTACTGTAAGATTTAAACCTCCCTCTTCCTTTACAACCATCCAACTACAACTTTAACACTACAGATTTGAATTTGCTTCTTGCAGACAAACACACATACGACACACCTCAGGAGGTTTCTTATGAATTTGGTGGAGAAATCAAACACACTCTATCTACTCTATCTACTCTAGAAACAAGTAAGTATTGAAAATGTGAGCTTTGATAATTGTTTGCTAAGTTGTTTTAGGCTGCATAATTCAGTGCTTTATTGACATTTTTGACCTTAAAGGTCACATTTCTTGTTTGTGTTTAGATCAACTCAAATTAACCAAAAGTGGAATACTTAACATCTTTATTGGGTTGGATGTCTCTTTAAGCATCATTCAGAAACATTTTGAAAATGCCAAAACTGCGGTGCTAACACTTATTGAAAAGGTAAAACCTTTATCCTACATTCAAAAACAATCACAGTACAAACCAAATAAACTGAGACAAATGTGCAAAGATACACTCAAAAAAATAAAACCTTGACTTTAATTAATTTTTTCTTGTCAACAGGTTCCACGTAATTTTATTATGAAAGTTGAAAACAAATATTTCGAGGTTATCAAACTTATTGTGGTTGTTTTAGGAGAAATAATGTTATTTGACTCATGCCAACTCCATCCATCCATCCATCTTCTACCGCTTATCCGGGGCCGGGTCGCGGGGGCAGCAGTCTAAGCAGAGACGCCCAGACTTCCCTCTCCCCAGACACTTCCTCTAGCTCTTCCGGGGGGATACCGAGGCGTTCCCAGGCCAGCCGAGAGACATAGTCCCTCCAGCGTGTCCTATGTCTTCCCCGGGGTCTCCTCCCGGTGGGACATGCCCGAAACACCTCCCTAGGGAGGCGTCCAGGAGGCATCCGAAACAGATGCCCGAGCCACCTTAGCTGACTCCTCTCGATGTGGAGGAGCAGCGGTTCTACTGAGCTCCTCCCGGTGACCGAGCTCCTCACCTTATCTCTAAGGAGCGCCCGCCACCCTGCGGAGAAAGCCCATTTCGGCGCTTGTATCCGGGATCTTGTTCTTTCGGTCATGACCCAAAGCTCATGACCATAGGTGAGAGTAGGAGCGTAGATTGACCGGTAAATCGAGAGCTTTGCCTTACAGCTCAGCTCCTTCTTCACCACGACAGACCGGTACATCGACCGCATCACTGCAGAAGCTGCACCGATCCGTCTGTCAATCTCACGTTCCCTCCTTCCCTCACTCGTGAACAAGACCCCAAGATACTTGAACTCCTCCACTTGAGGCAGGATCTCCCCACCAACCTGAAGGGGACAAGCCACCCTTTTCCGACTGAGAACCATGGTCTCAGACTTGGAGGTGCTGATCCTCATCCCAGCCGCTTCACACTCGGCTGCAAACCGTCCCAGTGCACGCTGAAGGTCCTGGCTTGATGGAGCCAACAGGACAACATCATCTGCAAAAAGCAGAGACGAGATCCTGTGGTCCCCAAACCAGACTCCCTCCGGCCCCTGGCTGTCCATAAAGATAATGAACAGGACCGGTGACAAAGGGCAGCCCTGCCGGAGTCCAACATGCACTGGGAACAGGTCTGACTTACTGCCGGCAATGCGAACCAAGCTCCTGCTCGGTCGTACAGGGACCGGACAGCCCCTTAGCAAAGGGCCCCGGACCCCATACTCCCAG